>OW387139.1:32048727-33282680 GCA_936440205.1 Lepidonotus clava
AAACATTAACAATAGTTCAATACTTTTTCAACCTTATTTTCAATGTTCAAAAAGATTCATGAATGCCCATTAAGATTTGTGAGTGTTTTCTGGACACACCCTAGGATCGTGAGAGATAAAAACATTATCACAAATATTTGTGAAATTGTTATTTTCGCCATCCCAGGTGAACCCGGCCCCGTGGTTAAATCACACCATGGTTAAGTCAGCCCCGTGGTTAAGTCAGCCCCGTGGTTAGATCAAGGGGGGTAGGCCTGAGATGACCAACTGGTCTGAGTACTATGATATCTTTTCATTCAATGACATTGAACGCCCATAGACAGGGGCGGATCCAGGAATTTTGGAAAGGTGAGGGGGGCAAGTACATATTAAAAATGGTCCCGGTATTTGGTTAAAAAAAAAGGGGGGGACGTGCACCCCATGTGCCTCCCCTCTAAATCCATCCCTGATTGTTTAATATTTTCTATAAAATTTGATTATCGATTTTGTACAATTTTATTTTATGAGATATCATATTCCCTGTGTTCGCACATCCTTTTAACCAGAGCATGGGTAGTAGGCCTACCAATGGAAAGTATCAATGTCGTAATCCTATATTCAGAAGTTAACTGATTCTTTATTATAAAATCATCAATGTTCTACATTCATTGAGGGCTTTTTCTAAAATGTGTGATATAAAATACATATTAATCATCCAGAATATAAGCCTGATATACGCAGTATAAATCCTAAAAAAATAGATTACTATATTTTTTACACCATACTCATAGGGGGTTAAAAGCACAAGAGGTTGAATATACCAGCTGGCCGACTTCACCATGGAACTGACCTCTACATGGGGCTAACTTCACCATGGGGCCGATTTCACTTGTATTCCATTGGCCAGTGGTGGTCTAATCCCCCCTCCCAAATCCCTCTCGTAACGTCATATCAAATTGTGCTGCTGTAACACTGAGCACTGACCAGTAGATCTATACGTCATACAACATGTCAATTATGTTCTAATATGCATTTACATACCTAGAATGCCCTCTGCATGTCCTATATTCTGCGACGTGATGCCCAAACTTCTCTGAACATAAGGTATAACCACTATTCTGTTGATCTGGTTATTTGACAGTTGTTCTTATATTCAAATTTTCCTTTGAAAACGTCACTTCCTGTGACGTCATACTTAGTCAGCATTGACTACGTTTATGTGACTATTCTAAATATCTCTATAGTCACTTTAACTATATCATTTGACTATGGCAACATAGCCATTAGATGACTAAGTCTCTGCAGCCTAAGGATTATCAGTGCATATTAGGATTTTCATTTTCTCCTTTGCGGTTCACCTTTCATGATTCACTGTTTTGGATCAGTTTCCGGTTGTATGCTGACAGTGTTGTGATTTTTTTATGGGTCTAGCAATTATAATCCCGGCGCAATTAGGTAAAATAAGATATGTATGACAAGATATATATCTAATCTATAATATACTGAAAAATGAATGCTTAATCTCTAGCAGTTTCTGAGATATTGAGGAAAGAAGAGGGCTGCCAATGCTAAAGCATAGGCAGGAGACTGATTGTACCTGGTGGTGTCTCATGCGATAGTCGCCCGTAATCGCGAACCGTAATACGGTGAATAAGCAGACTATTTGACCGTATTTCAATTACACTGGATCTGTATTGATGACAGCCACATATGAACCTTAGAAAGAGCTATAGGTATAACAGAATAATGCCTTACGTGTATGCCTTAAATTGTCATTGAAAGATAAAGTAACCGTATCTGACTAGCATTTTAGACTTCATATCAACAGTCTTGAACAGAGGAGGATTTTGCAGTGGCTGGGACTCATGTACATACATAACCAACTGCCTGATGGCTTACGCATTCCCCAACAGCTGAACTATAGATCTGCCGCTAAGAATGTATTTGAGATTCCAACCAGAATTGTATTGATATCAAGTTCCAGCATAGCACATTTAGTAAGCTTATGGGCATTGACATTTGGAATAAACTCAGTGATGAAATTTAGTGTTGATATTTTACGTAGTAATATCGGCGAATTTATAGATGGTATCAGGGTTAACTTGATCCTTGATGCAAAATTCTTGCACCTGGAGGACCTGCGCCAAAATGCAACTGTAGCAGGGCCGCCCTTTTTCAAATTTCCGGATCCGCCCCTGACATGCTCCGTTAATAAGATTTACATGTACAATTCCAGATAGTATATTATTACTTTATTCGATCATGCCATAAAGCCTATGATGTTCTTTGCATGTAAAGTGTAACATTTAACTTTATATAGGCCTACTGTCTGAGCCTCATAATACAATACTTACAATTCTTCCATTTCAGAACATGCCACCTAGCCATTGTATTAACTGTGTTTTTCAAGCAGATCGTTTATTAACCAATTCCAAATACATTCCTTCCCTGCTAAGCAGTTCCCTTTACTTTATGTTAAAGTCATGGACAACGTACAGAAGTAACAATGGAAAGACATCGACCTTGATGTGTCAGCCACATTATGTCGCACCTTTAATTATCAAAGATTGTCCATTATCTCGGTTGCCTGCAGGTTAAATGACGGAAATATTTAACAACCGTTAATGATTAAAGGTTTTAGCAAATACTCCTACACATCCGAATGGGTGATAACCATAATGTATATAATTGACATTTTTTGATTATTTTGATGGCAATCCATAGTCATCATCCATGCACATTAGAATAAAAATAATAGTAAAGAACAAATTATGAAAATAATCAAAATGGGAAAACCAGAATGAACATTATGTTGACAACAGGTTCGGCCTTGACAATTGTGTGGATTCTGAGAGGAACGATCAAATAAATTACGTTCCCGTGAGAATTATTATATGAAACCTAAGCAAGGTTATTAAGTGTAGTGAAAGCAACTTTTCACCAAAAAGATCTTTTGACTACCATCGCCCATATACCAAAGTGGCTCGTTTTACATAAGGTTTCCGCCGCTCCTTAGATATCTAACTTCAAACCTATACGACGATCCACCATTTAGCTCATATTGGAGCGGGCCCCATGCTTTTACCAAGTTACCCAATAGACCCCCACTTCCCTTTCACCAGGTCTGCCTACCCCTGAAAGCCCTGACTCACCTTCCACAACAGGTAACAGGACACCCCCTTATAACCCACTGGAGGTTGGGGGTGGCAGTGGACCGTGGAGACCCCTCCGACAGGTAGGCGGATTCCTCTGGGGAGGGAGGAGGGAGATACTTCGGCCTAAAGACTATTCTGCGAATTCCAAGTCGACTTGTGATAAAAGGGGAAAGGGCCAACTCTTATTATTAAAATTCATACCGCCCATAAATGACGTGCTCTTTGCGTGGCATTTTCGGTAAAAGAGTTTAATTCTTTATTTAAACATGATTTACGAAATTCAACACACAATACAGGTGTACTGGTTAACACTATTTCTATCCCCGAAATTCAATTTTGCTTTAAAGATTATCAAAAATTTGGATAAAATTGGTGCATCTAGGCCAATATTATTCATGATTATCATATGATAATTTCCAATAATTGGCCACGTGATTAGATCATGTCTTCACAAGCTCTCTGTGGACAACCCTCAAAGTGACAGGGTTTGGGAATGTGTCCATGGGTTTCTGTCCATGCACTGAAACACCTGATACCTGAGAGTACCCCCCTCCCCTCCCGCCCCGTGGGCGACCTGCCCGCGGTCGGTGGGTGGTGGTAAACAGGGAGGTGGGTACCCACCTGCTCATATCACCAGGAGGAGACCACAGTGGACAGGTGTGACAGAGATCAACCTGGAGCAGGGTTCAGCTGGGGATTTAACTGACCTATCAATCAAGGTGAGTCGGTACATATATCTATAAGTTATTTTATTTTCATTATTATTAAGATCTGCGATTTAAATAGTTACTTTCTTTTTAATTTACATGTTTCGTTATAGGATATTGCCTTTATGAGGTGGACCAGGCCGTATTCATGACTGCATTGAAACTTTAGTAATTCAATGTGTTAAGGCATTTAGAGCCAGACAGGTTGTATGTGGCACTCGGGCTCGGGGCGGGAAACATTTGGCCTTTCATGGAGTTGTATAGGCCTATCGAATCCTTGGTTATGGTCTTTTCTATTGACAGTGCAGATGCAATCTTTGCAATCCCTCTGCTCCCATTTTGTAAATTTAGAGCACAATAACGCCTCTGTGTAGTTATCGAACATGACTTATCATTGTGAATATTGTAATCGGAATGAAGGAAAGGCCAAGAATGCCTCGCTCTGATTGCAACCGGAAGTTACTTTGACAGATCCAAGACGACCTCGGGAGTTATCAAAGCAGAACCGCCCACCACAATACTGTCACGGCGATGACAACATAATCACGAAGACGCTGTATTACAGCGTAACTTGCAATTGGCTTGTTTTGACGAATTAGTCTAATGTTTTCCAATGCAGACTGAATCATTGCGGAAAAAAAGATAATAACGATCATTGCAACATAAAGTTGTTATGAGCATCTTTCATTTTGATCGGCTGGAAGACCATGTACTTGTTTATGTGAAGTTGACAAATAAAACAGTTTCAAAAAAAAAATCTCGTGCCAAGTTAGACAACTTGTGAGACTTTGTGAACACAACTTTTGGCTATAGTAGGCCCATATCCATCACTTCATGGTCCTTGAGGGATGTTTTAGTTCTCATAGGTTATGAACTGCCAAGCAACCGACACGAGTATAAATATATTATTGTTATCTCCAGTAGAACCAAAAGTACAGGGTGCTAGAAGAGTGAGCGAAGGGTATGAGGCATCTTCCACAATAGGATGACATTCAGTTGAATAACTGCAATTGATTAATGATTGAATATGGGCATGTATATCCAACTATCTAATATCCTTAAACTTGTAACCTTCCCTCATTTTTTGTTGTTGATAATCTGAAAAGGAATACAAACGGAAAGTTAGTGCTATGATGCTCATCATTTTGAGCTATATTTCATACTCAGACAAACTTCTGATCAACAAATTGTCCAATGCATATTTCAAATAAGCGGCTGACATTTGTGGTGAAACATGCATAAATGTATTAGTGGTGTTGAAAAAACATTTCCTAATGCGATTATGCAAATATATGACTTGTCAGAGAACAAACATATAGGCCTAGCCCTAGAAAGATAGAAAGATATACGGAAACAGGCCCCCTAGAGCACATGTTGTATAGCAAGAGGACTGGTGTAACTGCCAGCCCCCCGCGCGGTAAGAGAAGACGTATCTAATCATGTGCTGTGCATACTTCATGTCAGTAGGCATACGGAGGTGGGGAGAGCTGAATCCAGGCTATAAAGATCGGGGCCGTGGGCCGCTGAAGGGCAAGGAATATCACACGAACCTGGAGGTAGCAGGGAGAGGCAGGAAACCTCAGGACAAAAACCCAGATTCTTACATTGGTATCTAGGTTTGAACAATGATACCAATTAATCGCCATCTGTATTGATTGGTACTTGCCAACTTTTCTCAAAACTGTTTTGATGCCAAAAGGACGAGAACATGGATTCAACTTCCATGATAGTTTTGCTGAACAGACCTCATTTTCTTGCCAAGGACGACAGGAACACAGAGCAACATCCCTATGCTGATAAATGAAAAACACCAATGGAGGATTATCAAGTTTGGTAAGTTCTGACTTAAAATCGTTAGTTATCACTTGCACACATACGTTTTGGCATAGAAATGTGAAGTACAATAGGTTATATTGTCCGGAGTCATGCAGTTCAAGGGACGTACATTTTCGCTCTATTATCAAGAATGCATGGTTGCAGATGATAAACTATATGTAGTTTTTTCTATCTATTACAATGTATGGCGGGTCGTCCTTCTGCAGAAGTAGGCGTAACAGTTTCCTGACAGCAGGAAAATAAGATTTTAACCTAAAATGACATATTACCCTGAACCCCGAACCCTCGGCTCCGAACAATTGGCGCGTCCTGCTGGGACTCACTTTACCGCCCGCCGACCGGCCTCTCCGGCCGCTGGGTGCTGACCTCTGGGTGAGGCACTCATCTATTGTTACAATGTTACTACTGCTCGATCCCGCCGCCTTTCCTCACCAATCTTTTTCTCTCTTACTTTTACATTGTGTATCAGGATCGACTTACACCTTGAGCAGTTTCCCTAACATTATATACACGACGACAAAGTGGTTAGGCCTATTGCATGGACGTATACACAGATGGATTAGGAGTTGACTAGATGTTTTGCAAGTCTAGCTGAAAAAGATTTTCACTTTCAACCAAGAGGGAACAAAACAAGAGTTGTCTCATTGTTGTAGGCCTACAATTTTACATTATTAAAAGGATGGATCTGCGTGAGCTATACCATCCCTCTGGTTGGTTGTTGGTTTGAACCGCCAGACTCAGTGGTTCTGGAGCACTGGGATGTTTCACCCTTGCTCCTGCATGATCGAATCTATGAGGAGGTAGAGACCGTACCCCTACACATTTACCGAGGTAGGTGTTCTTCAATGTGCAGGGTGACCCAGGGACGGACCCAGGAATTTGTAGAGGGGGGGGGGGCCCAAAAACATGAATGTACGGGGGAGGGGGCCCCTTTTTAAACATGATTTAACAGGGGAGGGGGGGGGGGGGCCAAGGCCCGTCCGGCCCCCCCCCCCCCCCTGGATCCGCCCCTGGGGTCCCATAGGCAGGGCACCATCCCTCTGTCCATTTTCTCACTTATAACTGTGAACCATGCACGTACACCATGCAATCTGAGCTCCGCGGAGTAGCTCGTTCCTGAGAACAGCTTTTTCCTCAAACACTGCTCTATTTTGCTGGTCTTTGTGAGAGGTATCAGAGATGACTCAGATGCGAGGCAGGCAAGGCATGATTAGACCATGCACTGAAGCCGTGAAGGAGGAGGACACGACATGACTGAATGGAGAAGAAATAGTATTATAGGGCCATGAGTATACCAAACCTATACGGGGTGACAACGCAAGCCATTCAGACACGTATTTAGTATGCAGTATTAGTATGCTGTGTGGGACTCGCACATGTCAAGGTAGGACCTATATCAGTTGGTTACATCTGCTTATGACCAGTATATCTGTTTGGTTCTTGTCTTCTGCATAGATTCCATACCGATGTAGTCCTACATGATGCCTCACATATAAGTGACTTTCCTCAGGCTACATTCTAACGCTGAATATGACGACGGTTACGTACGTGGCAAGACTTGAGGAGTGCCACCGCAAGTCGCATCTATTCTAAGGAATAACCATATCATACGTTACTTACTTTGCAATTGTGATGCCGATTTTGAAAATATTCTCTAGTCGCATGCTGATTCTTTGGAATGCTTCGATTATGACCTTATGACATAACACCTGAGGAGATTTGTACTCTGCCATTCTCATCAGCTGCTCATTATGGGAATTACTAGAGAGTATATCGCCCCAACAGTTTAAGGATTATTTAGCTTGTATGTCGTATCTAACCATTTATGCCAAGACTATTTTGTGTGAAAAACAAAGGCACGATAACCACAAAATTGAAAGAGCAAGGACCCATCCATGCAACAATAGTATCATACCAATATGGTGCATGTATATAGTTTGATAGTAAGGGCCAGTAAGGCATACATCACTAATTTGTCGCTTATTCAAACGTAAACTTCCTGAGTAATAGCAATCTACAAAATATATTATAGACTGCCGTTACTCAAGAAGTTTTACTAATGTGGCTGTTTATTTATTCAAATGACGTACTAGGCCATTAATTATGTTGACAGTTCTAAACAAAATTAATCAAGCAAACAATAATTATTATGTGCCTACTCCAGCGCTTGCGGAAATCTTGGCATAGCTTGTATAATCATTCATTATTGGAAGGGGGGTTCATTTTTATTGACTGAATAACCCTGCACGAGTATTCTCATTTGGGCATATTCCTTATCATTTGTTATAATTGCTTAGTGTATAATCTGTGCTTCTGCCAGCCTCACAGTAGCAGCCGAGCAGAGACGTCAAGACATGTTCAGTGATACCTTTCATGCATGGCATCGAATTATCGGTTTTCCTTTAAGTAGGCCTATTTGCCTTTGTGTATCTTTCATTGAAATACACCTAATTCCCCAACATTGAATCTGGAACTTAACATTTGATAGCTTTCGTTTAATGCGTTAGCTCTTGGCGACCGATGGAGTTGGGGGCGGCTCGCAGACGGTCGACTGCATGCGCGTCACTGGTGTAGGGCGCGGCATAGCCTTCCTATAGGGTGTGGGAGGCATGCACGGAGTTACCTTTACTGGTTACCCCCCATGACACAATACTCCAGTTGGCAGGCTTCTCGTATCGTTATCCGGGCGGAATACCCCCAGTCGATAACCGGAACTTCCCACGTCATCTTACAAATAGCCATGCATAGGTTTGGGAGGAAATTTATATATTCGATCAAAATGGCCTAGGCCTATAGGCTATAAAGAAATCGTAAATAGACATTTAGACATTCCAAAATCGGAGGCTTACCCAAATTTGGCTGACAACTTTAGCAGGAAGTATATGCATCTGACATAATATGCAAAAGTTAGTGTTTGAATTGGTTAACTCTATAGATACTCATTCATCTTAGTTTCAAACCGATTGAGATAAGTTTGTACATTCACTTACCAAATTATATTGGCCGTATGTTGTATTTAGCTCCTGATGGGGTCACCATTATAAAACAATAGCCGGGGTATACTATACAATAGTTTATATGCGAAAGTTGAGGTGACGCTTTTCTGCTATCTGTAATGGTTTACAGCGTTATTAATACTATTTTGAGAATTGAAAGTATGCTATTTGTTTTCGCCTTTTTAGAACAAATTATCTAAAATGGGCCTTGATCCACAGGGGAGTAGAAGACGTAGACTTCTAGGGTATAATCAACTTCTTTGGAGCTGTATCTGAACAGACAGCAGACATCTGCTCCCTTCCTCTTGTGTATATGGCAGCCAGATGAGGTATGTCGATGGCAGCACAACGTCTGGCCGATATAAGGATTTACACAATCCCGCCGTTACTGCTACTAGACGCGCCCCCCCCCCCCCCCCCCACTTCACCCCTTATGGAACCTGGTACTGGGATCTGCGCATGCCTGGCCTACACACATGACACTTTTGACATGCGCCGTGCCGCCTGGATATGGGGCAGCGGTAGACTACGATATCGGGAATGTTCACTTTGATTTGAAAAGTTGTGCTGATTTATAGGATTTTTCTTTGCCCTAGCCTTGAAAGTCAAAGGTCACTTTTATGTTTTATTTTCTGTATTTTCCACGCTCACGTTTTCTTGGTTGCTTATAAATCTTCCATAGGCCTATGTAGAACAGGGCGGCACTTAAAAGTGGGTTGCTCCATGCCTTGAGGTCTGCTAACTTTAGACAGGTGTGTTCGGACAGGTGTAAGAGCTGGCCATGCCCTGGAGAAGGCCAAGAGCTTGGAAGGGGTTGTAAGAGGGCTGCTCGCCTTCAAAATGTAGGGCTATACATCGTTGCAGTATACATAAATTGCAAGGAAAAGCGTTAAGTTGCTCTGACTTTTTTTTAATCTTATGAAGGTTCTTATGATTATTTCTTAAGTCGTCTCTCTTAGCAACATGGATCTTGGAAAGTTTTCTTCTGAGGAAACAACTTAGAATGCTTGGAAAGTCCTTGAAACATTGCCAAAATGTTTTATTCCCAGAATTTCACCAAGTAAATTTTAAAAGGAATTAATATTTTCATCTTATTTCAACTATTATCCATTGGATAGAATTAAATTTGCAAACGGCGGGCTCAGGCAAAATTACGATATTTCTGCATTTTGGTATTTTTGCTTTGATTATCAATGTTATCAAGATGCTCCTCTTCTAAACCAATTCTCTGATAGAATGATTGTTGATTTCTTTCCTTTTCTTTAAGACAAATATATCTGAATACATGTAGATATAATATTCAGACCGAGTATTCAACATCTTTTAGGGAGGATTTTAGGAAACATAACTGCTAATATTAATTTTGTTCCCAATCATGTTTGCAAGTAATTGTACCTGACATTCAAACTTGCTCCCTTTAACAGGTATAGTATCAATATTCACTCTCATTGAAAATACATTTATTCAGCAAATCTTTTTTGTTTGAAGTTTGAAGTGAAAATATAGGTCATTATTATGCATTAATCGTGAAATATCTACACAATTAGTTATTAATTAGACCTAGAGAAACAAAACATTTGCGGGCAGTGAAAATCACTAGGCAAGGTCAGAATGTCCGTTTGATAGTATTCAAAGAATCATTTGAGACTGTAAAACACGGAAAAAAACACTTGAGAGCGACATGTTCTGATGTTTAGTCTTACAAGTAATATCTTTTCTGCGAAAAGGTACCTAAAGAAGCCTGACCTCAGAATGCAGATATTCTTACCTCCATCCCAAAGTGCACTACACCCGTTGCCTACTGGCAACATGGTCTATAACTAAACAGCCTCCTACTAGTAAGCAAAAGGGTTTCCTTGCCCAGTAAAGATAGCCAATGACAATATTCATGCCATAATGATATACATTTCTCTCTCTTAAACATATGCCATTGGCTCATAGTGATACCACGTGAGTGAGGATTAGCCTATATGGACCTATTCTGTCAGGAGATTGATCTACTCGATGCAGGGCTACTACACGTCGTCCCTTCTGGCATATTTAGATTAGCTTTCAAATGATTTAGGCTCACGAGAAAAATTGTTCTATGTTGATCTCCATAAGAAAATACTTAGCTATTTTGACTTATGATATACATATTCTTGACCAGATTCTAGGTATACATCTCGTGATTGTTTCCAGCGAGAGGTGCTACTAGTTTGTACTTCCAGGGGGGAGGGTAGCAGGCAGTGGGTACACAACGATGTTGCAACGGTGAGGCTTGGTTGAACTATGGTAGAGACAACATCAATCCAAAAGAAAACAAAATAAAAAGGTTATCTCACGTGAAACCGACACAGCTACCTACATATGTTTTATGAGTACGTATGGATAAAACACATCTTTCGGTGTAACCCTGTAGTGGGAGCCTACAGATAAGCTTAACCACTTGATTAACGTCATGAAGCGAGATCGTTGACTAAAAAGAGAGTGGTAAATTGACATAAGCTACTTCATTAAATTTTTTGCAACAACAAAACATGCAGGTCAATTTCTCTTCTTTTTCGAAGCTAGTTTTTGGATTACCAACTAGATGAAAAAGAAGAAAATTGGTAGGAAGGATATCTTGATAAGGATCCTTCTTTGAGACTGTTAATCTCCCAACAAAATAGACTAAGCTAAATTGAACAGTACTATGATTGATTTGATCTTGTTGCTTTTGGTTTTATCCGTTACTATAAGCCAAAGTAAATCTCAGACCGAGTAAGCCATATCTCGGTTACACCTAGTTACCACCGTCAAGGTGAACATACCGAGACCCTCCCTCTGCTCCCCCGGCCCGCTGAAGGCGCCCTCACGTACCATTCTGAACTGGACACTGGAATGTGGCTTATGGCCGTCATTGCTCCTTTCTCCTCTGCAGGGGTTATTCAACCCTTCTCATCCAGGTGCCTACGAAGGACGTTAGGACGATACTATCTCCGTCAAATGTCATATGATAGGTTTGGATTTGGTTTAATGATGGGAAGGTTTTTCATTCATTAATAGCGAATTGGCTCGTTATAGCGATTTTAGTATTGGGTGGTTCATTTGATATTTGGAGCGGGTTGAACAGTTGTCCATACCGACCTGCTTCGCTATGGGACATTATGGAACTATGTACGGCGTCCATTAAGTAGACCTAATGCCACCTGGAGGAGACTCCAGAACGTCCGTGAAAAGGGTATATTGAAAGTATGCTGGCCTACATGTGCTTGGACTTTATATTACCGCAATACTTACCTATAATGTTATGATTTTAGGCAAATAAGCATTGCATTTGCTTTTTATTCTAACATTTTGTTACATCCTGAGATAATAGTAAAATATAGGTTGTTGAATAACTTTCTAACCGTTGACATCTGATGCAACCCGTACACTGTCTGCGTACTGACAGAACAGACAGGTAATGAGAAGTGCCCGATGAAACCAAACAGGCCATGTTTATTCTATAAACACGCCCAGTCAACCTTCCCTGTTGGAAGCATTTTACATTTATCACACGTCTTTGTATAAGTGCATGCTAATTACAAAATCTGATGAGAGAAATATACAATTTCTATGGTATTTATTCATATAATATTTAATTTGAGTTTAGAGAAAAAAACACAGAACATTTAAAAAAAGAAGGAACCTGGCAACTAAGGGACGCTTCATGAATGATCTCATATGTGGTTTTCTTTAGCCCATGGAGCTCTATCGCATACAGGATGTGTTGGTTCCTTTGTTGTTTACTTGGGGCGCCAACTCTGGCTTGGCCTTAACTATCTGTGTCGACCAAGAAAGTCGCCTGCACCCCTCACCATCAGGCGAGGCGCTCACCAAATGTTCGCAGTGTAGACGTGCTTGGGTCAGCGCTCCCACCAAAATAAGAAAAGAAATCGGTCAAAAATAATCAGGGACGGATTTAGAAGAGGGTGCCTCAGGCGCCCCCCCCCCCCTAATTTTGGCTAAATTTAGATTTTCTAATGTAAAATTTTTGACTCTGGATGGTGAGCCTCAAATCTTAAATAAGGGCTCCCCCCCTTTTTTTTAAATTTCTCGGTGCGTTCCTGATAATGTCATGTAAACAATCATGTAATAAACCGCGGAGGATGCATAAATTAAAAAAAAAAAAGGGGGGGGGGGCGTGCTATAGAAATATTTTTTTCCACAACCAGGAATATTACATTGCAAAAATATTTGTGTATGCAGGATAGGGAGGGGGGGGGGGGGGGGCTCACGCTCCTCCTAAAGCAGCATATGCCTATGTTATTAATATGGGGATGAAGTGCATGTTCATCATCACGAATGTTGTATACGTTTACATGATTATTTATTTGTTCGACTTCTTTTTATTTACAACAATCATGTTTTGCTTCCATCCTAAGCCAGCCTTTGCAATAATAGCAATTTGCATCGTCGTTGATATTGATCCAGGTGGATATACAATAAAATGTGTATGTAATTTAGATCAATAAACCAACATTGCATCCTCAGCCTCATTGTAGGCCCCGCGCGTAGGCAGGATAATTGTTTTCCATATCCTGACCAGCGTATCCCTATTTGGGTATGTATTCCATGTAGTGGGTCGTGAGAAGCTGGGGACGAATAACGCGAATGAACTCATCTAACATCAGTTCCAGTTAGATGGTAAAATCTGAAGCCCAATAAGCATAGTAAAAATACTGATGTCCGCTCAGCCTCTGTATTAAATAGAAAGGTATTATGTCTGAGTGAAATCACTGCTTCACATTGTATACCCGGTAACATTGTGCAGAATAATTCAAGAGCAATCATTTTACTTGATCCAACCTACATTAAGAAGAGAAAGAATGAGACAGCATAGACAAAATATTGCAGGGCCACAGAAATATGATGTTAGATTTCCTTGGCAGTCCGTCTGCCAGGAATATGCCTATAATATAGTTCAGGTACCTGGACAGCCCCACATGCAGTTTACACTTATTGTACTATATAGTAATAGGTAGGCCTACATTTATCCATATTTATTTGAAAACCTAATCATATTGCATAAGCTAAAGCCACAATCCTACTTCTAGTTGGCGTTTTGGCAACGATACAATACAAGGCATTGCAATTTTGGGTATTTGTAATTAACGGCATTTTGATATCATATGCTTACAAAATTGGGTCTTATGCTCTTTAAAAACTAAAGCTGATGATTGAATATAGCGTTTTTTTCCCCAAGAATCAGAGAAAATTGGCTATGGCCCTAAAGGCCAACAAGCCACCGTCGACTTCGAGGTGCGCAAGACTAGTTGCCGCGCGTGACCCCAGCCCTACCTCTCACTCACCGCTGCACCGTATGACCAACAGCCTCCTCCTGCACCACCCCCTCCACCCACTCCTCCAGTGAGGCGGCCCCCTCCCACCCACAACCCGCTCCAGGAGTAGAGTGGTCTTCTCCTACTCCGTGTCTTTCCTGCTCATCTTCTCCTCACCTCGCCCGTCACAACACTTCACCGCTGGCCCCTCCAACTTTCGCGCCGGACCCCGCGGCCTCTCCTAGGCGGCTGCTCCCACCCTTATCTACCCTGGAGGCCGGCCCAGTCAAGGGTATGGGGCGTGGAGGCCAGCATTAAAGCCTCCGCCATATCTATATAGCGTGGCTTTTTATTCCTGTTGTTTTCGCCAGTCCTGAAAATATCCAGGAGGAATGCATCCTTATAACGTTATCTCAGGCTGAAGAAGGACCAGAGGGGAGGTTCCTTATCCGCCCTGGAGGAGATGTGCCAATCACAAACCATACTCAGGAATATTCCTAGCCCTACTACTGCCAGCGCTCGGATGCTTTCAGTTTAGGAACTGATGGAGTAAGAAACGCATAACGGTGTCATTCGAGGAGGCAATAGAGTGCTGCAGAGAAGGCCCTCACAGCAGGGGGTCCGTGTAGAGACGGGGATTACTAGACGGAGGCAGGATAACGAAATACACATGGCGGACCTGAAAACTGTACACTGACGGAGAACGAGCGCCACAGAAACAACCCAGTACCTTTAGAGTAAGTCACGTAGCTCCACAACACACACAAAAATTGAAAATAGTAGATGAAGTCATGTTTCTTTCTAAATCTCACTCTAGCCTTTCAGGTTCTTAGAAGCCTGAATATCCGGTTCACTTCTGTTAAAGTACTTATGATTATGCATGTTCAAAGCAAGATTATAATCCCAGCTCATGTATCTGCATTAGATTTTGCCCAGACCATAATATAATCTATATACATATAGGTATATATGTATATATATTATATATATGTACAGATATAGGCTTAGTAGTTTTCTGTAGGCTTTATTACAGTACAAAGCGACTGTAGGTCAGTAGAGATGAAGCTAGAGATGTGGAGGGGGTGGGGGTTAGGGTTGGCGTTGGGGGGGGGGGGAATGGTTCCAATTAGCTGGTCCGAAGACAGGCATGTGGGAACGGCCAGCTGCGTGTCCAGCAGAGCAGGGCAACCAGAAGGTATCTGACCCCTACAGTGACCCTATAATTGGCCGAGCTGCACTTTTGAAAACACACAGAGGGAGGTAATCTTATCATATATCGAAACGTCCTGTTAGTAGATATGAAGGAAGGAGGTCACTCAGTATAATTTTGCAAATTTATGGCATTTTCACCGACAGTTATTAGATATCAAACACTTACAGTGTATGGGAATTTGAAAATGTATGGAATTATTATAGTTAAGAAAATTGACAAGATGTTCTCTTGATTTTATTTATACATAATGTATGTGTTTTATGTACGTGTATTATGTATGTATTTCATGTACATGGATGTATTGACATAACTATACACATATTTTCCACACACAAAACGTAACAAATAAACGGTACACATTGTACTGTCGGATTTTCTATAATTCAGAAATACTATACTAGAGAATTTAAGTTCTAGTTGCAATACCTTGATTCAGTTTTAGCAGTGAAAACAAACTACATTTGGCATGCTCGTTTGTTTAGCGTTTATCATAAAATGATCATTTCATTTCTGATGACGATTTAAACATAGTGTAATTGAACGTAACCTCAATATACATAATGTAATTAAGTGTAATTTTGTGCGGATGTCAGAGTTAGTTTTTGTCAGCAATTGGACATTACATCAATGTTGGTGACGTGATTCAGACAGGATGGACAGCAAAATGTTGTTAGGACTCTAGTCTAATAATGGGATAAAATATTATATATCAATTGGTTATCACCCTTCAACAAAGCGAAAGCTATGATGGTGAATTCACAGAAAACGACCTCGTCTGGTCTGGTTCTGTGGTAACTCCACATCCGCTCCAATGATGATACACTAACCAACATGGTCATGTTGCCAGGAAACTATATTTTGTTAATAATGAGAAATACCCACGTCGCATATCACTATTGCCTAAGTCGAATGTTGAATTTAGGCAATACCCCAGAAAATACCCCTGTACGTCGCGCTGTCAATCTTAGGGGTTCGGGTCACTAACCCGATAATTATGTAATTGAAAACACAAAGTAAGTTAATTGGTTATGAAGAAGTACGTTATGTATTACGATTTTTAGGAGGTATGTTGCATAGTCATGTCTTATATGTCATATCTATTATAATATCGACAGGACTATAAACCAGAACATTGACGTAGTCCATTCAGCCCCGAGTAACTCAGTAATGAAGGCGCCTGTGGTGGGCGCCCCGCCACTTAGCACCCAGCTTGAGTTGTTTAGTCACCAAACCCCGGAGCGGCTTACTCAGGCCGGGCTCGGACCGGCCGCCTGCATGGACCCACCTAGTTATCCAGACCACGAGGCTCAGTATTTCCAGGCTGCAATCAGAATTCCCGGAATTTCACAGATGGCCACATGCAAGCCACGTGCGGGCACTGACAACCATGTACAAAGTCGATGGCTTACCGATGATCCATGGATGCAGCCAATGTTTGCAAATATAGTGATGGTCAGACATTTATTCTCCTTTGACGTTGCTGTCAAAGGATGATATTTCTCTGCAAAGCCTGGTAAAAGATAACATGGATGTCCACTATCCATATGCCATGGATTTATTCAACATTCGTTTGTTTGTAAGTGTATCGGATCCAACAGGAAAATCATTCAAAAGGTGTAGAGTGATGTTATAGATTTAGTCACCTCATCTAGGCGTATCAAAGTTTTCTTGCATCTCGGGCAGGATACTCTGCAATGAGGTCAAAATTAACATCATACATGGAATGGAATGTAGTAAATGTTATAGTTAGGTCACTTCACAGCAGATGGCGCAGGCTAGAATGATTATTTATTGTATGATTACCATGATTATAGCTTTAGCTGTTGTATGGCGAGTAAGGATTGTGAATGATAAGAAAGGAATTAAGAGCGCATAATATTATTATGACGATAACATTTTCTTTTTAAGCAAGCACACAGTAGCATCTTCCCTTGAAATGCTTACCTAAGGGAAAAGATTGTTAAGATGGTATATTAGGGATGCATCATATGTGAACATTACCAGTAAGCAGTCCAGCCATTGGGCCTGGTCTATACTGAGCGTGGCGAACGGATGTACTCTTCAGTTAATACTTGGATATGATTATGTGGAAGTGTAATTTTGTGTCCTTGGCATTGGCAGTGTGAGGGCCTGTCAGATATTGGACATTAAATCAATATTGATGATCTGTCAACAAAGGTTGTCAGGAATCTAGGCTTTAAATGGGGAAAAACCGCTTGAGAATGGGACAACTTAGGTTTGAACATAAAATAACATGTTTTTATTCATGAGTTATATCATGCCCCTAAGTGAAAGTTATTATGTAATAGCTCCACGGAAAATGGTCTGTCTGGTCTGGTTCTGTGGTAACTCCAAACATGATATTCCAATGATGATGCATAAACCGAAATGACCAAGAGGCTATTTGTTGATGGTAAGAAAGACTCCAATCGCACGTAACATCTAATCCAGGCAATAACCTGACAGTACATTTTCGTATAATTATCTGCCTTAAAGTAATACAGTGTGTCATTAATGTATCTAACAATAATAATATGTTTTGTTTTGCAGGTGTTCCTAATGGATACACATTATGGGTACTTTTCGTCCGGATCCAAGTGACTCCCCAATGATCTCGTCTTCTCCTGCAATACATTATTTAGTTTCGGCACAACTCACTAGGTAACTATACTGCTATACACTGTTGCATAAACAGATCCATAAATGATAATGCTACATTTAACAAAAGAGAATAAGCCTGGCACGAGGTCAATGATCTATCCTGAGCTGCCCTCCAGGGCAGAATTGGGGTAGCAAGGAGCGTTCCAGGAGGCCAATAGAGTGTTAGCAATTCCTCTTTGAGGATGTCTGGCAATGACATGGTTACTCTTTATAGTGAAAGATGGATTCGCTAATCACGAGACATTAACCACAACACTTCCATTGGTGACAGTTTAGGCTGTAAACGAATACCTGAGCACAAAAAGAACAGATTGAAATGCAAGGGCCGAGGTCATGTCCTATGTGCACCCATGTTAACGAAAACCTTTGGCCTGGGAGTGTAAGTGTGAGTAAGTACATCTGCGAAACCCTAGGGGGCAATAGTGAGCCATTCATCTTTTCAACCCATTTTTATTTCATCTGAGCAGCTGAGCACGACTCATTTACTTTCTCTTAGAGATTTTTTTCAAAGAAAATATTTGTTATCATACACTTTAAGTAAGCTTTTAATGGTGCCGAGGTTCATTATAAATATAACATTCAAAATTATAAAATAAAAAATTGGCATATAAAGTGATTAATTTACTTAAACGTTGTTAATTTCCAAGATTTCTTGCTTTTCCAGTCAGTGTCTCACAATATTGTTCTCGCATACCGTTTTCAAATAATTATCCAGGGCCCAAATGTCATCTCGTTTCACGGGAACGACAAACTGTTGGCTGTGAATTGAAAACCTTGCCCCCCAACTTAATATGAAGTAGAATGATTAAGATTATAACGTGGGGATGTCTAATGAAATGTGTAATGCATATGTACATCAAGTAGAGACATTACAGAATTCTAAAGAAATTATTTTCTAATAATTTCATTGAAGAACATCACCCTATACTCCATGCTGTTTCAAGAATAACATTCGGTATTTTTAGCAATGTCAAACCAGGAAATATTCATTTTTCCAATATTAATATCAAGGTATAGAAGCATTCAATATCAAAGTATAAAACTGGCTCTATGAAGGTCATAATTACATATGACAGTTGGCAGGTTTGATGTAATAGGTTGACGGTAAAATTTGACGTAATGGGAGGATCTTATTCCATTCTAATTACTGTTGATTTTCAGTTATATATGTAAGCCTAATGCTCGTTAACCGTTAGAATAGATACGAAAAATGCAGTTGAAGCCTTTACATGGTGGTACATGTACAAGGAATCCCATTGTGGGGCAAGGGGGCATCAACTTTTCGGAATTGGGGAAGCGCATTACACAGATTCAATGAAAGCATGTGATAAAAGTCTTTGAATTTGGTTACAACAGATACCTAAACGGTAATGTTAGTTCAAAACGGATAGAATATAGAATGACATGTACAGTTTGTTTTAGAATACATGAACATATATTGCCGAACAATGCACATGACTGAGTAACTTGATCTTTGTAACAATTGCAACATTGCAACTATCACTTATAGAACTAGTCTTGTATCATCAGAGAAATTGTGTATTGACATGTTAAGGAGATGATGATCTTTCATTACTCATTATTTGAATAACCCATTACTATAATAATCATCTCTTTAATTCTGTTTTTCACATATGTAAAACGCACCACTGACGGAAATAGTAACATATATTAGTGTAACAGTTAGCCGGAAATTCAATAAGCCTGGCTTATCAAACTGGGAAGAGTCTGGAACTAGGGTCTTGATCCATATTCGAAAAGATTTAGAACGATAGAAAGGAGTTTACCAAGTGTAGAGACGAAAGCTAACCGCGGGAGTAAGTTCATGTCAAGGGACAGCAGAATTCTACGTTATGCAAGTGATACAGGGTAGTTGTTGGTGCTGTGCCCCCAAGTGTCACTCCTCCCCATGGGGAGAAGCAGTGAAGGCCCTCAAGGAGAGCAGGCAATCTGAGTAGGTCATCTCCACCTGATGTCAATGAGCAGCTCGCTAGTCGGGGAGCAGGGTTATATGGGCAGAGAGCTGTGGAGGAGATCACCAAGTGAGGATGAAGAGGGGGCGGGCCGGGGCCGGGCAGGCGGATAGGGCAAGGTGGGCCGGGTAGGGGTTGCCAAGGGGGGTGATCCAGATGCTAGTTGTGCCAAACGGCGGGCAACCAACCAACTCCCCCTGCCGGCCGAGCAGCCCAGAGTACCGACAGCGGGCCGCCCGGGAGCAGCTCACCGAGCGCCGTGAGGGAATACCACAGGGAAATACGCTAAGCATTGAGCTGCTCACTCTCAGGTTAGGGCCGAGCATATTACACAAGCTCGGATACTGCATGGAAAGCCTCCAAGTTGAGGATAAAGGAAAAACTAAAACTTAGAGAAAAGAGGCGGCAGAAACCGAGACTAGGAACACGCAGAGGCACATAGCCGTGGAGGTCTGCAGGAACGATGGAGTGTAAGTATGTTGTACGGAGGTAGCAGGGAGAAAATGCGTTGCCTAATTCTGAAGGGTTTGTTACTTCAAAAAGCCCTGGGGGATCTTGGGCCAATGTCGGACAGACGTGTGGCGTTGGTGAGGGATGGGGAATGCGCACGGGGGTGTCGGGGAGCACAACAAATCTCCCGGTACAACCGACTCGGAGCAAACACACTTGTATGTAAGCTAAAAAACAAAAACTAGGATTTCGTTCTTCTTCTATGTCAATATGAACTCAGTGCACTCTCACCCACTCTAACTCCATCCATACTCATTTTAAATGAACAGTAAATTGCATCCGGCTTATAGGTAGAGTTTAGTTATGCGTACATACAGTGAATAAGTGTTAACACAGGAGACATCATGCTATAACAACCTTCAAACCTATTTCTGAGAGGACATTTATTTCGTGCTCTACAATCATCTACATACTGCACCTTGGGGGGGATCATAGTTTCCAATTGTATAGCCTTATGGACTAAGAGAAAACTGCATGTAAAATCTAAGAAGTTATTTTTTTTAGAATTTACTCAGAAACTATATTGCGGCCCCGATCGTATGGCTTCAACTCCTGACCTATTTTCTTTCCAAGCACTGGACCTATTTAACACCGGACCCCTCGTCTTATTACACAGTGCACCGAGTTGGTATTTAGCACAGAGGGTACTTGGAACTCCCTCAGCACCAGAAGGGTTGGGCCCTCCTCCCGACAGCCTGCTGCAGGAGGTGGTCAGCCAAGATCAACATGTCTGCGCACTCTCAGACCTGACTTGAGTGGTCAGTAATGGACAGGCCGCTGGGAGGCTGGCTGCAGAGTACAGCTGGCACTTCACGGTTAGGCCGGAGATAATTATGTATGGCTCCACTGTATCTTATTTGGTCTTGTATAATTGCAGTGCTGCACCCAGATGGCGTTTTGAGGGTGTGTTGAATCTTCTTAGAATTCTAAAAGTATGAGTCACAAGAGTATCTAGTTGGATCAGTCTATAGTTTATGCTAATCTCATCCTGTTTTTTTTGTCTTATCTTCGATATCTGTCGACCATTTATTGGCCTCTTCGCAGGCCCCATTACTTCTGTGAATGAGCTATGGCATCATCTCCCTATGAGTTGGTACTTGGTTTTGATTGATATCAGTATTCTAGCTTGAAACCCAAGAAGAAGAACAAAAATCATTTTGCTGAAACTGGGGTATGAAAAGTGTGCAGAAAAATGTTCTTCAACCTATACTCATTTTGTCCTGAACATGTTTACTTTTATATCTTAGCATACTTGAAAGATTCAACTCTAATCAATAAGCATAATTATTTTGAAAAAAAAAAAGCAGGACAAATTTGAGATTTTTGTCTTTGGCTGAACCTTTCTTGGCAGATCAACATCTAGAATATCTCCATGGCATTTGTATCTACAATTAACACTGCAACCCTTTGAACTATGGGGTTTTATTTTACTGTTATATGTAGGTGTGCCTTTAATCATTATGTCATGTTGGTCATTCCAGTATGCCAGCTCATAATAATCGCAGTCTTCCTTCCCATCTTGGCTGCAAGTCATCTCAAAAAGTAGCTTGTCATAGAGAGGTTACAGAACACTCTCATGAAAGGATGATGTCTATTTAGTCTAAAAACATGGTATAAGCCGCTGCGCTCCCATTGACAATTATCAGTCCAAGAGGCCTAATCCGCTCAACCCAATACAGCCAACACTCCCAGCCCTCTTTAAAGCCAGACCTATGACATAGCCCCACACTCTCTACCATTTGCAGAGAGACACTCTTAGCCCAGGGTCTTGCTTTCTCTGCAAGCTGGCTAAATTATCTAATGGACTGACACCCGCATCAGTACACCTTCATCTAAGTTGCCATAAGTTGAAGCTGCAAACAATACTCAGGGGTGGATCCAGGAAATGAAAAGGCGGGGGAGCCCTCCGACCCCCCTAGATCCACCACTGAATTACTCATCCAAATGTAAACAAGTGATTTGGTATTTATTGGATTTAGTATCCCCCCACCAACAATAATTATAATACAGGACTACATTACGTTTCCCTAGATGAACCATTTGACAAAATTTCAGATCATATTCTCAAAACATTTTCATTTTTCTAGTAAGAAGTGTAAACTACGTGGCTTATAATATCAAATTACAAGAAACCTTAAATCACAGATTCGAGATATCATGGTCTTCAATTTGATGTAGGAGGTCTAAACCTCAAATTTGTATGATTTCTTTTAATCCAAAAGCAGATTTCACGCCTCAATATAGAATACTAGTTTCCCTGAAAACTAATATTACTATTACTCAGTTGGCAGTTGAGCAGTTGGGGTCTCGTAATCCCAAAAAGTGTACACCTACTTTCAGCTAGCTCAAAGAAGCTCGTGAATGGATACTTGTTTCCATATGTATACACGTTAACCGGGACACGTTACCACATCTCTGGAATTTATGAGCATTCCTTTAGATGATATTAAGTTGTGCTGAAACGCCCATGACCTGGCCTAGTTGTTTCTGCATGAGCTCGTATGATGAACTCGTCTACCGGTAGTTGAGCAGACCGAATGGAACACATGTTCAAACGATGTTTAGAATCAAAGTACAGTGGGCCTTTTCTGGTAAAGTAATCTCGTGACATTCGGTTAGTCAAGTATTGCAAATGTTGGTAAAAGAAGATGGCAGTATATATGAGTGAAAACCCCTTAATGAAACATGAACTGCTCGCAATTAACTCGTTTTGTAATCGTTTAACAATAGTTTTTCACTATAACACACTGTAACAGTTACACAAAATGCATGTTTACAAATCTATGTTTTAAGACACATATGTGTCATTGACTTTAGTATGGTCCTTCCCCTGCAAATCAATGTAAGGGGTTTTGTGGTGTATCACAACAACAAGACGGATTTCGTAGGAACGAACATATTTTTCATATCCTTGCCATTTATTCTTCACTTCATTATCAACAGAAAAAAAACGGATCCAAATATTCCAGATTCTGTATGGTTTCTTACCAGTGTCATGGGTTATGACCGTGGCATATTATTATGGCATATTCTATTCATCCTACGCCCTTGGTCCACAACATACCAAAGTAATAGTCGTATAAGATTGTTTCCCACATGCGCAAAAACACCCAACATTCTCATTTGGATTTAAAAGGGTGAGGAGTCGCTCTTTGAATATACTCTTATCTCAACAATAGTGTGTAGTATACTATTTCAGGACTGTGTTGAAGATTTGCAATGCAGAAAAAAAGAGAAAATAACTGGTGAAACATACAATGAATAACTTGAACTATGAAACCCCTAGCTATAATGATATTGTGAAAACATAAACAATGCGAGCAGCACTATTCACAAACAACATATAGATATGCCTAACGTTTTCCATTTTCCGTACCTTCCAGGTGGTGTAGACCCTGAGCAGTGGACGTCGGGGTACGACATGGCCGACGGACACGAGGACATCCTCCGCTACGAGGAGCGCTACGTCAGGGACGTCATCTTCTACATAGCCGACGACGGCAGTGACAGTAATATAGACGACACCAATGGAACCTCCCAAACGCACGGTGAAACGACTGGAGATGGGGCACACAGTAATGAAAGCAACAGGTCAGAGCCATCTGCAACAAGTAAAACTGGAATAAAGGAGGAAAAACATGGCATGCAACAAGGAGAAGGGGAGTCTGGTGGTGGGGGTGAGAAGGACGGGGTGTGTCGGTGTGAGGGGGACTGTCAGTGCGGCCTGCCCAGGAGGGACGCGGCCAGTGGTGGCGAGCTGCTCGATGTGGAAGGCTGTACGGAGAGGCGCGACGACATGAGCTGCGACATGAGCTCTCAGCTGACGGAGAAGGAGGTGATGCAGATCTTTGAGGAGCGGGAGAGGATGTTCACCGAGGAGATCCTCTCCCCCCGCTGCCTCTCGCCGACGGCTGATCCCACACACAGGCCACGTTTTCGGTCCAAGACCCGGTCGAGGTCCCGCAGCCCCTGCACGCCCTCCTACGGCGGGGTGGGGCTGGAGCACCTCGACAACCTGGTGCGCCTCCTGGAGCAGCTCACCGAGCTCAAGGCCCAGAACAGGAGCCTGAGGAAGAAGTGCCACTACCTGGAGAACACCAAGTCGCTGCTCCAGGTGCACAACGTCATGCTCAAAGACAGCGGGCATAAATCGGGGTCACCCAAGGTCAGGGGTAGGTCCAAGTCGACGAAACATTCGACGAGGACCAAAGTGCTGCAGCACCAGCACGTGTCTGACGGAGGTCTTCTGGGCCACTATGTGAGTGACAGTTCGGACGACGAGGAGGGGAGGGAACAAACCAGCACTAGGACTAAACCGAATAAGCTCACCCAGAGAAGTCAGTCTGTCGGGTCGATTAATGTCGACCTGGTTGATATAGACCTGACCTTGGGCACCACCCACACCGCCCTGCACCATCACCACATCCACCATCACCATATGAGTAAACGGTCCGACAAGCACAGTAAGGACTTTAACCGGTTTGAGTCCATGTTTTCCAAGTCTAAGATCTCTTCCAAGTGGGAGAGGGTGAAGAAGGTGTTCAGCGGGAAGCCCGAGGCCTCGACCAAGTCGGAGCATTCCACCATCTCGGCCGAGCAGCTGGTGAGGGCGAACAGTAAGTACAGCAAGCCGCCCTCCAGCCTGCCGCAGATGATCCCGGGGGCCACCGACCCTGGAGGCCTGGACAGGCACGTCAGGGCCTCCACGTCACCCACGTCGCCCACCTGGGAGCCGTCGAGCCCGGTGTCGGTGGAGAGTGAGCCAGTGATCCCCAGCGTCATCGCCGACGACCAGGACATCTCGGAGGAGATCATGGTGGCCGGAGGCGTCGACTCCGTCGTCGACGTCGACGGCGGCGGAAGTAGTAGCTGCGGCGGAAATAGCCCCGCAGCGACGAGTGCAGACGAGATCGACTTCCGTTTGATGCCGCCGCCGTCGCCCTCGCCATCGTCGACGTCGTCCAAACCGCCGGCGTCGCCGCCGATCATGGCGGAAGCTGACCAACAACAACCCAAGTCGTCCAACTTCCTAACGGTCAAACAGACATCTCTCCGACGGCGCCAGTCGAGCCCCACCCTCTGCCTCAGCGACGACTCGGACGCCGTGTCGGCCGAGGTCCGCGCCGACTCCCTACAGCTGCCGCGCTCGCCCAACATAAAGCGGTCGTCCAGTTTCAAAGTGACCAAGAGCAGCGAGACGTTCACCGACGTCAGCGACGACTCGAGCACCAAGAGCGGGGCGGCGGGGAAGGGGGGCGTGGGACCGCCGGCAGGGGGCGCGGGGGAGGGGTCCCGGAAGTACCACAGTCACCGGTCAGCCTGGGGCCGCGTCAAGGACATCATTCACACCCGCAAGGACAGCCTCAAGCGGAAGAACAAGCGGAGCAACTCGGCCGGGGACATGTTACCCGACGCGTCCGGCAACGGGGGCGGGGGCGACGGACTGTACGATTACTGCAGCAAGTCGGACGTGGAGGAGGCCACCTACGAGCGGGGCGAGCCCGACGACGTGTCGCCCCGCTCCTCGTCCCCGCCGCGCCTGGCCCGCAAGGGGTCATCGTCGGGGGGCAGGTCGCAGCACCACCCGACGCCGTCGCCGCGCGCCTCGCCCACCCCGCCCTGCCGACAGCGCCGCGCAGAGTCGTCGCCGCCATCGACGAGGGCCGCCAAGAAGCCGGATAGTTTAAAGAGTCCTTCAGGGTCACCGCCTCCCGCTAAGGACGGCCAGATGCCCGCCGCCAGGGGCAGCACCTCCCCAGGCCCGCTAGACGTGACCGCCCTCATGGGTAAGTGAGGTTTTACTAACAAGTTTTAGAAACCAAAACGCATACCTTTAAGTTGGCGTTTCTTTTATCAGTGGCGGATTTAGGGGGAGTGGGGCCCCCTGTTTTTGATTAAATACTGTTTTTTAAATGTAAGATTCAAGAACCCGGAGGATCCGGTTGAAAATTTTTAAAATAGGGCGCCCATATCACATGCATATAATTTCACATGCAGGTTTCGAATGAGTTATCAAAATTTAGAAAAACAAGCTACAATAACAATATTGTTATATACGCATTAGGGGATGCCAAGCACCCTAATGTTTTCGTAAATATAAAATCCAAAAATGATTTAAGTTTTCTGAAAAAGAAAGGTAAATATTGATATCCCCATGAAACTCAAATCACCATCGGTCTGTTTGTCTTCATCCTGTTTATGTCCCTATAAACAAATTAATGTAATGCAGAGCTCATGTCACTGGTCATCAAAATGCAATTATAACCCCGGGGCGTATCGACCTAACAGGCATTATGTAACTATACCTCTTGCCTTCCTTCGCACACACCGCTTTGACTTTTTCTTTAGTGTTAATCTTACTAAAGACAGGAACCGGAAGTTAGGAGTACATACTCAATATACTTCTTTAATCGTACATAACAATTGTATAAAGTCTCGGTCAGGTCACAGTATATATCTCTATGATTAGATATGATCGCATAAAAACTGTAATACATGTATGTCTATATATATATGTGTGCCACTAGAGTTGCACAGATAGTAGGTAGAAGTGGTAGAAGTACTTCTGTGAACATCCCACCTGAACATACACACTGACAGGGATGTACCTTTATGCAAGCCAAAGTGAGAAACAGAGGTAACACCGCAATATCATGACGGGGAAACAGTACAAAGTCGTCCATCTACTTACATTAGCTTCTACTTTGATTATAAGTTAAATGCATTGACAAAAATAAACCACTCTGGAAAAAACGTAAATCATATTGCTTTATAGCTTAGTAGAGGCCGCCATGCAACTGGCATTTGGCGTGAAGGACGGTTTGGTGTTGAGTCTAGTTTGAGCGCAGGTTGTTTGGCCGGCATCTCGTAGGGAGGGTGTTTATGTTTACATCAGTTCTAGGATGCCGCTTCTAGGAAGGGGAGTCCCCCACAGCCCGCACCCATCGCAGGCCGCGCCTGTTCTGGAGGACGTGGTGGGTGGGGATGGAGGAGGAGGAGGCTTCTCCAGATTTTCCAGCTGCCCAGTGATAAGATTCACCCCAAGATGGCGCGGGTCACAGGCTGGTTACATCTGGACGTACTACCTTATCATCAAACCTGCCCCTCCACCAGGC
The DNA here is from genome assembly GCA_936440205.1 of Lepidonotus clava. Taxonomy (NCBI): domain Eukaryota; kingdom Metazoa; phylum Annelida; class Polychaeta; order Phyllodocida; family Polynoidae; genus Lepidonotus; species Lepidonotus clava. The sequence goes on from OW387139.1 coordinate 32,076,158, forward strand.
CCCACCACACTATTTATTATCTCGTGCCAGGCTAGCCTCTCCTCTCGTCCCATCAAAGACAGATTATTGCTGCACCCAAAGTTACGATATTTGATAGTCTCGAGACTTCCTCAAAGTATTCAATATTCTCAGAATAAGTGGCTTCCTAGAATTTGATTCCCCGACTTTCTTTCCCATCCAAAGACTATATACATCTTTCTTAGTCTTACCAATAGAGGTTTTTCTCGAGGAGAGTTATATTTCACAAACAGTATGATATTACCCGACAAAACACAAGCCACCCTGCCGGAATAGGTAGAAAAAATAAACACCACATCCTGTCGGGAAAACATATCGTCGTCCAAAATGTTTATACAATTGCAAGTTCTACACAACGCTAAAACGTTGTTTGGCCACGCAACAGTATATTGATCTAAACTCTATAACATGTTTATCTTCACCTGAATTTACAAGGAATATAACGTGTTATTCGGCACTCAAGGGTACGATAGTGCAAGAGGCTCATCATATAGGCTTGATAAGAAACTAGTTTTTCCCTAGTAAACGCAGTTCTGCAATGACATGAAGGCACTTATGTGGGCTTCTTATTTAGGATTTTGATGTCCTTACCTTTAGATACAATGTACTCCAAATCCAAGGAGAATCTTAGAATTGCGCCGTTTCTAGTATATATATAAATGAGAGGAAACCTAACTGATAGATGTTTCTCAGTTAATGGATTTCAAATTTGTAGACTGTTTTAGTTATCAATAATGTTGCTAAGAAAAGGCAACAAAGGGGCAGCTTCTTTAGCTGCAGATCTTTAGTATCAAAACTTCCATACATATACATGCTTTTTTTTTTAAACATTAGAACAAAAATAAAAATGCAGTTACTGCATCATGCACTGAATGTTTGCAGTTTCAACCCCTTACTGCCTTCCATCCTTCCCCAAGGCCTTTCTCGGGCTCCAAGCCTCCTGCCATATGGCACTAACCTTCATAACTGGTCGTGTGTGCTAATTGTAGAGTTGACTGATGAATGGCAGCAGTCGGCGAACGTCTCAGGGGCCAGCGGCGCAGAAAACTGCACGCGGCCGGGTTAGGTCGGTTCAGATTGAAGGGGAGAGACACAAACTACTCGTGATTAGAGGTTATTAGAGGCGTTTAAACCTGGGACGTTCGATTTTATATGGTTTATAATACCGACCGAAATCCATGAAATTTACCCACAAACAACACAAGACTTCTAGCAGTAATATGATTATTATGACATTGTATCAAGTTTAGTTAGAACCGTAGGTAGGCTTGAAAAACATCATGGAAGAGTGGGCGGAGTGTATGGTGGGTGGGGGGACATTTCCCAGAGAAGTTGAAGAAGTTTGGGGCAGGGGGCGGTCGTATTGCCCTTTCCTACATACCTACAGCCCTGTTGGATAAACCTGAAAGCTGTTTCAATTATAACTAAGTTATTTTATATGTTAGAACTGCTGTTAAACTTGCGGTGTTGCTTCTTAGTCCTATACCTTGCTGTTATCCTGGTTGGTTTTCAAGCTGCTCACTTTGGTCTGATGTCGGAGATCTGTAACCTGGAGATTTTCTGTTCAGTGCGGTCTGTGCAAGAACAGCTGTACGTGAGGATTTTATTACATAAGCCCACGTGCCTTGCACCATAACCATAGTCTGGAAACTAATCCAACGCACGTGGAATTTTTGAAGCCAAACGCCCAGGTTGAGAAAGCACTTTTTAAACGCTATAATGTCTGGGTCTGACAACTGAAGGCTTGAGCAATATGAAGCGTTACTCATTCTGTCATTCAATGTGGCTTGTGGCAATGAAACGTCTCTGAAAAGTGTAAATATTGCAACAGAGCGTCAATTCGGGTGCTACGCTAATAAACCCATAGGGTCCTTAGGCCCCCTATTGCTTTTTATGAATGTGGATACTGCAGAATTATGCAGTATAATTATGCCTGTCAGCTATTGTTTGTAAAATATAGATATTTCAATGCTAATTTAAATAATAACAGTATAATGGTAGCCTCTATTGGCTGTCTTGAATAAAGTTAACACCTATTCCTCTTATATAGATTATGATTATACGTATGCATTCTCTTGAACTGTATATTGAACGTATAATGATACTCTTTGAATACGGAAGTGATTTAGCTAGCGGTTGAGGATTCTTTTTGCAACGAAAACCTGTTGGTGAATGATATAGACAAATCTCACACTGAACTTTGAGGCAAACATCTAGTATGTTTTACTTCAGATCTAGACCTTTCTATTGCTGACCTTTGAGATATAGCCTGTTTACATGGAGTGGTATACAGGATAAAGCATACCATATTCTCTATAATCTATCATAAATCCCTATAACCTTATGTTACATGGATGTAGATCCAGTAAAAGTGGTGCATCCCAAGGGGCCGACGGTAGTTATAGAAACTGCATTCTAGACATCTACATCAAAATAAACTAATCTCCTTCGTAATAAGGAGTGGGTATACTTTGATTTAGTCTCACTATTCCAGTGCTCCTGTCATTAGGTATTAAAGTTGACCCTCACGTTTCTGTAACTAGATTGATATATAACAGAAATGACGGACCCAAGGTAAGGTTAAGAAGTTCGTTCTCTGACGTTAGATGATCCTAATACAGCGTTCCATAAGAGAAACAGGAATAAAATGCGTTCTAAATATCAGTGCATACAGGCTCTTCAGTCAAAAGAGACCAACATACAATACTTCAATGGCAGTGTGTCAGCCAAGAAATTAATTCGTAATTTTTGATCACCGCCATCATGGGATACTTTAATAGGCCCTACCTATTCCTCATTACATTTGCAGATTGTAAAATATCTATTCTAAGTTAGTACAAAATTAGTGTCGCATTAGTTAGGCAGTAGCCGCTCAAAGGACGTAAAATAGACAGACTTATGTTGGTGAGGTCGTGGTGTAGGGTTGTTGGCCGCTGACGGACGGCGCGACTGACTCCCGCACGTGTGGGGTGAGGCTCCACGGCCAAGAACTCTCCCAGCAGAGAGTCGACCCTGCATTCTTCAGTATAGGCCTCTTTCCTTAAGGAAGGTAGTATCATAAACCGATCGGAAGTTTCCTTCTCGAACCCAAAAATAGGCTATATATATATACGTGTTGCATAACACAACAAAGCAAAGTCCCACCACAATGTTCCTGCGATATGGTTTTGAATCGCTTTGGAATTTGATTTTGTTTTGAACTGTGTTACTCCAAATGAATAATATATGGCAATGATCTCCAAGCAATAACTCGTAGTACATCATTTTTATGTTGTTAATCTCATATATAAACATGATATGCATGTATAGTACGAGTTGCTTCTGAGCTGATGTTCAGCTCAGCTCAGACTTGTATACATTGTTGTGATTGATGAAGCCAAAGATGTATCCTGATGTAATGGCCTGTACTTTGTCTAATCACATATCTTGATGAATAGACTAGACATTTATAAGGAAGTAGGCCCACGACTAATTGATACCCGGCTCAACAACAATGCATGCACGATGCAGTTCATGGTTGACAGCAGCAGTAGACTGGCAGGTACAGGCATAGAGACCCTTTGAGTTTGGTTTGCAGCTAAGGTTATGAGCTGCTCGGCCTCAGGGTCAATGGGGTCGGGGGTGGTGTGTTGGAGTCTTACTACATACAGGTCGGACAAGGGGGACCGACAGGAGGAGTAGAGGGTGTAGAGTGGTCCTAGCCAACATAGTGGAGCTTCACTATATCTGACTCGTTGGTCCCCCACACGGCTCTACTCACGGCGGTAATGGCGGGTTCACCACAGGTTGAGACCTAAACGTGTCACAACGCAGCTGGGTACAGTCCGCCACCCGCACCTCGATCACTCAACCTAACGTCAACGGGGCTATTTATAAGCCACTGATCAATTATTGTTGTCGCAGTGATACATGTGGAGTAATTTTACAATATGAACCCACAGGGCTACCTCAAACCCCTCGTGCTCTTATCAATGAATGTACTAAATTTCGTGTGGTACAAATTTCCGCGCATTTTATACATCACAAATGATGCACAGAAATATAATGTGAATATTAAAATGATATTATGTATATGTTAGTTTAATGGATCCAGCAAAGGCATGAACAAACTGAAGTGCAAAAATAGGTATTAAAGCTGCCTATGCAAACATTTAGTTGGCAAGTTATAGAGGAAAGTTATAGGAAATAGGCAAGTTGACACCATCCTGATAAGCGATCATCTCCGGTGGGGACGGTCTTTGGGTGGTTTGAGGGCATACTGCCCAGACATTATAGGGTTCCACTTGATAAAAAAGGGTGTTAGTTTCTACACTTAAATGATACTCAAAGCTATTTGGTTTGAATTCAAAAGAAATGTATGTAAGCCTTCGACTATTGTGATAAGCACCCTCATGTGGCGTATAGCGATAAAAAACATTTAATCTTGACTAGATGCATGGGAGAAGATTCGTATCGTCTTTGTATCTTAAACTTAAAGTCTCAAGATCACTTTACATCATACATCAAATAATCACAAGTAAAAGACGCAAAACACAATACCCTCTACCCTGAGTTAAGGAACAGCTCTAGCCCTATATATCAGTCTACCTATAGCCCCCTACTCTCCATGTACACCACTTCCCGGTAAACGTGTCCCAGTTCTACCCCCAGGGGCCTTCCATTTAGTACGTACGCAAATTTTCCGAAATTCTAGACCCCCCCCCCCCCACCCCCCCTTGGACCAAAGTACGCATTGGAATTATACAGGACCTTGCGCAAATTTCAAAAATCTCAGACCCCCTTTGCTGCGTACGTACTTAATGGAAGGCCCCCCATCGTTCTACCCCCCTCCCGGGCCCCGCCCCGCGCCCCGCCTGATTTACCTGGGCCAGGTGTGGTGTCCCGGGGCAGGGTACCCCGTACCCCGGGCCGGCCCTCACCTGGCCCCGGTCAGGTATCAACACGGCCCGCTCACACACGGCCCCGCCCGTAAACACAACCTAATGGATAGTGTCCCGGCTTACAGGTCTATCTCAGCTAGGGCGCCACATGTAGGATGTCTATTGAATGGAAGCGCAGTGCTAAAGGTGGCGGATCTAACGGGGGGAAAACGAAGGGGATCTTCTTCAAAAAGAAAGTCGGCCATTGACTTAGATCCATGCAATAATACAGAAAGCTTAAGGGTCACACGCATACGTTATTACAACTTAAATGATTATACGTTATTTGCATAGAATACCATTGCTTGAGATTGTGTTAATTTATCTGTAGATGTAAACTAGCAATACAACAATTAAACTTGACGAACAGTTGAATGTGATGGATCATTTTTAGATCAGAATGATTTGGGCGTTAATATCCCATATTGTGCTGTAAGTGAGCAACTGCTTTTGGTCATAAACCTGATCCAATATATGTCACAAAATATATCTGCATTCAAGTCAATAGAAGTTTGGACAGTGTGGCTACAAGTATTTTGTGACAGAGCACCGCTGTTGAGTTGACGGGGTGTTCTAGGGTGACCCAAGTTTCTGTTAGATTGATAGTAGCTGTCCACCTACGAAGAATCGAACACAAACCAGCTACACGCGCTCAAGATCCAACCGACGGCAAAGTCTTTTTTAAAAGTAACCTAAATACCCACACGATCTACTGGTATTATGTGCCTACAATAGCTTTATAGAAGGAAATAACTGCATATGGCAGAGAAGGAATATCTTTCAGTAGGTCGTGTTTTCTCTTCGTCATGCAGAACATTTCCTCGGACAGTCGAAGGGATGTAACGTAAAGTTTAAAAAGTAGGAATGGTAAAAATCGAGGGCGAGGTGGGGTTAATGTCTAAGTACAAAACACAATTTTAAGTGACAGACGGTGTGACTTTGCTCCTAGTGAGTCTCTCGGCATGTGGTGCTGGGCTGTAGCACACGTACCACCACGTAGAAGTAGGGAAAGGGCTAGGTTATGAGTTTTGGCAAGCCGCCAGGGTACCCACCACGCAGATCTAGAACCGACAAAGTGTCTTCAACAAAAGTTGCATTTTGCGAGCGTATTGAATGAGGGATGTTTATTTCAAGTATATTCTAAGCACACGCTGAGACGCCTATTATGCAGAACTTTGACACCAATGAACATGGTTCTGGCACTGGTTTCCGGGAGAAGGGAACATGAATTGGCTAGTTGCCAGCAAAGTCAACCTCTATCAGGAAGCTCCGACCAAGGTCGCGGTCTGTCCTTTACTATGAGCAGCCCATTAAATACCTCCCGGGGGTCAAGTTGATAATTATCATAATGATTTTGATACAACTAAATAAATCTGCCTTGTTAGATATGATAATGGTCAAATACAGAAGTATGAATTATGAAGTTCTGTCTGACATCGATTTAATCAGTCGAATAGACAGTGTGACGTTCTCTGGTAAGTCGGGGTTGCCGATTCTTACAACAGAGGAACGTGGGGGTTGTTCGGGTCTCGGGGCGGACGGGGAATCCGGGCCAAGAACCGAGATGTGTTTCTAGAGTCGTGCCTCGCGCACGAGGGGGGGCTGAGCGAATCGATCGGGAATCGGCACTCGATGTCAACGGAGGACTGCGGGGGAGGGAAATTATGGTAGGGGTACGGGTCGGCCGGGGTTCGTCTCGCTCTATCTCCCAGACCAGCATTCACCCCGACCGGGCGGTCCACCCCTGAGTTCCGGTCCGCGGGGGCGACGGGCCGACGGTCGCCTATTGTTTGGTAGCGTGGGGCCGAGCATGCCGCGCCCTCGTCCCCGCGGACTTCGCTCCTTCGTTCCGTTCCCCATGTCTTCGTGCCATACTACGCCTCGGTTTCCGGGACTACTTCGGGCCTTCGTGCCTTACTCCGCTCCCTCGTTCCTCGTTCTTCGGGCCGTCGGGCCCCTTACCCTGTGTTTCTACTACCTATCTCGAGCTTCGACTGTTTTGTCCTAACTTCGGCTTAATTACTCTAATCGGCTCATCTTTAGCGGTTGTTTCAGGAAAGAGGACACGTCTGGACACCAGGAGAACTGTTAAAGAACTCTGTTTATTCGGGCCTCACCGCCCCTTTATATACTAGAGAGGTCAGCCCTGATTGGCTGCTTTCGGTCACGTGACCTACAACTGACGTCACTTCCGGTTTATATTTTCCGTTTCCGGTTTACATTTCACTTCCGGTTTACATATTTCCGGGTTTCGTTCCTTTACATTTTCGTTCCTTACATATTCGTTCCTTACATATTCGTTCTTTACATATTCGTTCTTTTACATATTCGTGCCTCTTTTTCAGGCTTTCTATACTTTCGTTCATTATTACATATTCGTTCCTTTACATCTATTTCGTTCTCTTACATATATTTCGTTCTCTTACATATATTTCTACTATTACCTTATTTCTATTATTTTGACCTCTATGTATTTTGGATGAATAGCCGTTCATCACACCCTCCCGCACCTTCTTGAAAGGTGGGAAAACACGTTTTACAAAATTTCAAAACAGTTCATACAGCAACGACAACAGAACATACTCTAGAACCAGAAACATTTCAATCCTACGCTCCTTATCGGCAGAGGAGGAGGTGTCACCCTCTGTCCTCCCCGGTCTACTTCGGAGGGCCCCCGGGGCCTATCCGGCTAATTATTATTTCTCTTCTTTCTTCGTTTTTCGTTCTTCGTTTTTCTCTCTTCTTAGTGAAAGTTCATATAATTCGTTTTATATATCCTAGTCTCTTTTTATCTTCGTCAGAGTTCTTATCCTGGATCTATTAGGACCCGTTCTACACGTCCTCTTCTTTTCTCGTCTTTAGGATGAGCGAGCCGGTCGTGGCTCTCCCACCCGGGACTGGGGGTCGGTCGTGACCCCGTCGCCCCCGCTCCTCTCCTCTGGGCTCTATTCACTTAGCCCCTCGGCACGCTTTTCCTCGCCTTTTACCCTCATTAGGACAGAGGGACCGATCGTGGTCCTCCTGCCCGGGGCCATGGGTCGGTCGTGACCCGCAGTGCCCCCGTTCCCTTCGTTTTTTCGTCGTCCAGACGTTCTCCCTTAGTTCGGGTGGAGAATCGGTCGCGACTCTCCCACCCAGAGGCCAGGGCCGGTCGTGACCCTTAGTTCTCTCGACCTTCGGTCCGTTCTTCCGTCGTCCAAACGTTCTCCGTTGTTTTTGGGTAGAGAATCGGTCGTGATTCTCCCACTCGGTCGGTCGTGACCCCTCGTTCTTCCGTAACTATTACTCTTCTCTGCGTTCTCTTAGGTGATGATGATGATTTTAAGGATGAGTTGAAGAAGAAAGACTGAAGTTTTTGTAGATAGAATGTTCTTTTTGGACTTCGCACCCTCGGTCGCCTCGGCATTCAGAGCCCTCCAGTGACTTTTTCACGTTTGGCAAGGACAACATGTTCGAGCCAGAGGCCAAGGTACCCAAAGAAGAAGATGGCGTTGTATGTGGAAAGGAACTTAACTTCATGCATCAAAGCTTAGAGTGGAAGCTTCAGCAGACGACGTCGCGGGTTTCGTGCTATTTGTCACAGTGAAACTTTGAGATGGAGTCCGGGTGAAGGTAAGACTGAGAAGATTAGAATAATTAATTATCGATGAGGTGTCCGTTTTCCGTACAGGAACTGAAGTTTGACTTTTACGGCACATGTCCTCGTGGTTAACCCAGCACCAAGACGTTCAGTCCTCGACCACGTCGACACACTCGAAGATTTCAGAAAGAGATGTCGGAGAGAGTCCACCATAGTAAAGTATTTCCGTCACCGTTCCGGGCCCAAGTGGCATGACAACAACCGGAACGGAGACCCGATTAAGAAGATAATTTTGATGAAGTTTCTTTTGATGACAGGAGCCGGTGCCTCTCATCCCTCCCCCCCTCCGTAAACAACGGCAGGAAGACAATCCTCTTTGGGGCGAGAGGGAGGCTCCTTCGTTCCACTGATGAGATGATTTTCCTAAGAAGAGGATTCCTGCTCCGGGCACTCGGGCCCTCGTTCGTCTCCTAGGCTCTCGGGCCTCGCTCTGCTTACTAAGTTTTTCTCTTCGTCCTCCCAGAGGACCTTTTAGACGATTTTCGTGAGACTGTAATACCAACAAATAGTTCGTTAATAGAGGTAAGTTTAAGATCTGGTCTGGTTTGATTCTGGAGTAAGGCCGCAGTCGTCCACGGTGCCATGTCACCTTGCATGAAGCCACTATGCCTATGACGAACGCCGAGACAACAGCTCCGAGCCGTTCCGGGCTGCTCCTAGGTACGGCGGTTCGAAGTTGGTAAGTTGAAGATATTAGTGAGAAGGAGAGGAAGAAGCCGTAGAAAGTGAAGATGGACGACATCAACTGGGATCTGCACCCAACGTCAACCTCTGAGATCCGGAACGGGCCCATCTCAAAAATAGCATATATAAAGAAGAACTCATCCGATGTCGAACTCCAAGAAGGATTGCTCCTCGTCGCTCTTTGCAGACCTCTTGAGGCGTCTATCGAGGCATCCGCGGCCGACGTTCCAAGCACCACCTCCCTGTATATTTCAAAGACTACTTCCCTATATGTTTCAAAGACTATTTTGTTCCGTTCCTCGAGAAGAAGATACCAGGAAGTACGACATGGAAGCAGTCACTGTCGTTACCGCAGGTAAGATATTAATATAAGTTTTAGTAAGTCTATTAATTTTCGTTCTTGTTCATGTATCGCTTCGGTCAGTCACGAGCCAGGGCCCCTAAGTTATCGTCCCTGCTCGTGCCTTGGTCCTCCGGGAGACATCTACGACTCGCCGTAATCCTTTCACGACTCGCTGCATCAACTCTGGCACGATAAAACCAGCATTCAGGTTGAAAAGTTCCATTTTGCCGCTCTTCGTATGCGGTAAGAGGCTGAAGACAAGGAAACTCAGAAGATGATGGTACATGAATCCGGGCTCATCCACATTCTGATCGATCCATCCAAGATCAAGAAGACTAAGTTGCAGGGAGTAGAAGTGCCGCTAGAGGACAGAGGTCGTCTCCTCCCCGCCCCCAGATCCCTCAAGGCAGCACGGGAGAAGGTTTTTCAGTCTTGGCCCGCGCCAGCCTTTCCTCCAGCGGCGAGTCGCCGGCCCACCGGTACCTTATTTACCCCGGCACGACCGTCGACTCAAAGACTACAATGACAACACTATCTGTCCATTCTGATTTCCTTTCTTCGATTCCGCCTCCCAACTTTCACTCTCGCTCCTGGGTCGCCCGGCCCGCTATCCATTTAATTTCCGCGACCGGACGATCCCGTTCCACCTGCTCGGTCCCAACCAACGCAGCGGGCTCCAGGGAAGAAGAGGAACAGCTACAAACTTGTCTTTCCTCCTAGCGCCTCCTCCCGTTCCGTATTCGCCCCGCAGGCTTGGTACGTTCGTTCCAGTCATGGACCCTCCAGCTCGCTGATTACACTCAACACCTCCTAACACATGTGGTTTCGTTCACTTCCGCAAGAAGATTCCCATAAAGAAACTAGTAGGAATAAATTAAGACAAGAATGTTCGAGCCCGCCAGTCCGTTCCCGATGAATTAAGTAAAGTTTCGGGCCCGTCCAGCGGTCTCCAGGAGAGTTTTTTATCCAGGCTTCGGCCTCCTGTGCGGCTCAGGTACCTCCGCCTCGGCCCGGTTTTCTCCCTGGGGGTTTGACACTATGGGTGAGGAGCCAACACCCCGTAATCCCTCCCCACCCGACTCGCGATGCGCCATATTCCGCCTCTGGTTCCGTCACGCTTTTTTTCTTCCGTGCAAGACCTCGAGCAGCATCTACTTCACCCTTCTTCTTGGCGTCGGATCGGTGGCAACAGCCTCTCCTCCCTAGCGGGGCGCCCGAGAAGCTGATCCACCACTCCGCTCTGTTTTTCCACCTCTCTTGTGGTCTTCAACAAGTCATCCAGTTGATCTTCGTTTTTGTACATCACTAGGGTCTGAGCCAATTGGACGGTCCGGTTGTGTTCGTTAACTAGCCGGTCGACCCCCGGGAACTCCCTGGTCAACGGCCCCAGTGCCGCCGTCGGGAACTGCGCCATCGCTTCTTCAAATGTCTCTGGCTTGCGGCCCGTTTCTAGTGCCATCAGGAACGCCATAGACGCCGAAGCCATTGCTCTTGTCTTAGCCGTCATTCCTCGCACCTCCCTCGGGGGCCACACCAGTTGCACCCGAATGGCCTCTTCCGCGTCCCAGTCTCGTACTGCTCGCGCCGTCACCGGAAAGTGTCCCTGTAAGACCTGGTGAATGGCCTGTGTCCGTAATAACTTGAGTCTCGGTGTTTCTTTAGATGGTCCTGCCGTCGGTATCTCCGTTCCTATGGACCCGAACACTGAATCCGCTCCCGACTCGTCCAATTCTTGCTTCTCCGGCTCGTATCCTCTGGTCTCGGCCTGCCCCAACTCCATGTCCTCTGAGTCTTCCACCTCCGCGTCCATGGACTGGGCAGCCGGTATTTGTAATCTGTGTATCACAACCCGCGGTTGTAGCGCTCGCCCGTGTTTATCCTCGTCCTTGAGTGGGGTATCCGGTCCTGGCGGCGATCCCATTCGTTCGGGCGACGGCGGTCCCGGGGTCTCCTCCGATCCTTGCGACCCGAAGAACGAGCTCCCCAAACTGGCTCGAGTCAGGTTGTCAACCGCCGCCCGTGTCTCTGGCGTGTCTGGTGCTACCGTAATGTCTCTCATTCGTTTCAGTCCCGGGGGCGGCACTACCGGCTGCTTACATACCATCTTCTCCAGGGGTGAATCCGCTCTCGTCGGGGTAGGGGTAGAGAACAGCGGCTGTGTCGAGGCCATCGACGCCGTGTCCTCCGGTCTGGCTGCATGCCGAACATACTTTACTTTCTCCACTCGCCCCGACGGTTTGAGTCCCTGCCTTTCTGCCATCTCGCGTAGAAACCTCCCCAGGTACAGTGCTTCTCTTTCTACCAGCCGGCCTCCCTGCGCTTCCCGAATGCTGTCCTCCAGCTCCCGGTCGGATCTTGCCTCGTGGTAACCCCTGAACGATCCCTCCCGGTTCATTGTCCCTTTTAAATATCCGGGGTACCTCGGGTGTCGCGATTCGTATATTACCGATTTCTTATGAACTGTCATCATAGTAAATTGTGCGTCGCTACAAGGTGGTTCTAGTCCCGTGGTCGTTTGACTCCTGTCGAGGTCTCAGGCTGTGATGGTCCCAGCTCTCCCGTGCTACTAGACTCGGCAATAATCAAGGACCGATCGCTTCGGACCGACATACTCCTGCCTGACTCCGACTGGTCCGAACTCGTTCCCTCCTCCAATTCCCTCGGGACTTTCTTGACCTTTTTCCACTTCTTCTTTCGCGACGGCTCCTCCGCCGGGGATCCCTGCGTCGGGGGCCTCTTGAAAGCGAGCGGCTCCTCTTCCTCTTTTACTTTCAGACGTTGGTCGTCGGACGAGCTCACCAATTCCACCACCTCAGCCCCCGGTGGTATTCCTGAGCAACCCGGCTTCGGGGCGGGTGTGGATCTCCCTCCTTTTCCTCTGCCCGGGAGTCCTCGTCCTCTCGGTTCCCGTGGTTCTCCCTGGGCGTTTAACTTCTTAATTCGGCTCTGTACCAACCCTGTTATTTGGTCTGGTGTCAGAAGTGGTTTCGGGTTGACCACGGCTCGGCTCGCGCTTCGCGGCGACTCGGTGGCTTCCTTCCGCACTCCTTTCGGGGCCCTCCGAGGGGAACGACGCGTGGGCGTCGATCGTTCCGCTACCTCGGCCAGGGGTCCCTTCCCGGCTGCTTTGGCTGCTTGGGCTCCCTCGCCGGCCTCGTCGGCCTCTGATCCTTCTTCGGTTGCTACCTGCTCCGGCTGCTCGGCGTCGCTGTCATCGGACCCTCTCGACGCCCTCGGGTAGTAAGGTACGCGGATATGCCGTCGCGGCCTCTCCGGTGCCTCCTTATCCACCGCCCTCTCAGGGGGTTGAAACCCCTCCGGATGGCGCACCGCGTAGTCCCGTTCCATGTTGGCTACCCGGGCCGCCGTTTCATCCCCAGTAGCGAAACTGGTGTACGGCGGTCGTCCTTTCGGGTCCAAGGCGAACGCCGCAGCATACTCCAGCCTCAGAAGGGGGTCTTGCTTCGGCATCCCCCTCTGCAGGTTCCCTTCGTGTGAGTCCGTCATGTGCTTCTTCCAGTCCTGGTGTGTCGAATAGGCTCGATTCGAACACACCGGGCACATGTAGTACTGCTTCCGTAATCCATCGTGCTGGCCTTTAATATGCTTGACCAAGTGCTTAAACTCCTTTCCGTGGCAATGTCCTTCCCAGCACTGTCCGCTCATCGTGTCCGTTTTCCGGGCTTTCGGGGCTCGTTCCAATCCTGAAGCTCGTCCCGTCAGCCTTTTCCGTTTTTGTCTCGTGGTGATGCTGCTCGTCTCGCTTCTCTGCTTTTTCTCTTGTTTTCTTCTCCTTAGCTCAGTCTGCTCGTCTGCGATTTGATGAATCCTGATCGGCTGACCAGAATGACCTGCTCCGGCGAGCGCTCTGCCTTTTATAGCCGCCGCAGGCGGAAGTGGGCGTGGCCTGCGCTAGCGACCCCTAGCGTCAGACTCACCATCCACTTCTACGGTGGCGCCCCTTACTATTTTCCGGTCCCCGGGGCCCGCCGCTGGTCACCGCCTCGCCTGCTTTTTACCTCGCGGCCCTTCGCCCGTCCACGCGTTTTTTTTCCTAGGCCTTTTATTGCCCCACCGGACGTCCTCGGTCTTTTCATCCTCCGTCGCCTTCTCTTGCCTTTTTCATCTTGGCCCTCACAGTGCTTCCGCACACTTCCCGGAGAACACAGGGGCTCGACGTTATCATCTCCTCGCCGCCGCCCCGTTCTCTTTGTCCTCTTTTACTCCTTTTACGATCTACTTTAAAGCCCGTCCTCGTTTCAGGCCTCGCCTTTTACAACCGTCCGTTCGTTCCTCCGACGTTCCCGAGAGTGCCGCATCTACTCTCCTCCGGTCTCCTGGACGCTGTAAAGCGGTATTACCAAGTCGGCATTACCCCAAAAGTCTTTACCAGCTTGCCACCGGGTCTGTCTTCTGTTGTAATCCAACCATCTTTTCCACGCTGTGGTTCCTCCGAACTGACCGGAAAGCGGCTCCGTGGGACTACTTTAGACATTCGGGCCGTCGTGGCTCCCGAACGCTGTTTTTCGTTCCAACCCCGCATTTCCCACCTATATTACATCCGCAAGAGAACCAATCTTCAGCTAGGTAGCAAATCTCTACAGCCTAACGACCTGCACTCCTACTGTAGTGGTCAACGCACCGCCCCGACTCAATGGCCCCAGGTTGATCAGTCCTTTTTGGCCAAAGCCTTTTTGTGTAGCGCCGATTTGGTCGTTCCCTTGGTCCTCTTCCACCTGCGGAATCGAGACACGAAAACGACTTCATCACAAAAAGGGGTGCCCCGTTTCCTTACGTGCCCTAGCGCGCCCCACCCCAAGCATTTACTGTGCAGCCTCGTATCCTTGCTGGTCAGCTACCATCCAGGCTGGCACAGCGTGTCCTCGGTAGGGTTCCAGGCGGTCCACATGGACTACCCCCCCCGGTTTCCCTCGTTTCTTCCGTACTACCACCCGTCCTTGGTCAAGCACCTTGACGATCAGTGCAGGGCCCATCCATGGAAATCGCAACTTCGTTCCTTTGTCCCTATCCACTACCGTATCGTGCACCCAGACCAGTTCTCCGGCGTGGTATTCCCGCCGAGTCACCTTCCCATCGTACTCGTGTTTCTGATGGATGGCGGCTCGTTTCAGCCCTGTCCGGGCCTCCCGATAGGCCGCGACTAGCCCTTCCTCCAGGCTTTCCACATAGTCGCCTACCCGTCGGGGTTCCTCCTCTGGTCCTAGAGGTCTCCCATAAATCGCCTGTCGCGGCATCATGGTCTGTCGGCCCAGCATCATCATATTCGGTGTCACTCCCGTGCTGGCTTGCGGCGTTGCTCTATAACTCATCATCACGAGTGGGACCATCTCGTCCCATTCCCGGCCTGTTGCTCGGCAGCTGGCTTTCAAACAACACCCCAAAGTACGGAAACTTCGTTCTATGTACCCGTCACTCCTGGGGTGGTACGGCGTCGTTCTTGTTTTGTGTATTCCAAATAGTGCACAGACCTGAGCCACCACCTCGGATTCGAAATTCGTGCCTTGATCCGAGTGTAGTTCCCGAAACGCGCCGTACCGTGCTACTACTTCTTCAACCAGTTTGTCCGCCACTGTCGTTGCCTTTTGATCCGGGATCGGGAAACACTCCAACCATTTGGTGAAATAGCATCCCACCATCAGGCAATACTTATTTCCTCGTTTGGTGACTGGGTACGGGCCCGAAACATCCATGGCCAGCCGTTCCATCGGCTCCCCCACTATGTACTGATGTAGCGGCTCCCGTCTCCCTCGTCCTTTTTTCAGCAACGCGCAATCACATTCTCGACATTCCTTCCGCACGTCTTCCCGGAGTCCCGGCCAGTAAAACCCTTGCTCCAACAGGGCCGTCGTTCTGGCGACTCCCAAATGCGCTCCTGCCGCGCCTCCATGGTACTCCCTTACCAACTTGGCCCGTTCCCCTCGGGGAACGACCAACTGGTTCCTCCAACCATGTCCTTCCAGTTCCCAGTACTTCCGATGCAGCACGCCATCCCTGAGGCTTAATCGTTCCCATTGCCTCCATAGGATCTTTGTTTCCCGGGATTCCGGAGATATGGCCTCCCAACCTGGCCGGTCCGCATTCTCTTCCATCCGTGCGACAATCGGCCCTATATCTCGATCCCTCCTCTGCGCTGCTCTCATCTCCTGCGGGGACCATCCGGGCTCGTACCCCCGGGCCCGCGTCACTACTCTCACTTTTTCGGTATTCTCGTGCTCCTCTCCACATTGTTTGCACGGATACCGGGACAACGCGTCAGCGTTCCCATGCTTCCTGCCCGGTCGGTGTTGGAACGACACATCATGCGAGTCGATAATCTCAATCCACCGAGCAGCCTGCCCCATCGGTTCCTTACTTCTCTGCAGCCAACTGACCGCGCTATTATCCGTCCGGACTATCACGCGTTGACCATAGATGTAGCACCGAAAATGCTTCAAAGCTCGCACCACCGCCAACAGTTCTTTCCGCGTGGTGCAATACTTTCGTTCGTTTGACTCCAGGGTTTTGCTCGTGTAAGCTATCACCCGTTCCTCCCCTCTCTGCTCCTGTGATAGCACGGCTCCTGTCCCCACGTCACTGGCGTCCGTGTCAAGCCACCATTGTCCATCTTCCTCCGGGAATCCCAACACCGGGGCCTCTGTTAGCGCCTTCTTCATCGCATCAAATGCCTCTTGTCGTCTCGCGCTCCACACGAACGGTTCCTCCTTCGTTGCCAATTCATACAAGGGGGCAGCCAATTCCGTGAAGCCGTTTATATGCCTTCTATAATACGAACATAATCCCACGAAGGCTCGTACCTCGTGGAGATCCCGAGGGACCGGCCACTCGGTTACTTGCCGACACTTTTCGGGGTCGGGTTCGATCCCGTTGAATGAGACAACGTGCCCCAAGAACGGAATCTTCTTCTGGAACAGCTTGCATTTTCGCGCCTTTAACTTCAGTCCTGCAGCGTTCAATCGGTCCAGAACCCGTACCAATCTTTCTAGAGTCACTTTAAACGTTGGTCCAAAGACCAGTATGTCATCCAAGTATACCAGACACTCCTCCCACACGATTCCTCTGAGGATTCTTTCCATCAGTCTCTCGAAGGTGGCTGGGGCGTTCACTAGCCCGAATGGCATCACTTTGAACTCATACAATCCTCCTTGAGTCACGAAGGCCGTCTTTTCTTGGTCCTCCGGTGCCATTTCCACCTGCCAATATCCGCTTGCGAGATCCAGACTGCAAAAGAATAGGCTTCCTCCCAAGGTGTTGAGGCTGTCCTCTATCCGTGGGAGCGGATAGGCGTCCACTTTCGTAGCCTGGTTCAGTTTTCGGTAGTCAATACAGAACCTCGTTCCTCCGTCCTTTTTTTTGACTAGAACGGTCGGGCTACTCCACGCACTCCCGCTCTCCTGGATAATCCCTAGATTTAACATATCCTCCACCAGTGCTCGTTCTTCCTCTCTCCTGGTGGCCGGATACCGTCTGACCCTCTGCTTGATCGGCATCTGATCCCCCGTTTTAATTCGATGTTGTACTAAATCTGTCCGTCCTAACTCATGTTTCGAGGTCGCAAACATTTGTTCCCGGGCCATGATGGCTTTCTCCAGCTCTCCGCCTTCCTCCGTGGTCAGGTCTTTCTTAGCCTCCTCTATCATTTCAACGAGCGCTCCAGGGGGTTCTTTTACTTCACTTCCTATTCCTCGTACCTCTTGTACGAAGGTGGCTTCTCCGAGTACCCCGCCGGTTTCCAATTTCGCGCTCTCGGTCCCTCGGTTGGCCACCCAAACTCTATTTTCTTCTCCCAATGTCACCGTTCCTGGGATCACCTCCAGTCCCATAGGTAATCCAGCGCCGGTGATGACAGCCAGCTGTCCACTCTGTCCTATGTCTACTCTCGTTACTACTGTTACTCGGGTCACTTGGAGTGGGGGTATTTCCGTCGTTCCCTCGATTCGCACGACCTGTCCTCCGACGGTAACTGCCCGAATCCCATCCGTTCTTTGTTCTGCTCCCGGGATTCGTTCCCCCTCTCCCTCCCCCTCGGCGGGCAGGAAGATAGCACTCGCGTGGGGCTTAACTGTTAGCCGGTATTTCACCGCGAAGTCGTTTCCCAGGATCCCTTCATCTCTACCGATGTCTGCCACCATGAATGTCCACTTCAACACGCGCGTTCCCAATTTTACTGGCAAGTTCGTGCATCCGTAGCACCGCAACGGACTACCATCCACCGAGCAGAGACGTCCTTCATATCCATCCAGTTCTTCCCATTTTCGTCCCCACTCTCTCCAGAGGCGTTCCGACAGCAGACTGATCATAGATCCGGTATCAACCAAAAAACGGACGACACTCTCTCCCACCGTCCCGGCCACATAAAGTCCACATTCTCCCATGCCTACTACTTCTCTCGCCGCGCCCGAAGGCGGCCCCGCGCTTACTGCGACGGCGACTGTCCGTTTCCCTGACGCTGAGAACACTCTCTCGCGAAATGGCCCTTCTGGTGACATTGATGACACTCTAAATCTTCTTTTCGCTTCTTAAACGCCTCCCTCCGGGCCGTTGCTTGTCTTCTAGCTTCCCGTTCTTCTGCCAATTCTTTCATCATCTCCTCCAACTTACCGTTTAAGGCCATGATCTGTGTATTGGCGTCCTCCTCGGGCTTCACTGCCCGCAGGAGGCGGCGTGAGTATCGTTCCTGTATTTCTACCACCTCTACCGCCTCCTCTAGTGTCTTGCATCCTTTCTCTGCACACTTCAGCTGAAGGTCTTCCCCAACTGCAGCCTGGAACGCATGTAATGCTGCTTTTTCCTGGCTAGCGTAGTCGTTGGAGAAGTAGGCTCTCGATGCCAGTCGCCGGGCATTATCAGCCAACTCCTTCGCTGTCTGGTTCTTTACACGTTTCAATCCTGCCAACTCTTGCAGAGCATTGCACGTGTCCTTCTCCTGACCGAACCTCCGGCGCAACGCATCCACCCTCGCTGAGTAACGGAGTCGTTCCCTGTCCGGGAGTCCGACAAAGTACATTCGTGCCGTTCCCGTCAGCGAGAGAAAGAGCATCGCCGCTTTTTCCTCGGCCGTCCAACGTCCCAATGTTGCGTACTCCTCAAACTGGTTGATCCATCCCTCGAAATCCGGTTTACCGTCATACTTCTCTGGTCGTAAACTAAACTTCTTCAAACTCGCTCCTACCTGGCCGGTCTGTTGTTGTTGAGCCCGCGCATTCTGCTCATCCGTCGGGGTGGACGTTCCCATAAAATTAAACTGCCTACCCATGATGGTCGTGTCCTCCCCTTTGGTCTCGGTTTTCGCACCTCCTTTCTCCTCCCCACCTTCCTTGAAGGCGACGTCAGAATCCATCTGCTCGAAGACTGCCGCGGTCGCCATGAGTATCCAATACCGACGAAACACCCAAGATCCACAAGTCCGTATGTGCCTATTTCAGCACCACCGCTGCCACCAGTGTGACGTTCTCTGGTAAGTCGGGGTTGCCGATTCTTACAACAGAGGAACGTGGGGGTTGTTCGGGTCTCGGGGCGGACGGGGAATCCGGGCCAAGAACCGAGATGTGTTTCTAGAGTCGTGCCTCGCGCACGAGGGGGGGCTGAGCGAATCGATCGGGAATCGGCACTCGATGTCAACGGAGGACTGCGGGGGAGGGAAATTATGGTAGGGGTACGGGTCGGCCGGGGTTCGTCTCGCTCTATCTCCCAGACCAGCATTCACCCCGACCGGGCGGTCCACCCCTGAGTTCCGGTCCGCGGGGGCGACGGGCCGACGGTCGCCTATTGTTTGGTAGCGTGGGGCCGAGCATGCCGCGCCCTCGTCCCCGCGGACTTCGCTCCTTCGTTCCGTTCCCCATGTCTTCGTGCCATACTACGCCTCGGTTTCCGGGACTACTTCGGGCCTTCGTGCCTTACTCCGCTCCCTCGTTCCTCGTTCTTCGGGCCGTCGGGCCCCTTACCCTGTGTTTCTACTACCTATCTCGAGCTTCGACTGTTTTGTCCTAACTTCGGCTTAATTACTCTAATCGGCTCATCTTTAGCGGTTGTTTCAGGAAAGAGGACACGTCTGGACACCAGGAGAACTGTTAAAGAACTCTGTTTATTCGGGTCTCACCGCCCCTTTATATACTAGAGAGGTCAGCCCTGATTGGCTGCTTTCGGTCACGTGACCTACAACTGACGTCACTTCCGGTTTATATTTTCCGTTTCCGGTTTACATTTCACTTCCGGTTTACATATTTCCGGGTTTCGTTCCTTTACATTTTCATTCCTTACATATTCGTTCCTTACATATTCGTTCTTTACATATTCGTTCTTTTACATATTCGTGCCTCTTTTTCAGGCTTTCTATACTTTCGTTCATTATTACATATTCGTTCCTTTACATCTATTTCGTTCTCTTACATATATTTCGTTCTCTTACATATATTTCTACTATTACCTTATTTCTATTATTTTGACCTCTATGTATTTTGGATGAATAGCCGTTCATCACAACAGCTACAATGACAGACCTCTGGCGGGGATGGATTCTGCGGGTTCAGTTGTACACTCTCCATAAAGATAAGATCCCATCTTCCCATTTAAAAAAAAAAGAACCAACAACTTAAACAAACGGTAACGTTAAAAAGTGGAGTTCGAAATGGTAGGATAACTAGATACAATATACGGCTTATCTATTGCAAAAATAAAGATAGTTCAGTTTTTTTTATTCAATATCAGGATTGCAGCCCCTATACCTTCACCACTGTCCTGAACTCTCAGAAACCGGGGATTAAAGATCTATTCTTGCCCCAGAGGGCAATAATGCCTGTTAGAGAATCAAATACCAATTTTTGTGTTGTCAGTAAATATTTCCAAGATTTTCAGTGTGATTGATATAGTATAAATCAAGTACAGACCATGGGTGCACTCAGCAATTGTTATTGCCCACTTTGTACACACCTATGTCTCAGGCTAAAGCCCTCGACAGAATGTGCAAACCACGGCAATAATTATTGCTTCATCCCCCTTGGTCTGTACTATGTATATCTTTTCTAATAAAAGTTGAACAGTGATGTCAACTACCGATTTCATATTTTAAAAGTGTTTGTTTTTCTTTCACAGGTGGCATGAGCGAAGAATTCAACAAGAAGATGCAAGAATGGGAAGAAAAGAAACACTTTAGAAGAAGTTTATTCAAAGGTATAGACCTGCCTTAGCAATACCTATAACCCAAGATTATTACTCTAACCCCAATCGTTGGTTGCATTTCGAAATGAATTTTACAGAATGATAAAGACATAATTATGTCAAGTTAATAAAAATGACTGATGAAACATGAAATTCAAGAAATGAATTGTCAAATGTCTATAGAGACATTTCATAACTTAATTCAAAACAAAGTCATGTCAATGGAATGTTGGACTCAACTTTTTCAGAAAATAGTATCAACCTGGAGGACGAAACAAAGGAGTCCTCCGATGCAGCTCGCTTTACAGAGGAGTTTATCAGGAAAATGGAAGAATGGGAGAAGATGAAAGGTTTAGGTCTGTAGATCGATATAATGTTAAATTACACATAACAGCTTGTTTTAGTTGAGCAATTACAAATGCCATCTGTGTCCAGTCCACACACATGCTGTGAACTATTGCATACTCAGAAGAATATGTAGATCGAGCTCTGAAAAAAGATGGAGGATTCGTTATCGTTGTATAATTCGTAACATAACATGAGTGCACCAAGGTAGCCCTATACTATATGTCCGAATGACCTTACTTAAACCTAGGAAGGCTGAATTTGGTCTTACTTGGTAATGAATATTGGTTTTACTTCACAGGCTCACCACCGAAGAGCCGACCGAGTCAGACGCAGTCGCCGGACGTGTGCACGCCCCCCGATCAGTCGGCCGCCCCGCCCAGCATGGAGGACCTCCAGAAACACCTCAGTGAGAGCTTCAGTAAAACCGTCCAGGTGGGTCGGTGGACTATGTAGACATGTTTCTACCATTTTACTGTGGTTATCACAAGCTTGACTGATATTGCATTGTCTTTGCTATTATCGTTTGAAAAATATTGTATTACATGTTCGCAGCTATTCCTATTTGGTATTGATGTCAATATAATATTATGTGTGTTTTGATCCTGTAAACTCTGTGATGATATATATAGTTCGAAATTGGGGGACATCTTTTTTAGATGGGTATAGCATATTATATTGCATACATTGCCACACCTTCTTATCTCCGGGCGACATAGGCCTATCGGCCTACTTAATCAAATCTCTTTCAAATTACAACGTTACAATCCAGTGATTATTGCTTTCAGGAATGGGAAAGAATCAAAACCCAAAGAATTAAAGAGACCGGAAGTCCTGTTCCAGACACGACAACCAAACCATGTGATAAACGATCCAGAAAACAGGAGAGAAGCAAATCTCGCGAACGTGATCGCTCGCGCAGTAAATACGACAAGCAACGAGAAAGGGAACGTCAAAAGATCGAGAAAAAGGAACAGAAAATAGAGAAAGAACGGCAAAAACTTGAGAAAATGCGCCAGAAATTGGAAGGCATCCAGACAATGAGCGAAGCCGTAGGCGAAGGGGTGTCGCAGGAGTTTGCAAGGAAGCTATACGAGTGGGAAGTCATGAAGGGACTGCGGCAAGAACATTCAGTCATGTCGGCTGGTTCGGCAGACGATCCTACCATCACCATGACCCCGCCATCTGAAGGCGGGAAACCGTCGCCAGAAACCATCCCGCAGACGACACATACACGGTCCCAGTCGGCCAAGGCCTACAAGGAGTACTTCGCGGAGAAGAGGGAGCGGACGCAGTCGGAGAGTCAGGTGGATGACCTTGGCACGGGGAACGCCACCTTGTCAGAGAGGCGGAAGTCAGAGGCGGGGAACGCGCGGTCGGCCAGCGTGCCGTCTGTGCGCGCCAGCAGCCGACAATTGGTCGACGACAGCACGAGCATCGACCTGAGTCTGACCAACCAGGACTCACAGAGGTAGGAAGTCTTAGTAATTACAACATATTCAGGTGCTCAGATATTATCTACCAGGGCGTTCCATTCTTTCTTATCTATCACTAGGTCTATTCTAAATAAGGCTTACACCACCTTATCACATTAGTATAGTCTTTGGGATCTGAACAATCAAGCAATTTACAATATGATAGATGCACAGAAATTGGTGCATGGTCATTAAATCAATTAATAATGAGACTATGGAAGCTATGTAGAAACGATATGTTTTCCTGCTGCTGCTCCACTGTGGCACATCATGATGAACCGAGGGACTAATACAATTATATGAAGTCATATTCAAAGAGATTGTGAT
Organism: Lepidonotus clava; assembly: GCA_936440205.1. Taxonomy (NCBI): domain Eukaryota; kingdom Metazoa; phylum Annelida; class Polychaeta; order Phyllodocida; family Polynoidae; genus Lepidonotus; species Lepidonotus clava. The sequence continues at coordinate 32,099,084 of OW387139.1, forward strand.
GGCTGTCTATTCTACTATAGCTTCTGGGCATAGATATGACTCATAGTTCAGATACCGATGAGCGCATAAGGAAAACAACTAAATAACGCTTGACTACTTCGGGGCCATTTGGTGTTGGCACAATAATGTCGGCACATCCTGCTTGGCTTTCCGTTCCCACGCTGATAAACGATGCATGAAACACATGCTTAGCATCAGGGTATTCGCTTGAAAAGGTTATGTTATCACTGAAATTCGAGTTAAAGTACATGCAGCCCTTCCTTATGAAGGCAATATTAGATCTATGGCTACAATCATTATATGCCAATGGTTTTATTGCTACATGGCTATATAACTGCTGTTTGAAAAGCACATCACGTATATGAAATAGTAAGATTCAGATAATCAAAGGGCTTTTGTCGTGTTTCAGTGCGGAGGAGAGGACGAAGGCCTTGCTGTCGGACATATCGTCTAAGGAGGAGGAGTTGTCGGCCATGCACCACGAGGTGCAGCAACTCACAGAACGGATCTCGGCCATGGACATCGAGCACAACAGGCAGATAGGTGAGCAGCTTAGCACACTGATTTACTCTAGAGCAGCAAAGATAGTACTCTTCAGAGGAAATAACTATACAAATACAGAGAAATATATATATCTATAACCTCAGATAATGATAGCAGTATGTAATTTGCAATGAAATCTACTATTCTCTGATTAATTATACATTGATTGTTACTAAGAGTCTTTTTCAACTTAATTGGTTTGAAAACAGTTCGATTTTGCATGTTTCCTAGGGTACATACCAACTTGTAATATACCATAAGATTGAAGGATGACAACGTACCCCGAATGTTGCTGACAGTGGATATCCTCCAATTATGGCGCGTTCCATTATATATACAAATACTGCATGCAACCTGGATGATTTAACCGTACATACAGGAGAGGAAACCATTATTGACATGTTACTGAAAGACCCATTGATGCCTTAAAGGTATCTCGATACTAATAATTACCCCCGAAATTAGACTTCAGCGTGCTACCAGTGAGTGGAGAGGATAGGCTTAAATCTATGACAAAGATGACATGGTTGCTTTGGATAACCCTTGGCCTAATTCATGAAACGAAAGAGATGTTTGCTCTGATCAGAGTGGCAGGTTTGAACGCCTTTTCCTATTGGTGGCTGGGTCAATTACTGAAAACGCACATATTGCTTTTAGTATATACTATCGTATAGGTCTACATCGTTTTCTAGAAGTATTTTCATCGGTGGAGGTTCTATTATTTCGATGACATCATTATTATTCTGTCTGTAGCGCAGCTTCTTATAGCTTCATGTATTGTTTTCTATTTGTACGATTCATGGGAAGACCTTTTTTTAGAGAGATAATAGGGGAAAAATAGACCAGCTATATATTAACGCGCGCTTTGTGTCCTATCAACCCGGCAACCATTTTGCATATTCATCATTATGTAACCATTATAGAAGTTAAACCTGAATTTTATGTTGTCAATGTTAAAGGTTTTCCATGAGGAACTGCATGTTTCTGTAAAACAAACTTAGTTAGAACGCTTTGATTATGTCACAACCTAGCATGCAGTGAGAGCCTGTTTTGTAACCAATAGCTAAATCTGTAGACAATTGATTCCTTCATTTATATCAATTTGAACGTTGTTGATATACACTTTGGCAAAACTAATTTATAATACTGTGGCGTCGTAATAACCATTGCCTGTCCTTACAGAGAACTACAAGCGGGAGCTGTGGGCGAGCAGTCAGGTGGGCCGGTACACCATCGAGACGGACCTGGTGCAGGCCAGCATCTACGACCTGCGGCAGAAGGTCGACCACCTCATCGCCTACCAGGGCAAGCTGGTCAACGAGCGCAACCACCTGCAGGTCGGGACATACTGACGGGTTATTCTATGGATGTATTACTGAATAGACTTGCTATGCTATAAGAATAAACACCCACAGTTCTATGCATGGATATAATCGTGATATAGGAATCACTAAACGATTGGCAACAAGGGCACTTCCGGTTTGGGTCGCGCATTGTAATTTATAGTTATATCTATATAGGCCTACATGTTCATATACATACGTTATTGGACGAGGAATGAAAATATGAATTTTGTGTTCACTTCTGTAATAATTATAATTAATCTAATTTCCTGCTTCGTGTAAGCCAGAGGAGGGAATGGTGCATGAGGGTCTGGACCTCCTTCTATCTTTTTTGCTTGCCTCTATACTAAAATCCAGTACACTATTTCATATTACAATATAGAATATCATCGATTTCTAGATAGATTGGTCCCAATGTCATTTGTGCGGAAATTGAGAAGCGTCGGATATCCTTATTGGTTAGTAATAAGGTGTATGAATGGGTATATGAAATAAAAACATATGCCCCATGTCACTATCATTTCATGTTCCCCCATCCCTTGTCACTAATACCAATGTCTCAATTTCGAGGGAATCTTATACTGCATGCCATGTCAATGTTTGGAGCCTGGAGTCTGGACCCATTCTCATGTCCTTATTGCCTTCTCATGTAGCACCAACTGGAGGTAGAGCTCCGAGCCCGTCAAGGCGTAGAGGCCCGACTGGTCACCCAGGTCAGGGCCTCCCCGGCCAAGTCGTCCCAGCACCAGCAGGCAGTCGGTGAGCAATTCTTATATGCTAAAATGTTGAGCCGATATTTATATACATTTACCTTTATATTCTTTATTCATAAGAAAATCTAATATAATTGTTATTACTAATTTAGAGATGCACATGGTAGTTTTGACGTTAAACTTCATCTTCATGCTCATTTACTTTCAGAATCTGTCAAGGATTTCGATAAATTGTGCGAATTCTTCCTGAAGTTATGGTCACAGGTGAGACAGAATAGCATTTGATCTGCAATCGATTTACAATAGCAGAACGTGTATGCTCTTTGAATGGAGACTTGAATGTTTATTGTTTCTGAACACAATCAGATTTGATTCAATCAGGGGAATGGCAAATATTGCAACACAAATGAAATGGTATCTCTCTTACTTTTTACCTGAACTCATACGGTAATATTGAGTAAGTTGAAATATAAATCCACTCATGTAGGATAGGGAACACATCCTGTATGGAGGATAGTTTCATTAATTTTGCCATGCATAGCCTATGTTATATTCCTGCCCGTCCCTTTGCAGCTAAACGAGCTGCGTCTGGGTATCCTGGAGAGGAACAAACTGCTGGCCGATATGCAGCAGCACGTCTTACAGCAGGAGGTGGGTAACCGCCTCCTGGCCGCCGACATGGCGTCCCGCGACCTGCAGCTCGCCTACCTCCAGGGTATGCGCCGACGCCGCGTCCTGCGCAGGTCGCACACCTTCGCTGGTCGGGACCACATGACGAGGGACAACGGGGTAAGTGCCCTTCAGAGGGCGTCTGGAGGGAGGGGTTATTTTATTAGTAATGGTACAAAAGGACTTTCATTGTTTTCATTGAAGAGTTTGGATAACAATATAGGTAAAATCAGTCAAAGAAAAAGAATATACGGCATTATGATATAATCGATCTCCTTGAAATTAGATAATAGAAAAATATGCCATATTGCTTACACGTATTGCTGTTTCTTTGTACTGTTTAACGAATCCCGCTATTTGGTATTGTCCAACTGCAAATAAATTGGATATGGTCGTTGATTTGAACTATCATATATGTGAGTTTTCATTGCGGGTATCAGTTATTTTAGAACCTAAAAAAGCAGGGTAACAATCTTCAGATGATGGCTACAATCAATTTTTTTCTCGTTATAAGGATACAAAAGTGTGGAGCAAGCAACACCAATCAACCAACTACCACACCATATTCCGCCGTGCCATCGACCAGCTGCGCCATGGAGACATCGAGGCCACCCCTGTGGACTGGGAGTGGTTGGAGAGGCTGCGAGCTCAGAGGGCCTCAGCCATCGGTGAGCAGGGGCGACCTCTAACCGTCCGATGTACTTGCAGCGTAATAAAGAAAAGTGGCAGCCAATGGTTAACGTGATAGTTATAGAGCCGATGCAATATGAGAGCATCCACAGCATTACTGCCAATATTTCAATTTCGCAAAATTTGATTTGTAATTTTCAATAGTAACATTGTTGAGTTCCCAAAAGTTATTTGTTCCACATTCAATGCTTTGTATTTAATTGAAATCCGATTCCGTCATTATAGCGTACGGTTCAATTACCGATATTTCAGGCCAACTTCAATGTGCAGCCGCCATGACCACCCACGAAGCCCAGACGGAGAGCATGTCGAGTGACCTGTCCTCGTCGTCGACCGACACCTCGGCCCAGACGACCATGTCCATGTGCCACATTCCAGACCTGTCCCCCTCCTCCATACTCACACCTCCCATCGTCCTGGAGAACAAGAGCATCCAGGCAGACATCCCGAGCGACCACATCCAGCCCAGCCTGGCGCCCATGGCCACCTCGACCCCAGTGAAAAGTGCCACTTCTACTCCAGCTCAAGGCATTGTAGCTGGTGGCTCCCTGGGCCCGGGCCGACCGCAGCTGGTGCGTCAGAGGCGAGCAGAGAGTCCGTTAACCCCGCCCACCGTCACCAGCAGCCCCACCGCGTCCTCCAGCACCCATAAGGCCAACAGTGCCGAGGCCGTGTTCACCTTCAACGTGGCCGACTCAGCCAACGCCGGGCTGGTTGGAGTGACCACCCCGCCCCAGGAGGGGGCAGTGGCCAGCTCGAACCAGCTCAGCCCCAACGCCTGGAGGAGCCCGGGGCCGCAGAAGTCAGCCGAGTGCAGTGAGGACCCCTCGGGCCGGGAGGACGGCGCGGCGGGCGGGCCCTGGGTGAGGCGGTGCTGCGGGGCTACTGGAGGAGACGGCGACGAGCCGCTGTCCCCCTCTCTCTACCCCCCGCCCAGCCCCATCATACGCTCCCGGAACACCAGGAAGCTGAAGGCCGACGTCAAGTCCTCCCAGCTCTACTCGGACGGCCGCACGTGGAAGGCCACTCCCCCGAAGAGGATACGACACAGGAGGACGTCCACTGAGAAGAGACCCGACGCCGAGGAGGCGGAGAACGCGGACACCGGCACGGGGACGCTGCCGGGACGGGCCCGAGGGCGGTCGGAGACCTTCTACCCACCCCAGCCCAGGTCACTGTCCGTGCCCCCCAGAGACTCAGTCATGTACGACCTCTGCTTCAGGGACCGACACACGGTCATCTATGGCACCAAAGAACAACGGTCTAGCTGTGCGGTCTCGGACATGATCACCAAGTTTGAGAACGGTGCCGCCAGTACGCAGATCAACTGCTGTCGTGGGAACAGATCGCCCAGCCCGGCTATACGGAAACCCCTACACAGTCCGATGCACAGGCTGAAAACGGCGGCCGAGCTGATGGAGGACAGTGGTCACCGTCGGGGGTTGAGGTCATGTAGTCAGACGAGGGCCTCCAGCGTCAGCCCTATCCCTCACGGCTCTTCGGACAAAGAAAACGACAAGTCCGACTCCAAAGTGCTGACCATTGTCCAGCGGTTATCCCGGGAGGGGACGCCTGGAGGCAGTGCCAAGGGGGCGGTGGGGGGTCGACCAATGTCACCTACAGGAGAACTGATACGGCAGACCGTGCGCAGACTGTCGGAGTCCTCGTGTGACGTCAAACCCGCCCTCATGGACCTCACCAACGGAGGTCGCGGCTCGACCATGAGCGACTCGTTCGCCGACCGCCGCTGGTCCCCGGAGCGGGTCAAGCTGATCCGACCGAGCAGCTCACCACGCGCCATACCAGCCAGCAAAAAGAGACACGAACTCCCCAAAGACGGGCAGGTCTCCAAGTTTGCCAGTGTGTACGAGAGTAAAGTAGAGGACCAGGAGGTGATCGTGGAGGCCAAACCGCGCATTACCTCGGTGCACTCCCCCATGTTGGGGGACATACCCAGGAGCCCCATGTGTGATTCCATCAAATCGATAGACTCAGAAGACCCGCCGGACAACACGGATGGCACCCAGTCGGAGACGCCCAGCGTCCCCGGCAAAGACACATTAGAAAGACGTCAGAAAATGGCCGCCCAACCTTCCCCCTCCTCATCCTTGAGTGGTTCTGCACGTGATCTCAAATCAAAATTATTTGGTCGAAAAGCTGGTAAAGGAGGGTCGGGTGGTGGAGCGATAAGTGCCCTTTGTAAACATGCCCTGTCGGTGGAGGTTCCGAGCGGCGAAGGTCCTAGTTCACCTAATGTCAGTCCAGAACCAGGCAAAAGTGGGGAGAGCTCCCCAGAGAAGACCTCACGGTCGAGAAGATTTCTAGATACAAACTGGTTACAAAAACCAAAACGATTCTTCAAGGTATCCAAGTAGGTATTCTGTGAATTCTAAGTTTTTATTCCCACATTTAGTCATAAACAGATAAAGTAGCAGAACAATGATATTATGTTGAATCGCAAATATAGATCCCAGGGTTAGTTGTTCTATTGTTATTACATAATATATAAATGTATATTGAGTTATATTTTGCAATTATAAAATCAGCAATCCATACACTCTCTTCCACTGCTTGCATTGTTTGCAAAGTGGATTATAGGAATCAATATAACCGGCCAATGTATGAGTTCAACCACCATAGACCTGCACAATGCTTTTGACAGAACCGAATGACTGGTATTCCGGGAAGTGTCCATAATCGTTTATTTCCCCAACTTACGTTTTCAGATGCTAGTAGATGACTGACCGACCTATGGTGCCCTCAGCATGGTAAGACGTGACCACCGCCCGTCTCTTGTGACCTGACCTACCCCCGACAGTGGCCTGATTACGGACGGACATGTTGAACATAATTATCTTTTGCTTTCGCTATAAGTTAAATGACTCTATGCAAAAAAAAGTTATGAATTGAAAGTTAATCATTCAAACGTCGAAGATGCATGGTGATAATATGTAATATTTTCTATTACGTGTTGCGTGACGAGAGGACCAAAAAGATTTTTCGTTTACTGTTAAATCATTATAATCCAGTTATGCCCAAATACATATTTCACGAGGAAGAATCTCATGGTTGGTAACGTTCATGTATATATGCCTATTTGTATTATCGCGCAAGTGGTTGTCCATAGGGTTTTTCGATCAAATATTTCGCAAAAACGTAACAACAGTAATGTGAACGGCACATCAAGGCATAATTATGCAATCCCCATATTTGCTGTAAATATTTCTTGAATCATATATGGGGAGACTATGAATGTCTATCAACATACATGTCTGTATTTATGATAATTTGATATTAGGTGCAGTAAAAAAGACCTAGGCCTATATAGTAGAGCCTTAGATATCTTAGAGCTGGATGAATTATAAATAGTTCTTTGCACGGCCATGTAAGAGTTAACACTATTCATATCTAAAATGGTGATTGATCAAAGTTATAAAATTCCCAATTTGATAGAAACTTACTGCCAATTTGAGTATGCATAGATAAATACCTCTTAACTGATTATCGAAGGAACGAAACCGTAAGATTTCAGTCTTTCACTTTGCAATCGGAAATCCACAAGTAATGCAACGAATGGCCTGTAAATAGCACTTCTAGTCAATTACTGATGTCATATGGACTATGGCAACCTTATTTATTGGAGCAGACAGCAATTAGAATAATAAAGAAAAATGAAAAAACAGTGCTTTGTTCAATCTTTGTTAAAATTTCCACAAGGAAAGCCAGTAGTCGATGTTGATGCTAGTTGTTACCGTCCTCTGTAACGGGTCGCTGGCCTTAGCGTCTCACTGCTGATAAAATAATTAGAGTAGTACACGTGAACATTAATTGGGCCTATAGCTTACGAATGTACATCCTATTCTTTTAGTTACTCATTTTGAAATTGACAAAGAGCTGATTCTAAAACCTTTCGTTTAGTCTCATAGATGATAGGCCCATCTATCTATCCCTTAACCCAAATTATACTAAAATGCCAATTATGATCCAAAACTCTAAATATCTTATATCTGGCACTATATATGAGATAATAAGTCACATACAAAATTTTAGGTCTCTATCTATAGTAGAAGCATGAGATATGGGGCGTCCTACATGTATGACGCTAGCATAATCCACTACCGCAATTTCCATAGTATTTAACCCTTTACTAATGCTAAAAAGGGCCTTATTGGCAAATATATGATAACAAATAAATCATACTATTAATTTTGAAAATAGGTATTCTAGCCATCCATTTAATGGATAGCCACTCATAATTATAAAATCCACTTTCGGAGGGTGTGAAAAAATTATTTCTTATTTATTTTTGGGGTTGCCATGGTAACCAACAACCCAATTTATTGGTTTTCTATGATAATATGCCTTTATCCATCATTAAAGGGTTAAGGCAAAAGAAAAAAGATTTCTAAAATTCAGAAAGAGCTTTAAAGTACTAAATACTGGACTTCTATGGGCATCTACTACATCCTTTGTATGCAAAATGTGTGAGTAAATGATGACAAAACTTCAAAATATTGCTATATCATGTAGTATCCTCATTGATTCAGGGCATAAAATTAAGGTAGTGGATTATGCTAACGTCCTACATGTAGGACGGCAATAGAAAATTCTTAATATCTCTGAACATTATCATTTGATTTGAATAAGAATTAGCATGCATATGGAGCTCCATAAGGTATAGCTAAAACTTAAATTTTATCCCAAAATATTTATTATATCATAGGAAAAAATATACATTGATTTTTAAAATTTTCTATCATCTGTATTTGTCAATTTACCTCATTGTTTCTTGCCATGGCAACATGATGTTGCGTGTTGTATATGTTCTTATTTGGAATGTTTTCATTATCTATAGGTGTTGAGGTCATAATTACACTAAGATTTTAAATTGTATTCATATCTTGACTAATTTTAACAAGTAGCACAAAACCCATGGTATAGGCATCCTACCAGTAGGACGTTAGCATAATCTTGGTTAAATACAGATTAATTTAACTTTGCATGATCATAGAAAGGGACAAATTACCAAGGATTTGACCAGGGTCTTCTTAAACATTTTAGCTATAGATGACACTTTTGAAACATTTTTAACAGAGCTTCGCCTGTCATCTGGTCATGGTACAGGCCCATAGCCACCTTTTCTCAGAGGGGGGTTTGTTTTTGACTAGTAGGCCTACTTTTTTTTTTCAAGTGGTGGGGGGTTGTTTTTTTTTAATAAAAGGGCTAAAATACATGTTAAATATGTATTTTACATATTAAATATGTATTTTTTTTCGGATTTAATGTCATATTTTACATTAGAAATTAGAGGAGGGTTCCTCCAAGGGGGGGGGGGGTTCGTACAAATTAAACCCCTGAACCACCCCCACCCCCTTGGCTACGGGCCTGTGGTAGAATATAATCTAAATCCGACCCTGCTTCTTGGCTTAACCCTTTGCCTCCCCGCACTTTTGGGCATTTACAAGTTGAGACATGAAGAGGATAATGTGGGATGAACTTTTAAGGATCAGATATCTTCATGATATTGACAAACTATATATCAAATAAAAGCCCATTTTCTCAGGATTCATATTTTGAAATTAAATTTCAAATTTTGTAAACCATGTGTCACATGACCTAGGTCATGTGACCTACATTTTTTTATTATTTTTAGTAAATTTTTGACATTTTTGAAGAAATTTAAGAAAAAAAGGGTTAAATATTAATTTTAGAGAAAAAGTTATTATTGATAAAATATAGGCAATACGTAAAGGATTTAAGGGCAATCGCGCCATTTGTTGATGCGCACCCATACTGCGCATTCTGGCTGTATGGGTGTGCAGTGGAGCATGACAAGGTGAAAATGCTTAACTATAGAAGCCTATGGAGGGGAAATGCGTTTTTTCTCATAGCTCTCGTATCGGTCATCCTATTCTTATACTGTTTGCGACAAAGTTGTAGTCCAGAACCTCATGAATCCATATATGTTCTCAGATTCAACAGGTCATCATTTATGAATTAATTATGAATTTATTTGTAATAAAAGTATTATTTTCAACCCCACCGTAGTATTTTAGCAATAATTAGTGCACTTTTTGGAAAGTTGTAGGAGTGGTTCTGCTCAATGGATCTTCTCAAAAACATGTATATATACTGATAAAAGTATGTTCTATAGTCATGGTAGGAACTAGGTGCAATTGGGATGGTATGTGGATACAGTATAGCTAATACTTTTGTCAAAATTTCAAAATATTTGGGCTAAATCTTGAAATGTGTAATTGAGTTTCCTGAAAAAGTTAGGTCGGTGACCCCCTAATTTGTTTTCATTAAATGATTGCCAACACTTATCCCTATCAAATGTAGTGATTTCAAGTATTTTTCAATGTTGATAATGTTTTTATTACCAATTTATTAAGAATTTATTCTTTTTTATCAGTAGATTCATCAAATTAAACTCCCCCAAAATAACTTCATTTTCGTATTTTTGGCAAATAATGCATTATATATAAAGATTAACATATTCACTTCATATCCAAATGAGTTACAAACATAATCAATGATTTACATTAATGTGAATAAGGAATTTCTTAAAGTTATTTTAATTTGAGAAAATACTGAAATTTTCTTTTTTTGCTAATTTTGTGATGTTTTTATCTCAAAAGTTAGCACGGTGACCCCCTGTTTTTTCTTTATTTCTGGAATACATACACCCTAAACTTGTATTTCTCAAAGTTTAAAGTAAATGTCAATGTTAGAACTATAATGGAGCGATTGTCTTTAAATGGCATGAATAGTGAAAATATATGTCAAAGAGATCATTTAGTTATAATGTGGGGATATTGGAGCATTTTTGTCTAAATTTGCCAAAATGGGTCAAAATGCATCCAAAAAATTCATATAGCATCATTTCAAGGCATCATTATACATACCTTAAAGGGACGTTCTCGTCAGTGTGGCGGATGTGATTTGCTACGTTGTAACTCCCATACGGCCGCGCCAAATTCGCGACGTGACCAATGAAATCGCGTTATTACGTTCTAACACTGCAAAACACGTTACCTGCCGTCGCGTCGCTAAGCTTACGTCGGCGGATCTATCTCCTTGAACTCACGGACGAGAACGTCCCTTTAAACATGAATATATATTTTGTGATACATATATTTATATTGATATAATCTTATGCAACTATGCTCTAGGAGTAAATATATCTGTTTAAAGCTTTTGGTATACATTTTTCTCAAAACAGTTATCATTTTATAAAGAAATGTCATTAATGAAATACTGAAAATGCATCTGCTGTAGGATTCGGGCACCTGGGCTATAGGTGACCTAGCTGTTATCCGGTGACTTGTTTCCTCGCGCGGGAACATGACGTTGCAACGGGTCTGGATATCATACTTTACCCATTCCGGAAACCGGAAGTAGTCTGCTTGTCACGTCAAGTTCACGTCAACAGGAGCAAAATCAAAGAGACAGTCATTTATAAACATCTATATGGTACCCTAATGAAGTTGAAGGCCTAAACAAGTAAGTAAGACAAATTTCGGGAACCTGTCCCGTGAACAGTTGGTTAAATGTTGGCAGGCCTGTGCAATGACCAATCATGCCGGTAAATGGCTAATGCTGTAGACAGTAGAGTCTAGATCTGGGACACAAGAAACGACTCAAAACTTGGAACATCAATAGGAATGTCAGATTGAAGATCAAAGACGTGGTTACGAATCCCTGATGCCAGTTATGGCTGATCCCCAATAAGTTTATCAATTTTGTGAAGTCAATCAACTAGTCTTGAAGACAGGTGTAGTACATCTATGACTATGTCCTTCTGCCTGGATCAGAAAAGTCAAGTCATGCATGGTGGTCGCTTGTGCAGGATTCTGTGGCATATGGAAGTTCAGGGGCAGATCCAGGAATTTTGGAAAGTGGGGATTATTTGAGTTCGAAAGTTTCGTTGAATTTATTGGTTTGGGCTCCCTTTAACCCTTTGCTGTTCCACAGTTTTGACATTTTCCATTGTGAGATGCAACATTTCCCACTTTGGCTTTCGGGTTTACCACCAAAAAACAATGCAATATCATTATAAGCAATAGATTATTTGAAAGCTTATTATCCAAGGTACATTATCAAAAGATCAAATTTCTAAAATATCTATCTTTGGGTCATGTGACCCAGGTCATGTGACCTAAGAAATTTCCAAATTTTCAGTAGATTTTCAGCATTTTTTTGAGAAAATCCAGGAAAAGATGATTAAATATTAATCTAAGAGAAAAACTTATTATTGATGAATTGTAGGCAGTGAAATTTGGAATAAGATAATATACATTATGAAAATATTTGTCAAAGTGGCCATTTAATTTATATTGGATCAATTTGGTACTCTTCATCAGAAAATTTGAGAAAATTAGCAAAATCATGACAATTATTTTTGCATGATAAGGGTTAAGGACACCATGGAGTAAGAAATTACCTTGGAAATGTATTGTATGTCATATAATTATATGTATTTATGGTTTATGAGGTTATGCATGCAATATGAAATGTTAAGCAGTCTTTTTCTGGAAAGGATAAGCATTTTATGACAGGATGTGCGTCTGACATTGCTAAGTGCACAGCTGGTGTAAAATCCTTGGTAATTTTGAGCTATTTGGGGAAATTGAGTGTGACAGTAAGCATAGTAAAGATTTATATTAAATCAAAATTTTGCCAAAGGAAACTGTTTAATTATTGATAGAAAGCTTCTCAAATCAGAATATATCACTATTACCAATATAATTTCACTCATTACAATTGTTGACCAATATTTCAAAGGTGCTGGCACACAGAATTTATGGAAAATTTAAGGTTGCTTTTTAAGTTTTACACAAAATTGCTGAAACTGAACATTCAAAGTCCTCAAAATCATATCAGTCAATATTTTTTTCAAAATGTAACTGTCTGAGGATGTATGGCAGGACTCAAGGATGAATTGGGACTGAAAAGATCACTGAAATTCATTGAATATCAAAAAAATTATGCCAATTTAAAAGTTTCAGACACATATCACCGAAATGTCCACTAGGGAACAGCAAAGGGTTAATTTCCGGAATATATATATATAATATATATAATGTGGTTTTCCAGAGGTTTTAGACCAGTCCGCTTTAGGATGTATTGCTGGCATAATACAGACTACAGAGGTCCAGGCCCGTATCCAGGAATTTGTGTGTGTTTGTGGGGGGGGGGGGGGGGGGGGGGGTGACCATATCCAAAAAGTGGACCTTTTCCAATTTTTAATGGAATTCAAAGTATAGGAAAAGGATAAAGCAGGCATGGCTCTGAGGGTGGGGGTGCTATTTTGGCCTAAGTATTAATTTTTTTAAAGTAAGATTCCTGTGCCTGGAGCGGAGGGTGTGGCCTAAAGATTTGCTAAAGGACGCCCCCCCCCCTTTTTTTTTCAATTTCCAGGACCCACCCCTGATGGTCTGTATAAGCATTTCTAACAAAGTGAATATGCCCAAACAAGGCATGCAGATTATCTAATGAAAACATTTTTCCAAAAAGTGGACCTTTTCCAATTTTTAATGGAATTCAAAGTATAGGAAAAGGATAAAGCAGGCATGGCTCTGAGGGTGGGGGTGCTATTTTGGCCTAAGTATTAATTTTTTTAAAGTAAGATTCCTGTGCCTGGAGCGGAGGGTGTGGCCTAAAGATTTGCTAAAGGACGCCCCCCCCCTTTTTTTTTCAATTTCCAGGACCCACCCCTGATGGTCTGTATAAGCATTTCTAACAAAGTGAATATGCCCAAACAAGGCATGCAGATTATCTAATGAAAACATTTTTCCAAAAAGTGGACCTAGCCTAGCCAAGGGCGGGGGGGGGGGGGGGGGGGGTGACGCCCACGTCACCCCCGCTGGATACGGGCTTGCAGGTCAGACATAATTGCAGTTTTTGCAAAGTTAGCCACTGAGACAAATCTGAATGAATGAGTTAGTAGATCTACTTGTGTTTTCTAGGTCAATAAGGTATTGATAAATGAGGATGAATTATTATTTTCTCTCAATTAGGTAATTACCTTCACTTCAGGTGGACCAAAATAAGGTTTGTTTTTGTGATTTTAGAGTTGGACATTGTGGGCAAAGCTGAAGGGCTTTAACACTGTTCCCATGTGAAAATGCCTTTTTTGCTTTCCAGTCCTACAGCTACATATTTAACATATTGAAAGTAAAAGCTTATAAAGTTTAGTTTTGGGTAATATTACTAGGAAAATTACTGTCAATCAAGTATGATGAACATGTTTCTACAAAATTAATGTTGACATCATAGAAATAAGGGGTGGGCTAGCTGTCAAAGTGGACAGGTCTAAAACATGCAGGTGTCTAAAATATCGTAAATAGAGAGAATTTTAAATTCAATAGAAATGGCCTAATGGGTAGAGAATAACATCTCAGAAAACTTATATTATTCTACATTAAAGATCTCTACCAAGTAAGTTATTGACAGTTAATGGAGGACAGTATTTCACAATGCTCAAGACTAAGTACATGTACTAGGTCAATAGGGTTAGCGGTTTCATGTCAAAACAAAGAAATGATAAAAGTATTCGACCTACCTACCCTATTTTCTTGGCCAATCAATCTTGAGCACAACTATTTCTGTTTGGTCTTAGATCTATGTAAAGGCACAAGAAAAATTGAATGTAAATGTTTGTATTGACAAAATGATAAATCATTGTTCTTGGCGAAAATTGGTTAGAAAAGTATTTACATATCCAGAAGCGTACAGACGGCCTCTATCTACTATTCACCACTCTCTGAATGATGGCTTCACCGGAAATGTTCCTGGAGTATGGAATCGGCGTCATTGATGCACACTTCGCCGTAGAAGGTCACTATCATCTGCGCCTCACATTGGAGTTCGTGCCCGAGGCTCCCGAACATGGGTATGAGGGTATCTCCGTCCAACGTCTGAATGAGGAATCTACCAATGACCATGTCACGTACACCGATTCTGTGGAACAGAAAAGACCGTTGAGAGAGGGACTTCCATCTAAATTAGTCAAGTTTGAACATGGAAACGCGACATTCAGAATACCTAAAGGTAGCGATATCAATTGCATATCATGTGTTTTTTTCTAATAACATATTTGAGAAAAGTTTGCCACTTTTTTTAAAATATCATCCCCGTTTCATTATAACAAGGATGTCTAGTGTTTGCTCTTTATTTCCGGATTTCCGGATTTTTGCAAGTTTAGTCTCAAATTTAAAATGAAATTAACAATTCTCTTTACCATGGTCGCTCTTTTTATATTTATATATAATCTAAAATATCGTATCATTTTCATGCTATTGAAACCATACATATACATTTCTAGTGAATATTCCCAACGTCTTAGCCTCTAGTTTGAAAATCTAGAAATAATATCCTTCTTGTTTTTTATCTCTTCTGAGTGGCATCTCTGTTAACATAAAGCTTATCCTGTTAGCAATTAAGATAGCATCGTCCAGGGAAGAACTTCTTATAAGATGGGCTTCATACAATAAAAGACCTCTTCAAATAAACTGGCTGGTTCAATAGATTTAAAACTTAAATTGAGTCGCATACATTGGGCGTGTTTCAGAGTACGTTGTCCCTGCTGACGTCACTGAGGACGCTGGCCGCCAAGTGGTGCTGCTGGTGGAGGCCGTCAGGGAGGAGTTGGACAGGCAGGTCGTCCTGGGTAGAGGGGTGGTCCAAATATTCCCACACCCCCGTGCTAACTGCAGTGTGCCGAGCGGTATCCCGTGGTACATGACCAACGATGTAAGGAACTCTTTTTTTTTTCTTAATCTGAAATCACTAATAATTATTATTAAACATGCTACTCACAGCCATACCTTTTACGCGTACCTAAATCCGTGCATCTATACTTCCTTGTGATGAATTTTACCATGCAACCTGATTTTTTTAGGGCGTATATCCTGTACGATTCTGTAAATGTCTTCTTTATACAGGGTACCAACCACACAGGGAAAACAGGGAAAATGGAAAATAAAATTCCCTGACAGGGAATTTGGAAATTTTGTCAAAACACAGGGAAAACACAGGGAATTTCATTTGTCCAAGTCCTGAAATTCCTGATTCTCAAGATATTAGGGATTTTACATTTTGTTGTTGGCTTGTCCAAATTCTTTCTGCACGCAGAAGATTTTAAATTTGAAAAACTTGCTGGATATGACACAGGGAAAAATTGCCATGGGACAGGGAAATCTCAGGGAAAACACAGGGAATTTGAAAATGGACTTTCGGTTGGTACCCTGTTTATAAATCTGATCTTGCAGGTCCAAGGGGATACGATAGAGACGAGAATTTCTAGACATTTAGAGTGTGTTCTGCCATCGTAGAATAATGTGCCATGCCCTCGACGAATATTTTCAAATTTTGGCTACATTTAATAAGGATGCAGCTCGCTCATTTGTAAGATATTGGGGTCTTTTACAATGGTTCCTCCAGGTGCTGGTGTTGGCGCGGTTACTGGAGGAGGACGGACTGCCCGTCACGTGTGGCAGGGTTCGCTGCTCCAGCCGCCTCTCCCAGGCCCGACCCAGCCACCAGGTTGACGTCCGGCCAGCGGCCAGGGTCTTTGAGGTAAGTGGACCAGACCTACATCTCATTTTACCTTTGGAAGCTGCTTTTTCTCAACAGTTGTAAGTGACACATGTGAATGGCTCATTTTTTCTGATGACAATTGAACTTCTGGTCGTTGATGAATAAACCTTCATTATAGAATTGCCCTAGAAATAAGAGAGAAAAGTTCTGTTCCTAAGTTATTTTATCTAGCAGGGGATTCGGTCGAGTATGGGATAGTACGCAACATGAGTTGGGAACTTGCATAATGTTATTTAGCTATCTAAAAAAGCGTTTGAAATAGTACTTAATCATTTCAGTTTGGGCGATCTGCTATCTCTTTAAAATGTATCAACTTTATTATGAAAATCACCTATATAGCCATGTTTGAACCAAACTACATTTTTTAAGCAACTTTGTTTTTAAAAAGCAAGTGACATTTTCTTTAAGCAAATTTCGGAAAGCCCCGAGATAGACGAAATACTGCCATCTCCAGTGGATATAAAACCCATTCTCACCCCCGAGCCGCCGCCCGTTGAACCTTACACCTGGCCTGAGCCGACTCCATTGTGGCCCCCTGCAGACGTGGACGTGCCTCCAGATAGACGGGAATGGCAGCGTCCTCTAGAGGAAAGCTTAGAACTATGTTTAGAAACACCGGCTCCAGAACTCCCAGACTTCAAGGTAGGGAGAATAGAAATCGGGCTTTACTTCTTCAGCGGTTGGGATAGAAGATGAATTATCAAACGTAATTGGATTCGAGAAACCATACAACGTTTTTGGATCATTCGTGAATTTATGCACCTCAAAAATACAAAACCAAGTGATAAAAATATGATTAGGAATACGAAATCACCCATCGTTATAGCTCATCTTATATCAAGAATTTGTTTTTAGTGCAACATTGTGGTTATAATTTTTTAAAGGGATAATATAATGTTCACAGTTGTGCCCCCTGGTGGGAAAATTTTAAAATTCTAGAATCTTAAAATTTCACATCACATATAGATGACAGTTGATTTGAGATAAAAAAAAAAGAAATCAGAAACTTCGAATAATAATCAGGATGATAATTAATGTTAAATTAATTAGGCACACCTGCACCCCCTTGTGAGAAAAATGAAGTGCCTCAAAATTTAGAAATCTCTCATAAGACAAGAGTAGTGTATATATTTGAATTGAAATAGATAAATATTGGTTGTTTAAACTAAAGATTTAGGGGAATAGAGCAGAAAGTATTGCACAGGATTATACAGAAATAATCGCCAACTAAGATTTCATTAACCTCCAGCACTGTAATATCATTGATGAACCCTATATTTTTGGCCATAAAATCTTACTACTGTACAGACCCAAGGTACATAGGGTTTGATGATGCTGTTATGGATTTTGAAGGTTCTAGGGTCAGTTGAACATCAGTTAATATATTTTTCCCATAGACTTCTATAGTTAAGGACATTATCTTTCTTGAGCTCTCACTCAGAAATAAGCATGGTGATGTATACTTTTTTAGTTTCAATGTAATCTTCTTATATAGGTTTGACATAGATTTCTAGTTTTGGGACCCTGTAATGGATTTAAAATTGTGGTCAAACAGTCCGTTATTCCATTTTGTGTGTCTATAAGGTGGACGCGGTGCCCCTCCCTGCCGACCAGGAGGCTGCCGACTGGTGGGAATGTCCCGTGTCCAGCAGAGGCACGGAGACGGTGACGGTGAATGTGTACGCTGCCGCCAACCTACCTCCTCTTCTTGGTGGGAAACCGCCTACACCCTTTGTTATTCTGTGAGTTAATGATTTAGATTTTTTTTTACTCATCGTGGTACTGTTAAGTTTTCATTACTCATCGTACGCGTGGTACTGTTAATACCGGTACCTATTTTTTAAATTCCCATGAGATTAATTCTACCTATTTTATTTCTTAATAGGATTTGTCCATTTCTAGCAGGGCTGACTATTAAGAATGTTTTTTTATCATGTACATACATGTGTATTCATATACTATTTATCAGAATACAAGGCAGATTACACCTTTATGGTACGTAGCAACCCTGGGCTACTTTTACAAGGGGGATCTATATTATAGGCTTTTTCATATATTTTTCATTGCATCTTTTAATCGTCTTTTCTGTAACCCAATGCCCCGCGGGGAGTGCAGTGATGTGTCGGTAGGAGGTGCGGAGGGGCCGTCGACCAGCGTTACCCGCTCCTCTATCCAGCCGTGCTACAACCCCACCTGGCACGAGGCCCTGTCAGTCACCATACCTGAGGGCACCGTCAAAGACCAGGGTCAGTGGACGTACTGCAGAAATGCCACGTTCCTTTCATATATATATATATATATATATATATATATATATATATATATAGTCGATTCATATAAAGGTCGTTTTGCTCCTAGATGCTGCTAGAAAAGTAGGACAAGTATTTTCTAGCTTTCCTAATTTTTCAACAGTCGAGAGTGGCATTTCTTATATAGTTTGGCCGATAAAGTCTTTTATTTGATACTTATAACTCAGAATCATGTAATACATGTGCCAAGCAGCTATAGTCGATATACCTGGTTTTAGAATCACAATTATGAATATACTTTTTGGGTTAATGACACTACGTGCACCTGTGGAGCTTTATGAACAACATTTGCTTTGTAATACGGCTAACATTAAGGTGAGAGTTACTGAAATAATTGGTTGAAATTAACCTGCAGAGCTGGTTCTCAGCGTGGCGGATTCGGAATCTCGTCAGTTATTGGTGTCCTACCAGATACCAGTTACCTTCCTCCAGACCTTCCATCACTATCACCTCAACCTCGTCACGGTAAGTCATCTGGTGATGCAACGTTTATTATCCTTTAATAAACCAAGACAGGCAATTTTATTTGTCGCGTACCTACCTTTATCCTCCTTAAGACAACTACATGAACAAATTCCTTTGTAGGTAAAGGATATGCTCCCTTTAAACTCTTTATGAAACGCAGTTCCGGAATAATTATTTCTAAAAGAGGATACAGCAAAACCAAAAGAAATATTGGCAGGAAGTTTTCCTGGGAAAATATATTACAGAGAGAAAAATATTTCGCTCCCCCTTAATTTGAGCCTACTGGTCATTATCCATAATTCATTCTGACATTGTGCCATATGAAATGCTATAAAATGTACATAATCAATGTATATTTCTTTGCAGGCAGTGAAGGGCCACAGTGGAGGGGTGCACCTGTACGTGTCGATTCTCCGGACAGGTCACACGCTGCCAGAGGTTACTGCTTGTTATGGTCTGGAGGTACCCGGAATTAACATTTTTCTATCTAGAATGTTAAATTCTATCATAGACATGCATCTTATGTATCTCTATGATTTATTCAATAAAACTATTGACTTTTTTGATTTGTAATATTAATGAGGGCAGTATATATAAGGAATATAAATCTTTATAAGGTGACGTCTGAGAAACAGGCCGTTAGAGATGCATTTATTTAACCAACGAGTACAAAACTCTTTAATTGCTTTGACTCAACCCATAATTTGTTTCCAGGTATTACTTCATGGGACGCTAAAGCCCCTGAAACCTCCGTGTCGCCCCCTATTGGCAGTGGCGAGAATCGAAGAGGACCTTGGGGGATACCAGTAGGTAAAGACAAGTAATTGATCTTGTTTATCTGATAAATTCTTTCTAGTCTCGAAAGTAGCCGGCTAGTATTCTAAACATCTAAGGGCCTTCATCACTACCATCCATTTCAAAGTGCATGTTACAGCTGTCTTATGTCTTGGTTCAAAGCCTGGAAGTTAAAGTGACCCTTTGTCATATTCACATTGCAGGGAATCTGTAGGTGAAGACTTGAGTCGGGCGTCGGGCGTTACCATGGTGATGGTCACCTTTCCGTCTCCACATCCATCCTGGTTCCAGATACCAGAGGCAGAAGGTTATGGCGTTCCCCAGGTATACGTCTATATTACACTATACAATGCATGCCGGGCACAAGCTGCTGGTCAGTTCGCTGGTCACATACATGATAGACTGTAGGAGCAGTGCATGACTCACCAGTAACCAGCTGTGGCTGTAGTTATCAGTAGGAGTCCATGGGCTGATGCAATAGACTGGGACCAGTGGTGAGGTCCTGTAATCCAGCTACCTGGAGGTCGGGAGTGGAGGATGGCTTGAGGGTGGGGTCCCTGCTTGTCACTGCTCTATGTCGACTGGGTGTCCATGCTAAGCCTGGCGTTGATATGGTGGGACTGGGGGAGCCCAGGCCCACCAGGTTGTATAATGAGGGTCGTACAGGCCCAGGATGGAAACATAGCAGGCAAAAGGCCCCGCGTTAGGCAGTAGTGGGATAGCACCTATGAATAGGTGGTGGCAGGCAGCCCACCCGACATAGTCGGACACACTCCTTTTTGAACACCTTTACATTGGCCAAACTTTTAGAAACAGAACACTTATTTAATATCATTTCACTCTAAAAAGCTAGAAATTTGCTTTAAAAAAAATCAATTCTAAGGTGAAGATGTTATTAACTTTTATTTCTTAAAATCAACATGTGACATGGGCCTTATAGTAACATGAAGGGGGGGAAATCGACATGTCATGACCTATTTCTTAAATTCGAAATGCGACATAAATGCCCCTTACTGGGGACATGGGATATGGAGGGATAATTGACAGGTGACATGGCACTTTCTTATATTCGACATGCGACATTAGGGTCGCCCCGGTCCCCGGCTCCATCAAGGGCCCCGGAGCCTTCTTTATGCATGATAAAACATCCCTTCTTGGGCCTGCCCCGAGTCCCGATTTGAAAACGACCATCTCTGGATGTGAGGTGGTGTACGTGATAGTATGCTAGAAATTCTACATATCCAGGCTTTATTCGCCAAAAAACAATCATGGTGCATATTATATTTTTGAGCAATAAATATTCAGAATGATTTTGCACCCGCTGGTTCAGTGGTTAAAGGTTTGATTCTACCTGCCTTTTTACCATCTGCCTTGGGGAGGAGACAGTTTGTACATTACTATTGTCAATTACAGAACTTCGTGGGCAGAAGTACAAGAGCTTCTAACAGACAACTTTTCCTTTCCCCATACCCAGTACAAAAGAAATCAAAACCATATTGTAAGACCTCTTTTAACCGGCCAATACTCTGGGTTCAGTGGGTTGGTTCTCTCAGACCCAGGGTCAGCGTGCGGGAAGATGTAAAAAACCTTTGGCCATTATGGGGCTCGAACCCACGACATTCGCGTTATTAGCACGACGCTCTAACCAACTGAGCTAAACGGCCGCTGGTATTTTGTTGTTGTTGTTTATTTATCCAATTCCTGCGTACAAGTTCTCCCATCGGATTTTACAATAATTTGACCAATTCCAACATTATAACAATAAACAATAATACAACAATTATCAGATTATTATACAAAATATGTATGTGGACGGCACGGGGCAGTGTAATTCTCCAAACAACGGATAGCCAAATTCATGAGTTGTACCTACAGGTTAGCCTAGATCAGGATGTAGGATGGGCAATATGTCGACAAGTCAGACGGATTTAGCTTATTAATTTTCATTAATCATACCTGACGTTAAGGCATGGCCAATGATTGAGCCGTTTGGTAAAGTGGGTAAAATAGTATAATAATTATTATTTTCAAAGAGCTAAAAAATGGGACAAACGTTTATACCAGTAATGGTGAAAAACCGCATAAAAATGAAATGTCATTGCATGTTTATAGAATATTTCTCACCATATATTGTAATTCAAGAGTATCTCTCCAATAGATTTATCTTCATAAAATTCGATGTCTATGAATTTTAAAGACCACGTCATGCTACAATACAGTGGTCGGCGCCCATTGTATGGCAATAAAACTGAGTATCTCAGCTATCGGATGATAGCCTACTGACAGTGGTAAGTTTATTATACTGTCATGCACAAGGGCAATTCAATCGAGAACTTTGGTGAAGTATTTAATGTATGTGTTGTTTAGTGCACTTAAATAGAAGTGTATTTTTGAATGACAACAGATGATATTGAATCAATCAAATCACATTTTACGTTAAATTATTCTACACTAATTGATCCAGGTGAGTCTGTTGGGCCGGCCGGCAGACCAGCCCCAGTGGGACCACACCTTCCTGTTCGTCAGCCCCGCCGACACCTACATCATGTCGTCTTCCTCAGTGGCTGCACTCGTCATAGAGTTCTATCCTCTCAGGGGTAGGTACAGCTATCACACTATGGGGGCAGTCGGCGTTACGGGGTCCCGCCC
This sequence comes from Lepidonotus clava, assembly GCA_936440205.1. Classification (NCBI taxonomy): domain Eukaryota; kingdom Metazoa; phylum Annelida; class Polychaeta; order Phyllodocida; family Polynoidae; genus Lepidonotus; species Lepidonotus clava. The sequence continues at coordinate 32,121,863 of OW387139.1, forward strand.
AATTTACTGTACAGGGATGCCATTTTTCCTTCTTTTTCCGGATTTCCGGATTTTTGCGAGTTCAGTATCAAAATGAAATCATTATTTCTCTTGCACAAAATCACCAATTCCCATGTCGTTTCCAAGACATTTTAACCATAAATTTTACATTTCCTAGTGAATATTTTCACCTGTATCTGTATGTATCAGTCTAAACTGGAAATCCGGAATTGGCCTCCCTACCTTTCCAGATTTTTCATCTCTCCTGAGTGGCATCTCTGTTTACATAAAGAAGCCTCTTGTACAAATTCTCAAATAAGTCTGTACTTGTATATACAATAATTGTACGTACTTTGATAAATTCTGTCAGTTTTCTGAATTACTAGAAATTAAGCATATATTGAATCGTGTGAGTAAGCAGGTGACCGCATCGAATCTCAGATTAGCACAAGCTTAGATTGAGGCAACACATTGGCAGCGGATGGATTAAAAAAATCCATCTCATTGTCAAGCGTGTACTACACTTAAGTTTCATCATTCACACATTTTTCTCGTAGCCCCAAAGACGACCGTTTGGCGAATAGAAGGCGCCGTAGGTTTTTGTTCGCTCCTCCTTAGTGACCATGTGTTGGATCAACTGCGGCAGGCCCACAGGTCTAACCTCAGTCTGAGAGTCCCAGGCCTCGTTCTACAGGTAATCAATACCCAGTCTGACGTGTAACCTTTAGTTAGTCCCAGTTATGAATTGTATGTTGTATATGTCGTGTCATTTCTACTTGGAATTATCACAGGTGACATAATCATCTGAAAATAGGGGCGTATCCAGCCCTGAAATCTGAGGGCATTCCTTGCAAATCTGACTTTATACAAAACTGATGAGGTTTTAGGAAGATAATACATTCATTATATTATAACACTATATAGCATTATACTATAGCAGTAACCAGCACTTCGGGAATTCGGGGAGGGTTTCAGACACCCTCTGAACCTCCCCCCACCCCCACGGTGCGTCAGTGAAGTGTAGATATATATATATATATATATATATATATATATATATATATATATATGTGTGTGTGTGTGTATATATGTATATATATATGTGTGTATATATATGTATATATATATGTGTGTATATATATGTATATATATATGTATATATATGTATATATATATGTATATATATATATGTGTGTGTATATATCATCGTTATATATATATGTGTATATATATATATATATATATAATTATAATACATAGCTAATCTTGTGTCGTGTTGGCTGATAGTCCAAGACCGATAGGGTGTAGTCAAAGCGAATTTTTAAGATAAATCACGTTTTGTAGCATTTTAAGATGATTTCAGATTTTCTTTCTGACTTACGTCCCTGTGTATATTGATTTGGTTGTTTATCAAAATATATTCTATTTTTGTATATATATCACCAAATAATTAACTGTAAGTATCGATGCCGAATAAAGGTATAAAGGGAATTTCTACAAACTATCTGATTTGATGTTGGTAATATCTACAGTCAGCTACATTCCGACATCACCCAGGCAGTTATTATCTTAAGCTTGTTAGTCGATACAGAATGTTGGTGTAGTTGGGACAAGTTAGATAAAACGTTATATCATTGAAAAGAGTATGCTTGATAACATCCATACCAAGGGTTGACCTCCTGATAATTAATAAAGAGACAGTTATTTAACATCTATTTATAGCATTTGATACTTTTCACAGGGCGGAATTCTTTCAACAGAGGAGAATAAAATACCGTCAGTTGATCTAGCGCTCAGACTGATAGAAAAGAAGGTTAGTGTAATATATTTGAAACTTTACTCTTCGAATGACGGTCATGCATCTATTAGGGGAAGTGTAACCCCCCCCCCCCTTCCAACAACAACAAAATAAAAAAAAAACTCGCACAACTGTTCGACTCTGAGCATCTATCGGTAAAGCGATCTAGATCTGTCCTGACGAAAAAGTTAGAATTTTCAAATCCCACATTTCGAGTGTCTCCTATACCTTATCTATGATCCTATATAGAGTAGATAATAAATACATTTCCACTTATATTTGTTGCATTTGTTATTAAATGAGCCGTTCTGGTTTTACTAGGAGGAGCCAAACGGGTCGGTGAGTCATAGGTCCCACCTCCAACAGTTGTCCTTCTCCCCACCTTCCCTTGAAGTGCCGTTGTACAAGCGAAACTCACAACAGGCAAGTTGGTCGCTTTTTAAAGAAATTTATCATAATCAGACTGCCTTTTCTGATTAATTGGCAACTTTCAGTACCTTTGCTTAGGTGCCTTTCATTAAGTAGGTACGCACACCTAAACAAATCTCAGACCCCCCGCCCGCCCCACCTTGGGCTAAAGTAAAAGCATTGGATTTGTACTAGAATATATACGCACAAAGTAAAAAAAATCCAAACCCCCTACCCCCTTGATGCGTACATACTTAATCGAAAGCCCCTTACATGGTTTTCATTAACATATTTTCCGAATATTCTAAATGTGTTTCGAGATCTCCTTTGATCCTTTCTGCTTTACTTACATTTTGACCCTTTTCCTTCCAGATCTGTTTCTCTGACATCCACTTAGAAGTGGACTTAAATGCCAGAGGCAAGCCGCGCCCGTCCCAGTCCGGGGCCACCCTGGAGGGGTGGATGGCCCGGTCCCCGCACCACGGACAGCTGACCACTGACCACCTGCCATCCACCAGGAGGGCCTTCAAGGTGAGCTCATGACGGGGGAGACATGTGGAAAGGCACCGACTGTAACCAGCTTATTTGAACAAATTCACCATAAAATGTACAAAAATGCATTTTTCTAATGTAAACCTCGGCCCAAAAACAATTAAGGAAAAATGTTTCCAATAGCGCCCCACCCCCTTTTTCAAAATCCTGGATCCGCCAGTGCAGTTTAAACAGGATACTTCTGCTCTACGCATTATGCTGGCTGCTAGCTCTTCTCGTGTCCACCCTGAAGTAAATAGCGAAGTGAATATTAAGCATCATACCAAACAAAAAAAGTAAAAATTTGAAAGTCCTTAAACCTCACTAATACCTATTTATTGAAATTAATCGAATATTGGTTATAATAACATTTAAGATACAATGGATTATTTGTTTCTACAAAATCCAGTGGTACAAAGGCACATTAAACTGTTCTTATTTTGATTTATTACTCACATTATTGAACATTTTATTAGAATCCATCATCTCAAGTAAACGTTATTAGTGAAGCCTGAACGTTCATCTATATGCTTTATGACCAACATTTTCTGCCCCAATCTAGTTTTGTCTGTCTTATCAAGACAGCGTAACAATATTGAGTCAGTAAGTTGTTGCTGAATAGACTTTTTAGTCTCTTAGATGCTAGGCAACACCGGTATGTATTATGATCAAGGATTCGGATATCTGTTAGAAAGGGCCGAACAAAAGAAGCTTGCACGTAATGAAAGGTCAAAATGCAAAGCACGCTGGCTTGTAAATACTAACACTAACTGTTCTGCCTTTACATATCATATGCCAGTTTGGTTCAGACTAGGAAACTGATGGATTTTCATGTTTTCTATGAAAATAAAGAAAGAAAGAAAAAAGAAAAAGAAAAACTATAAAAAAAAAGCGCCTTTCTCTAGATGCAGATTCCCCCTCCAAAAAAGTAAGAAATAAGATAAATATATAAATGAAATGATAATGGCAGGGTTTGTACTGGTAATATATATACTCTTGGCCGTATTGCTGTTATAGCCTCGTACAACAAGTTTTATTTTCATCTTGTAAATTAACGTGTTAGACGCATTTCCGTACTCATGCAGGAATTTTCTGGAAACGATCACCTTCATCTGCGACTGTAAAAAATGTATCATGGCCCTGCTAATACTGTAGTCAATTGAAAATTAAATTGCCCGCGTTCCGCAAATGCTATTGAATGTAACTACATTCCAGACGTGCAATGTGACTACAAAGTTGATTTTGCAACGTTTCTTTTGCTCATTAAAAAGGTAGCACGCAGATCATCTCGTATTGAAAACAACTTACAAACAACAGCAAGCATGATTAAGAATAATGTAATCAGGGGCGGATCCAGAAACTTTGGAAAGGGGGGGGGGGGGGGCGCACATATTAAAAAGGGTCCCGGCGCCTCTTTTTACATTACCCGGTGCTATTTTTACATTAAAAAAAATGAAAGTTGACCAAAAAAAAACAAAGGGGGGGGGGGGGGGGCGCACGCCCCATGCGCCCCCTAAATATATAATTTGTAATGTTACCTATAGGCGAGAGAGCCTATCGAATCGAATTGCAAGTTATGTTAAATAACTATGTCACCAATGTGGCATGGTTCTCTTTACTGTGACATGATATTTAGTTCCTAAGCCGCCTGTGGTTTATTATAATATCTTTCACCACTTAATTATGGTTTGCTTCAAATGTTCAGTACACGAACCCTCGTTGGTCACTATATAGGTTGATTTCCGAATGCGACCGTGCGTGTATTGACTGGAGGGTAAAGTCCACCTACTCAGTACTCCGTTCTGGGCGCCCATTGGCCTGTGCTTGGATCTGTTGTGCTGCATGCTTTCTTGGTTAAACCTTAAGCAAGTATATGAGTGAACCCGTGGTAGTCATTAGGTCTAACTCGACTCGGACCGCCGCGGTTACCACCTGAGCCGAACCATGTATGCCCAAATAAGGTTGTTAGGATATCAGGAGAGGTTATCAGAAGAGTTTCGTGCTCTGTGACACATACTCGGAATTAATATATAGCTATGTTTTAAAAGCATTTTGAAACGTAGGATCTGCTATTTTTGGGATCGGTGATAATCAGCCCTGCTTTAAAAAAATCATAATGTAAACTGAGCAACAAGGATACGAGTTGGTTTTCTTTTACATGCTGTGGGAGAGGCATGTAATCTCTCATAGTCCGGCCAGCTGAGATTATTCAGTCGGGATCAGAACTGTGATACTAAGCCTAGGCCGATCCTAACCTGGACGAGGATCAGTGGAACTCTGATCAGTAGTGGTGGGACTTCACCACAGGGAAGGACGTCATACGGAGTGGTCCCCTGGAACGACACACACGTACTTAATAACCGATCAACATGGGAAAAAATACTAGAGATTTTTGACTTGACGGCTTGGCCTTTCTGATAAGACCTGGTGCTGCGTGGGATACAGACTGACCGTGGAGTCTTTGATCTCTATACCCTCAGATCTCAGTCAGGTCGGGCCGTGCGTTATTCGCCTGGAGGAGGCGGTGGTGACGGCGGCCTTATAAGAGCCCAGTGTTTGTGTTTACCTCTGTTGTGACTGCTAGGAGTGCATAGACTCACGGACCGGAGTCCTTATACTACCGACTGGTATTGGACCTGTATAGAGAATAGACCAGTGGTCTGAACTCGGCCACTTTGTGCTGGACTTAACCGAGCGGTCAACTCCTGGGCAAACATGGCCACACTTTACTACAGGCCTGAAACGGCGCAGGTGAGTAATGGAAATATATAACATATAAATAGTAATTGTGACTGCCGTATATTCTGCATTATCACCCATATATCATGAAATATGTTGTGTTATATTGGAGATAACTTGTCAAACATGTACTACCTGAATATTAAGTGACGACGTTTCTGATTTCATGTGTTTTATTCTGCCGACGAACAGGGCGAGGTAATGTGTGTTGCATGCTGTTGTGTTGATGTTAAAACTACACATTTAGCATTATTCCTTGCACCTGGACAAAATAGGCTACACGTTTTCTAAAATACTTAATATGTATTTAATTGCATCCTTGCTCTCTTGTCAACATTTAAGCCGAAGCCTGAATGGCATGCTTGATCGGCGGCCTGATTGAAAACCCTGCACGTGTAGAGTTTGTAGCCGTCTTGGTGTGAATACAATAGCATTTGCAATACATGTAAAAAGACTGGACAACAATCCTTTTTTTGGCAATGATACACAGTACGTAAAGCAAACCTATAGTGAGTGAACGATACATTTATATGAATGTCATTCTGAGAATGTAAGTAGGCCTCTAGTGGCTCGGAGGGACGGTGCAATACCTGTTTAGCCTATTTGCCATACCTTTGTGGTAAAGTTCTACAAATCTAAGTTCTAAATCATGTTTAGATTTACATACTGTAGATAAATCATAGTTTTAAAACTAGACTGACCAGAATCATCAATCATGTCAGAATTCTCTAAGTAAAATATATATTACCATGAACAGGGCATAATATAGCATTGTCAACTCGGAGCTGTACCTATATACGCGCCCTGTCCCTGCCGGGCCATGCCAGCTTCCTTACATCCTCCCCATTCAGCAGGGTATCGATCCCCCCACCCGGCTGGCAGGCGGCTCACCGGCCTCATTCATTATACATGGCTCTTTTAATTACCTTTATCCCGCCACCTGTTGACTGAACTCTGTCTATGGGCCCGGTGGGCGCGGGAAGACCAAAACACCCCACATACCATAACAGGATATCCTGGAAATGATTTCCTTCCCTGTGAAAGGGATGATTTCAATTATTAATGGTTGTTATGTATGGTCCTGAGAAAACGACATCTTGCAGTTGTAAATTGCCACCAAATATGCCAGAAACGTGTGATATTTCCCTCATGGTTATATCCTGTAGGAAACAGGGCATATAACTTGCAAAGCAAGCGTGTTGGACCTATGGCAGTCTCAAGGTTGGGGGGAGGGCATTATTGGTAATCATTTCCCGAATTTTGCTTTAAAGCAATTTACTTTTGCAAAAAGAAGGAGGGTGGGGCGTGCACCCCTCCAAATCCGCAACTGAATACTGTTACACACTTCAAGGCAAACGTGCCAGCGAAAATTGTTTGAAAAAAACACACATTTATATATATTGTTGATCCACAAACAGTTGAAGCGCGTCCCGACTGAGTTTTATAGAGAGAACAATCTCAGTCGCGGCCCGCTGCCCAAATCCTCCATGTCTGACACTGAGCTGCTCAACGCCCAACGAAAGGTAACAGTGGTGGGCGCCTCATCTGAGCCCGTTCGGAAACCAATCATTCAGCATATCGTCAAAATCCCGTCCTCCTAATTTAAGTTAGTCTATGTTATTTGGTAAACAGTCAGTCTTGTTGGTCTTTACCTTTTTGTACTTTGTGGTCATACAAAAAACGGATGACATTTTCTTTGGTGTGTAACAAAACAAGGCGCCATATGTATGTGCGCATATGGGTTTCGTCTGTATTTGGTTTTCGAACGATCAGAGTTAAGTAATGCTCAAGCCTGATTATAAGTAGGTAATAAGTGCGCCTACTAGATTACTGTAAGACTATATGAAATAGTATCATGGGCCGTTACCTATATAGGTACTATGATAAAACAATTTTCGGACATGTATAACAGATTCACGCGAGGAAAACGGATGTAAAGACAACCTTTAAAATCAAGAAGACATGCAACCTAAACCGACTGGTTGGGAACATAATGTTCTGACGAAGTATACAACTTTTTTTTTTATTTCGAATGTTTTTACCCTGGGTATGCTTCAATTCTGAAAAGAACCTCCATGTCCAACTGATTTTGAGAATAAAAAAAAACCCAGAAGAGTAAGGTTAACCAAGTTAGCGACAGACTTCCAAGACCCCTTCACTAAGATAACCACACATATGTTATTGTAGACTATATGCCATCCGGCAAGATACTCGGGCTCCTCTATAGGTAGCCATCGATGGTGACTGTACATTGCACATACTTCACAATGTTATATATTTGCACGCACCTGGAGCACAGTTACTGTTAGCTCGACTAGAATGATAGTCTCCTATGTTTTAAGACCTAGTATATAGTGCCTTAGGTAGGTCTATTTTGCATATGATATATATGTGTATTCAAAGTTGGAAGGGAGCAATTAAACAGTGGCTGATAGTTCGCGGTGCTTATCTTATTATGAACCTTCAAACAGTGTAGTCTTCCAGCATCAGATAAACTACCATAATTGTGTTCACATTGATATCGCTGGAGATATCACATAGCATCTTTCTAATATCTAAGTAATCGGCCCTGTTCTATTGATTCTATTGCGGAATTAGCTCAACACATTTGGCCAATCATGCAAGTTGAAATGTGCAATTGCTGTATTTTGAGCACTCCAAACACCGATTATATCCGTTGACGAAAATAGAACAAATGTCAATGCTGCCATATCATTCAAGTCAATTTCTATATTCCTACTGCTGACTTGAGCTTGTATATTTTCGCAGTTGGCGTTGCATAATTGCTGCGATATCGCCGATAATGTTAACCAACATGTTGATACGATGTCTATGATATGGTTGCCATCATACATCCCAGTTTAAGATACATGATCGCTAGAAAGTCGCAGAAGTACATCGCATACTTTTTTGGAAACAACATCTCATTTTAAGTTATTTTGATGAATTCTTAATTTTTTGAGGAATATACTTTACTTGTGTTCTAAAATATTGACATTAATCATCCCCAACACCCATGCTGGATGGTGAGTTCAGACATCAACAAGTACAAGATAAGGGCACGTGTAGTATGGAAGGATTAATTGATAGAGCTACATAAACCAATAATCCAGCCTTTGTAACATGTTTGTGTTTCCATGAGGAGAGGTATGATAACTTTCCTGCATGTAGATTGTTAATAGAAAGCGTTGTGAGGGAACTATTGCTTTATGGTACTTGGGGTTCTAGCAGGACCTTTAAATATTTGAAATAACATATCATAGTACCACTACATTTCCATTATTTCGTAGCACGTTCTTGACGCTCATACCAGTAACGCTTTTTAATTAAATATAGGCCCTCGGTGTATATGTCATTCTAATCAACCAATCTTTGTGGCTCCAATGTATCTAAACGTCACGCAATGTCGATAGAAACATATCAAGTATAGAATCCTAAAGTGTCATCCAGAAAATACCATGAAAAGATAAGGCAGAAATATTGTTAAAATCTTCATTTCACATAATTCGGTCTTAAAAAACATATGCCTTTTAATTATAGCCGAACGAGGGGGACCTTCCGTCCCACGATGCCCTGGAGAACGTGTTACCCGAGTACCAGTATATCGTGATGGACAAAGACAACCAAAACCCACGCCCAAAGAAGGCCGGTAGCAAGGCGCCTACCCCAAGGTAAAATAATGTCTCAACTACCTCAGTAGCTTCTTATAAGTGTGTATAGTCGTATATATTATGAACATTTACTGATGATATACCTCAATTGCAACATGAAGTTGATTGATTTACATTTGTATTTCAATTACTAAATAGTTTGCGAGGAAATGAAATAAGGTAAGATAAGGATGCTGCCGTCGATGATGTTTGTCTTGCATGTAGATGTATATAATTATAGCGTGTTGCATGAGATGAATAAGCTCGATGATTTATGACACTTCGAGCCTGTCCTTTTCGTTTCTTTATTTCATGTTTTTTTTAACTTGTTGTCTTGTTTTAGTTTCATATAAGGTATATTCTTACATCTAAGTCTGTAGACTATTACAAGATCACGGAAGGCATGGATGACTACTATTTCTGTGATGGAAGACAATGCACACATAACCCCCCCCCCCCCCCCCCCCAAAAAAAAAAAAAAAAAAAAAAAAAAAAAAAAAAAAAAAAAAACACTGAGGCAATGTCCGTGTGGGGTCATGTACGTGGACATGATTGTACTATTTGTAGATTAGAAAAATAGAAAAGGTATGAGGGTATAGCTTTAAAATTGTCTTATGTGTAATATAATTTCAATAATGCCAATCATCATGGAACTAGTAGAGTAAATAGATATATAGAACTCAGTATAAGCCCAATAGGCATAACGCTCCCTTCCCCAACCTGCTCTTTCTGAAATGTCAGGACTTGCCCACTTTGTGGGTGAGGACTTTTAACACACATGTACACGGGTAAAACAGACTCCCTCCTCCCATCTCCCCAGGCCGGAGGACGTGGAGCGGGTGTCGATGAGTCTGCTCGACTACCAGCAGCAGGAGCTGGAGAAGTACCGGCAGGCCGTGCAGACCATGGGCCAGGACTGCCTGTCCCTGCGCCAGGAGGTGCGCCGCCTGGAGGAGGCCAACAGCCTGCTGCGGCGGGACCTCGACCACTACAACGACAGCACCAAGCTGCTGCTCGACGCCCAGGAGCTGGACGGGCTCAGCCGGGCCGACCTGGCCGAGCGATACGGTCAGCTGCTCTAGGGTTATATAGGTTGACTAATATTAGAACAGCCTTTTGTGTAAGGAAATAGGGAAAGCGAAAATTTACCTTTTTACTTGCATTTTCTGGATCAACTCATCTTCCGTAATGTACAAATAAAACATAGATGCCTTTGGTGTCTACGGTAGAATAGTTTATTCGATCTATAGCATAGTATTGTAACACAGTAGACAACAGTAGTGGCTAGTGAAAAAAAAGTTCTGCCCGATATACAAAAAGGTGCCAAGGTGTGAAAAACTGCTTGTTTCACAATTGATTTTTAGCACATTCATGATGTCACACTGTTGTTAATAACTTTCCTTACAGTGGCCTTAAAACATAACCTGAACCGACAGTCAGGGGAACTGCGGGACTACAAGGACAAGGTGCTAAGACTACAGAACGAACTCATCAAGGTAGGCAGAACATTGGCATGTCACCTTCTCCGATATGTTGGCAGACAGCTTCATAGAACTATGCCAATGCACAGTTCACTCCACAAACATGTTTTAGCATGAATGTTAACCAATATCACGTAAATCATTGACGCTTACAAGTGCGCCTATTTAAAAGCTGGTTAATTAATCCTTTTGAATGCGACACTACTCTCATAGAAACACCGGGTTTTTCAGTTCGAGCGTGCATTCCAAACTCTGAATTCAATGAAATTTAATTTATAAGTTAAAGATATCTAGGATTTGAAGACTTTAGGTCTGAAATTTTGTACCGAAAAAGAAAGTGTACATGCATGGATCCGTCAATGCAGCGGGTTCCGACAAAACCTCTAAATGTTTAAGGCGATGTCGATTTGTTTGCAGAAGAACGACCGTGAGAAGGAGTACGGCCAGCTGAGCGAGGCCCACCAGGGCCAGCAGCAGGTCGTGCAGCGCCTCCAGGACCGCGCCAACAAGGTGCGCCGCCTGGAGGACGTCATCAGGAAACAGGAGAAGGTCATCGAGAAGATGGAGAAGATCATCAACTCCAGGTCCAAGGGGGCCTCCAGGGACCAGCCAGGTAGGTCGATCCTTTCAACTGTTAGAGGGGCTGACCGGTGGGCAAGGGGACAGGGATGTACTGTGCAGATTTGTTTAGAGCATTGTGGACATTTCGGAACTGGTTATGAAATGGATAACGATCAAACAGGGAAGTACAGGTTCAGTTTTTTGTAGTATGCTTGCATAAATTTAGTGTTTATTCGTTTTTTAGGTCGATACCTTCTGTTGATGCGAAGTTTGCATCATTATTCGTGATATGACTTGTTAATAAAGTTTGATAACTACCTAATACAAGATTGAAGAGTATTGAAATTAGCGAATGATTGATTTCGTTCAAAGGATAACGAGAATTTCGCCCATTGAAATGATACGTTTTTAGGAGGAGGATCTAAAGCTCACATTCATTGTAAATGTCTGATAAAGTTTTTCTCTAATACCTCTTGAGAAACGAATGTTTCCGGTAATGTCAGCGAAAAAACGTCGGCGAAAAAAACGTCGGCGTTAGCGAAAAAACGTTGACGAAAAAACGAAGTTTTTCTGTTTTTATATAACCTGTACCTGTTACAACTAATGTTTCAGATAATGTAAACAGCAAAAGTTTGCTATAATACACCTTTCACACTTTTAAAGTACCCCAGTTAATTTGCAAATAGAATAATTAACATCAAAATATAATTGCAATCTAAAAACAATTCAAATAATCACAGACACATACCGTTTAATTGCTGTCTTGTGATGTAATAACCCTGCAACAAAAACTTATTAGTGGGAAAAAAAGGAAACATCTTACTTAATTCACCTTGTAACATGCACAACATGGAAACCAATGTAACGGGGAACAGTGGAACATGAACAGTCAACTTCCTCTTTGTAACAGAGCAACGCTAGGGTTGGAAGCTAACCTACCACATCGGGTTAAGACGCTCTTCTAGACTCCAACGGCGAAGCACCTGCAATACTAAAAAGAGAAAACAAAGTCCATAGGGAGTATGCATGGCTGTCTCCTACTATTCTCTGTAGCCAGCATTTTAATTAGCCTACAAATCGAAACAGAAACATAAGTGCAACGGCCACTTGGCCATGATCAGACTTGTCGCACTGTCATCATCGTATTATTTAATACTGAGCGTGCCATGCTATCTCATCACTTCACGACCGGGTCCGTCACACCGAGGCTAACTTTTACATCCCTACGTCACCGTACAAACTAACCATAGAGAATGTAAGGAGATGCATACCTTTTATAAGGCATGGACCTCCACCGGGTGACGAACCCTGCAGCGCTCCTGAAACACAATTTGAATGTCACTACACCAATCAATGTACACACAGAAACAATCTCCTTGATCAACATGCGCAATGTAACGGCGAACAGTGGAACACCAACAGTCAACTTCCTCTTTGTAACAGAGCAACGTTAGGGTTGGAAGCTAACCTACCACATCGGGTTAAGACGCTCTTCTAGACTCCAACGGCGAGGCACCTGCAATACTAAAAAGAGAAAACAAAGTCCATAGGGAGTATGCGTGGCTGTCTCCTACTATTCTCTGTAGCCAGCATTTTAATTAGCCTACAAATCGAAACAGAAACATAAGTGCAACGGCCACTTGGCCATGATCAGACTTGTCGCACTGTCATCATCGTATTATTTAATACTGAGCGTGCCATGCTATCTCATCACTTCACGACCGGGTCCGTCACACCGAGGCTAACTTTTACATCCCTACGTCACCGTACAAACTAACCATAGAGAATGTAAGGAGATGCATACCTTTTACAAGGCATGGACCTCCACCGGGTGACGAACCCTGCAGTGCTCCTGAAACACAATTTGAATGTCACTACACCAATCAATGTACACACAGAAACAATCTCCTTGATCAACATGCGCAATGTAACGGCGAACAGTGGAACACCAACAGTCAACTTCCTCTTTGTAACAGAGCAACGTTAGGGTTGGAAGCTAACCTACCACATCGGGTTAAGACGCTCTTCTAGACTCCAACGGCGAGGCACCTGCAATACTAAAAAGAGAAAACAAAGTCCATAGGGAGTATGCGTGGCTGTCTCCTACTATTCTCTGTAGCCAGCATTTTAATTAGCCTACAAATCGAAACAGAAACATAAGTGCAACGGCCACTTGGCCATGATCAGACTTGTCGCACTGTCATCATCGTATTATTTAATACTGAGCGTGCCATGCTATCTCATCACTTCACGACCGGGTCCGTCACACCGAGGCTAACTTTTACATCCCTACGTCACCGTACAAACTAACCATAGAGAATGTAAGGAGATGCATACCTTTTATAAGGCATGGACCTCCACCGGGTGACGAACCCTGCAGCGCTCCTGAAACACAATTTGAATGTCACTACACCAATCAATGTACACACAGAAACAATCTCCTTGATCAACATGCGCAATGTAACGGCGAACAGTGGAACACCAACAGTCAACTTCCTCTTTGTAACAGAGCAACGCTAGGGTGGGAAGCTAACCTACCACGGTCAGTCCCGGTGCCACGGTCTTCTTGGACGACATCAAGCGGCAACCTGAAAAACTAAAAAAAAAGAAAACGCGACAGTCCCTAAGGAGTATGCGTGGCTGCCAACTTAACCTACAACAAGAGAAACTTCATTTAAGCGACACAGCTACATTGGCCAAGATCAGTTGACTCAACACGAATATATCGTCACTAAAGTTCAGATTGTGTGACTCATCACTTCCGAGCACAATGTCCCTATGTCACGCTGTAAGAAAAGAGGACAAACGTACACGCATACCTTTCTAAAGGCATGGACCTCCGCAGGGCGACGACCTCTCCCCTCTCACTGCAACGAAAGAAGCAAAAGTCCATTCTAAGAACATCAGTACACCAATCAAATACAAAATGTAACGGGGAACATTGGAACATGAAACGTGAAACTTCCTCTTCAAGAACAAACCAACTGTACATACTCTACAAACACGTACCAGGATAGGGTCATTAGTCACACTGTCTGATTCCACACGGCACCTGAAAAAATTGAAAATACGAGGACAGTCCACAGGGAGTATGCATCGCTGTCCCCGCGCTACCTACTAAGTTATTTGTTTACTCTAGACAAAGGCAAAAAGAGAAGGTGCAACATGTAATTGCCACGATCAGACAGGCGCAGCAAAATTAGTCATCATCATCTTCAGACGATGCTTTTTTGGTTCGTCATCACGTCATGGCCGCATCGTTGCCCTTGCTTAACTTTCACTGTAAGAATTAATTAAAGTTAGGGTGATGCATACCTTTTCACAGGCAGCCTTTCCTGCTGACGCCGACCAACGCCATGCTGGAAAAGGAAACTGAAAAGAATGAAACCTGGCCATAATCAGACAATCCTTGCAGCAATCATCGTCCAATATACTGAGCATGCCAGCAACGAAAATCATCACTACACTGAGGCAGTCTAAGTGTCCAGACAAATAAGTGAAAGAAAAATTAAATTAAAACTAGTCGACACCCAAACGACCACAGACAATAATTTCTAATCCGTCTTGTGAAATAGGTGAAGTAAAAGCGTTAGTACTTATAGACGTGTTTATAACGTCCTAAGCTGAGCGAAATAGTGTCTGTACATCCATTGCTTCTAGTCCAATTCTTTAATGTTCCCGCAAAAATTCAAAAACGATTATAGACTGTATTGCTCCCCTTACATTTCGTCTGAATATAAATTAAGTCCGTCATAATGGTTTTTTTTTTTTATTCCTTTAAATCGTTCCTAGCAATTACACAAACTCAGAGACACCAGGAAAGTTAAAGTCGAAAGCCGGAAGTAAAAAAATTGGTTTAATATTCCTATTTCTATATACTCCTATTTCTACATACACCATTATCTAGTGGATAACTAGTGACTAATGGCACTGCATGATCAAAAGATAACATGCAAACACTTGACGTTTATAGATAAACCAAATATCGTATAGGAGTACGTGGCTTGAGAGCTAAAAAAAAAAAAAAAAAAAAAACAAATATCTTCTGCCCTCAGCTGCAAAAACGATTATCACCCTACTCAGGTAACAGGTCTGTTATAGTGATGGATAACACCCCCGGATTTCCGGCAAAAGACGGAAAACTGACATCTCTGTGACAAAGTATATTTGATATATTTCTTATAAGTAAAACAGCGTATTTCATTATGATGAGTTAAGAATAAAAAAAACAATCTTTTCAAATTCCGACTTTTATTGTGGATAACATTGTACAACTATCACAACGGACATTTAATCATAGGCATCAAAATTCCTATGAAAATACAACTATAACAAAGAATAATTGCAGTCATAATTCACAAGCAAAATCACAAATGTCTAACAAACTTGTAGTAACAAGTAACCCCTGTTTTAACAATTTATTCTATGATTATACTGGTATAACAGACCAATGGCCATTACTGATTTCACTGATAAGGATCATCAGGCTAAATTTTAATAGTATCTGAATTTGCCTGCTTAAGTATAGGCAAAAAGTGATGGCACTTGAAAATAATAATGTAATAAGCTATTGATATGTAATAACTCCAAACATAGTACAAACATAATAGCAGTAAATGACAACTGACATTTAACCTGATGATCCAAGTCACTGATACCATTTACAAAGATGTGGCCCAACAAGTGTAAAACTCATGACTTCAAAACATCAAACATTTTCAGGAGGTCAGCCACCTGATGACACACGTACACAGCGAAAAAGCCATAGAGTAAATTCTATGCATGCCCTCACAGTCTTACTCTGCCCCTACTTAACATTTTTCCTCTTAACAATTGGTTATTATATACCTATACCGGCCGAAAATCAACAAATTAGACGTTACAGTTTCTGCAAGAGTGAAATTTTTTTATTGGCGTTTTCTTTTGCATTCTATTTCACATATTTACAACTATAAGCAAATAAATAAGCACCTTTAAAAATTCATTCTTAACATGAAAAAAGATCTACCATCTACCATAGATCAGAGAAGGAATCGTTTCCCACCAAATTACAATAAATTGACCTTGTAAGTTAACAAATTAGCCATTCAGTTTCTGCAAGAGTGATTTTTTTTTTTTTTTTGCATTATACAGAGATGCCACTCAGGATTGGTGAAAAATCCGGAAAAGTAGGAAGGACATTTCCAGTTTAGAAACTAAAAGTTTGGAAATATTAGCCAGATAATGCAAATTTACGACTCAGATGACTAAGAATGGTCGTAGGAATAATTTTAAAAGCAAAATTGGTGACTTTTCTACAAGAAAATAATAATTTCCTTCCTATTCTTAACTGGCAAAAATCCGGAAATCCGGAAAAAGGAGGAAAAATGGCATCGCCGATTATATTTCACATATTTACAAGTGTAAGACTCCTTAGACAGTGTTCGAGACTAACGCCGGCCCTTCGGCCAATGGCCGACGATTTTGAATCAGGGCCAACAGAAATTGAGGGATTCATGGTTAAACAGAGATGCCACTCTTCAAACATGAAAAATACGGAATTAGATTTCCGTATTTTAATACGGAAACAACTTAGGCAGTCTATTTGTCAATATTTAAGCTCTGATATATTAAAACAAAGCATATGTACATGTAATATACCATGTATTTAATTTAGTATCACACGAAAACTCAAGAAAAATATAAGTTTCTTCTAAATTTTGGCATCTTTAAAAACTTGTTGTCAAAGCAAAAAATACGGAAATCCGTATTTATATGGAAAAGTGGCATCTCCGGTTAAATTGGCCCGGATGGCCGACGTGTTTTTTGGTCGTCATTTGACAATATTTCCGGCCGTCATTAGACCATTTTTACGGCCGTCATTTGACCATGTTTTCAGCCTTTACAGTGTTTGAAATTGACTTTTTGTTAAGTCAGCCATCAGGGCTGATATTTATGAAAAAGCGTCAGCTCTGACAAACAATTGTCAGCCGTGATTTTGTGTCATGAAAAACGTGAAAATATGTGCATTAGATGTGCAACTAGAGTCGAAGTACCTTCAGAAACACGGTTAGGATAATAGTCAGAAAAGTATCTCGTCACATAAAATGCAAAAGATTGATAAAAATGCACATTTTATTTCCCCATAACCTGTCAGCCACAAGGGCTGATAACTTGATATTTTTGCCTAAAATTGTCAGCCCTGATCAGGACGTTAATTTCCAATACTGCTTTATTTCCACATCTTTTTTTTACCATTATTTCAACAATTGTTGTCTGGGCCAACTGAAACCTATAAAATTTATCAGAACCCCCACCCCACGTGTAGAAGAAGAAAAATCTCATCGCATTTCGCATTTGATTCAAACTGCCCTTCAAAAATGTAGAGAAATGTGAAATTCCGCACTTATGATTAACTCTAGCCGACTCGTCTAAGAGCTCACGCAATACGAGTTAATAGGAGTACATTAACATGTTTTACACA
This sequence comes from Lepidonotus clava, assembly GCA_936440205.1. Lineage (NCBI taxonomy): Eukaryota > Metazoa > Annelida > Polychaeta > Phyllodocida > Polynoidae > Lepidonotus > Lepidonotus clava. Next base: position 32,139,473 of record OW387139.1, read on the forward strand.
AAACGATAGGCCAAACTCTTTTGCTGTAAAGTTGGACCATACAGGCGTCGAACCTGTTAAGTTGGACTATACAGGCGTCGAACTGTCATAGATTAAAAACCGATTTCTTCACTTTTATTTTTTCAACATAGATATCTTCCTTACAAATAAAAGTAAGCACCTGAAATTTTTGCTGCATTTAGATAACATTCATTCAGAGGGAAGCGTGTGTCCGTTTTTTTCTATTTAAGTCCTAGTTTTTGTTTTTTGTCAAAAAACGAATCACTTTTTGTATTTTTTTTTTTCAAAATTATTTCTACATTTTATAAAATGAAAACTAGGACCCAAATAAAAAATCTGAGACACGCTTCCCTCGGGACAAATGCTATCTATATGCTATAAAAATGTCAGGGCCTTACAGGCAATAATAAGTCAGATGTCCTTGTTGAAGAAATGTATAATTACAAAAAAATTCCTAAACCTCGGAAACTCGGATGACACCGTCCATGTCGGCGATGCCTTCCGACTCGTCCGACGGTTCGAGACCTGTATAGTCCAGGGTTTCCACGCCCGACTCGTTCAAAGGTTGTACACCAGACACGTTCAACTCTGCTGAATCCTCCACTACCACTGCCACTTCCTCTGCCACTTCCTCTTCCTCGGCATCACCGATCTCCCCCTGCCCCAACAACTCCATTGAGGTTACACTTTTGCCGTGCATGGTTACTCGCAGGCGAATTGGCAGGTACAACAAGATGGGATCCAATCCTATCAAATGTTCTGGCACTGACATGAGCTCACAGAGCCCCGACAGAGAAAAATCCATCTGCTCGCTGGTGTTCCCGATCTCCACTATGGCAGCCAGAGTGTCTGGTTCTTCTGATAAACCAACTGAGCGCATCTTCACCACGTACGAGACATCTTGTCCCTCGAAGATCTTATAGTGAAAGAACAAAAAAAACAACATGAAACTAATTATTTACAATAACAGAAATTACAATTTATATGGCAATAGCATTAGCAACACACGACGAAAAATTAGATCTGGTTCTATCAATTTCTCTATCAATTATCAGCAAGCTGCTTACATTTATCCTATGTTATATCTGATTAGAAGTAAACCCCTAATTTCATATAATTTTAATGTTTGAACGTTAATAACTTTTGATGTAATAATCATATAAACTTCATTCAAAAAGTACGAGAAAACTTAGAGTTTGGGCTTTTAAGCTGATAGCTTAGCATGATATGATTATACAGCGTTGAACCACAGATTTTTTATTGGCTATTTTCCAGTACGTGTGAAAAAGCGGTTTGTTCTGGACATATATTTAAAAAGACTTTTATCACCACACAGCACACAGATGAACCTACGTACCATTACTTGGTCTGGAAAATTTACGACGATCTCATCTTCGTCCACATGCCCGTTGTGGCAGAACTTTCCGTCAAAGATTTTGATGTGGTCACCCACGTCGGGGGATGCATACGCAGCGGCGCACCCCCACAGAGTCAGCTTGATGGAATCATTGTGGTCCCGGATCTTCATATCCTTCACAAGCTTGGTTTGGCCATTCTTGAATGTCGGAAACCTGGCCTCCTCGTCAATCTGTAAAAGCAGATTGTTTTTGTTTTTAGGAATACAGTCCATATGACGTAAAATATCATGTACATACAAACAAACCAGTTCACATAAGCATATCACGTTTTATTGTTTTAACAGTGCACTTATGAACCATCTAATATCGACTTGAAAAAACGACATGTGAAAATAGGTACTTCCACGTGAAAAATTAAAATGTTCCTAATAAATCGAAGTATACTGTTCTGAAAAGAGCATTTCTTTTATAACCTCATGAAATTCACCAAATGTTTTTATTTGAATTAGAACCAGAGAAATTCAATAATTTATGTGAAAATAAGGTAGTATAAATTCCAAATAACACCTTTTTAAGACGTCCAGCTGGAAACATTATAATTTTAAGACCTTTTTAAGCCCTTAAATTTCAGAAAATCAATTTAAGACGTTTTAAGACCTGCCTGGGAACCCTGATCAGATAACATAACACTAGGAAATGAGATTAATTTTACCTGTGTGACTTCGCCCTCCGTCGAACAGATTTTGTTCTCGGGGTACTGGAGCACGGTTCCGATAGGCACCATGTGAGCAAACATGGGACCGATACTCTTGTCCATAGCCTCGGACATTATGTTGTCTGGAACATCCATTGGGAGTACCCTGCAAGATGAGTTTCACAAACGTCAGTTATATTATAATATGACTATTTCTTACATTCTACAGAGCGACATGATACCGACACGAGAAATGCGATGGCCCTTTTCTTAAATTCGACAGAGGACAGAGGCTTTAAAAAGACATGAACAAGGGACATGGTCATTTCTTAAATTCGACAATTAGATGTGGAGACACTCAGACAGGCAACATGGCCATTACTTAAATTCGACAAACAAGGTCACCGTCTTTAACTTTTCGTATAACTCTTCTTACTGTATTAATTGTATGAAAATTATTGATACTTACTTTCCCACAAGCGTCCCTCCGTGCACGACGACGGTCTTCTCTCTTCTATTGTATTTAAACTTCGAAATCTCTACGGTGTCTCCGGCGTAGAGCTGTATCTTGAGCTTGTCGGTTTTAATGAAACCGAATGAGGAGGCTGTTTGGTCGGCCAGCACCATCCTCCGCCTGTAGAACTTAACTCTAGGATCCTTATCGAAATCCTCCTGAAGATCTGTCAGTTTGACGGTCAACCATTCTTCGAACTTTTCCTTGTAGGTGGCCCTCTCCACCCCTTTCAAAGTGATCGTCTTCTTCGAACGCTGCTCTTCTCTCTTCTGCCTTTTCGCAGGAGATTTGAAACCGTCCCCGTTGTCGCTAAAACGCACCGAGGACCCCTTCACGGGTGTGGTTTTCCTCAGGGCTTCCTTCAGCGCAGCCAAGTCGACTTTGTTGGGAGTACCCATGATTTAGTGTAAAGTTCCGAGAAAAAGTATCCGAGAAAAAGTATCCAGCGTTTCGAGTCAAAGTCAAACTGCCGCCAAAAGAAAGAACTGCGTGCGCAATGCGCCGACTTGGAACACTTCACGATCTCCAAGCAGATACGGAGAGAATATATTTCATTGTCAATATTGATGATATCTGCTTGGAAGTTAAGATGACGTAAAAGCAATATTCTTTTAAAAGCTGCAGAGATTGAAGTGAAACTATTTTTCATCGTCTTAGAATTGTGTATAAACATGAAATGTTTATTGTAAAAAGTATTGATACTTTTTATTGAGAAACTGATGTGGTGAAATTCCTATGAACCGAACTACGTGCACCATTATGGCGGCAACTTCAAAACAAGTGACGGTTTGCAGAAGGTGAAGAAGTCGGTCGTTGAAAAAAAGTAATTACCTGAAGCTAGACACACGCTAGGCACTTTATAATATATCCGACTGTCTCTGATAATCGGGTATCGTTTACATACTGATTAGATTTGTCACACACAGTCGGGAAATATCAGAATTTTCAGATATTCCCGTCCGTACTTGACACTCGAGTCGCATCTAGTGTGCGCAAGCTCTTAACACTCTTTGGACTTAGAAGTCCGCAGCGATAACTGCTTATAAACGTCTAACTGTCTTTGAAATCAATAAAATTGTGAACCGCATCATTCACAACCATGTTGCGTCGGACGAACGTAATATTGGGAAGTTGTTCTCAGTCTGACGATCGCTATGGGAGTTTCAGTGGTACTCAATGTGTAGCTAACGTTGCAAGTTTTTTTGCCCGTTCTACTTCCAAAACAGTTTTGGACTTCGAGAAAAAAGATATAGACGAATGCTTGGATAAAGGAAATATTTTATATGGTGAGGTTAGAAAAGTGGTAGAAACAACGTACTTGACTCCATTTGAAATCCCCAGTAAAATGATAATTCATGGTCACGAAATTAAACACGAGATAACAAATCACGTTTCCGGAGCACTAGGTAGTACCAAAAACGAGTTGATGCCTGGATTATGTACTGCATTTACCCTTGAAAATCAAATGTATTTCCTGTACAAAGGTTTTGCTATAGGACTCAAAGTTGAAAATGGAATATACTACATTTTCGATTCTCACTCCAGAAATACGAAAGGTATCCCATCCCCAAATGGTAAAGCATGTGTGATTAAATGTAGTAATTTCAAGGACATGGAACAACGTCTACTCAAACTCTTTTCCGTCACAAAGGAGGCACAATTCGATCTCATCACATGCAAAACAAAGGTAGCTGAGAAGAGTGTAGAGTACAAAAAAACTATAGTTCTGTGTAGTCTAGAAACGGTCGACAAATATAAGAACGTTAAACTTATTATGGCCAGGAATTTTTTCCCTTCCATCAGGGCACGTAATGTCTCAAATCCTTCACAACCCACGGATGATACTCTCAGAAAAGTAAATGCAGACACGAAGTCAGAACGGAGAAAGGTGTTAAAAAAAAAAGATGTAGCTATCCCCCCCACAATTCCAAATTCTGACTGTGCATATCTCAAAAAAGATGGTAGAATAGTAAGCCTCAATGAGAAGCGTCCTACAGATTCATCACAGCAACATGATACCGATTCCTCACAGGCAACTAACTCGACACAAAAAAAATCTTCTAGCAAAAAGAAAAGTCCGAAAAAAAAAAAAAAAAGGAGAACCAGCCTAAAAGACAATCAGGAATTGACAGAAAACGTTAGGAAAAAAAGATGCAAAATTTTCGTTGATAACGTAGAAGTGAATTTAGACACGGAGAGGGATACCACACAAGATAATTCTGAATTTACAGAAGGTAAGAAAAACAAAAGCCGTGATACAAAAAAAACAGAAAAAAAACACTAGAGAAAACACACAAAATAAAAAAATGCATCCCACAGAAAACAGAGATGGTCCCGAAATACCCGATTCATCCACAGAAGATTCACAGCAATTAAGCAGCAACCCATCGGCGGAAAAAGGTCCACAAAAAAATAAAGGTGCGCGACAACGCAAACGTCGTCAGACTTTGAAATTCAAAAAAAGTAAAATTTAAATTAATCCAAAAAAATGTACTGCAGACTGCCTTTGCGAAGTTTGTAAAGATATCCTACGACAACAAAAATGCCTCATGTCTGACTTAATTATTGCAGAAAGAAAATTACGTCAAGGAGGCCCTCAAGGCCAAATACGATTACTGAAATTAAAAATTCAAGATTGTAAAAACAGGTTAATGTTTGAAGACTTTGAAACAAAATGTCGTAATCTTTCAGCTTCACATAATTTACACGAAACAAGAAATACATCTTCAACTGTTCAGGTACCAAGAAATGATAATGAAGCCACAGTATCTCATAGCAGTCATAGTTTTATTACTGAAAATGCAAACATGTCTGATGAAGAGGAAAACGTTTTGGACCAGGAATCACCTCATCTTAGCGACGACACTGGTTTCATTGACTACGACTGTGGAGAACATCGCTCTGATGATCCGGTATATTTCAGTAATGATCCACCCTTTCATATAACTGAGGAAGAAAACATTAACAATATGTTAAAGGAATCCCCCGAGTACATATGTTGCGTCTGTTATCAGATATTTTTTCCGAAAAGTGTTAACAAAGTTTCAGAAAGAAAAAAAGAAATATACATGCAATATTTAAAACCCAATTTCGATCAAGAAGAATTAGTGGTTTGCCACAGATGTAAACGTGCTATTCAGAGTGGAAAGGTTCCAACGTTAGCATACATAAACGGCATGACATTTCCCATCGTACCCTACGAGTTAGATATTTTTAATGGAGAAGAAAGACTTATAAGTCTACGCATTCCATTTATGCAGATAAAAGCTTTACCACGCGGCCAACAACTAAGTTTATTCGGAAACATAATAAACGTTCCGGGGAATATAGAACCAGGCATCGTAGCTTTGCCACGTTACATTAACAGCCACGGTACAGTGTGTATACGGATAAAAAGGAAATTGCAATACAAAAGCGTTTACAAAACTTTTAATATTCGACCACAAAGAGTATTGCTAGCTTTGAAATGGTTAATGGAAAACAGCGACTTGTACAAAGAAGCCGAGATAAAAATCAATAAGGACTGGATTGAAAGAACGTTGGAAGAATTAATTCGAGAAGATATTCTACGGGAGGCTCAAGAAAGTTTAGAAACAGATTTCAATGTTGAAGATCACGTTCCCTTTATATCTCAAATAAATTACGGGTCGCAAGAGTCCACGTCTGTTGCGGAGGAAGACAATGTAAGCATCAGCTCCGAAAACTTAAACGACAGTTACATACATATCCAGGACATGGGTGAAGACATGGAGGCTGATAACTTGCCATCCAAGAATCCGCACGTACAGACAATTCAACTAGGTGATGACACCATATTACAAAGCATATACGACACAACAACGTACGTAGTGACTGAAACAGATGCAGTGTCCGTGACAGAAATAGAACATTCCGCTGATGACGAGGTATCGGAAAGTGAAGACTCGGACCGCTTTTCCGAACTTGACGTACGCGACTTTGCAGATGGCTTGAACAGTCTGATGGAACAGGAAAACGAGGAGAAGTACCTGGATGTTGCACCTGGAGAAAATGAAATACCGAGACATTTGTTTTACGATGAGTTTGGTGAAGAACTGGCATTTCCGACTATTTATTGCGGGAAAAAAATGAAAGAAATTTATCCTGAAAACCTAAGACTTTCTGATAGATTTCGTTGGGAACTTAAATCTGCCGATCGTAGGGTCAGCAGAAATTCAGAGAAAATATTTTTTATGTTCAAAAAATATCAATATAAATACATAAACAGCTCTTTGAAATTTGCACTGAGAGCCGGCAAAAATGGTGACAATAAAAAGGCCAAAGATGTAAGAACAGTAGAACAACGTCAGAAACTTAGAAAAATCGATGACGGATTCCACATGTACGAAAGTTTAAGAAACGGACCTCAATACTTGGATAAGAAAAGAAAGGAGATATTTGCAATGATAAGACAACTTGGTTTACCTACTTGGTTCATTTCATTGTCTGCCGCGGACACGCGTTGGGGTAGCCTGTTGAGAACTCTTGCCAAGTTTGTAGACGGCACAAACATTACCGAAGAAGAAGCGTCGAACTTGGACTGGAAAGAGAAATGTAGACTGATAAACAGCGATCCTGTTATAACAGCACGTTTCTTTGACAACAGATTCCAAAACTTTTTAAGGAAGGTAATATACAGTCCATCTAATCCAGTGGGACATGTAGTCGATCATTTTTATAAAATTGAGTTCCAACATCGTGGAAGTCCTCATGTCCACATGCTATTATTCTGCTCAGATAGCCCTAGGTACGTAGAAGGAGAAGAAACAGTAAACGACGACGTCGTGAACTACATAGATAAATATGTCAGCTGTTCTATGGATACGGATGAAGCAACACTAGATAAAATAAAAATGCAAATTCACAATCATTCCCAGACGTGCAGAAAAAACAATCAACCTGTATGTAGATTTAATTTTCCTATACCTCCTTTCGATAAAACAGTCATACTGCAACCCCTGGAAGAAGATTCCCCAGATGATGCTCATAATTTCATTAGAATTAAAGAGTTCCTAGACAGTACAGAAAACACATCAGAGTGCTCGTTCAAAGACATGTTAAGCATACTGAGATTGACGTACGAGAAATACGAGCTAGCAATTAGGTCTTCGTTGAAAGATACACGGATATTCTTGAAAAGAAAGCCTGGCGAGTGTCGAGTAAATCCCTATATGAAGTCACTTATAAAAATGTACGACGCGAACCATGACATCCAATTCTGCATCAATTCGTACAGTGTGGTTATCTACATAGTCAACTACATACAAAAATGTGACCGTGGCGTCAGTTTAGGATTGAGGAAAGTGATCGAAGAATGCAGAAGAGACAAAGTAGACCTACAAGAACAAATACAACGAATAGGAAAAGTTTTCGTGAAATCTTCCGAAATAAGCGTGCAAGAATGTATCTACATGCTACTTGGTTTCCCTATGACTGAATTCAGCAGACAACGAGCGGTAATTGTTACCAGGGAACAAAAAGAACGTACAAGAATCCTCAAAAACCATAACATTATAGATATGCTAGATGACGAGTGTGAAGACATATTCTGTGACGACATATACGAGAACTACAGAAAGAGACCGTCTTCTATGGAAAAATGGTGTTTTGCCGACTACGCAACTAAAGTGAACAAGCTGCCTTTACGCATTAATGCAAAAACAGGGGAAATGTGTGCATCACGCAATACAGTGCTAGGCGTCGATGAGAACTTCAGATACTGCCTGCGAAATTCAACGAAAATATTACGTTACTTCTGTCCACCACAAGATGAAGAGGAAGAAGAGTATTTCAGAATCAATTTGCTGTTGTTTCATCCATGGCGATTTGAAAACAACATCATGGGCGAGTATGAAACATTCAAATCAAAATTCGACAGCTTGCCTGCAGAAGAACGGGAAGAACTCGTTGACATCGCCAAATCATATAATAAAGAGAACATACAAAATCTGACTGCCCTGTTACGAAATATAGACGAAGACGTAAACGAGGAATCTGATTTGGCTGCCTGTACGCAACACGATAACGAAAACACGACTTTATTAGAAAGTGAAAATGTAACTAATCCAAATTTCTTTAAACCAGGACGAGCTTTAAACACACGAGACGAAAACGACGATTTCACGAGAGGCGAAAACAGCACAGAAACCGCAGCGAGTATTGTGGAAGACTTGTGGCCAGAGAAACAAGTGACCGACACTTTGAATAGTCTGAACGAAGGCCAACGGAATTTCGTAGATCACGTTCTAAACGAAATCATAATTGATCGGAGCAGACCTTTGAGACTTTTCTGTAGTGGTGCCGGTGGTACTGGAAAATCGGTGGTGCTGAAATTGTTATATCAAGCCGTGTCAAGGTATTTCAGTTTACAACCCAATGAGGACCCGAGTAAGCCTTTCGTCAAATGTCTAGCCTTTACCGGTAAAGCTGCTTTCATTATCAACGGAGACACTATACACAATGCTATAGGCATACAAGCCAAAACAAAGCTGAGCCAGTACAGATGCTTAAATAGCGACAAACTCAACACTCTACGTTGCGAATTTCAAAACATGAAACTGTTACTATTCGACGAAGTCTCCCTCATAGGAACAAATTTACTGAACTTCATAAATTTACGTCTGCAAGACATCATGGGTAGCAATGAAACTTTTGGAGGACTACACGTCGTAACATTCGGAGACCTTTATCAGCTACCCCCCGTCATGGATGATTGGATTTTCAACGTTTTGAAATGTAACCTCAGGATTCTAGGAAATAACGTGTGGAAAGAGGAGTTCAACCTATTTGAGCTGACAGAAATTATGCGTCAGAAAGACGACAAGAGCTTTGCACAAACACTCAACAGAATTAGAACAAACAGTTACACAAAAAAAGATTTGGAATCTCTATTAAGTCGCAGCACAACAGAGAAAGACGGAAATTTATCAGATATATTACATCTGTTTTCAACGAACGATGCAGTGAACGACTACAACTCTAAATGTTACAAAAAGATCAACAGCGAAAAAATGATTGTGCAATGTTCTGATAACATAAGTGGTTCCTTGAATCAGGCAGCTAAACAGAAATTACTCAAGTTGGTTAAGAAACAGAAAAAGGATATCGGAAGTTTAATACCTGCATTAGAACTTGCCGTAGGCTTACACTACGAAGTCGTGTACAATTTAGATGTCAAGGACGGCATGACGAACGGTACCAAAGGTCAACTGAAGTACTTCACTTTTGTAGACGGGATCGATAAACTAGCAATAATATGGGTCTTATTTGAAAACGAAAAGATTGGAACCAAACAGAGACAAAATTACTCCCAGTATTACACAGACGAAATAGACAAAAAATGGACGCCCGTTTTTGCAATCACAAGAACGTTTACATTAAAGATGAATGGCTGCACTGTTTACAGAACTCAATTCCCCCTTAAACAATGCACGGCACGTACGGTACATAAATCCCAAGGATGTACTGTCCCAGCAGTGGTCGTAAATATTACAGGAAAAAAAAGAAAACACATGATGTACGTAGCCCTAAGTCGCGTTACGTCCCTGAACGGTTTAAACTTAATAGACTTTGATAAAGATTATATATGTATTGATGCCGATGTGGAAAGAGAGATGATCCGACTGAGAGACCAAAGATATCTGAATCTGTGCATTTCACGTTTCGAAAATGAAAAGCAAACAATAAATATATCGTTTCATAACGTTCAGAGTCTGCATAAGCATTTCCAGTGTGTGAACACAGATTTGGATACGAGAAACGCGGATGTAATGCTCATGTGCGAGACAAGACTTAAAAGAAGTGATAATTTGATGGATTATCAAATCAGTAATATGATGATGTACCGATTCGACGAAATAGAAACGTCTGCAGATACTAGACCATACCAAGGTCTAGCGGCATACGTGAAACGGAAACATAAACTCGTTTCTGTACGTGCAGGCCGAACAAATGGATGCGAATGGCAATTACTGAAATGGGAGATCAACGAAAGCACATTATTTGTTTGTTCATTCTATAAGCAACCCAAAGCTAGTACACAAGACGTTCTTCATGGGTTGCAGGATATTCGGACATCACTCACAAGTGAAGCAACAATGATTTTAGTAGGAGATTTCAATATTAATGCGTCCGTAACATCAAATGCACCACTGATAAAAAAAATTGAAGACTTGTTCAAAGCAAAACAAATTGTCCAGAAACCGACCACACGAGCACGAACAACTATAGATTTATGCTTCACCAACTCAAGTGTTTCGGTGGAAAACCACTACAAGACGTGGAGTCACCATTGTTCCCTGTGTATTTCCTACAACCCTACTCTACACCGGAGTAGACCAGATGTAGGCGTACACGAGGCCTGCAGAGAGGAGTCTCAGAACGGAGGTAAGTGAACGTTCTTTTAATGATGATAAATAATATTGTTCGAGTATGAAGCCTAAGATGTTACTGTTTCAAAATATTTTGTGACCAAGAAATGAATTTTTGTAAGTACCAAATAAATTTAGAAAAACTGTGCCAGGGAATAATATACTTCATGATTTTTCCTTTCACGCAAATAAAGTCACCAATCAGGAGAGCATCGAATGAACCCTTGCTAAATGCGTACAGAAGAAAAGCCACAACGTACCACAGTACTTGGTAACTTCGTTGAATTAAAGAGCAATAAAGATATAAGCTTTAATAATTGCAAATAGAAATACGTGAACATAAAAGAAAAAGAAGAAAGAAAAACCGGTACACTTCACTATCTACAATCTCCAAAGCTAGTATTGAGCTTTACAAAAAGTACTAGGGAAAAAAAACACAATGCGTAGATGTCCGCAAATGATACATTACTGAAATTTGTCTTTCAGATTTTTACTTCATATGAATCAAGGTACGGACGTAGTGAAAGAATTTATTGTTACACAAATATAATGAGTTACTACTCATCTTTATTCGATGCACTCCGGTAGGAGAGTGACCAAAGAAGAAAATGTATAGGTCACCAATTTATCGTTACAAGAATTATTGGGTTACTACACACCCGTAATTCAATGGGCTTTGATGGCAGACCAGTGACTTAAAATGTACTATTGCTTGATTAATATATATCAAGGTACAGACATTGAGTTAACGAATTTATTGATGCAAAAAATAATGAGTTAATACTCATCTTTATCAGATGCACTCCGATATCAAAGTCCTGAGAGAAGAAATGTATAATTCACCCATTTATCGCTACAGAAAGTAAAGGGTTACTACCATCCAATAATCCAATGGACTTTGATGGCAGACCAGCGACTTAAAATGACCTATTGATTGATATTAAGGATGTGATGTAATAAAAAAAAAAGTGAATTAAAGATTTTTTGAAGTTAAATTGAAAGTTTGTTATAAATGAATAGAAGTAACTAACGAATATGAAAATGTACCATTTGTTTGCTCTTACTATGTATGGAGCGATATTTCTATACAGATAAATAATTGGAACATACAACTTTTTCAAAAGTACCAAAAAATCTTGAACACTATGAATCAGGCTAGGAAAATCGGACAAAGTGCAGTAGTTCCTATTCGATGTTATAAAAAAAATAATCGAAAATTGTCTGAAGGAAAAACATGAGTAGGGTCGCGAAATTTGGGGAAGCTATGCTAAGCTGAACACAACAATTGTTTTTGGTCTTCATATCTGGTCAAATTGATAACTTTTAGAATGCGTTTTATTCTATCATAATTATGGCGGGAAAGGCGAACCCACAAAGTGCAATCTAGTCTAAAAAAAAATTTCATCAGTGCCAAAATCTCTTTGGTAAGTTATATAAGTGAGACATTTTCCCGACCCACTTACCAACATTTTCTCAATCTCTTTTCCTTTTAGCCCTAATGTGGGTTGACTACGGACGACCAGAAAAGTAAACCAACTTGCCTAGCCTGATATCATGGTTGAATTTGCGTTGAGAAATTGTGAAATGCTTCAACTTGTAAAATTTAACAACTGCTTAATACCAAAATAAAAGGTTAGTAAACTCGATAAAATTGGTAAATGATGGTTCTGATAAACAACTGAAATTCTCTTATATTTCACAGTGTCTGAAATTACCAGAATGACCTATAATATTTTTCCAATTGGTTTATAGATTTATATATATATATTTGATATTTTTCAAGTTGGTTTGAAAATCAATCCATTTCGGAAAGAAATATAAGAATTAGTTGTAAATTGTCTATAGTTTTCCAAAAGTTGTTGTCTACAAAATCAGTGAAAATTAACCTGCAGTTGCTAAAATACAGTTAATCAACTATGCGTGGTACGGTGAATTGAGTAAAACAGTTTCAAAAGATGTTATGAAATGCTTGAAGAGTATTTGGATCAAATTAAAAAGTAATTTCAGACACTGATCTCATATACCGATACTTGCCACTTGTCTTGTAGGTTTCCAAAGTTTTGCAAAAACACTGTCTTGCAGAACATCCCAGGTGTGCAAGTTTCTTTCATATTCTTGACATGTTCCTTCATAAGCTTCATATGAAGCAATGTCGGGCCCGATTCATATGAACCCAAGCACACAGACTCACTGTGATATTTGTGTACGTACCTTATTTCAATACCCCATTCCCTCCCTTGAAAAATAAAATGAATGAGATCTACTGGGTATACAAGGAAAAAAAGAGACTTACTTGAACTGCACTGCCATAAGTGGGTGAGAATTTTACTCAATATTTTACAAATTACTTATTTCCTCCCTGAATGTTCTGAAGTGTACATAGGAAAAGTAAACGCACTACTCTACTGAGGTAAATACAAAAATATTACCTACCCGGAATAAAACATCACAGTAGTTCGGCAAAGTCGACCTCCGTCCACCTCCGTGTAGTTGCTCCAAGTAGAGATGTAAACGCACATGCTTCCATACGGCCCTATTCAGTATGATTGCGTAGTCACGGCCATGATGGATATCGAATGGACGATAGAAGTGAACGAAAAGTCCAGTCACCTGAAAAGAATTGGTACACAAGATGCTATGCTTCAAATTACCATATATTTGTTTTGGTCAAAAATAAAAAAAAGAAAGAAAAGAAAACAGCCAAGAAAATGTTTTTTTTATTACTAACTGCTGACAGATTGTAAAATATTACTATTAAATATCACAGACAAACTAATAAATAAAAAAAGTTACTAATGAATTGCATATAAACATACCGAAAATTGTACCCACCTTTCAACTTCCCGTTGGCCCTGTTGTGTGAAAGAACGACGTTATTCCCATCAGGAAAGGTGCTGCTCAGAAGGACTGAAACAGTAATAACAAAGAATTAATTAAACGAATATACAAATGCACATAAAACGCGAACTACCAACTTGGGTGACGTGGGGATGTAAAATTAGCCTACATGGAGCATCTACCTTATTTAAGCACACAATTCCCAAATAAACCAGAAAATCACATGAAAAAAAATATTTCTAATACTAACCTATCACGGATGTACCAAATATGACAATACATATCAATGAATAAAATAGTCCATTACTTAGATGTAAATAATGATTCTGTGAGGTGCAATGGGAACGTCAAGAGATAAAATTCAATTGATATAAAAATACAGAAAATTGCACTGACCTTTGAACTGACCTAACCTGACCCCGCATACTTCGTGTGTACTGCCAATGATGAAATAGCAGGTGGTCTGTAGCCGACGTCGCTATTGCCAGGCCAGGGGCTAGAAATAAGTAATACAAGTGAGACTATATTTTATCATTTATTCCCAACAGGGTTAGATAATGAATATCAACATGATTTTGCATCTCATATCGACCTGGAGAAGTTCCTGATATAAATAATCCATAACATATACTAAAGATTCGCTGAAGTTGACTATTTAAAGTGTTCAAAGAGGCAAAACGCATTTTAGCTTTGATAAGGTTTGGTATGGCTTAAATTAATTATTTCAAAAGAACCTTGAACAAGGAGTCTGAAAAAAACGAGAATAGAGGAATGAATCTGATGTCATCACCTGAACGTTGTGTTAGGCAAAAATACAAAAAAAAATATATAGAAAATCTAGTATGAAGCATAGACCATGGGTCGTTCAGCATGACTGATATTTTATGGCATCAATCTAATTTAAAAAAAACAAAAAACATCCTCTATTATTATTCGCCTACACGCCAGTGACAGTCAGTAACATAGTCACTAATAAATTGAATATAAAAATATTGAACTTTGTACTGACCTTCGACCCGACCTGACGTGATCCCTCATAGTTCGGCTGTACTGAGAATGATGCAGTGGTAGAGATAATGTTGCCGGGAAACCGACTAGAAATCAATAATAGAGCTGAGAATTAGATTTAATAATTAATCCCAAACACAGCATTTTGACGTCTGATGCAATAGATAGTGCCACCCTAGATAGTATGACTTTGTTCAAATTGCAATCGAGTCGAGGCTTGAAATAATCAAACCACAATATGCTATATAGTATACGTAGAATACCCATAATTAAGCCTAACGGTGTAACACTTGATTAAATGCATATATTCAATAATGATTGAAAGGAATAAGAAAAAAAATAAAAAAATAAATAAAAAATAAATAAATAAAAAAAATTAATATATTCAGCAGCGGAAATTGACAGTGTACAAAACGTCCAGTCTAGAAGTATAGCTACCCGACCTGATACCCCCGACCTGACCTGACCTGACCTGTTTTTTAGAGGCCAACATAGAAAACATGTCATCACCTGAACTTTGACCCGACCCGACCTCACCTGACCCGGGTTTTTTCTAAGCTTGTTTTCGATGCCAGTGGTGAATATAATTTTGCATCCTTCACAGACTTGGATACGCTCCTGATATTAGTAATCCATAATGTATACTCCACGTGTCCGATCGATCCAATGTTTTCCCTTCGATACGAACGCATGGATCACGCATGAGGTTTCAATGCGTTGTATGCGTTTAAGGGGATCCAGACTCCAAAATATATATATTGAAAGCATCAGATACCGCCGTAATCCAGGCGAAGAAAGAGGAGCCTCCCGCTGAAACGTCCGACCCGGGCGCCTGCCCCGAGCGGTCTGACAGTGTCAAGCCTCCACGTGTGCGGGCGGAAAATGGCGCGATGCATTTGCGCAAATTGTCGCGTTATTTCGCAATCTATGAATTTCTGGACAATGACATGCCTATCTATGTATCCAAATCTATCTGTGTATATCAATAACTAAAGTTAGAACGACCGATTTCATGGCGGAAAAGGCCTGCAAATTTGATGCACCCGGCCGTGTGACAGTGTCAAGCGGTGGGGCGAGCGGGACGACGCCATATCTGACTGCAGCCGTCTGAGGTCTGAGCCTTGTCACCGGGTCGACGCGAAGGATTGCAAGAAAATAGCGCGATGCATTTACGCGTTATTTCGCATTATTTTTGATTCTGGAACAGTGGGATACCTATCTATGGGTCGAAATCTATCTGTGGATACCAATAACTAAAGTTAGAACGACCGATTTCATGGTGAAATAAGCCTGCAAAGTTGATGACCTTTGACCCAGACCCTTTCTTCACCGATGAAAACGAGGCTGCTGCGCCATCTCCGCAAGTGTCCACCCAGGAAGATATGCAAATTTGATGAATATTCAAAAGATTGACCCAGTTCCTTTGTCCTCCGATCCAAAACGAGGCTGCTGCTCCATCAGACCCGACCTGACCCGACCTGACGAGACCCGACCTGACCTGGCTATTGTCGGGCGACGAGAAGTTGATGATGAAACCGAGTTTACTAACCTTTTTTTCTATGCCGATCTTAATTACCGCATGTCCCAAC
Organism: Lepidonotus clava; assembly: GCA_936440205.1. NCBI lineage: Eukaryota > Metazoa > Annelida > Polychaeta > Phyllodocida > Polynoidae > Lepidonotus > Lepidonotus clava. The sequence goes on from OW387139.1 coordinate 32,155,861, forward strand.
CCTCTGCACTCGTCAGCACAACAATATTCCACGGATCTGTGAACATAAACTTTAATTATTACGGTGCAAACCATAAACCTATGTAAAATCAGGGCAAAGTCTGAAAAAAGAACAACATCAGAATAAATGAAACAGGCAAAATATGGAGACCATATGAGAAATAAATCTGAGTAGTTTAACCCTTTCACGCCGCCCGTGTACCTCACGCATCGCCGCGACGAGCCGCCGTATATCCCTAAAGGACACAGTTGATATTTTTAGTGGTCTTGCTATGGAACATCCAAGCCACATAACGGGCACATCCCAGACAGGTACCGTAACATTCCGGGCACATCCCAGACACATCCTATGCATATGACATGATGACATGTACATAACATGTGAAACTGCCGCGCCCCCTCCCAATGTGAAACATTCTGTGAAGGATGAAAAGACATGTTAGGAGTGCCACGCCCCCTCCCAATAAAGCCCATAAGCCCCAGAAATGCGTGTTTAAGCATGAAATGACATGTTGGAGTGCGTCACCCATGATGACCATAGGACCCAGAAATGGATGTTTGAGCATGAAAAGACATGTTAAGAGTGCCACGCCCCCTCCCAATGAAGCCCATAAGCCCCAGAAATGCGTGTTTGAGCATGAAATGACATGTTGGAGGGCGAAAACACCGACCACCATGGGACCCAGAAATGGATGTTTGAGCATGAAAAGACATGTTAAAAGTGCCACGCCCCCTCCCAATAAAGCCCATAAGGCCCAGAAATGCGTGTTTGAGCATGAAATGACATGTTGGAGGGCGAAAACACCGACCACCATGGGACCCAGAAATGGATGTTTGAGCATGAAAAGACATGTTAAAAGTGCCACGTCCCCTCTCAACGAAGTCCATAAGCCCCAGAAATGCGTGTTTAAGCATGAAATGACATGTTGGAGTGCGTCACCCATGATGACCATAGGACCCAGAAATGGATGTTTGAGCATGAAAAGACATGTTAAAAGTGCCACGCCCCCTCCCAATGAAGTCCATAAGCCCCAGAAATGCGTGTTTGAGCATGAAATGACATGTTGGAGGGCGAAAACACCGACCACCATGGGACCCAGAAATGGATGTTTGAGCATGAAAAGACATGTTAAAAGTGCCACGCCCCCTCCCAATAAAGCCCATAAGCCCCAGAAATGCATGTTTGAGCATGAAATGACATGTTGGAGTGCGTAACCAATGATGACCATAGGACCCAGAAATGGATGTTTGAGCATGAAAAGACATGTTAAAAGTGCCACGCCCCCTCCCAATGAAGTCCATAAGCCCCAGAAATGCGTGTTTGAGCATGAAATGACATGTTGGAGGGCGAAAACACCGACCACCATGGGACCCAGAAATGGATGTTTGAGCATGAAAAGACATGTTAAAAGTGCCACGCCCCCTCCCAATGAAGTCCATAAGCCCCAGAAATGCGTGTTTAAGCATGAAATGACATGTTGGAGTGCGTCACCCATTATGACCATAGGACCCAGAAATGGATGTTTGAGCATGAAAAGACATGTTAAAAGTGCCACGCCCCCTCCCAACAAAGCCCATAAGCCCCAGAAATGCGTGTTTGAGCATGAAATGACATGTTGGAGGGCGAAAACACCGACCACCATGGGACCCAGAAATGGATGTTTGAGCATGAAAAGACATGTTAAAAGTGCCACGCCCCCTCCCAATAAAGCCCATAAGGCCCAGAAATGCGTGTTTGAGCATGAAATGACATGTTGGAGGGCGAAAACACCGACCACCATGGGACCCAGAAATGGATGTTTGAGCATGAAAAGACATGTTAAAAGTGCCACGTCCCCTCTCAACGAAGTCCATAAGCCCCAGAAATGCGTGTTTAAGCATGAAATGACATGTTGGAGTGCGTCACCCATGATGACCATAGGACCCAGAAATGGATGTTTGAGCATGAAAAGACATGTTAAAAGTGCCACGCCCCCTCCCAATAAAGCCCATAAGCCCCAGAAATGCGTGTTTGAGCATGAAATGACATGTTGGAGTGCGTAACCAATGATGACCATAGGACCCAGAAATGGATGTTTGAGCATGAAAAGACATGTTAAAAGTGCCACGCCCCCTCCCAATGAAGTCCATAAGCCCCAGAAATGCGTGTTTGAGCATGAAATGACATGTTGGAGGGCGAAAACACCGACCACCATGGGACCCAGAAATGGATGTTTGAGCATGAAAAGACATGTTAAAAGTGCCACGCCCCCTCCCAATGAAGTCCATAAGCCCCAGAAATGCGTGTTTAAGCATGAAATGACATGTTGGAGTGCGTCACCCATTATGACCATAGGACCCAGAAATGGATGTTTGAGCATGAAAAGACATGTTAAAAGTGCCACGCCCCCTCCCAACAAAGCCCATAAGCCCCAGAAATGCGTGTTTGAGCATGAAATGACATGTTGAAGGGCGAAAACACCAACCACCATGGGACCCAGAAATGGATGTTTGAGCATGAAAAGACATGTTAAAAGTGCCACGCCCCCTCCCAATGAAGTCCATAAGCCCCAGAAATGCGTGTTTGAGCATGAAATGACATGTTGGAGGGCGTCACCCATGATGACCATAGGACCCAGAAATGGATGTTTGAGCATGAAAAGACATGTTAAGAGTGCCACGCCCCCTCCCAATGAAGTCCATAAGCCCCAGAAATGCGTGTTTAAGCATGAAATGACATGTTGGAGGGCGTCACCCATGATGACCATAGGACCCAGAAATGGATGTTTGAGCATGAAAAGACATGTTAAGAGTGCCACGCCCCCTCCCAACAAAGCCTATAAGCCCCAGAAATGCGTGTTTGAGCATGAAATGACATGTTGAAGGGCGAAAACACCGACCACCATGGGACCCAGAAATGGATGTTTGAGCATGAAAAGACATGTTAAAAGTGCCACGCCCCCTCCCAATAAAGCCCATAAGCCCCAGAAATGCGTGTTTGAGCATGAAATGACATGTTGGAGTGCGTAACCAATGATGACCATAGGACCCAGAAATGGATGTTTGAGCATGAAATGACATGTTAAGAGTGCCACGCCCCCTCCCAATGAAGTCCATAAGCCCCAGAAATGCGTGTTTGAGCATGAAATGACATGTTGGAGGGCGTCACCCATGATGACCATAGGACCCAGAAATGGATGTTTGAGCATGAAAAGACATGTTAAGAGTGCCAGGCCCCTTACCTATGCCCCCATAAGCCCCATAAATGAATATTTGATCATAAAAGATGCACATGTCATGCGTCAGAGTTAAACAGCCTACATCGTCCTCTATTATCGTTCACCTACACGCGGAAACACTAACCTTCTCTTGGATGTCGATCCGAAATATGGACAAAGTTTTACATCTTATATGGACCTAAAGGAGCTCCTGATATTAATAATCCATAATGTATACTCCATATTGCTTGACGATGCCGATTTAAGGCGTGAAAGGTGGTCTATCGGGGAGGACAGCTACACACGTGTTCACCGGGAAGCGCCATATTGCCGTCTGATGCAATAGGCCTGTGGCAGGGGGAAAAGAAGAGTGGTGTGCAAAACTAGTGCGCAACGTGGGAGGGGGGGAGCGGAGGGGAGGGAGAGGGTGGTGTGCAAAACTAAGAGTGCATGCGCACTTCATACATAGCAAAAGAAGAGGGGAGGAAATGACATGTTAGAGTGCCAGGCCCTCTTCCTATGCCCGCCATAAGCCCCAGAAATGCGTGTTTGAGCATGAAATGACATGTTGGAGGGCGAAAACACCGACCACCATAGGATCCAGAAATGGATGTTTGAGCATGAAAAGACATGTTAAAAGTGCCACGCCCCCTCCCAACGAAGCCTATTAGCCCCAAGAAATGCGTGTTTGAGCATGAAATTACATGTTGGAGTGCGTCACCCATAATGACCATAGGACCCAGAAATAGATATTTGAGCATGAAATGACATGTTAGAGTGCCAGGCCCTCTTCCTATGCCCCCCATAAGCCCCAGAAATGCGTGTTTGAGCATGAAATGACATGTTGCAGTTCGACACCCCCGACCACCATGAGGCCCAGAAATGCATGTTAGAGCATGAAATGACATGTTAGAGTGCCACGCCCCCTACCTATGACCACCATAATCCCGGACCGCCCACCTACAAAGACCCCCAAAATAAAAAAGGATAGAAATGTGAACCCTACCTTTTTTGTAGGATATATCCACAGGCCTACTTTACTTTGATATGATAGCTAACACAGTCACCCTAGTGGGCTGTCCAACGGCGAGGGCCCTATCCGGCCCGATCTTTCACCGACACATCCTAGGCCGGGGTTGGAGCAGAAGACTGGTGAGCGGTCCAAGGATACCCCCACCTATCTATACCTACCAGGACCCCCCGACATATAAATAATGAAAATCATAAACCTACCTTTTCTGTAGCCTTGCTTCTTCTATATCCACAGGCCTACTTTACTTTCATATGATAGCTAACACAGTCACCCTAGTGGGCTGTCCAACGGCGAGGGCCCGCTCCAGCCCGATGTCACCGGCACATCCAAGGCCGGGGTAGGGGTGGGGAATACCCAGGGAAACCGCAGGGAATTACACCAAATTTTGCCTGAAATCCATCGATTTTCACTAAATTTTCGCGATATGTATAACCACTAGGGTCTCTTCCTGGGTAATCCAATGTGCACAAGGCAATAAATCGAATATTTTTCAAAGGGTAGGAACTTTCTACAAAGTGCTCCCTGAGCGGCGCCCCAGCGGCGGGCCGGGCTCCCCTCGCGTGTGCACCGGCGGTTTTTTTCTCGACCGGCCGGGAAGATAAATTGCAAATCACACCGGATTTCGGGTGAAAATGCATCGATTTGCGCCGGATTTTCGCAATGTGCACAATCAGTAGGGTATATTCCTTCGCAACGCGATGTGCATATAGTGATAAATGCAATATTTTAGGCAGGATGGCCATTTTGCGCGAGGACCTGCTCCTCCACCTTGCTCGCCAAGCCGCGCCATGGCTTGATCTGAAAGCGAGGCTGTGGAAATTTCCAATTTGGCAAATGAAGATCAGTTGCAAACCACACCGAATTTCAGGTGAAAATGCATCGATTTGAGCCGGATTTTCGCGATATGAACAATCAGTAGGGTATATTCCTTCGCAACGCGATGTCCATATAGTGATAAATACAATATTTTAGGGAGGATGGCCATTTTGCGCGAGGACCTCCTCCTCCACCTTGCTCGCCGAAGACCGCCATGACTTGATATGAAAGAGAGGCTGTAGAAATTTCTAAAATTTGGCAAATGATTTTTCGACCTAAATATTCAAAATACCGGATGTCCACTAGGAAGTGTGACATCTGCGTGATCTCTGAAATATATTCTATCCCCCTAGGACAAAAAGAATGGTCCAGACCGATGAACTCTGCGAAAAATGTTGACAATTACCGCGGACATCCCTCTCCCTTGCTCGCCGATGGGCGAATTGACATAGGACAGCGGCGCGAAAGGGTTTAAAAAATATACCAAGTTTGATGACATGTATAAGAGTACGGAGCATTGTTGAAGACTGAAAATAAATTTTCTCCGAGTTAAAGTTGTAAAATTCAATCTATAAAAGTATGTGGAAAGTTGTACTGACCTTTGAAACGGCCCGACCTGACCCGAAGTCGCTTGCACTGGCTGTTGCAGGGCTGGGTGAGCCCTTGTTGCAGGACCCCAATTGAAAGCGCCCTAAAATGATCCAAATATGTGATGTATAGGACTGTTATATGTGAAATGTAGGACCCTTATATAAATGAGAAGATAGATATATAGATGAATTTCATTTTGATCGGCCTAATAAGATCTAAATAATTACTTTTCAAACTGTCAGTTCCCCAACCAAAACGCTTCTCGCCACGGTCCTAACATCGCGGACACTAACCTTGTTGGCGAACCCGATCATGATTATGGACATAATTTTACGTCTTATATAGACCTGGATGACCTCCTGATATAAGTAACATAGATAACATAAAAGACCTATTAATCCACGTTGAAACTATAAGGTTCAAGACAAAGAAGAAGTAAAGTTGTACTGACCTTTCACTCGGCGAGAAGTCGGGTGCACTTGTCACTGTTGCCTTGCGAGTTGTCGATTGAAAATGGTGGATCTTGTCCATACATCGTTGATGACAAATGAAAAGTACCTGTACTCATATTCCCCAATAATGTAATGAAACTATAACACGCAACACTTCCTCGGACAATCGATATTTTCCCCATAAAAGCAAAAAATTCAAAACATCCCTGGCCAAATTTGGCTTCCGCTCAGAAACGGACGCCATTTTGAAACGGCAGCCCTATCACTGCTCAGAACTGTAGTCCGCCGCGTAACATAATTCGAAACGATTCAAAATATGTAGCGGCTAAAAAGTGATAAATCCTTGTCAGTATGTTTGACTAGTGTTGTGCAATTCGATTAATGTATTGAATCCATCGTATTATGAAAAGATGTCGGAAAACATTGAAGTGATCGCCGAGTAAAAAGCCGCGTAACGATACGACCTATAACGGACGTCCGGTTGCGCGCGCACTCATCGGGGACGCGCTGGTTTCCGACAACGCATTAAAAACATTACATCACAGTATAATTAGACAGAGACAAGCGAATGTACACAGCAGCCGGAAATTAGCTGACAGTTACCGGCGTGACGGACAAAACGCTCTATAACGCATTGGTAGGTAACGGACGTGTACCGAAAAACTGACGCACATCCACTTAAGATTTCGCCTGATGCGACTTCGTCCGATTTTATTTACGATTTGATCTACTTAATTTCGCGGGGCGAAAAATAAGATATACCGGTATAGACATTTGCAGGAGGGTGTTTTTAAAACAATTTCCTAATTAGTTCCAAATTGACCTTTCTTTTCTACGAACCACAGCTCAAGATAACTCGGTAAACGAAGCTTTGATGGAAGAAAACAGACGTCTGCGATCAGAGTTGGAAAACGCAACGGTAAGTCTGACCACTGTGATCATGTGGCTTCATGAGAAAAAAAACACATTCCACTTTGTTCTTGGTCAGAATCCTCTGTAGCAACTTTTTTTCTCAAAAGCGTCTGGTATTTCTGTTATCTTGGGGCTTCTTTACCAAGATTCCTTTTTAACTAAATCATAAAGCAAGCTGAGGCTTTGAGTATTCTTTGATATTCTATCTGCTCTCATCTACACTAATCAACTGAACTAAACAGCAAATGTTCTCCTTTAAACACATCAGAGGGAAGAGCCGTTGATTTCTTACTATCGTTGAAGTAACCACTATCGATAGAAAGATAAAAGCTAATAGACCCTTTATGTGCCTAGAAATATAGGTGAAGGAAGTGTGGTCCATTAAAGGTACATTGGTTTATTTGCAGAAAAGGAATTATCCAGTAAGTTATGATTTAGGTATTCTAACAGTTTGAATCTATCAGCTACCTATGTACTGTGACTAGTTTCATAAGTTTGCCCTTTCTACTGAATGGAAGCTTAGAGGTGACGATAGACCCAACAAAATAGTCAAACAAATCTATGATACTTTGTTGTAATCAAGTCTATTATCAAATTGGAACAGCATTCAGTACGTTTGTTTCGTATGGTATTCTAACGACACCTCTAAGACAATGTCATTGTCGAAAAATTCAGGTAATAACACCGATTTAACGAAGATTATCATTCTAAAATTCCATAATATGCATGTATGTCTGTAATTTCTTAGCGGTCTGGGGTTATTAACAATGCATGGTGTTTGCGAATACCAAGTTTTGAATTACCATATGCATAAAAGAATGTTCTAGATGCGGTAGAGGTGAATTAGTATGTGTGCGGTTACGAAGTGTTACATCAAGCATTACATTTTTTTCTTTTCTTTTCTTTTCTTTTTTCTATTTCGTTGCTATATGTTGGTACATTTTTACTTTTCTAGTCAAGTTTTCTACCGCCTATATAAAGGTTTATTCTTATTGTAAACATGGTATTGATTTTTGTTGGTTTTTACTTTCAACATTTTTTTTCCATTTTTATTTCTGTTTTCCTAGGTTACGTTAAAACTATTTAACTTCTGAGTTAACAGCACGATGTAACATTCGGAAATAGATTAGTTTTTATGTATAATCATTGAGCGTGTGTGAAATGTTATCGCTAATGCAATCCATCTAAAAATGTACAGTTGAATAAGCACTAAACTAATGGTTACCAAGCACCTATATCGGGTACAAGATACAGTTGAATAAGCACCAAAATATTGGTTAAAAACACTTAGCACGGGTACAAGAGACGAGGGTCTTCAAATACACGAGGAGAACCATCCCGGCTAGTCTTCTCCCAAACGTAATTATAAAGTGACATGTATGTTTGGAATGCTTCTATGAGTTTCCTCCCTGCAGGGATTTGATGATTTTATCCTTAATTCTCAATGACCACATTATCGTGTTGAGCAACGTTCAGGGTCTCCACATTGAAGGGAAAACAGGGAAAGCGGCAAAAACATTCTCTGACAGGGAATTATTCGCAAATTTTACAAAAACACAGGGAAAGCACAGGGAATTTGCAAATTTTACAAAAACAAATGGAATTTCATTGAGCCAGGTTCTGCAATTCATGATTCTCAAAATATTAGGGATTTGACTCATTGTTGTTGGTGAAGACTTTTAAATTTGAACAACTTGCTGGAAATGACACAGAGAAAAGTTGCCATGGGATAGGGAAATCTCAGGGAAAACACGAGATATATGAAATTGAAATTTGAGTGGGGACACTGCATATTGGACCACGGCTTCCCCCGAAATATTATCATTAAATCCTTTAAAAGCTTTAGAAAATTGCATTGATTCCACCCTGTAGGAGGTGACTCAGAAGTCGGCCCGGGAGACGGAGGACGAGGACCGGGAGAGGCTGGACCTGTACACCCGCCTGGAGCGGGCACAGGCCCGCATCTTGTCCCTGGAGAAACAGGTGAGATGCACCGGCCTCAAAAATCATAGGGCTTATTTTCTATGTATTTCTCAAGAAGTATATTTTCTTTTTCACGTGTTAAAACCTCTAATATCTATTTCATCTAAAACAAGTGGATATGTAGTTGCCAGAAATTGTAGACTTACCGTGTATACTGCATGGTTCCATGCAATACGATTATCTATAGGTCTGCTGGTCAGGAAAGGTCCGATTTTGTGATTGCGGCCTCATTTGACAAGGATTCAAAGGACTTTGATTCTAACACCATGGGTGCTTAGATAAATGTACGATAAGTAATAAGCAATTGATGCTGAATATCTTTGTCTTGGGTGTAGTTGGCAGATAACGCCCGACAGTGGGCCCGAGAACGGTCGGACCTCGTATTAAAACTACAAGAGTCTGACGTCGGGCTGTCCCGAAATTCACCCCTCTCCAACCCGAGGACGTCACCCGCCCACAACAGCGTCCCCAAACTGGTACGTCTTAGTGGTGTATTTAGAGGCATTGCAATCTTAGAAATCCAGATATAATCGTTTACTTGATGAAGTAATGCATGATAACTTACACTGGTTAGCTTTTCCGATATGACACGGTTGCGCTATTGATTATTAGAATGCCCGTCATAATATGTTGCTCAAGGTGACAATGAAATGGATCATAAAAAAGATACAATAAAAAAAGATATCCACTCTTATAATCTTGACTATGAAATAACATAATTAACAGAAGTAACACGCTGTGACCGATGATTTTGTAGGATCATGTGAAGCTACCTCAAATCCAGGATTTACGGTATTGATAGAACCAGGTATAACTCGTTTTATGACATCCCAATCACATTTATTGTTATAATTTGTTCACGAATATTTTATCATACATGTATTTACGTTACGTACGGCAGTTGTATAGATATGGGGGGATTTACGATCTTCAAATTGAGTTGCTTTACTTGGTTTTAGATGTTTCATTCCCTGTTATGACTTCGACGTGTCCGTGTCAAGCTCCCACTACTTCAGATTATATTCACAAACACGTTTTACACTAAATGTTTGGACGTCTCTAAGCATGCATGCATGAACCAGTCAGATCAAACATGTACATCTTTGATGTCTATACTCATCTGTACATAATACACACGAACCATATAGCGAAGTAATGAGCCGATGCGTGGAAAATGGTGACCACAATAGCAACGGCTAAGTATATCCAAATAGTTGATAATGCATTTTGTGAATATTCAGACATATGCCACTCAGAAGAGATGACAAAAAAATCCAAAAAAGAAGGAAACACATTTCCGTAATTGCACTTTGGAAACTGAAAGAATGAAAAGGATTACAAGAAAAGGTTTATTTTGCATTTGAGAGGCTTAGAATTGGTAGAAGAATATTCTCAAATGTGAAAATAGTGATTTGGAAAAGAGAAAAGTGAATTTCATTTCCATATTGAACTGATAAAAAATCTGGAAATTTGAAAAATCTGGAGAAGTGGCATCACTCTTTCTTATATATTCACTTCCAGATATAAAGGGTTTTTTCTCAACATTCCTCACGCGTGTCTAAAGGGTCTGTAAAACCTTTCAACTTCAGAAACCGCGCGTCAGGGACGATCCTAAGGGTGAGCCTCGTCGGTTTTCTCGTTATTACCAAGAACCAGCCCTTGAGAGAAAGAACAAGCCCCACATAGGCTACAACACCCCGCGCTACGACCCGGTGCAGCACAGCTGATGGTAGCCACCTCCCTTGTCACCATCCCCCGTACGTCCACACGACGGTCAGCCCGCCTCGGCCGCGGCTCACAGTCACAGACTATAAGTTACCTTACCACCACTACTAGGGACACTATTGTGAAGATACTTTGGTGGTTTCTCAAAGTTGAAACCAATTGTTGGGTGTTCTGTGGTAGATGTATGAACTGAAGGTGTTTTGGCACTTATGTATATAGCTGAGAGTCTACACGTTGTAAGAAACCCAAGGTGTTTCCCTTTAAGGTTGTAGATGCACCGACCCTTGCCAAAATAACACATGTTTATAAGTTTGGTAATGGTTTTAGCCCGGTGCTAGCGCTTTGTGAATCCTAAGTTAACTTAATATTTCGCCCCTGAAATCGTAAAATACGGTTGCACATATTGTTTTTTAGAAATTAGAGTTATAGTTGGAAAAATAAGGTGTAACAGTGAGGAATCCAATTACCATATTTAGTTAACGAACGCATCAGACGGGGCTAGTGCCAGCCTAGCGTTATATATATGTGGCGGGTAATCTTTTCTACCTTCTCTGTGAAATGTATATCATTACTGCAATAGTTTGCTTAACGTCTAATGACAAAATCTAAACATGATAAAACATAACTTTCTTTAACAAAAGCTAACTGAAAGGGATGGAAAGCATGAGCATTAATTTGAGCACTAGTTCAATTCTAAAACATCTTCATATGTCAATATAATTTATGATTATCAAAACATCTCGATGTACTAAACCTATTTCAGATAAAAAGACTGTGTCGAAGAAGAAACAATTCCGAAAGTGTGAAGCTTGTAATCACGTTACCAAGACTGCAAAGAACTAGGCGAATCTTGTCTATATTGAATGTTCATCAAGAGGAACACCAAAGCAGAACTCTATTTCTATATAAACTATGAAACACTGTACAAATGCTGCATTTTCTACTGCTCATTTGACAGAGGTCCTGGACATGGCTCTGAATAAGAAGGAATTGTCATAAAAGAAAAAGATTGTTCCAATTATCAGCTATATAAAAAAAAATGCCCAGATAGAAAAGTCTAGCAAATCCGTAATTATGACACAGATCCGATTCTATTCTTGCATATGGTCGTTTCGTTATAACTTGTATTTAGACTAATAATACTATTCATTTAAAACCAGACAGACAGCTAATTCGCTTCTCCACTAATACTTAGGAATTCATGTCATTTTACACTACGTATTGGCTAAGTGTATGACAAAGGCGAATTGAAATCAACACATTTATGTTAACTCAACAAAAATTGTTTCTCATTTTCCTTACGAAAACAATGCCTAATTATAAGTGCTATGTTACACTTTGCATTTTTAAAATCACATTAAGTACTTTTACTGACATGTTTGCTAAATAACGTGAAGGCCAACGCGAATCCAGTGTTGGTATTCACGTCGTAAAAAAAAGTGAATGCAAATTATCCCAACGCGAGCCAGCCAAGGCATAGTGTAATATTGCCTTTCTGGAAGAAAATTCCTCTAGCCATGGTGAATAACTCGACATGAAAATTCATTCTGCAATTTCATTGTCCACAATTACGTGTATATATGGTAATCATGGGATAATCAAGAAAGGTTGCAATTGCGTAACGTTGCATTTAATTGTATAATCATATTGAAACAGTTTTTAAATAAAAAGAAACGTACGTTTGCCATCTTATTTGTTTATTTTATCATTAATTGAATATACACAACTTTTTATCATAGGAAAGGCCCTGTATAAAGCAAAAATATAGGGGCAAATATTGCCCCACTCTGCTCGATCTATGCACGTATACACGTTTCTATTACAGAAGCACGGAGTCTGACAGCCAAATAAGTCTCCACGCCCATAAACGGCTTTACAAAATTGAAATTCTCAAGCCATAACGGTCTTCATATTCTATTACCGATAATATAGTTGATCCAATTATCAGCGGGAAAAGATGAGCGCAGCACATCAATCAAACCATACTGCAGAGCTTCGCGCCGGTCCAAACCTGTACCCAATCTATGATAAAAGATGTATAATAATGTCAGTGAAGTAGACTTGGTGGGAGCCTAGACCTTTTAAGGAGACGAGATGGTTGGTCAACCTCCCCTCTGACGTCGCGACTTGTACCAGCTCTACGCTCCGTGGACATGGGCGGTGCCACCTTCTTTGGTCCCCCATCTCTTAGGAGTATCGTTATCCGACTGCGCCTAATCTTGAATTCATTAGAAAGTGAGTTGCGTGGCTTGGGCTCTTTAGGTGGTTGGGGTACAAACTCAAAGTCTAGAGGATTCCCAATGATATACCCACCTTCAGTTTCCTCTCCACTGTCACTATCAGACAGGAAAAACAGCTCATCTTCTAAAGTTTGCTGTTTTCTTGGCTGGTTTTTGGGCCGCTGGTTAAGTTGGTTTATAGGATGAACTGCTAGGGTGGATACTGGCCTGGAGAACCGACCTGGCCCTGGGGACGGAGGTGTGAGACTACAGTCGGGGAGACTGGAGTTGAGCTGGTTGGGGAAAGCTGCAGGTTGTAACCCCCGGCCGGTGAGCTGGGATGAGCGGGGCTTGGGAGGTAACTGCCCCAGGCTTGACTTTCCGAGAGGTTTCAGTTTTCCGGGAAATCCATGTGCTGTGGCAGGTCTGTTTGTTGTTCTAGACCTTGATAAGCTGTCGCACAGTTGCCCGTTTCTGAAAATAAAAAAGAGAGTACTAACAATGAGGAAACTTCAATCAAATGTGTTGATTTACTATATTATGCCAATTATGGACATGCATTAAAATGTTCTATATTTCTTGTATAATATAAATATAATATCATCTGGGCCCATAGCTTCATATCTCTTTTTCGTGATGTGGCCTAGTATAATCAGCTGAAATTTAATCAAGTTATAGGGATTAAGAGGTGTTTCACCAAAAGTAGAAATCCATTATAGATGTCTGAATCAAGTTTAAATGGGTACACTAGACCAAGAATTTTTTTTCTGAGTAAATGCCAGAGGAAGAGAGTGGCTTTAACTATAGAAGTCTATGGGAATGGAAATTTGCCTCACTTAAACCAACGATCTTATAGCAATCAAAGATATGTAACTTGGACCATTGCCTACCTGTTAATTGTGATGTTGTCGAAAATAATGCCCCTAGGAGAGTCTGTGCTACCAGATACAAATAATACAACAGGTTGTCTCTTTCAACCTTTTTCAAAATGTAAACAAATGGCGATGACATGAAAAAAAGCAAAACAAGCAATGCGTCGTATCTAGGCGCACAGACTCTCCTATGAAACGTTCTGAATCATTAATCTTTGTGAAGCTATACTACTTTTAACTTAAACATCTCTATGAGACTCAATATCCATTAGAGCCCACTTAGGACTTCCCCAAAATTTAGAAACCAAAAAAGGTATAGGTTACCAGTGAAATAAAATAACTAAAGCCCCTTGAATCATGATGACTGGCTAATTTCACTACATTCAAGTAAAAATAATTTCTTTCTTGCCTTGTTAGTTTTTCATCCAGAGGAGTGATGTTTTATATTCTGAGTGGTCTCAGGCCCCTGCCAATGCATGGTAGTCAATTTTGGAATTCTAGGAAATTTTATTTTTCTCGCCAGGTGATGCTAGGGAGCAAAGGCTAGTATACCTTTAAATTTGTTGTGTCATTGCTCTATCTATTTGTTTTAACACTGAGATAAGTTAGAATCTAGCCAATGCTGTTGGGTGAAAAATAATCTGAAAACTTACATCCCTGTAATCCGCAGGCTAGGAAAATTCTCCAATTTCCTGGTCGTCAGAGGATGAGCAATAACAGAAATCTGGTCGTCCACACACATTATAGGTTGTCCACATTATTGGGACACATTAATTTCTCTCTGTCGCTTCACTACTGTGACTGCCTTTATGTATCACCCTTTATTTTATTTATCTTCCCAGGATGGTACCTCTGTAGGTAGGTGACACTGTTATACGGTTACATGCCAAGTTTCGAAGGCAGACTCAGGCCCCCCTCGATACCATCTTATGTAATGTATACATATCTTATCATTATTTCGTTATAAATCTATCATTTGTTTTGATATTACCTTATATTAGTGCTCATAACATTTAGTGATCATCCCCTCTACCTTTCCTATAAAATGAATGTCTTCTGAAAATTCAGCCAAAATTCTGGTCATCAGTTTGTTTGTTTGTCGGGTTAGTTTAACGTCCGGCCAACCCTTTAGGGTTCTTTTACCAGACTGCACGTCACAAGGGCGGTGACCAAATCTAGGATATGGTATAGAAGAAAATCACCACCGGGTTCGATACCCTACTCTTTTCGAAGAGTGGCAAGGGGTGTTAGACCATGAAATGTAAATCTGACGTAAAATGTAAATGAACGTAAAATGTAAATAAAATCAACGTAAAATGTAAATCTGATGCAAAATGTAATCCATGTCACCGTAAAATGTAAATCTGTGTTACCACAAAATGTAACAGTCTGACGTAAAATGGAAATATGAAATGGTAACATAAAATGTAAATCTGTTATCCCTATGTATTTGAAGTAGAAAACAAAGACATATATATATGTATATATATATATATGTATGTATATATATATGTATATATATATATATATATACTGCCTGTAAACCCCCCCACCCCCCTTTTCTTGTTTTATTTTGTACTTTTCAATGTTCTTTCAAATCGTCCCCTAAACAATGACTAAGTTTTTTTTTTTACACAGTTAGCCACGTCCTAAGCATAAACAATGACTAACAATACTGAGGTGATCCTAAGTACTTGACTACTGAGGTTATGCCAAGTACATGGCATATATATTGATTTACAATTTACGTTCAATACTGGATTTACATTTTAACAATTTAAGGCAGAAAGTATAATTATATTTTACGTCAATTTGAGTTACATTTTAGGCAAAATTGACATTTTATGTCAATTTCCATTACATTTTACGTCCAGTTACATTTTAAGGCAGATTTACATTTTACGGTCTAACAAGGGGTCTTTAATGTGTGATGTCCCATAGAAAGCACACCACACAGCCGGCCTTTGATGACCCTGTTGGGGAATAGTGAGGAAACATTCTTCCCAGGGAGCTCCAACAGGAGCCCCCACCCCAGTCCCCCATGGGGTAAAAGAGGACGACCATCAGCAAAAGTCTGGTCATCCACATATATACTATAGCTTTAGGTTGTCCACAATATGGAGAACATTTTTTATATTTCATTTGTTGTGTACTGACGCGGGTGGCCAGTCCATGTTTAGGCAGTAAGGCGTGAGCTTTAGAAGCACACGTGTAAGCCGTGTTTCACTTTGTCAGTAGTGAAATGGGGGAGGAGTCACGGTGTGACGTACCACTCTAAAAGAGCGTGTTCCGCTCTCAGCCAGCCAGAGTTCGCTGTAACGCTGTGTGAGTAACATCCAGGGAAGGTTGGACCTTTAACCTGCAGTCTTGGTTCTGGATAGAGGCATAGAAATCGTGTAAGAGCGCGGGAGCGTTGACTGAATGTGTTTGAGGGGATTCCTACACCGGGACTGATCATGGTCAATTGAGTTCTTGTCACAGAACGACTATACACTGGATAATAAACAACAATATCCTTTCACGCGAGTGTTCATGTCTTACATGATGTGGGAACTATGATTATGTATTGGACAACAGCAGTCGACAGGGAGGAGACTGCGTACAGAGCTAGTTATTATCTACGACTTAATTACAACTACTAAAGCACACTACGAATAACAGATAATTAACCTCTATAGTTCAGTTTTTAATATGAGGCGTGAAAAAATTAATTATATTTTAACCGGCCGTCCAAAATAGATTAGAAAAACAAAATTATACAGGTAAATATTTAAGTGATGAATTCAGAATAGCTGATCATCATGAGGACGACCAAAAAGTGATTGTCTGGTCATCCACAACCATTTTCTGGTTGTCGAGAACACGCGGACATGCAGATTTTCCTAGCCTGGGCCTCACTTGACCACAAGCAGCTCTACTCTACGTGAAGTAAATAGAATGGGTATCACTCGGTATAAGGTGCACTCATACCGTATTTGCCTGAGGCTTCTGCCTCAGTGCAAGAAGCGGGTTGGGGAATGGTCTAGATCGCCTGATACAATGTTATTGCTTTGTATACTACTCACAGAACGACAGTCACAGCTGTCATATGTAAGTAGTATCTGAAAATGTCAAATAGTCGCGGGTAACATGATAATTTTTATTCTCTTCCAATAGGAAGTCGGAAGGCGGGGGTTGCCCCCCTCCCCCCCCCCGACTCTAGAGGATATGTTTCACAAAAATTCCACCTTTCCTTGCAAAATTTAATGTAAAAACTCCTAAATTTAAAAAAAATAAAATAGTAGGAAAATATTGAAAAGTTCCCCTTGTTACTGCTCGCCACCCCCCTCGCCAGCTCCCCCCCCCCCCCACCCCCCACCCCTTGGCCTACGGCCGTGGGCTTCCTGGGCTGGGGCTTCGTGGGGGTTACTGCTTCTCAAATAACTCCCTGGCGTGTGTTCTTATTATAATCATCTTAGGTCAGGTATGGGTAGTCCGATGGTGCCAGCCTTTCGTAAAGTCGTACGCAAGATAGACATAGTCATAGCATAGCCTACTACATCTCGTGAGCTTATCGAAACTGAGATAGTGACCGAGTCACAGTGACTGAGTGAGTGAGTGAGAGGCTGATAATGACGTCATTAACGTGGACCCTAGGCTAAAACGACATCAATATCATTTCTTAAATTCGACAGTGCGACACAGCAGTTTTTTAAATGTGATATAGGACATTTGGGTTTCTGAGAGACAAAGACAGGTGATATGGCCATTTCTAAAATTCGACATGGGACACCCCTCCCCCACGAACCCCCAAGGCCCAACCGTGAACTGAGACCGTGGTGATAACCGCCCACTCCCCAACTCCTTCAGCAATCTGGATACGTCTAGATCTACCGATAGCAACACTTACCTTGGATATTTGGGCGGCCCCATCCCTTTCTCGCGATCAAACATAATTACCGACCACAGAGTACGTCCTATGTGACTATAAAAAACTAAACCGAAGGACCCTTGGCTTGACCCTTCCCCCGTCCGACCCCATTAAAATAATGACGTCACTCTCTTACGTCACTCGTCATCTCCAACCATTATCTTTTAAATCTCCAAGCAGAAATTTTCCCGCTTCGTAAATTAGGAACTGATTACATGTTTCTGTATGTACTCTGAAGAATAAGGCTTTGAGCATGGTTAGAGTCAGTTTCGCCTTTTCCACAAAATAAATGCTTATGTATGTCATGTCAACCGGCCATGACGACGTGACGTAACCAAGGCCGTAGCGTAGCAAATCCAGTATCTACGCAACGCAAGCTTATCACCATCATAGTGATAGCGACAGCGAAAGCCCAAGCACACACCAAACGTATCGACACAAATAATATTCATCTTTTGACAGAGATCTAGATCTAGATCCGTCATGGCTGACTCGGGATCGGAGGATTTTTCCCTCATCGATCTTATAGGTGCTTATATATGCCGGAACCACCCCAACCTTGGCCGAGATGAGCCCGAAGATAGTCCCACTCCCAGTCCCAGTCCCACCGGGGAGGACGGCCAGGCAGCCACCGCCCCTGCTCCGGCCCCTGCTACGGCCCCTGCCCCAATCCGGTACTCAATTCCAGTTAGAGACGTCAAAAGCATTTTCGTCACAGGTACGGCAATGCCCCTGAGAAATGCTGACGAACCTTCTAACGATGTTTGGGAGATAGAAGTGCCTTCCAAAAGGAACCCAGGCTGGGTTTATAGATTGCCCGAAGAAGAATCCTCCTCCAGTGCAGGAGCAGCCAGCTCCCCTCAGTCGGATGAACCTGCCTTTGCCTTCACACTGCGTAACCTGCATGATGCTCTGAACACTTTTCATCTGCCTGGAACACCTCAGGCTGAGCCTCAGAACCCCGTCGCCTCACCTCAGGTATTGATAGTATATTGTTCATGAGCATACTTCTTTTACTAAACTGGTCTGGAACCGGGCTTAAGCTATAGTATCAATAATTACATGTTATTGTTTAAAATAAACCAGTTGACACTGTAAGTGTATCCCATGACCCTCGTTTCTTTGCCTGAAAGTTTAGTCGAATATTGCATTTTGTTCTTGACAAAACTAGTAATTGGGGTGGGAAGTGGGGGGCAATCGTTTTCCAATTGCCTTAACTTTATCAACATGCAACAGCCCATCTTTTAGTATGCGCATGTAACGTCATAATCATATCTTTGGTGGGTACTGCATACCTTTGATTTTTGAGGTAGATATTTATATATATGTCAATTTTTTTCATGCAGTATGCCGATAAAGACATACGCCGACAGAAAGTCCTTGATGCCATTGAGGGTAAAGACTTGTCAGATGCTCACATTGACGCCCTCTACAATGTTTTCTGTTGTGAGGCCAATGAGGTAGGAATCTCTCAGTTACAACTTCATTTTTCTGGCGAACATGTATTCTTGCCCAGTAATATTATTGATAATTCTACAAACCCAGAGATTCTACTATAATCTAAGCAGCATTTAAAATCTTAAATGATAATATGATATAATGATACTATTTTAAGACATGATTGTACAAATTGGTATATTAGCGGAAATAACCTATTTGAATAATTTGTTCTTCTTCTTAATGATTAATGAGATTCTATGTTCACGGTTGTGTCAATTATTTACAAATACTTTGTATTGGAATTCCTCATATTAGTTCATGTTTCAAAGTTCTTACGAGTTAAATGTTATTGTTGATAGGATGAAACCGGGGATGAAACCCCGACGGATGCCAACAATTCTGAAAGGTGAGATACCCCTTGTTTATATACATTTAGCTATCATTACAAACATTACCCAATAGTTGTCTAAGAAAATGTTTTGATATAATGTTTCAACATATTCACGGATAGGCCTATTTGGTCGACCTATAACATTGTATATATGCGGGTATAGCGTCAGTGGAAATGATAAATCAGTGGCAAAAGAATTAATTTCTTTAAGCGGTAATAATAAATATAAAAACATTAAGAATATCACAAACCCTAACGTTATGTCTTTGTTCAATTATGTAGCACGTCTGATGAGGGAATTGAAGTCCCTTCCTACGTCACAGGGGATGATTCTCAGGACAGGTTAGTAAATTCATATCACTTATTTCTTCAAGTAGTGTTTAAGATAATATGTACATTATCTCGCACTATCCATCTGAACATTATTCAGTATTGAGATGTTCCCTTTCTTATACTTAACCTCAGCAGTTATTACTTAGATGAGGCTATGAACGAAATATATAAAATGTATATGTTATCAGCTGGTTATCATTTACAATTTTACAATCGATATACATACAGAAGGAGCTAATGGATATTTTAATCATAAATATGTTTGCTCTTTTAGTGCTGCTCTCCCTGGCATTTCCCCAGGCGAAATACTCCCAAAAGAGTTAATCAAGTAAGTTTATTCTTTGTACTTTCCAAGAATATTAACAACCATCCAACATGAGCAAATTGTAAAGAGCCCTAGATGGTTCACAAATAAACAAAACTCCTATCTAAAACACGCTAAAGGCGATGCCTACATGTCCTTAGTAATACCCTAACTGAGTGTCTTCATTCTTACAGCTGGAGCAGTATACTTAAATTAACGCTTTGCATACGTGGTCTCTTTCAGTACCTCCGATGTGGGAATTGAGAACTCTGATGAAGTCGCTGGAAAGTTTCAAAACAGGTAGGCACTGGTATATTTAAAAACTTACTTTGTAAGATGTAGCTCTGAATAAAAATATATATCATAATCATAACTACCAACATGTGCATACAACTACTATATAACATCATAATTCAAACATACGATTGCTTCTGATAATTTTCCTCCATATACATACATCAGTAATAAATTACACACTATGTTCATTTGCAGGAAGAAATATTCAAAGTGCGTGAAAAGTGATGGACTTCTTTCCTACACCGACAAAGTTTGTGGCGATGAAAATGATGATGATCTGTCAGTAATCTCGCCAGAATCGGAGGTGAGCCTTCCGGACCTAGACTGGGATGGCACCAGCAGTTATGCAGGAAGCTCAGATTATGAGACGGAATATAGTGTATCTACATCTACCTATGTTGTAGACTCCGCTAAAAAGCCAACTGCATTGGAGCAGTTCTGTTGCGCTGCCAAGCGTCTTCTCACCAACTGCAACTGCATGGCCAGGGATGATACGGTTGATGATGCCACAAGCTACACGGGAGAATCGGAGTATGACTACTATGTGACAGATGCTGAAGTGTCGTCTGACGATGAAAGTGAAAGTACCTCTGTGGATGAAGTGTATTTCACACCGGTTGAAAAATTTGTTGAAGAGAAGGAGTTGGAGGAAGACAATTGTGATAATCTCGATGGCAAAGGCATTGCAGACCTGCCAGAGAACAATGACATGGACGGCAATGTGTCATCAAAGGTTGAAGACCTTTTTGAAGAGAAGGAGTTGGATGAAGCCAGTTTTAATAATTTGGATGGCATGTCCATTGCAGAGCTGGCACAGTACAATGACATGGACGATAATGTTTCAACGGCCACATATTATGTTGCACCCACCCAGAAGCATGAGTTGTCAACCTCCACATATGCTGTGCCACTTCCAAAGAAGCCAGGTGTTTTCAAAAAGTTCATCTCAGCTGCCAGTAAATTCTTCAAGAAACCTCGTAAGACAGCAGATAGTCCGGATGGAACCTACACGTCTGATGATAGCTCTTGGGACTGTAACTCATGGGACGTGTTTTCTGGTTCTGGTGAATTCGGCACCGGAGACGATGGAGAAGGATATTATAAGGATGATACCTCCATCACAGAGCTAGCTGCCCGGTTTGAAGAGCAGTTCCCAGATAACATCTCATCTTCCACCTTCATCTATCCATCTGAAAGCTGCACCAGCTTTGGGAAGATGTTCCGTTCGGGGTCTGCTGTGAGCGTCACCTCCGATGAGTTCTTCAACAACTGTGACCTCAAGAGTGTTGGCAGCCTGGATATGGCTTTCATTGAGAAGCTAGGCCTACGTGCAGAGAGCCCGAAGAAAGCGGGTAAAAAGGCCACTCTCATGAAGAGATTCCGCCGTGCTAGTGGACGTTTCTTCAAAAGAAAATTTGTGTGTGGTTGTGTGTGCTCATGCATATAATAAACACATGAAAGTTTATTACAGAAAGATCCATCATTATCTTATTCTCATGCTGGTAGCTGTTTATAGGGATATCTTCGCATGAGACACGGGAGGGGGGAAGGGTTAAGTTCACCGATTCACTCAAGGATCAGGAGAAATATAAAATGAACAACCATCTGGGAAAGGAAGCACCGCCATTTTCTTTATGTAAGACAACTGCTGTAGCACAGGCATTTTATTTTCTTCAAAATTCCAAATTGATGTATCAATTTGTGCGATGGATACTGGAGAGACTTTGGACATCATATTATGAGAATGATGTCCTGTCTTATCTAGTCTCGCACAAATTGAAAGAAATTCTATCAATTTTGCCTTGAAGATTGGAGCGGGTTTGGACAACATAGGGGGAATGATGTCTTGTCTGCTCTAGTCTCAGACAAATTGATAGAAATTCTAGATAACTTTTTTTTTTTTTACAGAATTTCCCTAATGCGGTGCTGCAGCACAGTCAACACATAGTTTAATCTCATTAACGGTGTGTATTTGTGAATGAGAGAGTTCCTTTCCTGTTAGAGATGGATGATATATAGAATATATTTCCTGCAGATGGTAAAGCTGTATACCATTTTACATCTGATATAACGGTCTTATATTGCATGGTTTTTTGTATAAAACAAGCTCACTAGCTATAGATGCCTTCCATCTGATGGGTTTTGGTAACATTTGGGAATGGGTTCCGGGTTAGTGATGGGTAATTGTTTATAGGTTATGTAAACATCAAACAGTGGGTAGTGAGGGGTTATTATTGACATGGTAAATGGTGGACTCAGCGCAATGTGGAAATGATTGATGCACAAGTAGTGTTCCTCAATTTGACTGAGTGTAAAGATTGGGCTGGCCCCGCTGATTGTTAAGGGGGTCGCCATATACGCAGAGTATACTTTTCTAACATATCCGATAGATGAATGTCAAATATATAATTTATTTATCAAATACGTATATCTGCTCTCTATTTTCATGAGCAGCTTGCATATTTTTACACATAGCTTTACCTAAAGAATAACTTAGTGTTATTTTTCTAAAATTCTATTTTGAGCAAATTATCAATCATACAACCTACCACATGATTGTTGAATTTTTCATCAACATGCTGAATACAACCTGTTGTTCTAACTTATTCTGAATAATAAACTATTGAAATACGACTGACTCTTTTGTGTATATCCTCTTATGAAATATTTCTTGGTGTGGGAACTCCAAAGGCACAAAAGGTTTTCATGGTTTATATAAATCACTCGAAAGTAACAATTCGCTACCTCAACAGCCTTATCAAAAGTTACCTTCTGAAGCTGATATTCATAGTCTTTATAGGGAAAATCCTTTATACGTGTATCCCTATTTGTTATTTTCAATTCTTCATGATGATGTCAATAAGACGAAATTTCATAAGTATTCTTCAAAAGGTTAGCTGTCTATATCGATATTAATTCCCCTTCACTAAATTACATAGTTTTTCCCATGGTGTAGATTGCCACGTATTGCCTGATCTCTGGCATATAAAAATGACGTTCGTCAGAGTGTGTTGAAGAACTGTAATTAATTATTTATTTAACAGCTCTATGCCCTATATGATGAACATCTGAATATAGGCCTATGACCTACCTTTTTCTGTATGCTCAACGCAAGATTTTGCTTTATATAGTTAAACTATTGACTCTTGGAATGATGTAATTTAATTAAACGAGCTGAAATCCATGTAGATGGATATTAAGGTAGATAAAATTAACGAAATGAATACAGTCATCTATACGATATTATATATTATCTATTTAATCTAATAATTACAGGAAACTGGATAAAATTGTAATTGTAATGATCAGCTGATGATGAGGTCAAACACCAAAAACAAAACTCATTTTTCGGTGCATTTAGCTTTATTGGTAAACATGTGAAATATACATTCCCAACAACATTGAAATCGCTTTAACATATCAGACTATGCTAAATGATTCCACGTATCATCTCCTGGTGGAGGTTCATCCTTACGCTAGTTGTACAGAATTTATAGTTCAATGTACATCTTCTATTGCACAGGTGAATAAAACATTTTGTTAAATATTGCTGTTGTAGCAAGATTAACAAAATTTAATGTTCATGGATATTAGTATCCCAACATAGGGAAAAGATGCTCCAGGAGAAAATTCAGCATTAAAGGAGAGTTATTGAGCTTTTAAATGATATCAAGCACGTAAGAATATTATCTGCATCAGGTTTAATCCTACATTATTCAATAATTATTGGGAAAATTGATGATGAAAGACGATTTCCCCTATAATAGGAAAAAAATGTCTTCAGAACATAGTCATTTACCTAACCTATGATCTACAAATTGTATTCTAATTCTGATTGGACTAGAATTATACTCAAGTCATGCTTCCGTGCCAACCAAGAACTGTGCATATGGAATATTCTGATAAAACTTCCAATTGGCATTCCAATTAAGGTTATTTTCGAACGATTTAGAATTTCTAGATTACGTCAGCTGCATTCTACATAAAAAGTTGGTATAAGCCTATTCAATCAACTTTTTCACACGACACAGAGATAACAACCCCAGATATAACCCCCTCGGAGCATTCTTTCCCTGTGTTGAGTCACATTAGTCGATTGATTTGTCTACGCTCTTTATGTAGCATGTATGTGGTCGACATGTTTGATCTCAGATTTGCTTTAGATTTGCTTTCGATATGTAACTGTATTACCATATTTCTTCTATAGAGCCTCTGGTCCTGTGCATGTATCAGTTCGGTACATGCGATCAGCCAATAGCATAGCTTCATCAAGGATTCAGAGTTAGGTGTTATACGATTTAGTATAAGTAAACTATAATCATTTTGGGGATATAATTTGTATGTTGCAACTCAATCTCTATATCCATAAAGGACTGGTGTAATTTCACACACAAGTATCTTAAAACTAATTGGCCATTATTTTAGTGAGCGTAAAATTTGCATTATCCTAAACTGATGCCCTAAAGTCTTCATGCAGCTGCAGAATCTGCGACCTTGGTTGACCTGAAGAAGAAACATGCAGAATAGATATAGTTGCCATTGGCGACAAAGAGGGACGCTAATCTATGGGCCTATAGGGCCAAGTACTCAAAGCACGTCATAGTAGAAAACTATTTCATTATCTACTGGGCTTGGTGTGAATATCGTTCTATTGGCCTCATCAGTTACAGCTATATGACCCAAGGTAATTTACAGAATGCTGTCGGATAGAATCCGATTCTTGTCTATACTGCCTTCATAAAAAGAAAAGTTTTCTTCAAAATTGTTCTAAATATAAATTCATTAAATGCATTAGAACTAACAGAAAATACGTATTTGATAATGTGAAATCATTTGAAAGGTGCATGACAATATATTGACTGTGTGATAAATTATAGATTGTTAGAATTGCATCTTACTTTTTCACAATGACCACAATGAGGATGACGATGACCCCGCCGGCGACGAGGGCGCAGACCACGGCCACAGGTATCAACCAGACGGGCCGGCCGGCGTCCCCACCTGAAGTCTGCAGGAGGATTGGATGTTAGACGTGATGAACTGTGAAACGTTAATCTAACATATACAAGTGTAAAGAAGACATACTGAAACTATCCATTATGTATTGACATTAGCAAAAATGTCAAATGGATTTAGGGGATGTATTCAATTATACCCCTTATAGATTAGCTCCAGATAAATAGCAATAAGCCCATCCCAGTTTTCACCAGCATTAAAAATTCACCACGAAATATATTCAAAATTGCCTCCTTGCTTCTTCCAAGAAGATAGCTCCATGATACAACATTAATATTAACCAAACCAATATGGTTGAGGAATTGCGACTAGAACGTGCAAAATACAGCTTTATATATTGGCCTTTTCCCATAGGAACCTTTGTTAAAGGCTGTCAGCCCAACCTAAAATGTCCATCCCAAATTTGCTCTTAAATACAGCATTTTGTTTGGCTGGCAAACCTGCAAATCTATCAATTGGTAAAATTTATTAAATCGTGATGACATTGTACAAGCAGTACTAAGGATATAGAAAAACATAATTCGTGCTAATTTAAATAACCCCATCTCTTGGAAACAAGGATGGCGTATACAGTTATTTTGTCCAATACTTGTCCAAACCTAGTATATACCCAATGTGGCCCAATCGGCTTATTCCTGTGGTGTTATGAGCGTATTTTTAAGGCTTGTCTGTAAGGGGTATTATTTATATGTGACTGCACCCCGTACAATGGGTGTAGCGTTAATCCAATCAATGCCATATAATGTAATACAGTATATAGTTACTGGCGATAAAGAAAACAGTACTTAATGTACATAGCCGTTTAGTCTCACCTCAGTGGTATTGGTGGAGGACATTGTCTCCATAGTCAGGTTGGAGGCGGTCACAGTAGGCGGGGCCGTCGGGGGTATCACCGAGGTGTCGTTCGTGGGCACCGTCACGTTCACTGCCTGACGAAACAGGCTCAGTAACGTCGACTGGACCGCCGACTTACTGCAGGCAATGTCAGGCGATGGGGAACAACAAGAGAATCATTAGGCTTTCGTGTCATTATGGTGTGTCATGGAGATACATAATTATGAGTATATCGATTTTCTTTAGACCATTTGGACTTAACGTGTTTTCCTCATTGTTTTCTCTTGGTCACTGGGGAAAATTGATTATTTCAAATTACAATTTTTCATGAGAAACTGACAGCATAATTGTGTGAAGAGAGTGTGCAAACGGGAAGAACCATGGAGTGAAATCCCTTTTAAAACCTGACATTGAACGTGCCCAGTGCAGTATAGTCGATGCTTTAAATACTCACATTGACTTTAGTGCCTCTGTCATGGCCTCTTGTGGTAGATGGATAACGACATTCCCGGTTGGACTTTCCTTACAGGAAGGGTCCTTGAGCTTAAAGAAGAATTGTTTTCCGAGGAGGGGCTGTTCAGCTATTGAGAACAAGGGGCCTGGCACCACCAGCCCTTGGTCAACTGACCACTCTGTGGGAGCCCTTAGGCAAAGAAAAAAATTTAAGATATTTCAAGGGTTACAGGGTATGTGATATAGATGACGAACACTTGGAAGTTAGATACCCATCCAAAAGAAAACGATGACTGTTCTGCAGGGATTACCACTGAAAGAACTTCCTTTAAGGAATATCCCTTGTGCAATTACCCAATGTATAGAACGATAAATGATAGAATGATTGATAATTGATCAAGTATACCATATGCATATAACTCACACATCATAATATTGGCCTAGTCACTAGTATATCCACAAGTGGTATTTCCTTTCATCTAATCTATTTTTGAATATTTGGCAGCGAACTTACTTCTCATAATGAGGACAGCAATTGCTGAAGTTTTGCATACAAATACTCTGGATAGCGCTTCTTATGAGGGAACAGAATTCTCCATCGATGTTCTTTTCAAGCTCGCTAAACTGTAAAGGGATAATATGCGTTTAATCAAAAACAAATGCAATTGGAATAGTAACGGCATTTATGAACTCTATGGAAACGGAGAGGAAATAACCTGGGAATTCAAACAGAGCTATAGTGTGAATAATCTTATGCTTTACATATAGTGTATACATACATCTGAATATCCAATATGTGTTCCAAACAGGATGTGGACGGCAACTTCTGAATCCGCTGCGTTTACTGCAATGAAGGATTTTACCGCAGGTATTGGCATCGTTAAGCATGCTTGATGAGAAATGTAATCCTAAGATGATTGCTTGCTGCATGTTAACAATTATATGGTCTAAATGAAGATGGTGTTAAGGTAGGCTATATATGCCACGGAAACTAGCCCAAACATTATTCGAATTAAGTAACAACTATGTCAGTTCTACTTGTTTGCTAACAAAGTTAAATTCATACGCATGAGCATTATGTGAAATGGACTACAATAAAGGTAAAATTAATGATGAAAATAGTTATCATTGAAAGTCCCAAACGATATGGCCGTGTATCGATATGCTTTCTATGTCAACCTATCACGGTTCATTATATTTGTGTATGTATTGTAGATAAAGAAGTGTTACTCCAAAAAATCAATTAACATTAATATTGTGTTATCGAAACAATGCATTAATTGACAGATGATTACGACTATAGGCTAATTTCTACTGACATCGACACTGCTTGACGTCACATTGCTCCTGCACGATCTCCGTCGTCACGCCACCCTGGTTACTCCCTCCTACACAGTCGGCGCCGGCGCCCTCTCTGGTCGGGTTGTCGCAGAGTCTCTCACGTGTGCGCCAAGAGGTATCTCCGCAGTGGTAAAGGCAGCCCTTTGAACAGACGCTCCACGCCCCCCAGGGGGACCAGCCTCCATCTCGGTCTGAAATACCAAGGCAGCACGGTTCACTCCGAAGGATTGAATTTTGCTATTACGCAATTGGTGACTGTTTAATGTCTTACAGATAGTTGAAGGGGTGTATAATCATCTGGACATGCATCCTGCACATACACCTACAAATATATTATATAGATATAGATATACATACATACATATATATACATACATACACTCACACATACATACATAACATACGTACATACATACATGCAGAGATGTATGCATGCATGCATGCATTGTCAATTAAGAGCAAACCTCTTGTCTTTAGGTTATCATATGATTTGAATTTATGATGTTCGAATGATACTTTGTCACACAACTCATATCCCTGGCATAAGACTGTATGGCTTATGTAGAATTTACGAAGTTATGATTTTAGCGGTACAATCTTGGGGTCTAATGATAAGTTTACGGTACAGGTCTTGAGTCCTTACCAACGCACTGATACTGCCCCTGTGTGTAGCCTTTGATACAGGTACAGTTATGTCCGCCATCATAGTTGTAACAGATGTAGGTCTTGTCCTTTACTCCTTTACATGCGTTTGGGTCTGTACTACATTCGTCTATATCTGCATACCATCAAAATTAAGAACGATTGTCAAGTTGATGCAGACATCACTGCTCTTCTGAAACAAACTTACAGTTTATGAAGGACCAAAAACATATAAAGTACATGCATATCACAGTTTATGTATTTGTAATCCATCAGGGTTATTATCAATGTCACCATAGATACATGTATTTCATCCTCCCTCTTGAAAGACTTTAGAGCAATTCAGATGATATCAAAATAAAACACAAAATTCAGGCCCGTATCCAGAGTCTGTGGGGGTGGGGGTGGGGGGGGGGGAGGGGGCTGGCGAGAATCCCTAAGTGGAACTTTTGCTTACAATTTCAGTAATTTTAGCCTAAAAAGGGAGGTGGCGAGGTTAACAGAGTGGTACTTTTCAATAATTTCTCCCGTTTTTAAGGAGGTTACAGTGAATTTGTAAAGGAAAAGTGGAGGTTTTTAACAAAGTTCCTGTGTGTGTGTGTGGGGGGGGGGGGGGGCGCTAGTTACGAGCCTGCAAAATAGGCAATAATTGTAACACATGTATATTTTTATGCTGCATATACTCCAACCAAGCAGCGCTGTGGGGACAGTTAACCATCTGTAGCCACCAAGAGGATGGGATTATATTAAATCACAAAACATTAAAGAAGAATTAAGGGTGGGCTTTTATGAACCTTAGTGCCACTCGCTCAAGAGCGATAACAGCCAGGCCAGCAAGGAAAGTCTTACTCTTGTGCATAAGAGATCTTTTACTGCACGCTTCAGATTTATGGAGAAAGATCCTTCGGAAATGTGATTGGAATGTTGTTGAATGAGGTCATCTGCCCCTGTAGGGACACGAAAGTTATACCATTGAGGGATTGAGGGATATTGAAAAGAATTGGCAATACATTATGATTGCACCACAATACACCCTTCCATTGCTAAGTGATAGTACAATAGTAGGTTGCAGGTCGACCAAACTATTGGTATCTAATCATTTCCACTACTTAAAAAAGATGAAACATATAGGACATGAACAACCAATTCGAAATCATCTAATTGGCAAGATTCATACCATCAGAAACATAACGAATATTAACTATTCTTAAGTCCTATTCTTAAGTCCACCTACTGCAAGAAGTGAAATATAAACAATAACCGTCTAAAACCACCTCAAACAATTACATTATTTGCGATTTACATGACATATTAATTTTGATAAGTAAAGGGCAAAAGAGGAATAAATTTTGCAAAATAGAAACAGTTCCTCAGTTTATTAACCAAGCGTCTTACCTGAACACTTCTTTCCATCTTGGGTGTACTTGCTACTTTTGCAGACACAAATTGGATCATTTCCGTCAAGTTTGCACAGATGTTCACACTGTAATTCTTCGACCTCAGCTTCGCTGCATACATGTTTCACTAGCAATGTGATTGTAAAAATCACCATTAAACTATACATTTATAAAGCTTCACAGTCAGTTTTTAACATTACAATAGACAGGTACGATAATATGTGAATATCATTTTGCTACCAGACATGAACCATTACTGCTCAATGTTATATCAATATGTCTATTTCTCATTTGTTACAATAAAAAAACTTAAATGTAAAAAAACTGAACATTTTCTGACTTTCGCAGTATGCACCCTGGTAAATATTGGCATTTGGTTTATGACAAGAAAGTAACATATGAAAATTAATGTATTTAAAAGATCCTATGGATGATACGAGAAGAAAGCTGGAAATACATTTCTCTATACCAATAAAGTAACAACGTAAATAGAGTTCACTAACCGTGTGCAATATCTTCACACTCACTTATGTCTATAAAAATAGAGGAACTAGATCATTGAAATCGTCGTTGATACACTTGTTGTAAAGAAATAAAACACAAAAACTCACGGTTACAGTTGCGTCCGTCTGGGGCGAGCCTGAAGTCGTCCTCACACCGACAGCCGTAGGACCCCTCCCGGTTCTCACAGATCTGCTCACAGCCGGGGTCAAAGTCGCCCAGCGAACACTCGTTCTGGTCTAAACGGACGAGCAATTTAGTCACTGGTACAGAGTCAAAAGATTTGGTGGAGAGAGTGTGTTTTCCATGTTTTGTGTGTGTTTTATTTCGTTTTGACGAAGGGCCTACATCTATTAAATAATTATGGACTTTTCTCGGATTAACCTTGACGTACTACGTGATTCGATTTTTACAGATTTCTGACTTGTAGGCCCATATGAGAAACTGTAACAGGAGGGATTTTCTGGGAGGGGCGTCCAAAGATCACCAAGCAGGATTATGCTTCTATGCTATTCGGTTTATAAGTCCTGTAGCAAGGAAATATCACAACGTTTTTAGCACCAATTGGCTTACCATGGCAATCGATTAGGACTACTGTATGGCAAAGGATTGATTAGAGATATTAATTACCTTTGCACATCTTTGTTCCCGGGACCTGTTCATAACCGTTACGACACACACACGTAAAATCCCCGGCCACGTTCTTACACTGACTGACTGTTACGTTACAAGTGTCTGTCTTCTCCACGCATTCGTCTATGTCTAAACGTTGACAAAAGGGATGATAAAACATTTCAATCGTCTCTTTTTCTTAGCAGGGTGGTGAGATTAACTTTAAGAACATTTCCATCCCTAAGACTAAAAGGCAACAGACTGTAACAGAATGCACA
The DNA here is from genome assembly GCA_936440205.1 of Lepidonotus clava. Taxonomy (NCBI): domain Eukaryota; kingdom Metazoa; phylum Annelida; class Polychaeta; order Phyllodocida; family Polynoidae; genus Lepidonotus; species Lepidonotus clava. Next base: position 32,187,409 of record OW387139.1, read on the forward strand.
GTTATTTGCATTGCCATTTATACAATTGATAACACCTCGCCAAAACGGCAATGCATATACGCCCGACGTCGTCTAAATAGGCTCGACTATTTTCGCGCACATAGGAGAATCAATGCACGCTACATATTAGTAGTATATGGAAATGGAAATGCACTGAGGGTTTGATTGATGTTGCATGTAATTGTTCCTCTTATCTGCTTATATAGGTGACGTCGTGTATACAATGTACCTAGGAACACAATGTCACGTATATTTATTCTATAATAAGGCTACAACTTAGTAGTTTATGGAAATGAGAATTTATAGATTGTTCTGTCCACACTGTAAAGGCGACAATTTTATTTTAGAAGTAAACAGTAATTATGGGAGTTTGGTGCTTGTCATGTACAAATCATACATGTCACATAGCTTATGTTATTTGACATATTTTGGCAATATTGTATTTAAAGTCCTGTGTACTTACATGAGATCGTGAAAATATAGATAAATAGATATTTGAAAACTTAGGGATTATAGTAATCTCAAATCATATGAATGTTTTAACATCGTCTCAATATCCTGAATGTTATAACATCTTCTCAATATCCTGCATACTCTATGCAATAAACAGGCAGTAAATTAACACAATCATTAAACGTATGGAGTAACATTCTTCCCACCACCGAAGAAGAAACGTAGCATCCCTATGCTTGCCACTTGACTTGGTCCGTGGTCGTTGGCTGTCGCGTGTACAATTGAAACAATACACAAGAAATGTAAGTAGTATATGGAATTAGGAATTTAAAGTATAGCTGGCCAAAGCTGCATGGTCTTATATAGGCGACGTCGTGTATACACTGTATCTAGTATAAACGACGTCGTATACAGACGTCTCGCGTATAGCTGGTTCGTGGTAGGTGAAAAATCGTGAACACCTTAAGTGCCTTTCGTTGAGTGGAGAGGCATTTTTATTATGACACCTAGGTGGTTGAAGATATTGCCTCCATTTACCTTCACAAGCCATTCCCTGAACATCTAGGAGAATACACCCCAACCCATGAAACAACTCAAGAAGCTATATTGGCGGACTGAAATAATATTATGTGCAATGGATTGCTGCCAAAATGATATGTGATAAGGCATGCACAACATGCATATTCAGCAGATGGCCTCGCACTGAAAGTACGCACATTTTTCCAAAATTATATAGAATAACTATAATGAAAATAATAATCATCATAACTATTACTCATTATGCCATACTGAAAATGCAGCGCAGGTTACACACCTTCACAGCCGATCGTGCCTTCCTTCAGCCTGTAGCCCGAGTGACACGCACACTGATAGAGGGGCTCCTTGTTGGTACAGTTACTCCGGGTCAGATCACACTGGTGACACCGTGTATCACTCTCACCCGTACACTGACTGAGGCACTCATTCACATCTACAGGGATATTTAGAGAAAACAAGATTGAAAGGTTTCAAAGGTTAAAAATTGAAAAAAGGAATTATTATCTTATAAATTCGCATTCGATTTATTTTGCAATTGCTTTGTGTGTTCGAACACTAATCATGGCTTATTGATAATAGCGAACCGATTGTCATAATCAGTCACAAATAATGTGGGCTCGTTTCACTAATAATTAAATCGTTTCTGTTCAGCCGCTCCAATAGATGAATTCCGATATGTATATTTGCAACTGCGGATACAAGAAAAAACAGAACTTTGTACCTGCAATTTACTTTTACGATTATTAGTGGCATACTTTGCAATATCTCACGATTAAATCAGCGAGTAATTTCTGTCCTAAGACCGACCAGTTTGCAATAATCTTTCATCAGGGAAAGGTGAGAATTGCTAAATTGGATCTTTCTTTTGTGTAGATAGTAGAACTAGGCAGTGTTTACTTATCTTAATGATATTATTTTGCTAGAAAAAACTGATTTTTATTTCATTCTTAAATTACCCATGCAGTGACAGTGTAACGATGGGATAAATGACTCACCCACACACATGCCCTGGCCGTCGACGTCGGGCTCGTACAGGGGCACCTGACACTGACATGAGAAGCCGCCCACCTTGTTGACGCACTTGGCGCGCGGGTCCACGCATGCATTGCTGTTCTCTTGACATTCGTCCCGATCTGGTACAAACATAACAGAGAATAATAATAAAATCACACAAAAACGTATATAATTGAACGACATGAGCAGTGTTGCGATATGATGTGACACAGTTGTATCGGACTATCCCACTGGTTTCGAACAAAACAAATTTCTGTGAGCTGAGAGGGGAATAGTGTAAAAGGGATAAAAAAAAGAAAAGAAGAGGGAATTCCTTCCACTCGACTATTAGATATTTCAGATCTTAAATCTCATAATGTCCTAATAATTGCAGTTCTTATGCTAACTGAAAAATGTCCTAGCACAGTATCAAATTGACTGGTGCTCCATATCTGCTTATGTCCGAATTGAAGCATTGTAGCTTAATGCATATTAAAACTGTTGCATTTACATAATTATAATCTGCACGCTAATGATTCCTGAAAAATACGTCAACAACTTACGAGTCTCTCTGAACATGTCTACGTACCCGTACACTCGGCGCCACCGCCATTCTTGACATAGGTGTCGTCCTTACAGACACACTCATACGACCCGTTCGTGTTCTTACACTTCACATTCTTCTCAATTGGACAAAGCACTTCCCCATTGTCTTTGCATTCATCAGTGTCTAGAATGATAAGAAGAGAAGTTTGAAGGTGAGCGTTAATCTTTGTTTCTTATTGCTAAGAACATGGAGACTAGTTTTAACTTTACTCTCTCTGCTAAGAACGTAGGCTCTGCTGTAATCTTTTGCATCCATAATAATGCAATCAGTTGACAGGCTAGTTGTGTTGGGAATTAATTGACAATAGTCGTTTGTATTCAACCAGCTTTGAACAATAAAGTAGCCACACTTATAAAGGTCCTTGTGGCCCATCTCATTAGGTTACACTTAGGATGCAGAACACCTTACAGTTATTTCCCAATACAAGAGGGATGAAAGAAGTCACCTGGCTCGTTATTTAGAAAGAAGGAAAAAAAAATCAAGTTAGGTATACTAGGGGCCTTCCATTTAGTACGTACGCAAATTTTCAAAAATCTCAGACCCGCACCCACACACCCCCTGGGGCACAAATACGCATTAGATTTATTGCAAGAACGTACGCAAATTTTCAAAAATTTCAGATCCCCCCTCCCCTCCTTGATGCATACGTACTTAATGGAAGGCCCCTTAGGAAAAACTAGGCGAAAAAGACCCACATTTGGAACACTCAATGTAACCAGGCCCTGCCTACATGGGCTCTATTAAGATATCTATTGTCTGACGCCCTGTAGGTTATGTCTACAACGCTTACCCTTGCAGCGCTTTTTCTCTGGCGGGATGAGCTCATAGCCAAGTTGACACTGACACTCCTGCTGTTTATTGATGATCGCGCAGGTATAATCACAACCGTGGTTTGCGTCGCATTGGACCTTAACTGCGGCCACAGGGGTAAAGGGACAGTGGTTAATTCATAACTACGAATACATTGATAGAATTAACAAACGATCGTACAGGCCTACAGTTATAAATAGGCCTATGCTTTAACCCATAACCCCTGACTACCAAAATGGTCAACTGCAATATGGAAACTTCTTAACTGATGAATTTTTTTTCAAAACTCAAATTTTCATAATACGGCATTGTATCTGTGAAGTATAGCTCTATATTATAGTCGACGAATTGGAATCAATTTAAAGCCCTATTTGAGTTCAATTGCTGTAGATTTTGATAGATATAATGGATTCAGAACCTCCAAGCACCACATGCGGTTCACCATGCTACTGATGTGTATAATTATGTGGTCAAAAGTTTATTATAACGTTAATCGTCTTATGAACGCTGCAATGTCCTTATAAAATGTTTTTTTACTATGATAAGAAATTGAAAATCGGCACATTATAAATGATATAATCCTTATCATCGTGTTCAGGATATGGATAATGTAAACCAGACTTTACCAAGGCAGGACTTGCCGTTGGCCGACAGCTCCAGGCCCTCGGGACAGGTACACGTGTAGTCACCTATCGTGTTGATACAGTAGTCGGCCGAGTGACAACTGTGAGACCCAGACGTACACTCGTCTATATCTGAATGGTGAGTATCAGGTTAGGTTCCAGCAATTCTAGATCTATCAACCGAGGTTCCAAAAGAGGGAATAAAGTTCTAAGATTACTAGAGTACCTAATTATAATTTATTTTGATAGAAATGATACATAAATGAGGGTATCATGGCATGGGAGAAAACGGAGGAAGGAAACATCACACTTTTTTATAAATGTTGTTAGTAGGCTAGTATATTGAAATGGTGTATTGCTGTAGTCGGTAAATCAAGTGGTATGGCTGCACAGGAGGAATGAAAAGAAGACTTCAGACTTACAACGTACAGCTACATAATTATGTAAAACAGAGTATTCACTAGAATGACACAGTTCACCCATTAATGAATTATTACATGTTTACGACATAATATCGCCCTGCAGCATAGAAGGAATTGTAAAAGAGATGTTGTGTAAGGTTAAATTATGATGTAGTATAAATAAATAAATCAAAATAATTATGGTATTGCACCCTTAAAGGAAATTGAAGGGAGGTAACTTTTAAAGTAAGGTATTGCACTGGAAGGGGGCAACTTGTAGAGGTTATATATTTTAGAAAGTATTTATAATAAGGTTGATCATGTATTGATTGAAATCAACAAAATCACATTGTCTGTGACAAAGTTAAAAGTTCCTATGGCTCACCTTGACAGAATTTGGGGTTTTCTGTCCTGACCTTGTAGCCGGCGTTACACCCACATACGTAGCCCCCCTGTGTGTCCGTACAGGTGTGTTGACAGCCTCCACGGTCTATGGCCGCACACTCCACTTTGTCTGAAAAGGTCAAATTGCATGTTATAAGCGCATGGGGCGCATGGAGGTGCAGGGACGGATGCAAGGCGGGGCGCGGGGCGCATGGGGCGTGCGTCCCCTCCCCCCCCCCTTTTTTTTTTTTTTTTTTGGGGGGGGGGGGGGGGTCAAATATTAAATCTTTTAATGCCCATCCCCTTCTCGAATTCCTGGATCCGCCCCCGTGTGTCTGAATCCCCTAAAATTGCCCAAGTCTATAAGTTATGATATAGAGTGATTTTGTGTGTGTCAAGACATACAATTTGAATGCCATGCGTTTTGAATGTATAGGCATAATTCGTTGAGTGGATCAGTGGATTAAACGTAAGTGAACATCAGTGGTTTTGTTTCTAAGAACGATAGTTTGTTACTGTAAAACTATAGTCTGTTATTAAATATGAGCCGCCCCACTTACCGGCGCAGTCGAAGCCGTCGCCCTCAAAACCGTCGAGACAGGCGCAGGAGAAGGTGCCGGGCATGTTGGTACAGTTACCGAAGTTACTGTCACACGGATACGTTTTGCACTCATTCACGTCTACATAAAGCAAGGTTTTAACAATGGAAAGTTGGCATCATGAATAGCGTATATATGTGTGAAGCATTATACATTCATGGTATTTTGAAAATATTGTTGATCTTACTATTCTTTCATGCACAGCGTCTATATTGTAATCACAATGCAACCATTGTGCAATCATTATAGATATAATATCTACTAGCCTATATTCAGATAATTTTTCAGTAAATGCCAAAACCTGGGAATTCAAGTGCCACAGAACTTGTTGTAATATGATGCAGCTTTTCTTTGAACATAAAAGATGTTCCAAAAAAGGAGGGCAACATAATTTAATGTGCCCATCATACACATGTCAATACTGACTATCCAATCTGACAATTTCAATATAACTCTGATTACCTCACCTTCACAAACGTTCGTGTCCGTCTTTTGGAATCCAGACTCGCATCCACAAGAGAATGAGCCGATTGTGTTCTGGCAGAATCCTCGATCGGGCCTAACGTCACAATTATGGAGACTGCTTCCATTTGGATGAACCTCCGTGCACTCGTCAACGTCTAAACAAACAATCATATCCAAAAGTCAGCACATATAAAAGGTATGATACAGCTGAGATCTTAAGCAGCTTTGTTTCTCTAGCATAATATAGCATGATACAAAGGAAAATACTTCTATCGTTTTATGGTGTGAGTTTATCAAGTACAAACATCGGTCATACGTTTTCTCGATAGTTCTATTCGTGATTACACCTGCGCGACCATAGTGTATAATAGAAAATAACAATTCATCGATTCACCCTATTCAATAGACTACAGAGCCTGTGGAATCCATAAATTACCACCGCAATTGGTAACCATCCACAAACAACACACTCTGCAAGACTATATGCTGCTATCAGACAATAAAGTAAATTCAAAATCATTTTTCACCTATACAGGCATATTTGTCCAGCGACTTGTAGCCTCCCAAACAGTCGCACCTGTACCCCGGCTGTTCGTTCATGCAGGTACTCACAGTCCCATCGCACCCGTGGATTCCCAGGGAACACTCGTTTTTATCTATAAAACACAAAATTATGTCAATAAAGTCGTGTCCAATAAGTCGAGCCGCTTAATGCGTGTCCAATTAGGAACTGTTCTGACTGGTTAATTATGAATATGATTAAACAAATCTTTAAAAAGTAACAAAATCTGAATGGCATCAGTAGATATTTGTGGGGTATCCCCGACAAATTATTATAGTAATAGGCTCTGCTATGGTGCAGGTACATATGCAGAGACCTTGTGCATTATTTTTGAATGAGATTAGATTTGGAGATTATTATTAAAAATACGATATGCTGCTAAATAAATTTACCATATTAAGCTTTTATGCCTCATCTACTTTGTAATTTTGTCCTATATACTATCCATTATGTTAATTTTCGTAATTTGCCATACTTTACTCTGAGGACTCTGGAGGATAACCCTAGACAGTAGTCCCTACTACTGTCCTACCTACCTACACAGGTGACCCCGTCCAGTAGTTGGTGGTTGAGACATTGACAGAGAACTGTCGTACCGTCCTTAGCACACTGCCCGCCGACACACCTTAATTTGTCATCGTCCGAACATACTAGGCTTGCTTCAGAATAATAAATACAAAATATAATGGCCTTATGAGAATATAGATTATATGCACATCTCATATGTATAGGCCTATGTGGATGGTGTTGCAAAGGCAAACAGATGTGGCCCATGGTTTAATCATGGCAATAGATATGTTATTTGTTTCTTAACCCGCCGGAGATTAAACTTTTATAATCAATCGATATCAATTATTACGCAGCAATTGGTAACAAACGTTTCTATGCAATACTTTGTGTTACATCAAGTCATTGTACTCTGTCAATTAAATCTTGTCTTTCGGGTAGTCTTTACTTGAGACTAGATAATAATTAATAGTGATCATGTTTGGTAACCATAAGGAAAAACTATTATGAAATGACGGGTAGACAGCAATAGTTTAGTGAACTAAGTCATTAAAAAGTTAAGAAAGCGATAATAGGTCAGGGATGAATAGAGTGAGATACTAATTGAGGTATGACTCACTTTAAAAGATTCATGTGTACTACTTGAGTTTGAACTGAATATGGTGAGGAACTGGTCGAAATAGGAATCAGACAGAAGGTGTATTAATTAAGGGGTGAAGGGCCAGGATAAGGCTTCCTGTGTAGGATGAGCTTTTGTTAAAATTAAAGATATGACTTGCACTAACAATCACATATAAATACAGGGTAACGCGCCAAGGTGAATGGTATGTGGCACAAGTATACAGTTGTGATTCGTCATTGTGACATCTAATTAAGGGAATGATTATTAATCAAGAATTAAAGCGTCGAGGCTGACAAAGGAGGGGCAGTATAGTGCAAGAGGTGTATAACTCACGCTGACAGTCAAACGGGTTGGTGTCATCGACGACGAAGCCCGGGGAACAGGAGCAGGTGTAGCTGCCTATAGTGTCCGCACACACCTGGCCACAATTATTGTCCTGTTTGCACTCGTTTACGTCTTAAACAGTTAACATGAATGAAGTATTAATACTTTTATCACAAAGACCTTCATAAGCATACAAGTCATGTATAAGACATAAACACTTGCTGAAATATTCTAACCACGTGCCTACTAATTACAACGGTTATCAATCGAGTATGTGTCGGCGAGTGTGGCTCCTTTGTTTGGGGGAAGATTGTTTGTTTTTTCTTTATGAAAATAAGGAAAGCTAGAAATGTCAAATCTTAACTTCAAATGAAATTAGAGATGCCTCAGTCCTACCAATAGACCGACCTTAAAATGGGTCCTGCATGGCTGATAAACTTATCAATATCACGAAGAATACTAAAGTACTATGTTTTCATATAGTCAGGTGTCGTACTCACTCAGACATCGGCTGGGGTCGGTGAGGTCCGGCACGAAGCCGGGCTTACAATCACAGGCGTAGGTCCCCTCTACGTCACGGCACACGGTGGACGTTACGTCACACGTGGCCGTGCCCACGTTACACTCGTCTATGTCTGAAGTGGGAAGGGAGAAGGGCTATGTCATAATGTATCAGCGTCGGGCCAAGGATTTCGAAATAGGGTGCCCATGATTATTAAAGCCAAATACTAAGATCCCCTGGATCTGTCCACCTATATATAATATATATGGGTATAATACTAGTAGGTGGATAAATCATGTGTATCACTTGATTGGGGGATTCATGCAAGTTGACATTTTACTATTGCCATACACCAATGATTCCGTGACATACACCCAGGGCATTGCAAATATTGTCTGGATTTCACAAAGAAAACATTGTTATAATGGAACAAGGTATCAGCATAAATGACAAAGGAATGTGACCTCATACACTATAAGCTTTTGATGCTATTTAACTTCTCACCTGCGCAAGGATCACCTCTGTAGCCGTCCACACATTGACAGCGGTACCAGCCGGGCTCGTTGGTACACAGAGAATGGGGGCCGCACACCCCGGGGGTCTGACACTCGTCTACGTCTAAAATAATGGTCGAGAGGGAAAGGACAAGCTACAACAAATCAAATACTATAAACCAAGGTAAGTTTAATATCAAAGACACCTAGTTGTGAAATAAAGACCTATTTTACATCTACATCTTTGAGACGTATACAGTTCTTTTACCAATTTTTCAATAATGATCTATGTTTTGTATGTGGAATTTAAGAGTGACGGATTTATGGTCTTCTCTGCCCAGCACTACCACAGCAAATGACAGTTGTCACTTAGAAGTTGCCAACAGTAACCTGCGTGACAACCAGGGTTTGTTTAGCAGCCAGGGTTGTGACATCATCATTATCTGATGTGATTCAGGTAAGTTTGTACTCAGTGGGATAATGAATTGTTGAGTATCCATAGCAACCCATGTAGATGGAGTTAGCATCTGAGAAGAAATAATTGTTGGTATTGAGCGGTTTCGCCTTAAATGGCTCTTCAGGTGCGAATTTATAGGGAATACAAATATATAGGGAAAATTCCATTGATATTTGTCATGTGGAATTTACAGTGATAGGCGATTAGAGACTTGTCGCACAGTGATGTTTAATTAATTTCCTATCCCAACAAAAAGTGTGAAATGATCACTCGAGGATTGTGCGCACCTTTACACTGCGGGCCAATGGACGTGTAGGACTCGTTTTTACACGTACACGTGAAGCCGCCGAAGATGTTGGTACATATGTGTTCACATCCGCCGTTCGCAACTCCCCCCTGCTCGCATTCATTGATATCTGGGGAGGAATAGTATAGGCCTAATTATGATAATACATGTACTCAGATGACGTGAGCTGAGCATGCACAACCTTTTTTTTCGTATAGAGCACATATCAAACTTTCATGTGAAACTAGAGGCAAGTTCAAGGAATCGTGATAGGATTAAGGCCTACATAATATTTATATGTTTCAGGAATATAATTATTCATGTTCATCGATACAGACTATGGAGCAGTGATCTTTCGATTTACCAAAAAGACCTAACACTGTCTGATAAGAGAAATAATTATGCTGGTATTCAGGATTAGAAAATTGGCACACAGTGATGTTGCATTAATTGTTTATTTAAAACAAAAAGTGGGAGGCTCAAAAATAATCACTCGAGAATTCTGCGCACCTTTGCACCGGCGGCCAATGACATCATCATAAACTATAAGTTGGTATTTTCATAATTTGTTTGAAGATCATCTGTGTACGAGTGAATATGGTACACAGATAAATTAATCAATTAAAACAAAAATCATAACTTTTATGATCAACCCACCTCCACAGCTCTGGCCGTCCCCGGTCATACCCTCCGGGCAGGCCGCACAGAGGAAGTCCCAGCCCAGGAGCAGGTTGGTGCGGTTGTCCCTGAGCAGCTCGGCCTGAGCAGCTGGCACGTCGGTACACAGCGTCTCACACGGGTAGTTGGCGCAGCCGTCCTCGTCCTTATCGCACGCCGCGCCCGTCCACCCGGTGCGACAGCGACACGACACAGACACAAAGTCCACCGTGGACTGGGACACCCAGAGACACTCCCCCTGCCCCTCCTGGGGAGATGGAGGGAGAAATGTGGAGGGATCGTTGACTATGATAGCAGTGGTACTTTTTTTGTATCAATAGAGAATTGGAATTAGGAAAAGAGAAAGATAACATTTAAGAGTTTGATAATAAGATAGACCCGTATTATTGTTGAAGTACTTCAAAGTTTGGTGTAGTACTTCCTAATTGTGGAAGTTGTTGAGGGGAGTAATGAAGATGAAGGCAGGAGTACTGTTGAGATGTTGTATTATTTCTTCAGTCACAGGTTATTAACCATAGGCCTAAGCCTAGGCTCTTACACAATGAACATGTGTTCACCTTGGTGTTCAGACTCCCACTGCCCTCACAGCAGGGGTGCATTCAAGATTCCCTCCACAGGCCTCCAGGGCCCTGATTGGTTGTTCAGGTTCCAGGTGGACCTTGTGGCTCCACCTGGAGTGGACCCTGTGGCTCCACCTGGAGCCTGTGAGGGTAGTTAGACCTACTTTAAGGGTATAGTTTTTGTACTTAATAATTTTGAATATATTGTGTATAATTTTATACTAGTTCTCACATAAATATATTTAGAAATAATATGTTTTAGAGGATAGAAATGTCCTACCGATTTTAAGGTATGACATAATGCCCCCCTTCCCCACAAAAATTTGCCTCTGCGCAAATCTAAAAGTAGGGTGATACTTAATGCCGAAAATACTATACCCAAAAAGTTTGTATAGATGTTAAAATTTGGTATTCTAAACAATGATAGCGATCTTCTAAATGATATCAATTATATAATGATAGCATGTGATGTATGAAACAATGAAAGCTTTAACTTTTATAGGCTAATTCTAGCTTTTCTAATTTAACTTTTAGTTTATATAAACCAAGTCGCAATTGACGAGGTTATAAATTCTAATACAATATGTTTCATCTAACTTTAGAGTTAAAAAGGTTTTTGATGATAATTGTTTAGATTATTAGAGTTAGTATCCCTGACTGTTTTCCCTACCTAAATCACTGAAAGAAATGCAACATCAAGTACTTAAATCTAGCTGAAAAAGAAAGTAGATAATTAATCTGTAATTGATAATTTTCAAAACCATAGTTTTCTTTTTTCTAAAGGACTTATTTTCTACAATTAGGTCTTATTTTGTATTAATGTTATAATGTTCTTTCCTTTTTGCCAAATAGAACTTTGCGCCTAAAGCACTAAATGGTAGATGTTAAATTTCATTGGTTTTTGAAAATTTAGAGTAGCAGTATTTTTGGGACCGTTTATGTCAAGGACATCAACGTGGCCCTCTCTTGGAGGCATGTCCAACATATGTACAGAAGCTAGGGTTTTGAATTCATTATTAGTATACAAGAAATATCTATATAAGTAATATTTACAATAACAAGTTTAGACATTTGAAAATTGTTGAAGTTGATTTCGATTTTTTACATTTGTTCATTTAGCTGTGGGCTCCTACAGCTTATCATTTGTTGTTGTTGATCGTCTGTTCTTATCCTTTGTTGTTGTTGATCGCCTGTTGTTTCAGTCTGATGTGGTTTGTTGGCACTTATGCGTTTGATTTTTAGATTTTAGTTAGATTTAGTTTGAATAGTTCATGCTTTGTCCTGCGTTAGATGTGTTGAGGTGTATCTGGGCGAGACGGGTCGTGCTTGTCCGATGCGTTGTCCCATCGGTGTTGGGTGGTTGTTGGCTGACTGCTGCCGTCCCAACGTACCGTCTCGCAGCAACTTGAATGAGAGATTTGAGAAGAATCAGGGTATGCATATAAAAGAACGCAGGTTGTAGTGAATGGTTTAAAGTTATTGATTTTGTTTGTGTGTTTCTGGTGTGAACTCCGTTAGTTTTTTTTTTTTTTTTTTTTTTTTTTTTTTTTTTTTTTCTTTTTTTTTTTTTTTAATTAAGTATTCTTCTTTTAGTTTAGCAAAATTGTTCTACTTGTTAGGAAATTTGGAATATTAATAGTAAGATTAATTCTTGCATAGTTGGTCCAAAATACTTAACGTTGTTGTAGTTATAGATCACTATAGATCTAGTTGATTCAGGAGCCGTTAGTCGGAGAGCTAGGTTATCTGCATAGTGTTGTCCCAGTTGTTTTCCCAGGGAGATGTTGACACTCTCAGTTAGTTGGCAGCCTGGATGGACCAGTAGATGTTGATGAAGCTTGTTGTTGACCACTTCAGTAGCGATATTCCTGTATGGAAGAGATTGAAAAGTGTTTGAATGTGTATCGGAGTGTTGTGTAGGTCGGGAAAGTGTATGAAAGTGAAGTGTTTGTTAGCTACTTTTTGTTTGTTTGTTTTGCGCCTGCATTATCTACGTTTTTAATCAAATAGAATTTGTCTTTCATTTGACATTTTCTTTTTGTTTGAATGACTTTTTGTTTTATCTACTTTTTGTTTTTCTTCACTTAACATACAATAGATAGCATAGCAACACTTTTGGGAGAGTTTCAATTCTAGTTAAGATTAGCGTAATGCTATTCATTTTTGTGTGTCGCTGCTGAAAAGAAGTATGAGGTTAATGTTAGTGAATACGCCCAAGTCAACCTTCACGTGTAATCACTCTGAAAAATCAGGCTCAAATACCGTCCAAAGGGGTGTCACTGGGAAATGTGTAAGTTATAATAGGTGGATCCTAACCAGGTTTATCAGGCCTGGTAAGATCAGCTGCAATTGGGAATGTGTTGAGCCTATGAACCTCAGGGCGTGTGGAACTGTCACACCATAGGGGTTTGGCTAGGACCCCGGAGCTTTTGCTCCCTGAGGGTAGGCTTATATTTAGGAGTATGTTTTATGGATAGTCAGTTGTCGCAAGCAGACAAATAGATAATGCATTATCTACCATCCTCAATCATAATAACTTGATAGGTCACATGATTGTGCTTAACCGTCTATATAGTGTTGACAAAATTGCCTGATAATATTGTGATCATTTAGTTTGCATAGGTTGGAAATGACATGAATGAAACAATGTCATTAATACGGCCAGTGACAGTGGCCCAAAGGATCGATGGTATTGGCAATCAGAGTGTCCGTTTACAGGTGACTTGAGGATGAATTATGATGATGTGTTGACCTTTTGTGTTTTGAGTGCAAAAAGAAAGTGGTTTTGTTGTTTATTTGGACATTCACATTGTAGATTGTTTATTTCACTCTTTTTTTTGTAGTTTTTAAGTTGATCTTGTTCCTCGTTTTGATTTTCTCCTTAGTTTTGAGTGAGTTGGTTTTGTTTTAATTGTGTTGTCTGTCCTCAACAGTTGTTCTGTTGCTTTAATTTCCTTGTTGTTTATTTTCCACATTTTTTTCAGGTGTTCACTGTTTGGCGTTATCAATCTTCCGGCAAATTGGTTGTTCTTGATTTCCGTTATTCTTTTTAGTCGGTCGACGTGGACGTTCCGGGTCAGCAGCTTTCCAGTTTTGATGTCCCTAAGGGTTGCAGTGTGGATATTAGGTCGCTTACAAACCAAATAAGGACCTGAATAGATTGGTTGTAGTTTCTTTGAAGTTCCTTGTTTTAGAAGATTTGGAATATGGACATATACTATGTCAGCTTTCATTATTGTTGACTGCTTTGTTTTAGGATCATACCTTGTCTTCATTTCTTTTTCTGAGAGTTTAAGATTCTTCTGGGACATTTCCCATGCCAGATCTTGAGCAAGAACAGTATCGGTGACACTCTGGAGGATGTTTTTCTCCTTGTCACCAAGGTTGATCGTTGCATCAAGAACTGTTTTGGGGTTTCGCCCGTAAGTCAAAAAGAATGGACTGTAACCAGTAGACCTGTTTTCGGTGTTATTCATGGAGAATACAATTGATGGCAAGTATAAGTCCCAAGTTTCCTGGTTACTAATACAATACGATCGAAGAGCATTTCCAATGGTCTTGTTGTTCCTTTCTACAAGTCCATTCGACTGAGGTCGGTAGGGTGAAGATAAGATGTGCTTGATATTATATTTCTGACACATTTCTTTGAATTCCTTTCCTGTGTAGGATGTACCATTGTCAGTCTGAATGCTGCCTGGTACACCATGTTGGCATACAACATTTTTGACGAACTCATAAGCAGTTCGATGGGCAGTCAGATCAGCTGTAGGATAGGCTACACAGAATCGGGAGAAACGGTCTATAGCAACTTGTATGTATTTGTTTCCTTCTGGTGTTTCGGGAAGAGGACCGATAGCATCTAAGTTCCATTCTGAGAATATTGCTGGTGCTGGTGTATGAAGGGTCATTGGACTGATTGAGTTCCTGACGGCTCTTTTAGCTTTCATACAGGTGTTGCAAGTATTGACAAACTTTTGCACATCAGACGTCATTGATTTCCAGTAAACTCTGGGTGTCATTGCTGATAACATCTTCACAGCTCCCAAGTGACCAGCAAGTGGATCATCATGGAAGTGGCTCAATGTCTTTTTGACCCAAGTTTCTGGTATGACGAGTTGAAGTGAAATGTCGCCAAACTTTTTCCACAATCTGTGGTTGATATGTACCAGCACATTTTCAATTAGAAGGAAGTCTTTTGATTTATTCATGATTTGTGAAGCATAACTCTTGTTGTCTGGAAGTTTATCTTGTTCTAAGTAGTCAATGATGTCTATGATCTCTGTACTTGAACGTTGATCTCTCTTCAGACTTGTAACGTTGAAGTCATTGCTTGGTAGAGAATTTAGAAAGTGTATGATATTTTCTGCCTGGTCTTTCGATTTCTCTTTCATTGTCTTTGGATCTAAATTGTCAGTTTGTTTGACTCCTTGGTTGTTCGGTTTTCGTTTTGGTTTGACTGTCACTGGTTGATTTCTTTTTGTTTTCTCTTTTGTTGCACAAATCTGTTGTTTCGTAGTACTTGTAGGTTGAGCATGTTCAGTTGTTGTCTGAGTTGATTGTTCCTCACATTGTTTTTGCTTGACATTAGGTTCACTTGAAGTTTGAGTTGATTGTTCCTCACATTGTTTTTGTTGGACATTGGGTTCACTTGAAGTTTGAGTTGATGAATCTGAATATGTGGTCTCTGTTAGGCTTTGTACTGTTGATGTTATTGGGGTCCTAATCACTGTTGTGGACTTGAAGTCAACATTGCTGGCGGCTGTAATATCCAAAGTGTTAGTTTGAATGGGTATGAAGGTTTTGTCCCCCGCCTTGGCTTTGTATGTCTCTTCACAGTCACAATAGTGATAATGAGTCGGTTCTTTCAGAATCGGTTTTGTTCTACTTTCATGCCTTACAATCTGAACTGGCAAATCCTCGTCTTCAAAGTGTTGAACTTTTGTGTTTTTGTTGAAATTAATTCTTTTTGACACTTTGATCTTTGGTGCTGGTGGTGGAGGGTTTGTCAGTCCTGGTTGATCTGGGTAAGGACGTCTTGAAAGAGTGTCCGGACCATTCATCATTTTTGATTTACCTGCTACATGAGTTATTGTGAAAGAGAACTGTTGGATATCAAGGGCCCAGCGTGCCCATCTATGCTGGTTATCTTTCTTAGTCAGAAGTGGGATCAAAGCTGCATGGTCGGTGTAAAGTTGAAAATGTCTACCTTCCAAATAGTGTCTAAAATGTAGAACAGAGTATACAACGCCTAAAAGTTCCCTTTCTGTAGCGCTGTAATTTCTTTCATGATTTTTGAGACAGCGCCCAGCAAAAGCTACTGGTCTTAAAATTCCGTTTTCATCCTTTTGTGATAGTGTACTTCCTACACTAATGCCTGAAGCATCTGTTGCCAAAATGAACTCTTTTTCAAAATTTGGATAATGAAGTAGAGCTTCTTTACATAGAGCATTTTTGAGCTTGTTGAAATTTAGATCACATTCATCTGTCCAATGAAATTTTACTTTATCTTCTGTTAACCGATACAAAGGTTTGGCCAAAGTTGCGAAGTCTTTTATGAATTTCTTGTAGAACTGACACATGCCGTTGAATGATCTCACTTGTTTCACTGTTTTTGGAGTTGGGAATGTTTTGATTGCTTGAACCTTTTTGGGACATGGTTGTAGGCCTTGTGGTGTTACGACCATACCTAAGAAATCAATTTTGTCCATGAAGTATTGACACTTTGAGGGTTTCAATTTCAAATTACCATGTCTTAGACTTTCGAAGACGTCTTTAAGATCTCTGAAATGGTCTTCTTTGTTTTGAGAGAGGATCAAAATATCGTCTAAATATGGGATCGCACATTTATACTTTAACTTGTTCAAAATCAAGGTTACCAGGGCGCAGAATGCTTGAGGCGAGGTAGCCAAACCCTGAGGCATCACTTTATATCTATACTTTGCATTTTGTGTTAAAAATGCAGTAGCATCTCTGCTCGCTTCCGATAGAGGAATTTGGAAGAAGCCTTGTTGCGCGTCGAGCTTAGAAAAGATGGCTGGTTTTAAGTCACCAATCATTTCTAAGCTTGTGTCGGCACGCGGCGAACCAAGAGACTGCTTGATAATAGAAGTGTTTAAATGCCTAAAGTCCGAAATGAGTCTGACTCCTGACTTATTGCCATCAGAGTCATATTTTTGAAGGAGAAAAGCCCTACTGGCCCAAGGACCAGAGGTAGTTTCTTCTAAGATCCCTTGTTTTACATAGTCTTGACAAGTTTCTTCCATTAACCGTGCTTTATCTGGGGCCATCCTGTATGGGAGGAAGTGGCAAGGAACAGCATCAGGTTTCAATTCAATGGTGTGTTCGTACAGATTTGTCAGACCAATTTTTCCGTCTTTCCCTACAAAGATGTCGTCATACTCTTTTAACAGGTTATCTAGTTGTTCTTTTTCTTGATCAGTTAGTTTTATTGAGGACTCAGATTGATTTGAGTGGTCTATTTCAGCATTATGAGCTACAGACTCCTTTATAGCATTAATACCTTCTTCCGGTTTGTACTCAATGTCTTCAGATTTTTGTTCACTCGTGTTGTTAGAAATTTGGTCGGAAGTTCTGATGAAGTCATCATCTTTAGATTTACAGAAAACGGCAACAATTTCGCCTTTGTTAATTTTGACATAGTTTGGGGTGACATTGAGTAACACAACAGGATGTCGGTTTTGGCTATTCGGGTTTACAAGAGCTCTCTGGACCAAAAATGGTCTATTGCTGTCAGATTTAAAGTTTTCAGTTACACCAGGGTTGTCTGAAAGTGAATTTACACAAGTGATTTCTCCTGTCAGGCAGATTTCTGAATAAGGAGGGATTGTTGTTCCTTTGGTTGCTCGTACTGGTTTGTTCTCCTGTGTTATATCCTCTGCAAAAGATATCTTTGATTTTGCTTTCTTCAAGAAGTCCGTTCCTAAAATGAGAGGTTCTGCACATGATGGCATTACCACAAAATGGTGACTGAAGGGGATGTTGTTTATTCTAAACTGGATCTTTGCTGATTTCCGGACATGGCAAACGCCTCCATCTGCAAGAAAGATCTTCATACGGATTTGCTTGATAGCAATTGTATGAGACCTAGATAGAGACTGGAACAATTTCTCACCCATGCAGCACACTGAGGCGCCAGTGTCTACAAGAACTGGTAATGTGAGATGGTACACTGAAGCTTGAACACACCCATTTCTAATTGGGACTGTAACAACTTCTGGTACCTTGTTGCCTTGTTCACCATGTTGATTTGACCCATTCAGATCTTTCTGAATTGTGAGGGTCGCCTCAATCGGATCCACAGCCGGCGTTTGAGTGGTGCCAAGTCTGTGGTTCTTTGTCGCGTCGTTGGTCGTTCCTTTCATGTTATCATTCGTTGTTGCTTTGTCCGAGCCAATGGGCCCATTATTGGTCGGACATGCTAGTTTTCCGCTTGATGTTGTTGGATCTTTTGTGCCCGGTATTTGATATTGAATGGGCGTTTGTTCTTTGGTATGTAATGCGGATCGTAGTTCCATCCATGATAATTTGGGTTCGGGTTGTTGTAACTCGGAGTGAATGGGTGGTCATTACCTAGATTTGGATGGCTTGACTGCTGGAATGATCGTTGTGTTTGCTGGTTTGGGAAGTAGTCGTTTGAGTATTGGTAGTGTTGGTCATTTTGTCCAGGGGTCGATTTCTCCTTTCTTTCTGTATGTCCTGCGATTCTTATCGTCATCTCTTGTAGGAATCTTACATAGTAAGCCCTGTCTACTTCATCATGCTCATCAGGATCGCTTATTGGAATGAGCTCCATAAGGTCATATGCAAAATCCTTGACCAATTTCTGTATGTTTCCATCCTGCTGTTTGGACCAAGACAGGAGGTTTGTAATGGTATGTGCCATTTCCATTTTGCAACAAAATTGTGGCCGTCAAAAATGTTGGAAAAGTCCAAGTTGGTGGTGAAAAATCCAAGATGATGGAAAAGTATCCAAGATTGACAAGAAATCTAAGAAATTCAGGAAAATTCCAAGATGATTAAAAATTCCAGATCATTGGAAATTCCAAGATTGTCAGTAAAGTTCGAGATTGTCGGAAATATCCAAAATAGTCAAAATTTTAAGTGGGTGGCGAATATAAGCTTGAAAAAAAATATATTACGCTGAATATGGTATAAAAATATGTCTCACTTTTGGATCAATATATTTACAGTTGACGTATTCCTTATGTAATTCAGTTGTAGTCGAATTGTATTCTTTTTGAATTTGTGAAAAGATATGTCTGAGTATAATCAATTTGGAATAAATTGGAAATAATTATTGAAATTCTATTATGTTTTGGTTAATAGTTTAAAAATGACTGGTTTGATTACAAATCCGTGTTTGAATTTGGAATTAGCACAAAATTTTTGAGGGATAGAGAATTTTCAATTTCTCAAGTTAAAATTTTGAGTCAGACTAAAGTATTGTAAAACACTGTTGCAGCTACAGAAATACGTTGTATAATAGAGGAGTTGAAAAATGGAAAGTCGTGTCCCGTTATTTTCGATATATTTCCTTGAGTGTTGGTTGGATTTTAATTCTGACTTCAGATTTGGATTCCTCGTGAAATTTTGAAACAAGAAAAGTTATTAATCATATAGTATCGTTGTAATGATAGAGGAGTTGAAAATAGAAAGTCACGTCACGTTTTTTTTTGTTTTTTTTTTTTGCTATATCTTCACACTTGTTGTCCGTATTGGAGTTTTGATTTCAGATTTTGATTCCTCGTGAAATTTTGAGGCAGAGTAGGGTATAGAGTGGGGAAATTGAAACTTGGAGGTCGTGTTACATTATTTGCGATATTTCCACAAGTGTTAGTTTGATCTTGATTCAGAGTCTGGATTTCGAATCCTCACAAAATCTTAATGAAATAGAATGTTCTTGGTAACGTGATATTTGAATTAGAAACACTCCTCTAAAGTAAGTAAAACGTTTTGAATATTCTGAAAAATTCGTTTTATGTATGATGTATGAAAACTTTCGTTGGTTAATTCACAGCAATGCCTAAAGGTGGATACAAAGAAGGGCTACGTTGATGTCTGGAGGTTACAAGCTGGTTGTTAGATAAGGGCGTGTTTGGTCAAGAGGACGCCCAGGGATTGACGGGGCATGCACTTGAAACAACGGCGGGCAAAGACGCTGTTCGCGCGAGCGACGGTTAGATGCGGGCGTCTGGTTAATTGGTCTGTCAAGGGATTAACGGCTCAGAGCAGGAGAATGCCGCCAGTTAGATACGGCCGTCTGGTTGATTGGTGTCTGGAGGGTTACCTGGGATGCGTGGTTTGTGGGCGCCGGCGGTCTGGCGGTCCAGGTGTATCGGCGCGATTTAAATTCTGCTTACTATTTGGAATCGTTATGAAATTTATGACTAGACAAATGTACTCTTGTTTATGAAAACTAGCCCCTAATTGTAGCTGTATACAGTGCAATGATTTCCGTGTTTATTTCCGTGTTTATTTCCGTGGGTATTTCCGAAAATGATCTTAAAATCGTTATAACTTTATTTCTACTATAGATAGAGATATGCAACTTTCACAAAATGACAGGTTATTTCAAGGAGTAATTGAAAAATATCAATACGTGTACAGGATGATCCTTAATGTCGAAAATCGCGGCCGTTCCTAATGACTTTTCTTTTCTGTAATAAAAATAAAAATTGGGATTGTTGCTGTATGAGATTTCGTGGCTAATTGGCCGGTGATCGGGACAAGGGTGCCGGGGTGGAGTGGCACGTCTCGTTAGTACAATGTTGGTAGCAAGTCGCGTGGGTGGCTGATGTATTTCCGCGGTGTTTTCTGAAAATTTCAAAAATAATTATTGGGACATAACTCGACCTAGAAGTAAGATAGAGACATGCATTTTCACTCAGGGAAAGGAAATTTCGAACTGCATGTCACCGAGGACTTCAGGGTAAGGGTTAGCTGGCCGGGATAGTGGAAAAATCGTGGCCGCCTGGTTGATTGGTCACCGGGATTAGCGGTGATGTACTTGAAACAAAGGTGGGCAGAATAGCATCGTTTTCGCAGCCGTATTTTCCGGGAATTTATGTGTGTTTCTGAAAGTTTCAAAATTTATAGTGGCGTTGGTTGGCGGGCGCCAATGGTCAAGGGACGTGGTGGTCTGGTTAATTGGTCGAGTATTAACGGGGGACTTGGCGGGACGCACGTGGCGTCGTTTCCGCGGGGCCCTCGGCCGTACGTGCGGGAATTAAAAGAAATATGTAATTCGTTGTAACTTTGGTTCTATCATAGATAGGGTTATAAAACGTACATTATGCAGTGTGGAATTTCAAGGGGGCACGTGGGAAAATGTCATACACACAAAAGGGATGAGCTGGAGTAACAAAAATCGCAGCTGTCCCCAGTGCCGACTTTTTCTGAAATAAAAACAAAGTTTCAAAGTTTAATTATTGGAAACAAAATACTCTCACCGGATTTCTTGTGTTGGTAGTCTTGTAGTGTTGTAGTTGTTGCCCTGGACTGAAGTTGTTGGAGTTGTTCTTCTTTGTTTCTTTCTTCTTTTCTTCTTCTGCTTGGCTGTGATGTAGAGGTTAGGTACCCAGGTTCTTCCAGCAATGAAGTACTTCAAAGTTTGGTGTAGTACTTCCTAATTGTGGAAGTTGTTGAGGGGAGTAATGAAGATGAAGGCAGGAGTACTGTTGAGATGTTGTATTATTTCTTCAGTCACAGGTTATTAACCATAGGCCTAAGCCTAGGCTCTTACACAATGAACATGTGTTCACCTTGGTGTTCAGACTCCCACTGCCCTCACAGCAGGGGTGCATTCAAGATTCCCTCCACAGGCCTCCAGGGCCCTGATTGGTTGTTCAGGTTCCAGGTGGACCTTGTGGCTCCACCTGGAGTGGACCCTGTGGCTCCACCTGGAGCCTGTGAGGGTAGTTAGACCTACTTTAAGGGTATAGTTTTTGTACTTAATAATTTTGAATATATTGTGTATAATTTTATACTAGTTCTCACATAAATATATTTAGAAATAATATGTTTTAGAGGATAGAAATGTCCTACCGATTTTAAGGTATGACATTGTCTTGAAGCTCGGGTAACCAATTTTCTTAATTGTATAGACCGATAACATTATCAAAAATCAATAATACTCGTAATGTATAAGCAAGTTCTCCCTGTGTATCATTGCTCTCTTATTCTTGTCCTCATTCGGTCGTTATCAACCATAGTCATGTTCAGCAACCCCAATGCTTCAACTGCAGTGAACATACCGTATCTTACTTTACAAACTAGAGTCTCATACAATACAAAAGTATCAAATACAAAAAATAATTCAATAGTTGATATTCTGCTCACCTTACAGGGGCAGTGCTGCACCTTGATGCCCACACTGGAGGAGGCCCCCTTGGCGTCGGTGGCCTGCACGGTCAGCCCAGTACCTGTGTCCAGGGCCGGTACACTGGTCCACCGGAGGACGCCCGACTCGGGGTCAATCGACGTCCCGTTTAGAGACGTCAGCAGTGAGAACTGGATGACGTCCCCGTTGGGGTCGGAGGCCGTCAGTGTGTGGGAGAGGTCCGCTCCC
This sequence comes from Lepidonotus clava, assembly GCA_936440205.1. NCBI lineage: Eukaryota > Metazoa > Annelida > Polychaeta > Phyllodocida > Polynoidae > Lepidonotus > Lepidonotus clava. The sequence continues at coordinate 32,209,860 of OW387139.1, forward strand.
AGCCTCGCTCTCAGAGACCCGACGTTAGGGGGCAGGGTGATCACAGGAGGCTCATTAGCTGAAATATGACAGCAATTCAGATGGATGCAGTTTGGAAATGGTGGTTGACAGAAATTACTTTCGACTTAGTTAGGGCCTATGCCTATGACTGCCAGCTTTATAACAACACATATTGTCTACCAAGATTTTCGACATCATACTAATTCCAATTGTATCATAGTGTACGTATACGAGAAGGAATGGAGTTACATTTGAAAAATCCTCTCAAGTTTGTGTATATATATATATATATATATATATATATATATATACATGTATATGTTACTCTTTTATACAACGTCATGAAATACATAATAGGGCCTAATTGTGATGATGTTGATTTCAATTTAAAGAAGCTCAGATGCCCATAGGCAGCGCTCAGGTTTATGATCCTTTCTTAATTGAGTATTACCCATCAGGCCCCTTTAGTGATGATAATTTATGCCTGAGGTGGTATAGTGATCAGGCCAAATCGTCTAGGAGTCTGGTGACCATGCCTGAGGCAGATGACCTTATAGGAAAGTGATTAGTACTAAGGCAGGTCCATCTAGTAGAATAGAAATTAGGCCTGAGGCAAACCCCCTCAGAAGAAGTATAGCAGCATAATTAGAATGCCTGAGGCAGCATCCCCTAGTAGTATAGTGATTATGACTGAGGCAGTTTCCTCTGATAGTAAAATGATTATGCGTGAGGCAGATTCCCATATAAGTATAATGATTTTGCCTGACGCACGACCCCCTAGTAGTATAGCTATTGTGCCTGAGGCAGAATCCCCTCTCACTAGGGTATAATGATTGTGCCTGAGGCTGAATCCTATAGTAGTATACTGATTGTGCCTGAGGCACAATCCCCTGGAAGTATAGTTAGCATGCCTGAGGCAGTACACCCTAATAGTAAAATTATTATGCCTGATGCAGAATCCCACATAAGTATAGTGATTGTGCCTGAGGCTCCACCCCCTAGTAGTATAGCGATTACAGCTGAGGCAGAATCCCCTTTTACTAGGGTATAGTGATTATGCCTGATGCAGAATCCCCTGGTAGTATGGCATGATAACTTCACTGCACTTTTTGTATCATTAACCCCCTAGAAGTATAGCATGCTTAAGGCAGAATCCTTAGAAGTATAGTTAGCATGCCTGAGGCAGTACCCCGTAATAGTATAGTGATTATGCCTGAGGCAGAATCCCATAGTAGTATACTGATTGTGCTTGAGGCACAACCCCCTAGAAGTATAGTTAGTATGCCTGATGCAGTACTCCCTAGGAGCATAGTGATCATAGCTAAGGTAGTACCCCCAAATAGTAAAATAATTATGCCTGAGGCAGAATCCCTAGAAGTATAGTTAGCATGCCTGAGGCAGTACCCCCTAATGGTAAACTAATTGTGCCTGAGTCAGAATCCCCTAGTAGTATAGTGATTGTGCCTGAGGCACTACTCCCTAGTAGTACAGTGATTGTGCCTGAGGCAGAATCCCATAATAGTTCAGTGATTGTGCCTGAGGCACTACCCCCTAGTAGTATAGTGATTATGCCTGAAGCAGAATCCCCTAGTAGTATGTCATGATAACCTCACTGCACTTTTTGTATCATTCATTTATGGTCCACTTGTCGATCCCACATTGGAAACGAAATCTGTTGGCAAGGATGACTCATCATGATAGGTCAGGACACACTCGAACAAGGGTCTGCATACCTTAATGGTTAGTGCATTGATGATAATTGAGCTATACCAAAGAACTGACCCAGTGTTTCCTTTTGGACGCTGGCCGTTTCCTGGGCGCTCTTCGTGGCTTCCGCCACCAGCGCGCTGCCCGTGGCGGCAAAGTCGAACAAACAGTTGAGGTCGGTCTCCGAGCGGCAGACGGCGATGGCCTCGGCCTTCTGATCGGCCGAGGTGAACACGTCGTTGACGCTGAAGGGCGGTATGAACGACTCGTTACGGTAGTCCAGGTAGTTCTTAGTATCGGGGTAGGTGAAGACGGACGTGAAGCTGTCCACGTACCCTGGGAGGAGGTAAGTTGTAAAGGTGACTATTGGAGGGTATTAGAAGGTCAATTGGCCACATGCATTGGACTTTAGAATCTTAGTGTAGAGGAAAACTTATGAACGGTAGATACATGTGAAAAAGAGTAAGTGGAAACAATCTTGGTAGAAACTCTAATTTGGGATAGGAAAACTTACTGGCTCTCACAATTTCTGGAAGTTATGACCGGAAATAATATCTTTATTGGGGTCAAGTGAATACCATTTGCGCCCGGCAGGTAGGGTACAGTAAAATATTGAAACAAATGGATGTTTACATGTCCTAGCTAGGTAGAATATTTCCCTGTCGTCTGACGCGTTCGCTATAGGCGTGCCGTTTTTGTACAACAGGTCGTTGTTGGAATCTCCATCGTAGTTTCCCATCAAACCTGGAAATAGACTGAGGCCCATGGAAAAAGATCTCTGACATGATACAAATTCCTAATATTTATGACCGTTATTCTTTATTCCGTCGCTCTAAGTACGTAGCCCAATAAGTATGTGTTTCATAAGGAATATCCAAATAAAGTAGATTTGGTTCAATGATACAAATTGGGTAAAAACATAGGTAAAAACATAGAATTGGGCTGGAGAGCCTACAGACCTACCTGAGGTCTTGCCGGCCCAGGTGGCAGGTACAACCACCATGAGGGCCAGCATACCGGCCTTCTCCGTGACCTTCACGATGACCCCTATATCGTCGGCCGCGCCCTCTGTCAGCGACATCTCGTAGGTGTCGGCGTCACGTCGGACCCTGACGTCGGACCCCGCCTTCCCCGGAGGGACCAGGTCCGACTCGGGCACCACCACGCCCGCCACACGCGTTTCTGCGCACATATTTTAAAAGAAATAGTTTAGTTTAATCACTGAACATGTTTGTTTGATGTCGAGGCATTCTTTGCATTTTGAGCATGATTATGATACTGAGTCATTTGGTGCCGAAGACATTGTATGCACGGAACTCTGTGTATTTATAAACATACTTTCCATGCCTTATTTCTGATACATGCAGCAGCATATCGAGGGATTAGAAAATGATATTGCGCGTTACAAGACATAATTGCGAATAATCGATTTTGAAAAGAATTCTTCCCTACAAATTCTTAATCTTCTGAAAAAAATAGGTAAGGCGGGCGTCCACCATCTAACAATCTGGATAGATTCCCCGCAATACCTATGACTTTGACGCTGGCGTTGGTGGGCGAGTCGACCACGCTGAATTGGGCCGTGTCGCTGACCCTGGAGGCGGAGTAGCGGCACTGGGCGCCGACGGCGGTGAAAACGGTGGCCATGGGCGGGGAGCTCCCTGACGTCTGGGCCACCTCAGTCCGCACCTGGATGCTGCACCACTCTTCACCAAGGCTGTATCTGTAGGAAGGGGAACAACTTTAAAGTGGTTTATATATAGGTATTAGGTCTTTGATCAGAAGGAGCCTGTCATATACTATTCAAGATCAATCAGATCTGAATTAATTGTGTGAAAAGGTATTCGGTCATTTGTGTGCACGTACAAGCTTTATCATGCAGCTATTTATGGTGTTCTTTTTTCAGAATTACTGCCGCTGCCATAGCTGCCACAGTCAACTCAAAGCACGGGCAACACCTCTATCGTTTTCTTGCAAACAATTGGAGCTCAATATATATAATCAAAATTAGTTACCTACCTGAGCAGTTCATATTCAGCAACACCTTGCATGGAAAAGGTTAATCCATCCGCGCTGATAAAATGAGGGTCACCATTGCAGGAACCTGCAAATGCACATCCCCTTTGTTTGAGATCAGACATATATTAAGTGGTAGATAATGCTCTCGTGAGTTGGGTTACGCGAAATGACTCACAAGGCATCAGCAAAATGGGTATTTCAAGTAGCCCTGCTTACGAGAGCATTTTCTGACATAAACCACAGGCCAAGGGTTCATTAATTAATTTTATTGATGTTTGCCTGGGTTCTCAGGTATCCTGTTCATTTCACCCTGCAGGGCCTTTATTATTGGGGGGGGGGGGATTTCAAAGGCAATCCAACAGGCTACAACTTCGTAGCCAGATATGCTAGATGTGACCTACGCGTACACGCGCCATGCTATGTAAGTAGTATATTGATCGAGAAATGCAAATTTGAAGCAGGCTAAATAATATCTATGCCACTTTCTCTCGTTTATTAGAAATATCTTGAAACCACTTATTGTAATTGTACGGTAAAACCACCCTCACCTGAGGTAGAGGCGGTGTAGTTGGCCGAACTACAACCTGGTCGTTTCTGGAGGTAGGCGTCACACAGACTCTCGTTGAGGTCTACCCCCTCGTACTTAAAGCAGCATTGTCCGTAGGCCTGGCGGTCGGCCGTCTCGTTCTCAAAGCGCCTCACCAAGTTGAAGCCGTTCACGGCCCTGTGACTATCGTTAGGCAGCAGGGCACTGTCCTGGTAACAGCAGCGGGGGGTCAGGGCCTGGGTCGGGCAGGACATGCTCTGAAGGGGGATAGGGGATAATTTGGTGATAATGTGCTGAACCGAAGAACAATTGACCAAATAAGAACGTCAGTGTCAGAATAATGTGACACTAAACGTTTTCTTCTTTATTCTGGACATAGGCCTAATGTTGTTTAAAGTTTATAGCGTAGCTCGTATAACATTACATCGTCTGCAGTGGATAGATAGGCCTATGGACCACTTATAAAGTGCAGTGTAAATCGTGATGCTTCGACACCTGTCGATTATAAAAGTGGGAATCAATTTGTTCAATCAGCTAATTCGAGCATGTTAATCATGGTGGAATGATTCAGAACGGCAGCGATAGATCCCTTTCCTCCCAGCAACCAGCGTCTCCTTTGCATCTTCCCAAAGTAACGTTTACGACAAGGCCAAGGATAAAATGCGTCACAAAATCAGTAGAGGGATGCATCATTGTCTTTCAACAGGTAGTGTGGCATGGACTATCTACATTATAAGATAACTAAGGCCGTTCGGACCCATATCCATGTAAAGGTCTCACAATTGGTGTTGATGTGGGAGATTACCTCTGTGGAACAGCTGAAGGACTTCTTGCTGATCTTCTCGTAGCAGCCCGACTGGTTAGTTTCGACGAAAAAGCCTTTGTTTGTATTGAAATGGACATACGGGGGGCACTTTCCGGCTATGTCGGCAGGGAAGGGTGGGTACTTGTTCTCGTTGTCTAACCACGCCTCGCACTTAACCTACAGAAACAAAAGAAGAATGCAATAAGACAGGGCATGTACGTGCTTGAAGATACATACTTGTAACAGACAGACATATAAAAAATAGATTGTTTTCACAATTGTCATTGTCATTTTTACAATTTTGGGGGCTGGCCGCTGCCTTGTCCTCGTGTCCAGGCACAGGAGCGCACGAGGAATGGGGAGAAGGGTAAAGCCGGGTTTACACAGGCCGTCAACGTGTCCTTACGAAAATTTACTTACGTTAACCTTACGTTAATGGGTTATCGTAAGGTAAATACATAATAATATTATATAGGTCATTAACGTAGGTTATCGGTAATAATTATCCTAACATGTTTGATCCTGAAGGGTTTACACAGCCCGATAAATTCCTTAGGATAATGAAGAGATAATGGTTATCGTAAGGGTGACCTAAGGCTTATGTAAATGAAAGTATCTAATAGATTTCTATATAGAATGTGTACCTTGACGTAAGGTAAGGGGGTTTACACAGCCCGACAGTGGTCCTTAAGACAAGAAATCTCACTATCCTTAGCCTCATTCCACTGTCGTAAGCCTCTTGACCCAAGGATTTTCACAAAAATTTCAAACACGTCTGAAATTCTCATTATCTTAAGGAATTGGTCCCGATAGATCATCGTAAGGGTTACGACATCCTTAAGACAATGATATCCTTACGACAAATTTGGTTTACACAGGCCGATAACGTCGTCGGGACTATCGTAAGGCTGTCGGGACTATCGTAAGGCTGTCGGGACTATCGTAAGGCTTACGATAATGAGCTATCCTAAGGATTTTGACGGCCTGTGTAAACCCCCCTTAATCCAGAGGTGGTGCCTCATGTATAAGGGTTGACTGCATAGTATCTTAGAGAAGAGGAATGAAGGGGAAGGGAGAATGAGACGGCAGAGTCGGCAGAGAGGTCAGAGCGGGCAGAGCGGGCAGAGCAGGTACCTGGGTACACCTTATCCAGAACTTCTACTGGGCGATAAGGGACTCTGACAAGGGTGTTTGGGGTCTTCGCTATTCATGGTAGTGTGGCAGTGTGTTGGCCTCGTGCCGAAGTCTCATTCTCTGCACCTGTCTGGTTATTTTTGCTAATCACATAGCCTACTATGCCATTATCACAGTCTAATCATTCTTCCATCCTAAATTTGTTTAAGTCCAATTGTCTATGATAATCGGCCTAACTGATCAGTTATATCTTTATTGGCTAAGTTCTTAGGAGATCAGATGCAAGAAGGAAGTTGGTGTTGACACGTTGAGTACCAAGTAGAAACTGTTTATTTTATACAGAAACTCAGACTTATACCCCTAAAACTCATGTTAATTGGTCAACATATATGTCACATGGTCATCATGGCGCCCCATGACATTGCTTCCAGCTTTATCTTTCTAGCTTGTACCCTATTACTCATGATCTTGTGCATGTTCCCTACTTTCATGCCACGTCCAAACATTCGTTCCAAAAGGGAACCTTAACACGTTTACAGATTTATTCATAATAATCACAGATATAGCGAACAACTTGTATAGTAATACAACATGCCCTTTACCATCTTATTTTCTCCAAAGACCTATACTAAAGTTGTCTTCCTTTTACTTTCACGGTATGCTATCTGGTTTTCAAAGGATTTTTGACATCACGGGATGCTATCTGGTTTTCGAAGGATTTTTGACATGAAAACAGAAATATTGGCAAATAGTGCATACTAGGCCTACTATATGTTATTGGTATGGCTGTATCACAATCATGGGCACATACACATACCTCTCGTCTATTGTAAAGATGACATAAAATGAAAAACTTCTATATTAAATATCATGATCCAATTGTCAAAAAACGTCTTCCCACCTCTGGATGGTCACAGGTCTTGGTACACAGCCTATAGGCGAACACCCCACGGTAGGGGTCCTGCAGGTCGGCCGCCCGGCTCCCGTTCTGGTAGTAGTCACTCGGCGTCTGAATCCCGTCCACCGGGCCGTACCCCACCTTCTGCCCGGAGTGGGGGTACTCCAGGGTCCTGTGTGCCACCTGGCCCCAACACCCGGCGGGGGGTGCGGTGGGGGCCGGGGGGAGGACGTAGCCCACGTAGGCCGGGTAGGGCGTGTCGGGCACCAGCAGGTTGGCCCGCACGTGGCTGAAGCCGTGGCCGTAGGAGTAGAGGACGGACGTCTCCCGCCAGTCGGTCACCACGAACGCAGCGAACGTCACAGAGTGCTGCTTCTGGGTGCTCACCTGAGCGAAGAAAGGATGAATGTAATTCGAGTGAGGCATTTGAGAGCATCAAATCATTTTGCTATATTCTAATGAGTGAACCATCGGTTTTCCTAGTGGATAAAACAATCACTGAGAAAATATCAAAGGCTTTTGAATGTACATAGCCTATTTAGAAAAGAAAAAAAACTTCTATTTATTTTGATATGACCATAATAGTATGGTTGAACTTGATCAATTTCTCACATTAACTTGCGTTGTCTATGTTATGGTTTACTTCCAGAATCCTTAGATCATATTAGAAACGTAATACACACAATGTTCCTCACCTCCTTGGTGGAGGTTAGTCCCTTCCATACGGCGGCCATGATCCAGGCAGGGTCGGACACACCGTCGCTGAGTGTGGCCCTGACCTGGGGTCCTAAGGCGGCCATGATCCGGTCATAACCCAGGTGACCTTTAGGGAAGCCCCCCACGTACACACCCTGCACCGAAGGCGTCTGCGGTAAAGGACGGAACAGAATCAGAAGATGCATGATACATAAAACGTTCGGGTCATCTGAGGCCTATGAATGAACCCATAGACAATGAAGCATAAGTTCAACATTAACATACATTTAAAGCAAGAGAACCCCTAAATAATAAACTGCAAGCAGGAAGATGGAATGTAAGGTGACGTTAAGTAGGACAAAATAGAAGGACTTGAAAGATATGCCTAGATGATTCTAGATTGTTATGTTGAATGTATCTATACGGAAGATCATTGATACATGTATGAGTGAGTATGGTTAATAAAAAAAAGGAGAAAAAATTCTGAATTAAGAAAACGAACATAGGGTACGTCCAATTGCCTTTACTGCAGAATAAAGTGAAATCTATAATATACGCATGGAGTACCGTGCATTCCAGACTAGATCCCCAGTAGGGAGCTAAGAACAGTTTCTCCCCCGTGTTAAGGGTCCAGGAACTGAGGTTTCTGTCGGAGGGCGGTTTGACAGGAGCTGGGGGCGCGTCCACCATCGACTTGCCTACCATAGACCCCACACTCGTCACCTGGAGCACGTAAATCAAACATGGATGTAGAAAAAAAGGATTTCAACCGCCTTCGCTCTGCATAGTAGATCTATTGCGTTTTCATAGAAATTGAGACATAATCAGGAACACTTTCCGCATGGAGATGCATGTACACATACGCAAAAATATCTCTAGCGATTTTTACAAATCAAACAATAGGGAAAATGTCAAAGAAATTGAGGCCGACCTAATATGTATTCATAACAGAAATCAATAGCCTTGCAGCTATAGTGATGCAAGTTCATTAAGGCTAGACCCATATATTTTTGTGTTTGGGCGCCATGAGAGCCATGCATAATGTAATCAATGAATGAAATTGAGATCATAACTAGGAATGCATATATTCTCTAATGTGGTGAAAAGGTATGTAAATGTTTTAACATACATAGAAGGCAGCGACGTAGTCCTGACCACAGAGCGGTACGTTGCGCGGCGGTAGGACAGGGGGCGCCACGTGCGACACGTTGTTACAGGGCAGGGCCGTCATCAGATGGGTGATGTTAGGGATACGCTCTGCAGCTGGTGGCAAGATAGACGGCAAAGGGAGGTATGTTATTCAATGTAATGTAGCCTAACTATTATTCAAAAGTACCATTTTGGCAACTCTTTTTTTTGTGAATCCAATTCCAATTGCAAAACAAGTCTAGTGTCTATGCATGTGGGGCAATTCTTATACATGTATTTGATTTACACAACGAGAGGCCTAATTCCAACGATCAGCAATGGCGGGGGCCTGATCGCCGTGGGTCTGGATTTTAATGAAAGAAACTGGAAAAATAAATTTTTAGTCGAATTTGAATTGTCAATAAGACAAATTACCCCGCACCCTTCGTCTTAATACCATTAACCACCTAACTAATCGTTATCACATTTCAGTAACCAAGGCAATGGTAGAAGGCAATCCCTTACCTGGTGCTCCAGGTGCTGCAGGGGATGCAGTTGTTACCTGAGGTGTTGAGGTCGTCTGCTGTTCTGCTGTAGTCACTCTGTGAACAGTAGTCACAGTGTCCTTTGTCGTCGATGTTATGGGTAGTGTAGTGTTGGGAGCAGTTGAAGTTACAGATTCGGTTATATTGTTAGTTGATGAAAATAACGTACTTATTTCTGTGTTATTAATAAGACCTGGGGCTGTTGTCTCTGTATTAGTTTCTGTAACAGACCTCGTTGAGAGTAAAGGCTGGGATACAGTCTCACTCATAAACATTGAAACGTCACTGTCTATGTTATTGGTAGAAGTTGTGGCATTTGTTTCGGGATTTGCTGTGCTCCATGGTTCTTCCGCTAATCTCTCACTTGTTGAGGACATCTTTGGGGTGATATCTGTAGATATCCCAGAGAACCCATTTGTTAAAATGTCGGAGGATGAATTTAGATGAGGCGACGATTCCGTTAGTGTTGGAACAGTGGAGAAAATACCTTGAGAAATGAGTGTTGACATATCTATGCTAGTATTTTGTAAAGCAATATCTGAATTTGTATTGACATCTGCCATTGAAGTTGTTTCCGATGCACTGGGACCTGTTGCACCAACATATTCTGTTGATTCCCCGTTTGGTAAAGTGGTCATATTTGCGGTCAAAGTGGAGAAAATACCTTGTGAAATGAGTGTCGACATATCTATGCTAGTATTTTGTAAAGCAATATCTGAATTTGTATTGACATCTGCCATTGAAGTTGCTTCTGATGCACTGGGACCTGTTGCGCCAACATAGTCTGTTGATTCCCTGTTTGGTAAAGTGGTCATATTTGCGGTCATGGAAGCCACTTCCAATTGACTGGGACTCGTTGCACTACCAGATTCTGATGTTTCTTTATTTGGTGAAGTGCTCATACTCCCTATTTGTGAATTCATCATTGAGGTTGGCATGCCAGAAGTTCCTGAATCGGTGCCTTGGCTGGTAACTGACGACCCTGGTTGGGTCGACGCACTTTCTGATCTGCTAGAACTTTCAGGAGCTGATGGGGATGCAGAGGCCATTGAGTGCGAGCTGGACATTAATGAATCCGACGATGTGGCTACATCTAAAGGTATTGTTGACGTATCTGGTAAGGCTGCTGGGGTCGAAGTCTGGAAGCCTGAGTCATGAGATGTTGATTCTAAATTGCTGCCTTCCGTAGAGGGCCCTCCTGTCGTTTCTTGCAAGTTGGTTTGGGACATGATGGAGTCCGCTGGGGTTGTGTCACCCTCTGAACTTATCCGTACAGAACTCTCCGTCGTCGACTCCTCCATTGCTGATTGAACCATTGTAGAGCTTGAATCATCTGAACTTGGAGATGTCGAGTCAACTTGAGTCTCATCTGAAGTCGACTTCTCCATTGCTGATTGAACCATTGTAGAGCTTGAATCATCTGAACTCGGAGATGTCAAGTCAACTTGAGTCTCATCTGAAGTCGACTTCTCCATTGCTGATTGAACCATTGTAGAGCTTGAATCATCTGAACTCTGAGATGTCGAGTCAACTTGAGTCTCATCTGAAGTCGACTTCTCCATTGCTGATTGAACCATTGTAGAGCTTGAATCATCTGAACTTGGAGATGTCGAGTCAACTTGAGTCTCACCTGAAGTCGACTCCTGTTCATCTGATTGAGCCACAGCAGCTGTTGAACCTCCAGGACTCTGACTTGCTGCCATGGAGGTTTCTTGGCCGGTATCTGATGTTGACACCTCCATAGATTGCTCTTCCAGGGCGTTCGTATCTTGCGCCGGGTCTTGCGTTGAGGGTTGCGGTTCATTGGTGGCAACTTCTGTGGAAGCCGCCGCTGATTCGGATGTACTCCCTATAGAAATAATGGCCAAGGCTTTGGGTTATGCAAACACACACGATTCTGTAAATGCTCTGAGATCTTCCAGTAATGATTTACGTATCTATTTATGCTTCAAAGATCTAATGTCACTATATATAGCAAAGTTTCTGCCTCAACTATTTCCCCAAACACAGAAGAATGATTCATGAATATGAATCAAATTGTCCAAAGCCTCTTCTTTCACAAATCTATTTCAGCTCCTTGATTCACATGAATACAAAATCGTTTGATCACATTTTGATGAGTAATTGAGTAAAAATACCATTACCACCTCTTACCCTGAACTTGTGGAACCAAGGCGAGGACGATGAGGAGTCCTTCCAGCACCCAAAGAGGATAACCAGTCGACATGGTTATCTACCCAGTGTCCACCACTTTCCTCATCTTACACAATACAAGGGACCACTTATCTATTGGATCCCTCCGCCACCGGCCGCAGATGTTATACTGGCATCTATGTTTACCGCAATCAGTTTTTATACGGACAGATTTGGATTGTATAACTCATACACGTTAAACTGAGCGAAACAGAAAGAAAGGTGTGTCAATTCTAGTGTGACAGGAGGCATAGAGGTGAGACCGCACCACAGGAAGTGCTTTTAGGACGGCCCCCCAACGTCTTCCTGTTGTTGGTGGACCTCATCGATCCACCATTGACCTGGTCGATGTTCTACCATTGAGGTGGTCAATGTTTCACCATTGACCACGGCCACTGGGAAGAGGAAAGGCGCTCACGTTACATTACCATTGCAGTGTGTTTTTGTCCATCCAGGAAATGACAGATACCTACTGGTGTAAAGGGCTTCCGGCTGATCCTTGCTATGAACGGTCGTGTTTACGTCAGGTACAGCTTAATGCGCAGTCAAAACACGTCTAGAAGATGGAGGATTTTCAATTCATTCTTTCATCAATCGTAAATCATATACATGTTATTTATATATTGGAGCAGTAATAAGTCATTTTCCAATGAAATAAATCGTTTTAAAGTAGACCCACGATCGGATGATATGTATATTAGGTATTCAAAGAACTGTTACGTAGGCCCTATATCCTGTATTCTCATGCAGGTCGCAGTAGTTTTTACCATCAACGTGCTCAGAGCAATGCTTAATTGCGCCCCAGCGGCGGATCTATGAGGGGTCGGGCAGCTCGGGGATTCTAATTTCCTCCCTATTTTCGGTAGGGTCTAACTTAAAGAAATAAGAATATACCCTGCACATTGACACTAACGCTGGAAATTCAACTAAAGCCTTCATTCAGACCGCCCCTTTTATTTTGAAATCCTGGAATCACAACTGTATAGATCTATCCATTGTACATAGAACATCTATGATATGATATGAATGATTGAACATCTATTGTTCAAATCAGAGATCTATAAAATTATTGATATGGGTTGGTCATCATTTGAACTTCGCCAATAACAAGAATTTTGGGGAATTCCTGAAGAAATCCATGGAAATCCATGGGAAATACAGCAATTCATTACCACAATCTATGGGGTCCAAATGGTTATGCAATTTGCAAACAGAACATGCGACACTCTATCAACTTAGATATCATCAAACACCACAATTTGTTGATATCGCACCTGCAAATGTTTCAGTCTTTAGCACTTCATTATCGAACAATTGTGATAACGATTGCGGTAAAAGAAAGTTGTTCTGCGCTTAGAGGATAGATGTCTTCTCTTTATATTCGACGTTGTGCAGATGACGTCACAACCCTTCAAATGAGGTGGCCGCCATATTGGTGATCAATTCATAATTATGATTATCTGCAATTTTTAAGCATTTAGAATATATTTCTAAACACAATTTACCTACACTGTAAACAGTAAATGCTGTAAATTTACAGTAAACTTTGCTGGCAGCAAAGTTTCCAGTAAATTTTGCTGTGAAATTACAGCATAATTATGATGTACTGTAAATTGTACAGTACATGGTACTGTAGATGTTTTACAGTAAATAGTGCTGAAAATAAACAGTAAACTTAGTACTGTAAATTTACAGTAAACTTTGCTGGCAGCAAAGTTTCCAGCAAAGTTTACTGTAAATTTACAGTGGACTGTTATTTTACAGCACTTTGAATTAAAAGCCTATTAACATCAATTTAACATAAGATATTCCCCATAAATCAAAGAAAAATGTTAATTCCCAACCACAAACCAATGTATAAAGGTTGTGGGATGTAATTATGCTAGATTTACTAGCACATACATGCATTGGGTGATATTGCAGCAGGTTTGAGATATCATTACTTACCTATGAATCATACTTTACACCAAAAAGGTGTCAATGCATGCAGTTTATAATTATCTCATAATAATTACAATTATTAATATGTATTTCAATAACTTAAGATATCAGTTCATTTTATGAGTATGGTATTCACTCTTTGACATCATTAAATGTAATTGATTCATCTGAAAATATAATATAAATTTGATATGCCAAAAACGTTTTTTTACTTTTTACTTTTGCATTCCCGGTGGCCACTGTATATTGCAGTAAGATGTACTGTAAAAATACATTCTCATCATGTAATTTCAAATTTACAGTACAAATCTTGTAATCCTACAGTAGGTGTAACTGTTTATTTTCCAACAGCAAACATTGCTGTAAATTAACTGTACAATTTGCTGTAAAATAACATTAACTTTTTACAGTGTAGAAGAGTGATTGAATCTTAATCAACCATCAGAGTTGATGAAATTTGGATTTATTCCATAGCCACATGGTCATGATCACCACGTGGTGATCAACAAAAAGTGATCACGTGACCACATCTCCGCAAGGTCTATATAACTTATACTTATCATCCCAGAACCCAACAGATATAATCCTTCACCAGCAATAGCTATAACTGTACAGATCATGATTAATGCATTCTTCAAATGACTGTTTCTGTAACACTCTGCTGACGATCAGTATATCTCCTTTGATCTGCCACAGTTATCCTGATATCAAGTATTACTGTTAACTGAATAAGTGAGGTAATGAAGAAAGTCATAGACTAAATTTATATACATTGAAGATAATCAGTATGCATCCCAGTAATACGTTAGTGAACAACAAAATAAATCATATTCAATAATTCTAATCTTAGCAGCATAGAGTACCAATGGACTTCTCGGTATTCCCTTTTCATATTCCTCAATATCCAAAATATTTGTTTCTTGAATTATTCAAATCAACACTTATAATTAAGTATTCAATTTTACGTAGCCAGGCACTGTGGCTCTTCAAGAACACGTTTAACTCTAACAAAGTCTGAGTCAGCAAAACGTGCCCTTTGTTTGACTATTAAAGACGTAGGAAAACTGGGACTATGTGTTTCTGCCAGGAGGGCCTCCTTCAACATAAGACCACGTCCTCCAACCCCCACACATTTCCTCCTTCACTGGTCAGGGTTCCGCCTTCCAGGGAGAAACCGTTCAAACACAAACTATATTTATTCATTTACTACACGTATAATAGCCCTGGGTTAAATTCTTTGTTGGGCTTGCTGCCCCCTCTAGCCCATGTCAAATTTACACTGACTCAGGCCGTCCTCACCTCACCAGTGGCCCAGGAGAAGGACCTTAGCAGAAAGGTGAGTCAACACGGCGTCTTGTGGTAACCAGGGAGTTTCAGGTGTAAGCTACTCCTTATCAGAGCACAAGATAAGAAACCACAAGTCTCACAGGGCCATGCTTGAACCACTTTCTACTTCCCTCACCAACAGCCCCGACCATGGCCATGGAGTAGTCTGAGATCAGTTGTTAGGTAACTCATCTCACTATACAAAGATCAGGAGGCCACCGGAGGTACAGTGAGATTAATCCATTCAGTCTGCCCCGACTCTGGAGAGGGTGAACTTTGCATGTACACCAGGTTGATTAGGCTGCGTTCCGTGACCGGGTGGGCAGCTGCCACTGCCGGGCGCGGAGGGACCTTATGGGGTTGTTAATTAGCTACCACTGCGGTAGGGAAGCACCATATGCTCACTTTGTGTTGTGGTACAACCGCTCTGACGCTTGGAAACACAGGTAAGGCTGGTTAACTCACTTTTCCACCGGTTAATCTGGTGATCCGTATGTTTGGGCAATAGTGTGTTTTCATATTCCTATTCCATGCTCTGTTGTGAACTGAGAAAATTATCAAAAGTGAAACATCATGTGTGCAGGTGTGTAATTCAGATAATCGGTGTCATTTTGTCATTTTGTCATCTTTCTCTTAAAACAGTTTTAATTAATATATCAGATTATTGTTATAATAATCTATAATACTTATCCCCTTCTCTCAACATAAAACATTGCCATAATTGTAGGCTATAGTGACCATTGAGTAAGCGGATTTAGACAAGATAACACTGAACAAATACAACAGTAATAATGATAAACATTCTGTTACAAAGAATTGAAACCCATTCCCCCCTCTAAGAAAAACGACACTAAACAAGAGGAAGTATGGGGAAGGCAGATCAAATCTTAAAATGGCTACTGTTTGGTCTGGTATTCAATCAAATAACTGGCAGAACAGACCATAAAGGTATTCCCTTTTTAAGAATACTTTGGTCTTTATCCTTTGAAGCCACGCATGACCAGCGATTTATACTTTGTTTACATATTAGTTCAGAGGTAGTGGTGGTTTTGACAACTGGCTTTACATAGCCAAGCCCAACACGAAACACGTCGGCATACATCTAATGTCAATACAGGTCTCGCTGAGTTGCTGTGACCGCTTCTGGACAAACCTAGACCATTAGCACGACTCTGCTCGTTACCCGAGCACCATTTGTCACTTTGCCACAGGGCCTTAGTGCAGTATTCTTCGGGTTTTTAATTTAACAACTTTATAAGGTTCGGGGCCTATGTACTTCACCGCATACATGAAGAATACTAAATAATTATATTCCAAGCTCATGTCGGATCTAACAGTTACATCCATGCACTAAATGAAGCTATAAGTCTTTTCATTGTGATTTACATGAATATTTTGTCAACCTTGTCATAAGCTATTAGATGCATTCGAAATTAGCAAATTTGTTCTTTTTCAGTAGAACTGAAAGTTTTTCTAGGATGTCCCTAACACGTAATATTCGTAAATTCTTCTACATCTTAAGTATTCAGTATAAAATAAACTGTTAAAACAATATCAAATAAAGAGATGATCGTGTCATAGATTACTGAAAGAAAAGTATATATTTGCAATTATGAATTTGCTAACTAAAATTAAACTTTAATTGGCTGCTATAGTCTTCATAAAACTTTATGTAGACATTGAGTGAGAAATGTTTTACTGTTGACACGTTGTCAACGGGAGCATTGACTCAAGGTATTCAGATTGATTACATGACATCGCGCGTCAGCCGGTACCCACTGTTTGACAATGTGCTGACAGGTCTAACTTTCCACACACAACCATAATCCCTGATAAAGTAATCCATGATAAACAGTGAAACCATAACACCGAAAAACACGTTTTGTTACTTGATTCCTGCATTTCGAGCTCAGGAACAATAGATTGTCCATGGTGGCACTATAATGTAAATGACAGAAGTGAGCGATAGTAATGCTTTTGGCCATTCAATATCCATCACATTAGTTTCTTGAAAACCACAGTAAGCAGGTAGGTATGTCGAACTGTCCATGACAGAAACACAACACAACAGAGATTACATCTTGATTGTTTTGCATAGGCCACTATGGTGGCAGGTGAACTAGCCCTCTGTCAACTGCCTGGGATGACTGTCATGGAGAAAAACGTCTTATGGACAATTGTATACTGCATGGGACAACAACCCCTTAGGATAATTGCCCCTGGAACGACAGACCCATGTTGATAAGACAACTATCCTCAAAATATAACTAGATAACCTTCCAGATCATAGATACGCTTGTAATAAAGGGGAACAATTACCTTGCTGTTGAAATATTTGTTCTAACATTGGGGTTACATGCAATTTTTTCATGCCTAACGGGTTAATTGTCATTTGGGGTAATTCCTCATGTCCTCAGGAGGTAGTTGTCCAAGAGGGGCTTTCCTCATGGTAGATTTCTTACTGGTGGTCCTAGGGAGTACTTGTAACAAGGGTAGTTGTCCCGACAGTAGTTATCTCAAAAGTGATTGCGTTAGAGTGGTGACAGATGAAAGTTAACATAGGAATCCATTACATTAATGATTTTTGATTAAACTGCAGATACTAATGAATACAGTAGAAAAGAGGCATTTCAATAGATTGAATAAATATACCACTATACAATGACCTCTACTCATCTATAACACTAGTATCTGTTTGATTGACAGCAAGCCAGATTAAACCTCGGCTTTATAGCTGATTTAACTGGACAGTCAATCCGTTCATGGAGCCTGGTCATAAGGGCAATATATAAACGTTAGTACAAGCTTCCATGTCCCTATGGTACTGAATTTTACATTGGAGGACGATATAATCATGAGTAACCAGACCATATAGCATTAGACTCTAGACATCAGTAATCAACTTCAATTGTTACAACATAATAATTTTATCTGAGGGATAATGGAATGATTTGATAATAAGCCTAGTGCATGACACACCTTATCAATTTCCGAACACATTTATCACCAAGATAATTCTTCCTTTTCAAGAATAAGGTTCATTTCAGGCCTAATACTAAAGTTAATGTACACCTTATGAATCTTACATAATAGATCTACAAGGGCCTGAATAATTCACCTGACATCTGCAGTTTACCTGCTCATATACCTTATTATACGTTGAATACCAAATGGCTGATAGATGTCAATCCATCCGTTGCCGTAACCTAATAGACCTAGTTACCTCCTCCCAACACATGCAGTCACCATACACACCTGCAAACAACACAATCAGTTCCTTGACATTTTAATCCGCCAATACCACTTTGACATTCTCCCCAACGCCATTTCAACAATCAACCTTTCTACTCCCTGACCAGCCTGTAGCTGCAGTGATGGCGCACCTGGGGCGGACTAGACGTCTTAACCTGGCCCGGCTGGGGGCCCAGCCCCCGGAGGACCTGGCCGTGGTACACACCACCCTCCTGGGCGCCGTCAAGGACGTCCAGGACAGCCTCCGCAAGGTCGAAAGGTCCTTCTACGGGTCAGCCAACGACATCGAGGGGGAGATCCAGAAGTGGACCACCTCCATCAACACAGTGCTCCGCGATGTGCGCATGCCCTACTTTAACTGCGCGGGTCAGATTGACGACATCGTCGGCTACATCATGGAGCCCAGCCGGAAGATGAAGGTCAACATCTACGACATCAACCGGCTCAAGGAGTGCCTCAAGAAGATCCTGGACGCCGTGCCGGGAAAGTTTGAGGGGATTATTTCAGAACTGAAACGGATATCTAAATACCTGGAGAAGTACTGCCTCAGTTTTTATGACCTGGAGGGAGCGGTGTATTTAGACACTTGTCACAATTATGAACACCAGAGACAGGATTACACGCGAGAAATTACACGTAGTATTGACAATATTATGAGTCTCATTGATCGGTTTAAAGGACAGGGTATATTTCTGAAGGATCTTACCCCAAATGCCCGAGAAATAGCCAGGAAGGCGAGTTGTTCCAATATGCCTTTTTTGTTAATATTTCCAGAAGCATGCCAAGATGTCCGGAATACTTGTTCTATAATGACAGCATGGTTGGCGGCAGACGCCAACTATGCCACCTTCCTGTCAAATGACATTAATGACCTAGATCAAAAGAAGCAGGATTTACAAAAATCGATGAGGGAACAGCAACATAAGTTCCATCAACTAAAATTCAGACAGAAACAATGTCTGCACGACTTTGAAAAGCTCTCAGTAGAGACCCGTCGCCTTAACGAACGGGAAGATGAGCTTATAGTTGACGAGGAGAGATTAAGCTCGGAGACCAATGAAATACAGGTGGACATAGAAATGAAAGAATACCGCCGTGATGAACTCATCAAAAAGGCCAGTGACTTTCCCACCGATGTTCTGTATGAAAAGTACAGTGAGATATCAGAGGGAATACGCATTCTCAAACTAAAATTACCATCTCTGAAAAGGCAGTTAAATGCTGCAAAGCACAAATTAAATTGGATCAAGGACAAGAAAAAGGAAGTGGATGAGGCTCAGAAGGAGCTAAGCACGATTCAAGAGGATATGATAGAGGTTGAGGTAGGCAAGGAGGACAAAGACAGGGAGCTGCAGAATGCCTCTGCGGGTCTTGACGTAGCCAGAAAGATCCACTTGTACAAAGTGAGCCATGATGTTCTCAGTAGGATATTTCACAACCAGCCGCTGGACGCCGCCTCTCAGCGTGTTCCGGAGAAGAAACGGAAAGTCAAAGATGGTAGGTCTCCTTTCAATACATGAATATTTCAAGCGTTATAGTACCTTCCATTAGTTGAGAAGGGTGTACGACTTTTTCAATGCTAAAAAATGTTGATGACCTAGATAAAAGAAGAAATTTGCGTCAATGCCATTCAATGTCCAAACATTGTCTCCAAATTCATAAATTGAATACTTGGCAAGATCATGTCTATAGATATGGTAACATGCATATGGTAAGACGTACTCTAACAGGATTGATCCGTAGTTATTAAGATGAAAGACCATTAATGTTAGTGTCATGAGACCATCACTTGAATATCACCCCGGTTGCCATTTTGAAATCGCATATTCGGTACCAAAGGTTTCCCTCTCATCTATCTATCTTTCTATGAGGAAATCCATTCTTACCTGTCATATGCCTTTTGTTCATGTAATATGTATCCAAGTGCAAATGGGATTAGTTTTTAATGCTGTATCCACATTTAAGGACCTGGCGCATAAATAACTTATAATCGCGTATGTACATGCATGCTTATATTAATGTTTTTATGAAACGTTTATTTCATATAACCAGAAAACCGTATTGTATCTAAATCAAAATTATTATCAATTACATGGTATATAACCAACCTTGATAAAGTGACGACTTTGCCAGAAGTAATACAAACTTTTGGTCATGCATGTAACCCTTTCTGCACAAGATCTGCAATGCTTGAATCAGTTTTTTTAAATTGTTTTTTTTTTTTGGGGGGGGGGGAGAGAGATTTTATTAACTTATTTATTAACATGATATTCTAGAGGTTACAGTTTAATCCATGATCCTCACTATAGCACCCTTTCCATAAATGTATAGAATAAGGCTGTAGTTAGGGGTATACATAAACATTTCATTCCCTTTTATGCAAGTGTTACGTTATTGCATGAATTAAGAATATCAACCTGCATGCTTATAGCTTTTTGGCGCTTTGTACCAGTGATATAACTTTATTTCAGTTGTCTCATCTTTATTTTGAATTGGATGATTATGCATGTTCTTAAGATTTAAGCACTTTTTCACCCATAGATCCCTTTGAGAAGGCTTGCCAAATAGTTGCCTTGCACGTCGAATCTGATTGGCCGCGGCTCTATCGACATCTGCCCTTCTACCCACGGAGAGGCAACAACACTATAGACAGGTGAACAGTGGTGAAAGGCTCAGATGGGATGGTGAAATATAATAGCAACGAATGGTGCTTTGTAAAAGCCTTTTTAAGCACGAGTGATGTATTTGAGTTAAAGTACTTGAAATGCAATAATCACATGATTCTATCTTGCCTATCTCACTGATTTTGCAGATTGGTTACCTAGTGAGTGAAGCAAGAACCATTTTACGGGAAACTGTAATGTTTAAGCTTAATATTTGGAATACTTAAAGGCAGCCAAAATCAATGTTGAGTCAAAAATATTGCAAATTCTGTTAACTATTGAAATATATTATGTGGGCGTAACCCAGGCCTGTGGAAATATATAGACTGTAAATACTGGCTTAAACTACATTAAAATACACTATAACTTGTCCCTGGTCAATTTTGGTGACCCACCAAAATTGGTTTATTTACAAACATTTCTCCGGGCATAAATATCATGAGTATTATGAAATTGAAGTAAAGTTATAGTACCAATGGCTATCTTTAGACTCTTGGAACATATTTCCATAGTCATTTGAATTCGTAAAATTTGGGCATATTTTGACATGACATTGGTTTTGGCTCCCTTTAACATGCACAGTTGTCACTGTTTTCTTCTTGTACTATTGACATACATGGTGCAAAGTCATAAGATACAATGTGTAAGTTGCGTATCAACAACAATTTATATTCATATTTGAAGTAGAAGTTTCAAAACTGAATTTTAACATGTCTGTGGCACAGGGACATTTCGGAGATGAGCGGGCAGGAGTCCCGTGTGGGGGCCCAGGTCACCGCCTCCAGGGCCCTCGTCCGCTGGCGCAGGTTTCACACACGGGCCACCCTGCACGACCTCCAGGTAAGACCAAACTTTATCTCTGCCCAATGCAGATAATGTAGTATATAAGGAAAACTTCCTATCTCAAATTTTATCTATTATTTTTGTCATTAACTCTTTGGGAAACTAGCATCGGGCGGATGCGGCCGGACCTGGGTCTAAAGGGATAATTCGCAAAATTATTTACCTGCTAACAAATTCGAAAAAAAACAACTAGTTATGAGGCTATAATCTGTGCAAGGTACCGTTGAGGCCAACACTGAAATGCAAGTGACTTTGTACAGCAATTAAGCGGGGTCTTGACATGAAAGAATCCAATTCCCATGTCCCAGTCATTAGAAAAGGGCTTTTTACGTATAAATTACATTGCTCCCACTATCTGGAAGCTATGCTGAATGTCGAATTAAGGAATAAGTATATTCCAACATGGGTCTTTACCCAAAGCAGTGTTAAAATTTTAATTTCATTGAAAGTGTAGCTTATAATGCTGGACCTCTTCCCACAGATGGCCGTGGCGTCCATCCGTCGGACTGACCTGGTGCGCCACCTGGAGGCGGAGCTCAACCCGCAGACGACATTTGGACCCGAAGACCAGATGTCGGCGGAGGAGGAGGCGCGGCTTTACAATATAGAACCCCATCTACTGCCTTTTCTTAAAGAGGTCGAACGCTTTGACGAACTTCGGGCAGCTAATAGAGTTTAAATCTAAAATATTCTGAATTTGTATACAAAAAGATTTACTAAATATATTATAGTCTGATACACAGAGAGAGACTTTATAATGTGAATAACGAATCATTGAATGGCAATTTCTTGTATTCACTCTTCATAAAGAAAGCACAATGAAAATGTTTGGTCTCATAGATTTATTTACAGTTTGAATAATTTATAATCCATAACAAATACATAAATATGCGTTCACAGACATAGATCAACTGCAGATCTATACAAAACGAAAACATTCTAGATCTATACTGACAACAAATACTTCGCTAAAACGGTGGTACATTAGACTTAAACGATAGTTTACCATTGAACATTATAACCTTCAGTATGTTTCAATTATTCTTAACGTTTTTTCATGCATCTTTTATATGATCATTTGAATGGTCAGGGTCACTTATGACCCCTCTTGAACAAACTACTGGCGCACAATAACTACAGGGCAATTAATCAAATGAAATAATTGCAAATAGACCCAGGATAAGCATGAATAATAATTACCTTAGCAGCAATAAATATGTTTGTATCACATACGTACTGGATAACTGCGTTCTGTTCACCATTACCAGATTACAACCACGTTTGCAAGTGTCAGTTTAATGCTGTTCTTGTTTTAATTTATAACGAAAAACAAATAACATGAACTTATTTGTGATAAGTTCATCGGTTCGCCGTCCATAAAACGTACATTTCCTGTGTGGCCTTTTGACCTCTCTTTCAAACATTTCATATTAAATAAATGCAACAACAATGACTACATGAGATGTTCGAGGCGAGTTGACAACACCAATGAGCAAGAGGAAACAGAAATGGTGATCTATAGGGGAAATGTAGTGCATGATTTAGAACTCCTCGTGGTAAGTGCAATAAAATCGTATAATTCCAGTTCTTATACCTCTTAGTATGCGGGATATAGAGCATTATAAATTACTTTTTGCAAAGGTGTGAAGCTTTGTAAAAACAAATGGCAATGGACAAACTGTCTAATTAAAACAATATTGTTCATTCAGTGTGTACAAAGTTGATACTTCCTCTTCTTTTTCAAATAGAATTTCAATGGAAATGCCAACACGATATTGTGACTCATTCATTCTGCTATATGTCTCTCTAAAACAAACATATCGCCCAGTGACAAAGCAGAATTGGGATTTCATAGATGTGATGAAGCGTGCAGTAATGGTCTCCTCCTTTCCATCGTAATAAATAAGATAAAATGCTTTTTTATCAGTAGGTCAAAATGGACCTGGAATATGCTTACATGTACGTTAGTCGCTTATAAGAACAAAGGAATGATAGAATATTCCTAATTTATGACATATTACCATTGTGAGGTGGCACCCCTACACTTTGGCACAGTGCTGAGGGAATGATACCTAAACTCTAGCTCTGAAGTCGTCTTGACTAAGGCAGCAGTATTTGACGGTCAGATGTTACATCTTGATACTGATTATGAATACTTAGTCGAAGATTTCCATCTCGTTCATGCAAAATGTCTTTACCTAATGCAAGCTTAATCAGACAATATAATGCTGTTGACCTTGACTGTTCATTAGCATTGTGGGCACTTCAAAGACATCTCTGTACATTCGGAAACATGTGTGTTTTTACAAAAACCAACAACAGAATACATTCAAGTCTTAAAAATGTTTTTGGGTGAATTCTCGACGTTAAGTCGGAGAAAACAAAGTATCTATTCACCGAGGCATATCAACCTAAGGTGCCGAACAATTCATTTACAGTGGCTTATTCGGATCACACATAAACATGGTAGTAAGATAACTTATTTAGACTGGATTGGAATTACTTCTTGTCATGAAAGATTTAATAAAATCAAGATTTAGGTAAAGTCTCTTTTTCTTTAGGGATGGTGTAAAATTCCTATATTTGCTACAGACACCATGCACTGACTTATTAGGTACACATCCATATACAGCAACGTTATCCATTATGGTTCTCATTTAAGGACGTGGACTTCCGTTTACCCTTCCGTTTCAACATAGGCTATCCATGGGTGAACTTGGCCTATGGAAAGCATGCCCATTGAAAACTATCCATTTGCAGTCATAAGTAAAATGTTGATTCAAAAGGCAATCGGTGACTTTCATCATTTCCCACGCCAAAAAAGCCAACTCCTTGGAAGACAGAAAGGCTCTATGCTCATACGTAGACGTTATCAGAATACAGAAAATGACTTTGTGAAATCCGTAGTTTTACAGTGTCTGACATGCGTCGGTTTTTATCTACTCTACATGAAATAGAAAGTGTCACGATTCAGGATACTACAAACATACAAAGATCTAACCGAGATTCTATTCTGCATGAAAAGACTCTGCTGTGTCTACCGAAAGTCTTTACCGAAATGCTCATTAATTGTCATACACCATGTATGATAATGGCACTATGTTTCGGAGAATACCCTTTAAAATGTTTGTTGGCCCATGAGAATATAGCTCAGCATACCTCTTTGATACTTCCATCAATAATTGCACAAGTAATTTCACATCAAGGGGAACGTTCAGTTTTGGACATCGTTTTGGCAACCGTGGTCTTACGCTTTTTTCCCGCTTGGTTTTGTTGACGATCTCTTGGTTACGCTGGCTTTGGTTGTTGATCCTTTACCGCCTTCAGCCTTTGCTGGCGATGCTTTGTACCCGCCGGCCTTAGCTGGCGACCCTTTGTTGGCGGCGGCCTTTGCAGACGACGCTTTGTTCCCGGTGGCTCTTGTCGGTTTGCTCGTTGGTGCGGGTTCTTGTTCCTCCTCAGCGATAGACCTCCGCAGGGTCTCAAAGATCTCCTGGAAGAGCCGCTTGTACTCGGGCGGGCCGTTCTCGAAGCGGCCCTCGGTCGGGTCGAGGGGCGAGGTGAAGTCCAGGCGGGAGGGGGTGTAGGAGGTGGAGCCGGTGGTGGTGGTCGACAGGGCCGCCGTGCTGGTTGTGGTGGTGTTTGTGGATTTACTTGAAGGTGTGGTCTGGACTTGGGCCTCCTTCCTCTTGAGCGGCAGTGCACTGGGCCGCTTGGCGTTGGCCGCCGCCGCCGCCGCGCCCGCCCTGGAGGAGGTGCCCCCGTCCTCCTGCTGTACGCCCACGTCAGCACTCTCCGCCCGCTTACTCTTGGCCTCAATGAGCGACTCGTACTTCTTGACCAGGCTGCGGTACTGGTCCTCCAGCTCGCCCAGCAGCGACCCGCACCGCTCCTCCCCCGGCGACGTGGCGAAGGACCTCCTGTCCGCCCCGCCCTCCTCCAGGGCGCCCTCCCCGCCCCGCTCCTCGCCCGGAGAGTCCTCCAGCTTGGCGTTGAATATGGTGACGAGCTGCTCGTCTATGGGCGTCTCCAGCTCCAGGCCCAGCGTGTTGAGTGACTCGCGGCTGCCGTAGGCGCTGCCGCCGTTCTTGAGGCGGATGAACTCGCCGTTGGGGATCTCCTGCAGGTCGTCGTGCTCCACGCTCATCTCGGGTTTACGCATGAGGCGCGTGGCCTCCAGGCTCTTGCCGCACTGCGCACACATCTTCTCAGCCCTCATCTCCACCTCCTCCAGCTCGGCCTCCAGCTTTTTGATTCGCTTCTCCTCCTGCTCCAGTAGCGTCACTCGCACCTGGCAGGAATTACACACAATTTAGTTACTTGTCGTATACAAGCAAATTAAATATACAGTGGCCATTTGTTGTAACGTTCCACATGATGAACATATCTACACTGTATAGGCTATGTACATGTATTCAAGAAAGCATGACAAAGTAAATCAATGTGTGGTATGACCTTTCATTTTAGCATTATAGACTTAAAGACCTGAAATAAATCATTACATTTGCGCTGCAACCATCTCTTTTCAAGCTAACGACCACACACTTAATGTATTAATATAAACGCAGAGTATTACCCGATCAAGAATGAGTTCCTCTGAGGGTGACTAATATCACGATGTCCAAAACATTGCTTCCTATGCTACACATGTGTACGAAATGTCGATGCAATTAGAGTAACTTGTCCGAATTAAATCATCTTGTTTTTGATAGGGGATCATACATAATAGCCATATAATCGTAGCTGTCCTCCCTCCTACCTGTAAGGTCTCGTTGTCGCGCACCACCTCGGCCAGGTCCGTCTCCAGCTCGCCCCGCTTCCTCTGCTCCGTGGTCACCTGCTGCTTCAGGTTACGGATCGACTCCTGCAGGGTACGAAGCCCCTTCATCTCGGACGCGCTCACCCGGTCGCGCCCCTCGGGGAGGAGCCCCCTGAACTCGTCATACCCGGCCCGCCCCAAGCGGCCCTCCTCGGGGTCGGAGAGTGACGGTACGCTCTGGGTGCGGCGCGACGCCCGCGACCGGCCCTGCCGCTCCCTCTGGTGGAGGGACTCGACTTTAGCTGTTAACTCCTCGATCTGCGCCTCCTGGGACTCGATCAACGCATTTAACCTGGGCGGAGAATGAGTTCAGTTCTTGTTGTTATTATTTGAACCTTTTTTGTATCATTAAACAAAGGATAACTATATAGCCCTATAGTATATGGTGTGTTCCAAATCCAGGGGACGTTATAATCTGATAATGAAAAGCCAGTGGTATAGGCTCATCTACAGGTTATGGTGGATAGATTTACTATCTAATCGATTTGTCTATATTTCCATTCAAAGGCCTTATCGTTTCATTTCAACACTATTGAATTCATTGTTCGAATGGCCCAATATACTACAGCTGTCAAAACGTCGTCAAAAATAAGACATGGAAATCAAATTTATTTTTATTGATGATTTACTAGTTGATACGTACTATGTTAAAAATCTGTTATGTGGCGATAAAATGAGATATGAAATTAACAGTTTTAAGTAATATCCCGGTAACAATACCTAGGAAACAACTCATCGATGAAATTCATTCAACTCGTTTTTTCTCGCCAAGATTTAACATGGTATTAGCTGAACTTACTCATCGATTTTAGCCTTGTCACTACGAGATTCCTTTTTCAGTACTTCATTTTTCTTTTCTGCATCGTGGAAATTGCGGTCTACCTCTTCGTAGATACGCATCCGTGATTCACTAACCCCCCGCAATGCCTCCAACTGTTTGGTGAGAAGCTGTGTAGGGAAAAGGAAGATTAAATGCATCATTAGAACACAGTGCAAAAAATACAAGTTTAGTTGAGGAATCTAACACTTAGGAACACACTTCATATTACTTGAATTGTATTATCAAACTCTGTTCCAATTGATTTCATTTTAATCCATAACTCCAAATAAACTCTGACGACCCCGTTAATATGCGCTGTATTTTTCCAGTCTGTTTAGGAATTAGGATCCAATATAGATAACAAGCCATGGCCATCTGTTCCGACCAACAAGGGGTCAAAAGTGCGCATACCATGTGTTCGTAGAATGTGATTTATCACACCGCCCTTTTGAGCTATACACCATTCCATTTGAAATAATGATTTACGTAGTTACCCGGACTTCTTAAATTTATACCGCCGTCAAATTAACACAGACTGAAAACTTGCAATGCTCATTATATAAAGTGTATGCCTACATGAAATGAAACATTTGATTTGTATTTAATGAATAAGTCTGGAATCAATCTTACGTCGATTTCCCTCTGCTGGTCATGGTGACTCTGGTGGGCCAGTCGGACCTGGTTCTCCAGGTCCTTGTTCCTCTCCAGTAGGGTCTTGCCAAGTTCGGCCGCCAACTGCAGGTCTGGAGGAAGGAGGAAAACGACTTTAAAAAGTGACAGAGGCGGCAGGGAGTGGCCTGGGGCAGGCAGCAGGGACTGTAAGAGCGGCCTGGGCGTGGGAAAAAGTGACAGAAACTTCAGGAGGAGAGTCCTCCTAAAACATCTCCGAAGTAGAAGAGGCTGAAGCCAAGAGGATGGATCCTTGGTGTAAAGGGTAAAAGGGTGAACGTTCATGTTAAAAAATATAGGCATACGTTGAGGTGCTGCGCATAGGGAATCTTGTACATCTGTTTGAATTATATCTTGTATAGTATAGCTGTAGGGGTGTCACAATACACTCATACAGAACCTACACTCAATTATCTGACTTCGAAATGTTTAACTTGAGAAAACATTGTGTAATGCATGTATACAGCATCATAATATCATTGTACCTGACGGCGCTGTATCAAGTTGAGAGCTATAGTTCACAATCTACAAGCTAGCATAGATCTTAAATGGGACCATAGATCTCCTTCAACCATAGGCAGTTTATAGTATATATACATGTGTATACATTTTGGATTATATTTCACTTCTCTTGTTCATGCGTGTACAGGTGAATCCGTTTGGCAGAGGGTGCGTGAGTGATCTTAAGGTCTAAGGTTACAACCACTGTTCAAAAGATAACAAAGCTATTGTGGCGGTTAATCTTATCGTGCAACTTATTACTTTTATTAATAAACACCAGATACCAATATTCTGTACATGTCCCATCATGACATGCAAACAAACCACCTTATCATCATAAAGTATGCAGGTATTAATATCGTTGCCTGACAAAGAACCAGTATTAACACAAATAAAACCTCTATAAATATTCTCGATGAGTCAAAATAACCAACCTCTTCTTGGTTTGTATACACAATCTGCCTGGCAGTGTTTCTCGAGAGCATTATCTTTGAACTATGTTATACTGTTAACACAAATGATGATGTATATACATTTGGTATATATATATATATATATATATATATATATATATATATATATATATATATATATGCAAAGGTATTTTATGTAAATATAGATAGGTCTATTATGTAATTGTACATACAGATTATGTATATGATATATTCAATAACAAATTTCCAGATCATTATAATTATTCAATTTCTGCTAGAGTTGGCAAAGTGACACATGTAGCATGCAGTGTTAAAATCATTGAAGTCAGAGTAGATGGTCAATGATCGAAGCAAAACTGAGACAGCAATTAAAGACTATCTTTACCCAAAAAAAATGCATAAATTGCATCTAACCTGATAACTGGAAACAAAAGATAACTGGAAAGTATTTGATTATCCATCGCCTTCATTGTACGCATGTTTCTATCAGTCACTTCAATTAGTTGTCACAAAATTACATTTATTAATTTCAAAGAGCTCAATAGAATCGTTAGAAAACTGGTAATATACTAATAGGAGTATCATAGTTAGAGCTAGAGAAATACTTAATGATTTAGGTCCATCTGTAAACATATATTTCATACACCACCACCACGAGGTTATTTGTCTTTCATCTCCACCAGATGATTCCTCCTTGTCATCTATACAGAAAACGACCTGGGCTGGAGATGAAGTTGGCAAACCTTTTTATCTAAACCATGCTATGAGGAAAGAGTTTGAGCAAAGGTATGCATTGTTTACTGGTTGTATACCGTAGCCCACCTATATTGGGAATGTGCAACGAAGATGACTAAAGGGTTAGAGAGAAGCGCATGGAAAGGAAAAAAAAAGTCAAACAATGTTGGGTTAACAAAAACTCACTGTGTTGACATGAGCCGTCACAATAGCTGTCCTCTCTGAACACTTCTGAAACGAAATGAAAAACACAAAGAACTGATAATAACATAAAACAAAAGAAACATGACCTATATCAAAGAGATGAGATTCATAGAGTGAACATTTGGCTATAGAGTGTCAAAGGAGGTGACAAAAATGCTTCGAATAATAATTGCGGAAAGAGGGAAGATTAGAGACACTATGCAAAATGTAGGACTATAGGCATATTTGGTGCATTAAGGGATATGCCTGCAATAACACATGCATTGGGGTAGATTGTGTAGGCATATACAAGAGGGGAAATGCACTATACAAATAATTAGGTCCAACACACTGAAAAGAATAAACCTGCCTATGTACAATGATATAGGCCTATCTTCATTTAGTCAGTCACTTTTCTAGTTGATTATTTTTCAAGAAGATATAGTACAAGCACCATGCAATCGGGGCATAGCAATAATATTTACCATCACCTGATAAGCATGCGTTTGTCAACCACAACCTCGCTTGTTTTTGTGATCTTTTATCGACATGATGGTGTTGTCCATTTATTACAACTATGTAATGTCCAGACACATCCATTGGCCCTGACTGTCTAACCTCGAGAAACGGCTGTGCCTGGGGCGGTAAGCGACGCAGTAGGTATATGTCTATTTGATATAGCCTTATGCTATTGTGTCCATATGGTAGTGTGCTTGACATGTGGGTACATCTTTACTGTTTCGCTGTGGAGAGGCAAATCCTTTTTGTTACAAATTTGCAGTTAATCAAACTCTCAATCATCAACTGCATGGACACAGTATTTCCATTGGTTACAGTGCAACCTTTTTTTTGGCATAGATTCATGGCGAATAGGAATGTTCTGCAAACATGACGCTTACAACCTGACTATCCTAGTTCATGCTGTGCTCACCAGGCGTCGCCGGCGTCGGCCCGTCTGGAGCAGAAGACGCCATCAATGACGCTTCGTCGCTCCCTCCTGTACCTCCATCCCCATCCAGCCGTGGAGGAGATGGGGGTAGGAACGGTTGTGAGCAAAAGTCTAATTCACTTATGAGGGCTCAGCATGCTTTCTCACATGTTGAACTACCTATGATGATATCTACTTGACAAATGATATCTATCGGGCAGCAATGTAAGGCAGTTCATCCGTGTTTTATCCAGTCACCATAATTATTCGTATAACCATTACATGCATAATACCACTGGCAGATTGCCAGGAAAGTACACAATCAAATATTTGCTTTAGTGTGTCATCCCTTTTTGGAATTATTGATCTGCCACCGAATCTATGTGTACAGCAGGATGTGTATTAGGTTACCTGCATGCCTGCGAACAGTTTGAAAAGCGATAGGCAGAAAGCTGAAGAGTAGGTGCCCAATCTCCTACCCCCAATCTGTCTGGATCTATATTTCCAGAAGATAGACAGAGAATTGATAGTACAGAGAAAGGATAAAGGCTGTTGCAGCCGTGTGTGACCCATCTTCTATCATGGCTCAGTCTTCAGAGACTGGATGAGGGCTTATGGAGCCATGTGTGACCCATCCTCTAACATGGCGCAGTCCAAAGAGACTGGATGAGGGCTGATGAAATCATGTGCAATCTATCCTCTAATATTGGTGTCTACAGGGTCAGAATGAGAGCTGATGGAGCCGTGTGTGAACGGTGCTCTAACCTAGCTCACTGCCCAGGCTGAAAGCCCTAGATTAGCCTCCGTATCTAATTGCTGGTTTTAGTATACTAGAGATACCCTTAAGGCTGACTTATTTCCCCGCTCAGCTGCTCAACTTGGTCATCCAAGGATAAAGCTGCATGCACCATCAAGGTTTACTAGATAGGCCTATGTATTTTCGGTAACTCCCACTGAGAATCAAGACAAATTGCAAGCTGCATCCCTTTCACCTTTTGAAATGAAAGTATAGGCCTACTCCTGACCTTGCATGTTCCATTCAACATTAACTGCCAGAGCAGTAACATAAAGCTTCATAAGCTCTGCATAGAGAATGGTGAACGCCATCTCCCTTCCATGTCCGTCCGGGGCACTTGATGCCTTCCGGTCCGCCCCGAATGGATCGATTGAAACATGACTTATGGTCGGCAGCAAATTTCTCCACATTTCTCTAGAAACTATTTCTATGGAATAAATAAATATGACACGCTCTGCCTTGTAACATGCTACCACTTTTCTAAATAATTCACATCAATGATAATGTGGTTCAGTGTTTCAATATCAACAGATTGTGATAATCTGTTGTCGTCGAGCAGCGTTCAGTGTGGTTGCCAAGGGTTACTGATGTGGTGAGTCATCGGACCCCCCTTCAGAGTCGTTGGCTGTCAGCGAAGGACGTCCATGTGCAATCCCCATGCAACGTCGATTTCTGACCTGAGGCGCTTTAATTATCAGTTATGCATTTCCACCCAAAAATTTCTCATAGGCCATGTCCCTATGTTTGTTATCAGGTTATCGGCTGCAAAAAATATTCTAAAACCAATTATTCTATTGCCGCCCACGAGGTACGCGGCATGTAACCCATCAATCACAACCTGCCCCCCTGCTTTCATTCCAAAGGGAAAGAAAACATCGTCGACTGATGAATAATTAACGAACCTGTCTCTGGAGAACATTTACGTCGACAGTTATTGTGCTTTATCAGGCCGCCACAGCCACCCGTTTGTGACAGTCAGAACGGAGAATGCATCTCGGGGAATGCACTCAGCTGACTGTGGGACTATAGAAGTATAAAAAATAAGTACTAGAATGTCTGCTTCCTTACCGACCTTATTGTGGTATACATGACCTTAAGAATTGCCTTTTTGTGAAACAGGGATGCTAGCGAGAACGTATTTCAAAGTTGTCAAGTACATTATGAGTAAAAGGGAATATAATATCGTACTTTCAAAAACATGATGGTAATAGATTGACTACGTGGGCCTGCTTTAACATTCGGTTGTAATGCCTGAAGCTATTTCTTTCCATTTTCTGCAAATGTCATATATTCGATTATGAATAAAACGAGTTCAATTTAGCCAAAGTTGAGGTCTCTTTAAGGTCAATGGTAATAAGTTGACGCCAGATGCCAAATGGCGTTGACCCTTTCTGTCCCGGTGAGTAAGAATAAAGACCTTGGCACCGTATTGTGACCCAGACGCCAGGAGTGCCGAGTACATGCCCGCACCTAACCTTAGCACGAGGTCACGCAACAAGTGCGACAACCTGCATCAAAATGCACCTAACTAAATAGAGGGGATCAAGATAAATAAAAAGTATGTCAATATGGAATGAAACAAAATAAATATTCCTGTATCAACAATTAACAATTATTACCATTGGTGTTTCTCTATCGTTATCAGTTCTATACGCGTGTGTGTGTGTGGGGGGGGGGGGGGTAGTGTAGTACCAATTTAACAAATGTGTGTCCAAAATCATAATTACAATGGCCAGTAATGATAAACAATTCAGAACCAGGTTCGGATTTAGGGGTGGCGGCATGGGTGCGTACATTGCTCTCGTCGTTTTGTGTAAAATTCTTATATTATGATGGGAGGGTGCAGTTGCAGATTTTACATTGGCATGCATACCTTCTTTCTATCGGTGGGAACCCTAACTCTAAGTTTGTATTGTTCTCTTCGACATGTGGTTGTCCCTGACCTGAAAAGGGATCTCCAGAAAAGGACCCCCAGCTTCGGGCGGGGATGGTGGGAGCACTGAGGTATGGTTTGGGTAACCACTGCCGCACCACTCTCAGAAGCAGTTGCGGTGGCTTGGTCCTAAAATAGGGGACAGTCAGACATCCTGCTTAGATATTTATTAATGTTTATGTACCAATATATGGGTTGAGGCTGCTTAAATTAAGTTTCGGAAACCCTACTGCCAGATTTTCTTATTGTTATGTCTGGGTATTGAAGTAATGGCATGGAAGTAAAAACAATGTGCTTAGAATTACAATTCCTAATTTCTGGGGGCGATCAACTCCCCACAGGATCAGGTATATGGGGACAATAGGGCTGAAGTTGCTACCTACCTTCAAAAAGTCAGTGCACCCCCCCCCCCCCCCCCTGTGTCCCAGCCCAATCCTCCCGGCCCCGCCCCGCCCCGCCCCGCCCTGAGCCATGTCCCGCCCCCTTGTATAGGGATCAATGATAATGGAATGATAGACTTAGTATAAAGGTCAGCGGGATCTACGTCTGACCCATGGGGTACGGGAACAAACCATTAGGTCTATTAATACTCACCAAGTTACATAACTCCAACAATATGAACATTGCCAATTAATCAAAGAAAGGACTATCGCCTGTATTTCAAGATTTTGATGACATTCTCCAACAACTGCGTGGTCAGTGGTATACGAATAATGTTACAATTAGAATGATTAGCATTGATGATGTCCCTATTACGGAGCATAACGATTATCGGGTTACATAAACCATGGTCACATATTTGTCAGCAACTATTGGGCTGCAGTAATGTAACTAATGTATACAATAACACATACTATTATGCCTTGAATGTTGAAACGATCAAAATGGTAGAATCTAGAAAATGATGTCAAAGAATTGTAATTTACTTTTATTTTTGTATATCTAGCCTAAAATAACAATAGCATTAGGCGAGCACAAACACCCATTAGCATACCAGATGCTATTACATAGAACCAGTGAGTGACCACATCCCCATGCCGTGACCAGACGGTGCACCAGGCGCAGGGTTCTAAACACGGATAGGGTGGTGTATGGTACTAGGTCTAGAGCGGTCAGTACACAGAAATATCGACATTCCCAATGATATAATAATAGACCACTGGTCTGAATTATACCCTGAGCACTGCCCCCGTTATTGGCATAGTACATGGACTCAAGCTGAGCACATACAAATACAAATGTATTACGTAGAGTGACATGGTGTATGCACTAGGCGCACGCCCTTCCTATTTCGAGTCAAATACTATAGTACATGTACATGCGTAATGAAAAACTGATACTTGCGGAGGAGGCCAAGGGAGTTCACGTATTTGTGCCCCCCCCCCCCCCCCCCATTAAATGGCATAATCATCACATAATTCTTTCCATTTGTTACATTATGAGATTCTAGTTTTAATCGAACTGTGGACTCTCTGCTTTAAATACGTACTGTTGACTAAGCATGAATCAATAATGACATTTTTGATAAATAACTAGGCCCCTATGCCATGATACAGTTGATATATTTGTAGGTTGCCATAAATCGTGAACAGTAGTTTCTAGGAAGTCATGTGTATCTGGTCACTGAGATATTACTGTGGCTATGTGTCCCATGGGTCAAGTGTCAGCAGTCTGTGAGCTAGTCCCGGCAGTGCCAACGTTTTCACTAGCTGTCCACTCAGTGCACAACGACTGGGTCGTCAAAGGCCTACCAGTGCCAATGGCTGTTGTATATATATGTGATGCCCTGCCTATATGGGACATTGCATATAAAAGACCCCTTGCCACTCTTCGAAATGAGTAGGGTATCGTACCCGGTGGCGGGTTTCTTCTCGAGCATAGCTTCACAGAAGGGAACAGCTCACCATATAAAGCATACTACCATACAACCATACAGTGCTTTAAACCCTGTGTGAAGGGGCCTGGTAATCTGGGACAGATGCACGCAGAAGAGAGAGATATATCTCCTCTCTCCTAACCTGTATACCCCAGGCAGAGCAACATACTCATACAATGGGTTCAGTTAGACAATTAGTCTTATACCCATACGTAGCGTCAGTTAGACAAATCTTATACCTATTAGTAGCGGCGGATTAAGGGTATACTGCACATGTTTGATTTTAACATACCTTCTCAAACCTGACATTCACATAAACTGTCATTTCGTCACGCACAATATCCTTTTCAAAATTCTGGATCCGACACTTTTTATACTCAATGACTTGGAATGCCCAGCCCCTATTTCTTTGGCTACTATATAGGTCAGCCAATAACGAATCTAGTTAAAATGCCTCTTTATATTAATATATCTTATTAGCTTCCAGATGTTAAACTGTCAAAGAACATGCTCTTATCTCCACAAAATCTAGCGCCCGACTGCAATGCCCTTACTACTGGAGACCAAACCGTTACGCAGAGAGCACAGTTGGTGCATGTTTACCTGTCTGAAGTGGGGGTGTGTTTATACCAGTTACGCACGGGTACACACGTCAGTGGCCGTGCATGCTCACAGCCGTCTGGTCCAACCCCTCAACATGTATGCTTAACCTTGCAGTTAAACCTAAAGCAAAACTGGTTTAATTCCCAGCAGAGTAATTAATGGTAATAACCAAAGCGTAGTAACTAGCACTCACCTTGCTGTTTCCGTAAGTAAATCAAATCGATGCTATCCCAATAGTTCATCATGGCTGCGATTGTATAGGTGAGCAAAAGTTGCTTAATCGTAACCAATGCAACTGTTTCTTCTCAAACTGTTTATATCCACTGCAATGATTTATATCCTCTGTTGTAAACCATATAGGAGATCCGACCACATGCGTGCAATCATCGGATGTGGCATAAGATTTGCGCACTATCTATCGCTGCTATCTCGCCTGTCTGGTCGTGATTTGATGCAAATCCCTGATAAGCAATGCCCTTCTTGTTATCATAACAATCGACGGAAGTCTAAAACGGTTCTGGTGGCGGTCTGACACTGAATGAAGACCCCTCAGGTGAGGAGCTACCTGGAAACCCCTGGTATATACCTTCACACGACCCTGGTACCCTCACACGACCACTCCTCTGACCCCTACGTCCATACCTTAGCCCAGTTTAGGAAATGTTTGCCGAATGCTTTGAAAGGACTTTGGTGGAGCTCCTGTGTGTCTCGACCCAGTGAGGACCAATCATGTAAGCGGGCTACGGTAACCCCCTTCTCTTTATAGCATGGTTGCGTATCGAACCAGGGCCGGGGGCCGAGGTCATTAATGGGCATGGCGCTGGGCGAGGTCAGTGGGGGGCCCGGGGGAGGGGGAGGGAGGGGGGGGGGTCCCCAGGTGAGGGTGTGGGAGAGGCGACAGGGGATTAAGCCAGGGCTTTAATTGGTGACTCCTCACATAAATATACTTAAGGTTAATAGTAAGAGATCATGAGAACTACCAAAAAATGTGAGTGTATCCCACCAAACCTAGCCTTGTGCAAAAGACATGACGGTAATGATATGCATAGCTAAAAAAAAAAAATAAAGTGCACAGCAGCTTATATAATATAACATTATATCCTAATATGACGGAAAAGAGTAGATCTAAATGAGATCTTGCGATATAAAATCCGGATGCTGCACGATTATTTTAGGCGGTGGGACAGACGGGAAAAGGGCAGACTACTAGTATACTTCTGTTAAAGCAGCTGGTTAAAAGTTGTATCGTCATCTTTTTCGGCTCCCCCATTCCCCGCTTATCTCATATTCACCCTTGCTTCTATAGAAACCAGGGCGCATGTTTCAGTATTGTTATCTTTCATAGCTGCCCTTTAATTACAGCACGAATGTACAAATCTGATCCAAATCGATTGAGTCAGAAAACAAAAGAACAATCAATAATTACATTTCTAATTAGTAGCACAATGCTTTTATCACGGTAAATCGGATTAATTGGCATCGAAGGCTATACTTGTAACTGCAAAGGCTTAAACCGTTTAAAGGGCACGTCAATAATGAGGCAGCCTAGACTGACCAAAAGGTCGTAATTAATACCTGACTGCCTCAAGGGAATGGGCCTATATAAATATAATACACCGAGTGATGGATTGTATTACTGATCATTAGAGTTTGTCGCGATCGACAATTAGGTGGACCCCTGGAGCTAAGCCTACGGAAGCATGGTGGAAATATATATACAACGCACTTAAATCAAATTGTCATAATTTGATAATCACACTTTATAGTTTTATCTCGTGCAATTTGGTTCATGTGATTCCTCATAATTGCACTTCAATTTCAGTCAGTAAGTTTATGGGACGTATCCATGATGCATAAGACCATAGAGATACATATGTTATGTATGTCTATGAAAAGACTTATAAATGTTTACCATTTAGTGAAGATTTTATATCGTCCTAATTCTGAATGATTGATATATGATTTACAAAATCTTGAAAATCATGTCTCTACATCTTAGGGTTCTCAACTCTTTGAGGCGGAGATTTAGTGTCAGAAGTGTCAAAAGGTGTTCAGACATTGCCAAAAGGGGCGATAGGTCCATAACACCGGAAGTAAAACCAGATTCCCTGCTGGTGGAGTCGCTGCCAACAGACAACCTCAGAAAGCAGCAGACTTTGAAAATATGCAGTGGCCGTTCATCTCTCATGTCTAATTTGCGGAACTGAACCACCAACCAAGACCATATACAGGACGAGGGCCTATCAAGAGAAGCGTCTAGCCTGTGTGGGTATCACGTATTCTAGGCATTTATATGTATAAGCTGCCGATTGGAAGATGTTCTTTGACATTCAACAAATCACAACTCATTCTTTGTAACATTAAGCCTTGCACATAATTTTTCATTTAATTTGCCATTATCAGGTTACAAGAGAAGTAACATATTGGCATGCAGTATAAACCCTGTAGCATGAAGGACCACTTTTCAATAGGAAGATCCCACGAAGAAAATAGTTTAGTGTAAATCATGCAGTCCTTAAAAGAGTCTCTATACGCTGCGTATAATCACATATAGGCCTATTATATCCATGGCTATAGCTTTCAAAGCACTAAGACTTAACTCCCAAACTGGCGTTATAAACATTAGAGCAAAATGTTGTCCATGTGGGACCATGCAGGATGGTTCACATTGTGCGCAATATGGTTTCCCTGGTAATGGACTCGAGTGTTTCCTCCTGCATTAACTATGAGGATGAGGCGCCGGGCACCGAACGCCATGCCACCAGCTGTCGTGCTGACCGCTGGTCAGGACCAGTTTCTGGAAAACCAACATGCAGTTTTCTGTCGGATAAGGCGCGGATTTTGCCCAATTAAGTATTGACATTTTTAATACAAACATACGAAAGGTTATAATGAATGCATGAGGGTTAACGTTGGGCGTGGGAATAGCGCGTAGACTGAAGCTGACGTGTCTGGGAGTCACTTCAATTTGGGCCATCTCACGGGGGTCCTTATTCCGTGAAACCGGATCTACATGTGTGTTTCGGCCTTATCAGTTGATATGATATCACAAGGCAATAATGTATAACATCATTTTCATCTCAAAACTTTGGTATTATACAATGTACATAAAGAAAGATGTCTGGACTAGCCTGCATAGGTTACACAGATCACATCTGCTCTTTGTAACGCCCAACACTTGACAGCCGTCGCTGGGTTAGCAGGTTAGAGGTTTGGGACCAAAAAGGTCAAGAGGCCAACATTGACCTTGCGTGGCACAGTCACATTGGAGGATCAACTGGTGACGTGAATATTATGTACTGAATGCCTCGTGTTTCAGATGCTAGGGGTTCTAGTTGTACAGATGTTTATCATAAGTACTGCTGGATGCGGCTCAGCAAATACATATTACATTATTTTAAGTTTTTGTTCCAACATGGGACTAAGGCAAACTGACCACTAGGACGCCATCACATAATGGCATACCATGTTACTGTAGCATGTAAAATGACATCATTACACGTGACCCATTCGTGAAACCAGTTATATAGGGCCTATTGAATGTAGATGATCGATGTATCATAATCATGAAGTCAATAGCTGTGAAGGTGTTTGGGCCATTGGTTTCTTACCTAGGATAATGGACCGCGAGTATGTTTGCTTAGTATAATACTTTAATTTTGCCAATGTGTTTGATGTTCAAGAGAATCAACATATTGTTTCTATGTTGCAACATTCCTTTTAGCTGTAATATTTTTTTGAAGACAGACATTTCTGCAAGTCCGCAATAACTGACTGAGGACAAAAATAGGAAATGTAAAAAATTCCTTATATTGTTTTTATATTCTACCATAGTCCTGGGGTTAGAATCATGGTTATTATTTTGTCCATATTTTAATACTTTTTTCCGCATAAGGATAACCTTAATTGAAAAAAGGGAAGAACCTAGACGCCTCGTCCCCCCACTTTTATTTTGTCCATACATTACTTTGTGCCCCACGCAGGAAAAGTACAACTAATAGGGAGTTTTAGGACCTCCGACGCATCCCATAAACGTAGACGTAACGTATCACGTATCTCAGCCACATGAATTCCTTTCAGAAAAGTGGTAGGCCTATTAGATATTATACTTTGGTACATATGGTGAATATCAATATATGTAGGTATTGTATTTTGGGGGCTGTTTGTCTACTATACACCATGGAAGTTTTGAGATGCGTTGACGTATCTAGACACGTCAAGGTTGCTAAAACTCCCTATGATAATTAGTAAGACGGAATTCTCGCATCAGACGGATGAAATCGATTTTTATATTAAGAGTTTCGGACAATGATTGATCTCCTAAGATGATAATTCTGACACCATTCTGTCTTTCTGCAGAACCAAAATACTTTCAGACCCTCTGTTCAAAAGCAAAACGTAAGTGACGTAAGTCCAGGGCAGGTCGTTTCTAGGACAAGTTTTCGAACCTTGCTTGTTCACACCTTTTTGTTTCAGGTGTTGTTCCAAATTCTATTACTAAAGCTTCAAACTGCCTATTGCGTCTTTTTTAATCTAATTCCATGTAACTATCTGTCAAAATACCATTTTAGAGTGGCTTCACAAACTAGTTCCTGTTATAACAGTGTATTGTTGATTTCTGTGATTGGTTGAAAAGAACCACGATATTAGCAGTCTATTGGATGAGAAGACAATCCAGATCTCAGTTTCTGGCCCAAAGGTATGCCGTATACACCGCGGTAATGAAACGTGGGATGGCTCTTTACATATGGCATTGTGATGTAGACCTTTACAGACGTCTTTGTTTTAGCCCAGCTGCAGTATACATGTTGACCTGAGACTACCTCTCGTTCGGCATGCTGATCAAAGCCAGCTGTCTAGGGCCATTATACTACCTGTATGATATTAACTTACGCATGTATGTGGTATATAATTATAGTCTTTACGATGTCACCTTGTGTATTGTCACCTAATTTCACACAATATTCGGTATGGCAGCTGATTTAGTCTTTGGTGATCATTTTGTTCTACAAGTAGTCATGTCCTTTATAATTGATATTACTATAAAAAAAACTTTGATTTAATATTAAAGAATATGTACCACATCTTTTTGTTAGGTGTTAAGAACATATACGACGGGTGTAGGTGTTTACCAGTAACGTTCAATACATGGTGTCTTACATCACAAGTATTGTGTACAGAATGCACCCGATCTAACGCAGAATCCTATACGACAACACTAGAGCTATGTTTAATAGCAAGAGTTATTTTTAGAACAATGGAAAGCTGGCCAGACGACGCTGAGCAACATAAAAATAAATATTTCCCAATGTCGGTCTCTTTCTTTTGATGTTGTTCGCTTCCAGGACTGGTGGTATTGACTATGTAACAGCCTCAGACCCTTAGATCAATCAATCCCACACATGGATGTGGACTGGGTTGAGCAGAGGAAGTTTTGTAAGGTGTATGTATATTACCAAACCAGCGATGGGTGTCTTACGACCTCTTGCTATGAGAAATCTTGAATGTTCCACAACTTAAGGGTTTAGACTTGCTTAACAATGTGAAACAATACAGGTATTACACACTTTAGAATACTCTTAGGGATAAGATTAAATTAAACAGGTAATACAGGGTGCAGTATCAGCGCCCATCCATAATGAATTACAAACATGGTCTACATTCATTGGAAGTTTCAAAATTCAGTGAGATTTCCCTGACTTTTAAATTCCAATACTTTTAAAACAATACAACACCTGATATTTAGGCCTACACTACATGATAATGATTAGCATTATTGTGTACTTAATAAAGTCTTCTAGAATGTTGAAAACTGAATTCAGAATGTGGGAGTAAATGTATACTTTTGCACCACAAAGTCCAATAGCAATTATCAGTTGTATAGAGGACAGGCCCAGATGACAGTGTCTACTCCCTGAACAATTATCTAGTCTATACTCGGATGATACTATTTTCGTACTTGATGTGACAGGCTTCACGGTACATCAATCATCCAAATAACACTGGCAGACTTCGAGAGGACCGTTTAGTCTGTGTAGTACGCTGAATACTGTATAGTCACTGGCATAGCAGTACAAAAGCAGTATTCTACTGAAACACAACTACTTTCATTTAATATTTTGAGTTACATGAGAAAACAAGTAAATTGATACTTCTGGTAGCCTATACATGGCCTATTGAGTGTAAAAGGATTACCGATTCATCACTGAAATACAGTATTAAAGGAATATATATGCACATTTTCTCCTATGTAAAACAATGTACACAGATGTATCGTCACCAGAATAACACTGTCTGACCCTACTGATTCTACACGGCATTTCACCTCTCCTTTGGTCTGGGGTAGTAGTTGAACATTATTAGTGCCAGTAGTGAATCAGTGTGTCTGATTAAATAATGTAAGTTGATGGTTTAATTTGATATTATATATTTACTCCTATATTACACTGCTCTTTGGTACCAAGGTGTAGAACAGTATTGGTTCAGTACTACAACTGATCTATCCCTGCCGTCCCAGTTGTATATAGGTAGCTAGACAGTAGGAAGGCACTTAAAATGCTTCATTACTTGCAGTGAATTAAAGATGTTGGGTATTTCTTAGGTTACAGTCAAATACATCTTTATTTCAAACTTTTCTCCTGAAGTAGAGAAGGTGTCCGGAGTTTTGGTCTCTGAAAAGGTGGCAACATATTGCAACATGCCAGACAGGTACCAAGCGTATGCAAAGGGATTAATCACACTTGTAGAATGACAATGGGTAGATTATGAGTAAGGGCGTAAATATTGGCAATTACTGGACCAAATTCGGTAATTATTACATAATTATATATAGAGCGCCCCTATACCAAGTCAAGCACGAATGTAAGTTTAGATCTCGCAACCCAGGACCACAGGCCCAGCATGAATGTATAGACTCTGCTTATGGAAAAGGCCTATAGCAAGCAAGGATGAAATATCTTAACTTAAATCAGGGCTCAACATTAAGCATTTCCCGCCTACCCGGGGCAGGCAAAATTTGAGGTGGGGCAGGTAGATTTTGACATGTACCTGCCCAAAGGGCAGGCAAAATTTCTGAGATATTATACTAATATATTACAGCAGGGCAGGTGAATGTGAGGGCTGGGCAGGTGTAATTTAACCTAGACCTGCCCGACAGGCAGCCGGGTTTAAACCCTTAATGTTGAGCCCTGATTAAAACACAAACAGCTTTACTAGAAAACGTGAACCACCAAATTGCATCTATGGATCTACACTGAAGCGCTGGTCTTGTCAACCTT
Organism: Lepidonotus clava; assembly: GCA_936440205.1. NCBI lineage: Eukaryota > Metazoa > Annelida > Polychaeta > Phyllodocida > Polynoidae > Lepidonotus > Lepidonotus clava. Next base: position 32,253,131 of record OW387139.1, read on the forward strand.
TAGGCCTAACCGTTCGAAGCATTGTTTCTCCATTCACAAGCAAATTAATCTAAGTCCAATACCTGACCAGGAAGGGGAGACTGTTGGTAGTGGTGACTCTGGACGATCTAAGACAACAAATTAACAAATCATTACTACAAAATCAGTTAATTGTGAAACCTACACATGCTTTTATTATGTTGTAGGATCTAACACCTGCCGCCTTTGCATCATTATAACTTTCATGATCAAACACCCCTTTTCACTACACCCTAATTCATTAATTGTTCTGGGAGCCTAGTTCAAGCTTAGTAAGTCCAAAGCAATTCAAACAGGGATACCTGGCCGGCAGCGGCCTGGAACCCATAGTAAACACGTAATGTAAACTATTACACTTTCCCCCAGGGTCCCCAACGGCTATCTATAATTATGTATCTGAAACAGAAAGGGGCACTTACATTAATCCCAGGCATAAATCTACTAGTCACTGATGATTATTTCCCAGAAAAACTGAACAACTTTGAAATTACTTTGCTAAAGGGAATGGATCTCTATGGGATTAAAGATAAGGCCCCCCCCAAAAAATAGTTGTGTTCAGGTTTCATGCCTCCAAAAAATTAGGGTAGGTAGGTAGGGATTTTTTTTTTTTTTAATATCTTTTTTAACTGTAACAAGAGGCCCCGCCCATAGGCTTTTGAAGAAGATATGTTTATCTGACTCAGCTGGGGGTGTGCACAATGTTCAATGCCTCATGGCACCACACATGAAGATGAGAACTCTTTGACATAAATTATCATTAGAATTTTTCTTTCGGAAGGGGACATGAATTTGCAAAACCACTTTATAGCAATAGAGAAATATTTAAAATTGTATGAGAATTTGGCTGCAGACTGACAGATTCTACAGGGCAGTGCTGTCTTCATTAGGTTGCTAGGACATCAAAAACCCTAATTGTAATTGAAAACAAAAAAATAATTATATTATGCATTCGGTCAAGGCATGCATCGGGTCCCTGTGCCCAACGTGTCTGATTTGCATTTGGGCCATATTACACTATGCGTCGGGTTGTGTTGGGATACCAATGTGACCCAACACAAAGAATATCACACTAGGCGTTTTGGGTCACGTTGGGCATCAAGATTTGTGTTTCCTATTCACGTCAGCAAAAAACACACATGAAACGGCCCCAACACGTACCAGCCAATGCATAGTGCAATACGGCCTAAAGTGCAGAGTCAAAATTGGTGCCTCTTATTGTTGTAAAAACTAGATTGGGCTACTTTCCCATAAATGTGCATACAACATATATACTAAATGGAAGGCCCTCAGTGGTCGACAAATCAGGTGCCCGGATGCCCGGGACAACCAGAAAAAGGTGCTGGGCAGCCAGATCATAGGGTCTGGTTGCCCGGCAGGCACTTCCAGCATTTAGTATACATGTACTTTTATATCAGCTCTAAATTCACAAAGAAAACTACAAAAGTTTTTCATGTTTTTAGCCCACATTTTGACATCAAAATAGCCAAACCAACACTGAATTGAACTACATTTTCTCAAAATTTTCCGGGCATCTAAGTCAAGTGCTGGGCAACCAATCAATGATGCTAAGTTGCCCAGTGGACAACCATGTTTGTAGGTGATTTGTCGAGCCCTGGCCCCTATAGGGAATTTTATGTCATTTTTCTTTTTTTGACCTCATTTCATGATCTTAAAATCTTTTGTTCTTTCTAAAAACTTTAGGGTCCGGGCAAAATAACATGGTCTGTCAGGAAACTTCACAACTTTTATTTTTGGTCTTAAGAATGTAAACTCAGCAATTTATTTGTCTATTTGAAGATTTTTTATAGGTTTTCTATAGGTTTTGTCTACAAATTGAGTCAAAGTTAACCTGCAGGTGCTTAAAATACAGTAAATCAGCTATCTGTGGTAGGGAGAATTGATATATTCATAATTCAATCATAAAAAAAAAAGTTCAAAAATATTTCCAACTTTTTAGGGTAGGGCCAAAAATTAGGGTCGCTAGGGAAACCTGAACACAAGAATTTTTTTTTTTTGGCCTAAACAACAGTCGTTTCCCCTCAAAATATAATAAGGAATAATTCCCGGATAAAATGCCAATATTGTTATTTTATGCATTAAAATGTACATAAGCCCTGTATAATCCTCTATACAAAATACCTCCTTAGACTTGGGCAAATCTCAGAAATGACTCCAGATTGATTTTATAAATTAAGAAACCGTGGAATAGGGAGTTTTCGCCAATAGCGGCTGGAAGTGAGTCCAGCCGGCCACCAGACTGCCTGTAGTGTTGATTACAATTACAAGCAGTGGTCACTGGTGCCATGCCTCACTGCACAGATCACAGGTGCCAGTGACCGCTGGTCAAGGTATGTTACCTGCATATACCTGGCTGGTACCAAGCAGGCCCTTTTGTACCGCTATTTGGTCGTACATGCCCTATTCTGAGTTTCCGCGGAACACTGGCATGCACTGTAAACACATAAAGTCCATAACATTCCGTAATCGTATGTGCCTTTTCGCAACCAGCTTTTGCTACTGGCCTGCATGGACACACACACTTAGGTCCTATTACTATTTTTCGCACACATCCTTACTCTTTATTGACTATTAGAGTCTCAGAACGCGCATAATGCCTGTTGAACTGCCAACATACATATTCTGACACTAGTCTGTAAAAGGTATTAGAGTCTTATAGGCCTATTTGCTCTTGGATGTATGGTAAAACGTACTTTTACGTGGGACACATAGGTATTAGATCTATATTATTTCTGGCTTTTAAGAGCAATGTACTCTTATATGCTATAGGCCTAGGCCCTATAATGAAGCGTTTTCTTCCAAACAAATTATCGTCATGTATCATACCTACAACAAGCATCACAACCCTCGTGGGTTGAATTGTTTGATTTTGAATGGAATTACATGATTAGGCCTATAGGTCAAAAGTGTCATTTTGTTCGTGCGAAGTAGAACAATTAAAACAAAGAGCTAGGAGGGTGATGGGGGATAAACATATGTAGCTAGGCCTATACATGACTTTTTGTAATATTACACGACCTCAAGAAATGATGGGTTAAAACATAATGTCAATTGCCACTTCAACCATTCACCTCCCCTCCCCCCTCCCCCAACAGCGCTGCATGTCCGTGATATCAGTGAGGGCAAGGCCCATGTATGGGGCCGCCCTCATGCTGATAGGCCTAGGCCTACAAGTTAACATTGAATGAAGAAACACATAGCCTTTCATTGATGATGAACATTAGCCTACTAATAAAGGAGTCTAGGATTAAGCCAAATCAAAAAAAGCCATTAGAAGCCTTGACCTATCTATTTAGATATTTGCTGCACCTTATGAATGAGAGGCTCTATGACAATATAATTACATGTATAGATCTATAATTAGGCCTAACTATAGATATCTAAATATCTATGGCCTAGGCCTATAGGTCAAAAGGGTCTAATCGGCTAGACCTAGGCCTAGCAGAGATCTGTATGCATCTCTAGGCCTACTATGGGTCTAGCTTCCAGCACAGTGCCAGTTAGGCATAGGCCTATTGGACAGATAATGAGGTAACCAGAATTGTGACACTTCCCTTTAGCCCTACTATTAGAATTAATCCTGTTGATGTAGATTATATTTTCTGTCCTAAGAATCAGCAATGCCTAAATCTACCATGGATTCATTGATAATACATCTAGTCCTAGATCTATTATAAGCCTATTCCATAAGGAGCACTCTGGATGTTTTAATTTGGTTACTGTCAGACAGCAGCTGCTGCTGCTACAGAAGCTGCTGTGACCGACGCAGTAATGGAGAGGAGGCCGGCTGTATAGTCCCCCACCCCCAGCCTCCCCGCCGTCACCCCGCCCGGCCCTCCATCCCGATCGATGCGGCCTGCCCCGGCCTGCCACCGCCCTGCTGCAGCCTCCACTTACCGTTCTCATACCACTGGTAATTCTCCTCCGGCCCCGACACGTACTCCTGTTCCGTTAGCATGGCGACGGCTGATCGGGAAAAAGGGCGATCTAGAGACCGCGGACAGTTCCCCCGACTCTTGGGTTGACCATGCACAGGCCTCGGCTCTCAGCAAGGCACACAGCTCCCAGCAGACGTGGCACCATTCATAGCCATTAGATCATCGTCTGCCGGACACATCCAGGTCACATGACTGCCATGTGACCCAGGTTATGTTTATTATGCCAGTTCATTTCTGCACTGTTAGAGGGCGCCACTCAACAGTCTACCCGAGCTAGTGGTTCCCTCTAGGATCATAGACAATCTAATAGGGCTATTTGAATGTGGGGCCTATGAGGCCTACAGCCCATAGGCCTACAGCCCATAGGCCTATCCATATAGGCCTAGGCCTATAAATTGAAGTTTGGAAATGTCATTCTAAAAAGCCAATCTTCTTAGTTCATTCCCCAAATAGGGTTAGGGCCCTATGTTGAGCCAGAGGGCCTAAGGAAAGAAATGGCCTAGGCCTAATTAAGCCTAGGCCTAGGCCTATGGGAAAACAGGTTTGTAGGCCTATAAAACGTCAAAAATTAACAGCTTCCTTTACTTTAGGAACCAACCAGATCCTAATTGATGCCAATTTCAGTCAGCTCAACTTAGTCTTAGGGCTTAGGATATAGGCCCAGGCCCTAGACCTAATGTCCTACCGTTGATTGCCCTAGGTAAATATGGAACAGAATAGGCCTAACCAAATTCCTGAATGGGAATTACAATTGCTGCATTATAGACCATTGCAGCAAATAGCGATCAATGGACTTATTAAGCTTTTCCAAGGTTTTGAAATGTGATAGAAACAAGTATCTTCAATTATTGCATACATTATGAGAGTGAAATATGCTAAGGAACTTTATTTTGAGTTACTTTAAGCATTTTCCACCCTTTAAATTGATAAATTATCCTTGGAATACATAGATCTATGTAACTTTGCTGATTATGCACCTTATATAAAAAGTAGGCCTACCATATTCAAAAACTTTAATTTTCTATTTCAAAGCCTCATTGAGGAAACTATATGGACTAATATTGATAAGCTTTTTAAAAAGTAAAAGGCAACTGTAGCATCTGATCTTTATATCCAACTAAATCATAACCTTATAATTTCAATAAACATGAAACCAAGACAAACAATAACTACAACTGACCTCTGAGAGCAACCCAAATATGACAATTATGCTGTCTTTGGTAAGACACAAGCATAAAGTTGGGCATCATCATCATGTATAAGCACATGTTACCATCACAACTAAGATAGTTATAATATTTCTTATACTTTCCCATTAGAAAACCTGTTAGATAGTAATTATAGATAATTCTATATGATATAGATATGACAAGAATAGGCAAGAATATAATACTCTCATGACCATTACATGCTCCACAACTGCTATGGAAAGAGCACTGAAAAGTGATGTAGCTATTGATTCCATAATAATTTGAAAAAAAGAGAAGAAATAAACAAACATTTTTTCATAGAATTCACATTGCTGCTCGGCACCAAGATGACATCTTGCGAAAATCTCCTCAAAATGGCAATATTTTCATAATTTCATCTCAGCCTTCTGATTGTGGTCATTTGTTGAATAATACTTGCGTAAAGGTTAGGGAACGTCATTAGATGAAAAATGTAATTCTCTAAACCCCTATTGAAATAAATTGAAAATTGGAGATTCTATTTAGAGTCAGAACAAATACAAAATTACAATATTCCTAGCTTCAAAACGATACCAAGATTATTTAAATTGACGACAAATTGTAAGAATTATGAGGTTTTCCTTGAAAAATATGAGGCCAAATTAATGTATATCAACTCAGCGTTTGTAGATCTATAATGACTCGGTGCTGCCATCTATCCTTTCAAAGAAGTAGGCCTATCTCTCTTTTGACTTAACAATAGGTTTCCAAGTTACCATGCTGCTTGCATGTTCATACTGTTCATTAGATACAAAGTAGTACATGTGCTTCTTCTTTGTATTGAACATAATTGTATGAAGGCAATGACAGATTTATTTCTGGGTGCGGGGGAACAGCCTTGACTGCTTCTTTTTTTTTTTTACTAGATAACTGCTAAATTGGGGAAGAGACGTCGACATAAACCTTTGAGTTACACATGACTGGAAACCTGAAAATTATAAAGATATGTAGCTCATGAATTAAAAATATTATAATGTCATAATAGCATGCACAAGTCAATTAACTGTTTGGGTAAATATGAATAAACACTGCATATATAGGCAGTGTTTATTCATATTTACCCAAACATTTGGGCCTACTCAAATTCAACATGCGATACTGATCCCACAACCCATTACATAAATGGATATAAATAGGAGGGATTTAATGGTGGTACATTTAAACATAGAATCCAACTAATCTAATGGGTATTTAACTATATAGGCCTAGATTAAATCATGCCATACCAGTTTAAAGACTTGTAGCATATACGAATTGTGGAGTTTTGCATCAATTTAGGCCTCTCTAACAATGTTTGGGTGAGATACAAAGGCGTTTGCCATTGATATTTTCCAATTATCCTCTCAATATCATCGCAGTTATGATATAAAAATGGTAGCTATATATAGGCATATCCCATGGTTCAAAACAACTCAAAGCCTTTTAGTTGAATACCTCTGGAAATGATTGCTTAGAATGTCTTTTATCAAAAAGAAAACTTTTTGTAACGTTTTTTTTTAGAAAGCAGTGAATGTTGATTATTTAGATACAGGCCCTATGTCCTATGTCTTGTCTCACAAATATTGCTGCGACATGCATGCATGCGCATAGTGCAATAGGCCTACCTATTGGAATGTTGATTGTTCCACCATAATGTATATTTGGATGAAGAATAAATGATGGCATGTTATCCTTTTACAATGTTGCAAAAATATAAAATTGTCATAATGTTATGCATGCATTTGCTTGAAAATAGGTTTTTGCCCATATGATATCACGTTCAACGGTTGCACCTTTTTAACATCTGTGTGTTATGGGCATGGACTAAGGGCGCCGCCCAGCTGGTAAAATAGTGGAATACCGACTGGTAACCCGAGGGTTAGACCCGCGGGGTTAGGATGGGGGTGCGTGTGTGTGGGGTGGGTCGGTGACTCAGACCTCAGCCGCCGACCGACCAAACAGGGAGGATGCTCCACAATGAGCGGCAGGGCCCTCTCTGAATGCCACCAGCAGCAGTACTGCACCTACAACTACTCCAGGGTGTTCATGGCCCCTACCCATGTTGTTATTTATTACAATACAGGGTAGGTTACATTAACATTAAGGGGTGATACTTAATTAGCACATGGCGGGTGACCTCTGCTGGTTGCCATTACCATAACCGGACAGGTGCAGTGGTGGACAGCCCGCCCCGTCGGCACTCACCCATAACGCACACAACAAACGCCACCACCACCACCACGGACGCCGGCGACACCACTGGCACCACCCCGGACCAAATCACTCCCACAACTAACCACCACCAAACCAGTCACCACGCGGCCACACAGACAGCAACAACAACAGTAACCGTACCGTTCACCGTAGCCATCCCCAGACCTAGATATTTTGGGTCGACCACGGTTGCCATAGTTACCACCCAGACGACCAGTCTGAGCTGAGGTCGGGACCATGCAGCGACGACGACGATGAACGCTGACCCGGTTTTCACTTCCGTTCCCATGTGGTGAGGCCATCCTCGGTGGAGACTGGTAGGTTCGACCAAAACAAAAGACTGGTGGAAAGTTGCCCACCCCCGTTTAAACTTCATTTTGTACATTATACTTGGACTGGAGTCAGAACTCTGAATGATTCACCAGCCCAGGAAGCTCTCAGATTTGTGAGTGTCCGATGTAAGAGATTTGGATGTCTAATAACATGGTATTCCCTGTTTGCCGAGGAGCCTGGATTTGGAGTTTGTAGCAGCACCAGCACTACCCTATTGACTGTCAACTTGTCATCAGCGTCCGGCTTATACATAATCGGTAAGATCCCCTATTTACTGCCATCGTAGACGTTACATAGAGCTGTAGGCCCTGTACTAAAAACAATATCACTATTGCCACAATTATCTCCTCTCGTACAAATACATGACAATACCCATTGTAGGAGACAACTCAGTGCCGAGTACAAGGTCACTGCTGCAGGAAATATACTTATTATTCCATTTTTAGCGTTCGTCCCGTGATCAATGCATGGTAACTCTTTCATTCATTACTTGAGAGACATATTCAAAGACTAATATGCATGTGCGATTATGTCCATAGGTCCCTGCACTATCTGAATGCAGACGTTTTATGTTATGCACTAATGAACCTGTCCAATGATACAACCAAGTTGGATGATTCTCCATCCCATGCATGGATTGAATTTAAGTTGGTTCATGTACACCTGAATACACCGGTACATGCTAATCAAACAATCTATGTAGAGACACAAAACAAACCTCATACGGGTGCATGGAAATATAGGCCAGCGGGCGGTGTCATGTATCAATCATAGTTACTGTTTTGTCATAAATAGCAAAGACGAGTTGGATATCAAGCTTGTTCTTAACCTGCAAAAACCTACATTCAACACTTGCAATGTTATTATAGTATAACATCCCTTTTCCCACTTGATACTTACAAGTTAGTCTATTGAGAGGTGAATAGAATATGTTTCATTGATAACTGTCAGAACTATCTACAGTGGTTTATGTATGATTTCCATCGAGGTATAACTAAACTGCACTAGCTTCATTACCAGGAACATAATTATAAACACATGCATGTAACACAGTATGGGAGGAGGTCAAAGTCCCTCACTAACTTTAAAACCATTGAAATATCATTGAGCATCATGGACAATTGGGCATAGAGCCATATATATCAATGTTTGAAACAGAGATCTGTTGGCCCCCAGAGCCAATTTATATTTTTCTAATATGAAATTCTCGGCCATCGGCCTAGAGGTTGGTATAAGTTTCATTGAATAATAATACTGAAGAGTACAGCAACAAGTATTACACTGAAGAGTACCGTAACAGTTATAGTCACTGTCTCTCAAAGTGCCATATTTCACTTTGAGATAGACAAGCGTGCAGTTACTACTAGGGTTCTTTCAACGTTGTCGATAATTATTGTCTCAATTGTTTAAATATTTACACTCTAATTGCATGCATGCTATGGATAGAAAGCGTCTAATTGATCTTGTACCTGGTCTGCCCCATGAATCTGCTTTTTCACCCGATATATTGGGCAGTATAGACCTCAGAGAGAACTGCCCGGAAGTGGCCCGGGTCAAGCGGTGCTCCATGTTTGCGCCCTCTGTTGGGTTTTAGGATAACATTTAGGGCTAGCGGTCATTCTGTTTCACAAATATTATCTCTCGCCGGAATTTATTGCCTAGTGGACATTATCTTGATGTTGTGATTTTTCAGGCAATGAATTGTCCTTGTGTGAATTGAACGATTAATGGGGTAATTGCATTACAGGGTATATTATGGGACCGTGACTAAACTCATTTTAGTTAATGACCAATATACATTTAGTACTTCCTGGCTTTATATATGATATGTCTAATAGAGAACAATTCTTGTTAGAATGCCATGGAACAATGACTTTTTACCTGATCAAATCGTTTGCCAAACAGCAAATCATATATGCACTATACGTCGATCTCGTTAGATTTCAGCATAGATCAATAAAACTGCGAAATTCAAGTTTACACAGTTCTAAAATGATTGAATAGCATGGAAATTGCTGTGTGAATTGTTAATGGTAGGTTTGGTAAATGGCTACTTTCCGCTTGAGTGCCAGTCACAACATACATAAAATCGGAGGTCTATCCGTCAAGAGAATGACATGTCAGCCTCATTTTATTAAAGCTTTATCCCGTAATCCATCCACTACAGTTATAAATGGAAATAGCCTTATATGCCCAAAGGTTGTATGCGCCCGCGGAATACTTTGAACGTATCCATATGAGTTAGCCATAATATAATTACTCACTTTACTACTGCAATAGGCCTACATGTATCATAATACAGAAATATCCGATGTGGGACAATAATCTTAGATCCCACTATAGATCATACCGACTTTAATAGAGGCTCGATGGGCTGATAAGTAAGCTATTGGCGGTGGTAAAAACGACCACTGGTTATCTGGAATGTGAAATTGGATGTCAATTTGCTGATCATAGGTAATGCCAGAGGGCCTGAACATGATAAAGGGTCATATGCCTGTGAACCCGTACTGCCCCAATGGGACGCTGCGGGTGGGCATGTTACCCTCGGGCTTATCTGAGTCACGCTGGTCAGAGTAATGAGAAATCGATTAACTTGGATTGGCACGCTTCTGAATGCTAAAATGCAGGAAGGATGTTTTACAATCCCTTGTTTATAGGTATTCTATATATTTAGACTATGATGGTCGAAATAAGTCCTTACAACAAATTGTGGAACCTTATAACTTGTGCTACACTTGTGATATTAGGACTTATTTCGAACCCTACGAAATTAATTTTATTGATATAACATTGTGCCTCAAGTCCCATATACTACGGTCAATGCTGCCTTTGTTATACAAAAGCTATCACCCATGGACTTTTTTATTGACCCAATTTCCTGAATCTAGGATTTCCGAGTAAACCTAATATAGGGCTACAGTGTTGAATATCAGGAACTTTTGACAATGTATTGTAATATGATGAACTTTTATTCCAGCAGTCCATATTTGTGTCAGCTTATCGGAAATCGTGAAAATTCCACGATTTCTTCCTCGTATATAGTCAAGCTATCTTCACCGTGTGGTCATCCATTGTGGCACGATTGCACTTTGTTACCTTATTTCATCATTTCATTTTGGCCTGTGACGCCGTTAATGAATCATATCTACTTATGATACATCAGCAGTATGTACCTGATAGAGAGATAAAGGACGCACGAATTCTTGTAAAAGGGCGGAGGTTTGATTCTCTAATAGTGTTAGTAGGCTTAAATTACGGAGGAGCCATATGATCCGGTAAATGATAGTGCATGTATCATTATTCAGTAGCTCAAAAAAGTCTGCAAAATTGTATCTTCGTTTTGCGGGGTCCTTTCCTCCAGGTTAAAAGACATGGGTAGTTTCTTCGGGAAAGCTCTTGACATCCTTATAGGTGAATCACGGTTGACACACTTCTGACCTGGCCAAGACAACGCAGATATGTTACACAAACAGAATGCACACGAAGGCCAAATATTCCTGTCCTCCAGCTTCTTCGTATAATGTTAGTATTATTATGCCATGACGGACCCTCCCGACTTGACCCGTCCCACCGAGTACATATGTATCAGTATATATGTAGTGACTATCCTATGTATTATTGATATATACATAGGTTTAATCATACATGAATCATGATGGTTACATTGCTAATGCCGATAACATTAGCTACACTGTTAAAACAAGTGTTTAGAACCTAAACATTTTCCTAAACACTTCGGTGCATCCAGTTTTGGAACACTTTATTTCCCTAAACATGTTTAGAATTATCGGTGTTTAGGGTTAAGTGTTTAGAAATGTATGATGTTAAGCTGTTTAACCATGAAGTGTTTAGGTCCTCAAGGTGTTTAGAATCAAAATGCTTATGCTTTTTTATGTTTAGCTGTTAAGTGTTTAGAAAACTATGATGTTTAGGTGTTTATCTATGAAGCATTTAGGTCTTCAAGGTATTTAGGGTTAGGTGTTAAGTTAAACAGTAATATACCGCAATATGTACAGTGTACTTTCATTCTTAAGGATGAAAACCATTTTAAATTTAACAATAATATACCGTAGTGTGTAAAAAAAACCTGCAGATCTTACATGTGAAACACTGCTATGGTACTATGCCATTCAGTTTACACCAGATGTATAATGTTAACAGCATTGAAAGTTTTATTTTTCCTGTAATCACACTACAGGATCATTGAGCTAATAACCACATATGTCCTTCCTTCTTGGTTTAGCCTTGCATGGATTGTTTGATTGTTGGAGGTAAAACCTTTAGGGGTATAGCTGATAAAGTTCTTGTACTAAAAAGGTGTCTACATGTTAATCCTACGAAAAAGGTGTTTTAAAACATTTTGTAAATGTTTTAGGGGTGTTCTGGTTGGTTGACCGTACCCAGAATAGCAGGCCAATGAAGTGATTATCTTAATGATGCTACAAAAACTTAAAAATCTAACATTTTGGATCACAAGTCTATGAAAAAGGTATTTTACTAATCATGGCCAAAAATATGGAGGGCATGTGGCAAACCACTAATAGTACAACTACTTCATAGTAGTATTTTGGTAACTTCAGTAGCCGAGAATTGAACCCGGGGCCCCTCACATATGAAGCCTATGCTCTACCACTGAGCTATGGAGGCCTGTAGGTAGACACAGCCAAGCTTTGCTACTTAACTGAATAAGTAGGGGTATGAGAGTACTGAACTATTGTCTGTCACACCAATATGATGTCGAATACCTGTATAGTAGTACTGATCCTACTCATTGGTGCTGACTATGCCAGTGTGCACTGCATGCAGTCCAAGTTAGCTCAGTTGGTTAGGCTTCTACCTTGAATGTAAAGAATGTGGGTTCTAATCCCAAAGTGTCCATTTTTCTTTTCAATAGTATATAATTGATATTATGTGTTTAGATTCTAAACATATCCCATTCAAAACATGGTTAGAGGTTACAAGTGTTTAGCTTTTAAACACAACTAATGTTATGTGTTTAGAATATAAGCATAGTTAACCCAACATATGTTTAGAAGTTACAAGTGTTTAGCTTTTAAACAGATATGGTTTAATGTATTTAGATTATAAACATGTTTATGCCCTCAACACATTTAAATTCTAAACACCATTTTAACAGTGTATATATAACCATGACATTAATTTGTTTTTTTGTCCATCTTACAAAATATTATACGTGTTATCAATTTAAACTCAAAACAAAGGTATATTCATTTTCATTGATGCATACATTTGCGAACGTTCATTCATAAAGTAGCTTTGAACAGTTCTATACTTTGTAATATGTATATTCATCTGACTCGAGTAGAGGTTAAAAAACAGACTACCGTTTACGTTCCACTTGACGACCGCTGAATAGGTATATAAATGGGAAATGTGCTTAAGAGTCAACTCCGCCACTCTTGACCTTCGACAGCAAGTCAATAGTGAGAGTCAGCATGAAAAAAGAAAATATTTATATCTGAAAAAGTATGCCATTTTATGATCTGACATCATATCCACCTCGGCACGACATCAAAATAGTAATATTCATGAAGGAAAAGCCAGATCGTGCTATACGTTTTGTTTGATGTTCTATTACAACTATTCAGATACTACAAAAAGCATGTTAGATTTTCCTGTCCAGTCTAAATATAACGTCAATTTTCGTATGGGACCGTATGGGGTTCGCGCTATACTGTGCGGACCATTCTATCACATACATATTTAACGCTCTGGGCAACTCATCACAATGCAATGGCAAGGAATAACATGGACGAGTTTTGGAACCCCTGACAGGGCTACTCCGATCATTGGCACATGACGCCAAGCCCAGAAACCATATATTCGGTGTCATTCAAATTAAATGCAGTGCCAGAATAGGGCCTACTTTTTGTGTCTATACTGATATGTCAAGTACGGCTGCATGCACATTGAACTGCGATTGGACACAATAGATATGCTGTGTGAAAATGAATTATTTTGTAGACTGACCCAATCAATCGGTGACCATTAATAAATGGAACGGTTTGGTTGAACTGTGACTATCGTATATTAAACCAGATGACTAATTTTCACTAGACTAGCCAAACGTGACGAAACAAAGAACTATGTATTGGTGACGTCAGACGGGCCGACGTCATGATGTCTGACAGAACTTTTCAGTAGTACACGCAGCTGGTTATATGTAGGTGAACTATTTTCTATAGACGCCATGAAGAAATCCTGTTTTTGACATAATACTTCTTTGTCCTTAAGTAACCCGTAAATTCTTTTTACTCCGTAATCTGATTATCAAAAAGGGATACATTTAATTTGCAGAAACGTTCAAAGCCCACCACCATTTCAGTATAGATAAGAATGCAGATATCTGAAAAATCAATTTTAGACATAGCCTATATGTTTAGATATGGGTTTCAGCATATCCGACCAAAATTGATGTATTATTTTTGCCACATCTTTGTTCTGCATTGACAACTATATGGCTCAGGAGTGGGCAGATTTGATATATACCTGGGGGGCAGCCAGGTGCTTCAGGTGGGGATCAGTGCCAGAGTTGGGCTGTAAATCACGGCCTACCCCAGTCCCAGTATCATGAGTATGGGTGCAAAGTAACTGGCCAACCCATGGATGTACGGGTACAGTCAGTGACATACATCACCGGTCTGATGGTCCCATGGATGACACCTGGTGCTTTTTTTGTTTGCTTTCCGTACTGACAGACCAACTGACTCAACCTGTTGACTGGCCGGGATTATCGTCAATGACACGAGATAACCCTCAGTGGAGGCAGAGATAATCGCCCACCGTAAACCCGTGCAGTAAATATTGATATTCATACAGGTGTGGGCTGGTATTTGATATATTGAATACATTATACCATTAAGAGTTATAAAGAAACATACAATTCGAAAAAGTAAATGCTTTTTTTTTTTGCTCAGATAGATTATATTCTGGTAGTTCTGAATTTCGAGCTAAATAGTTTAGAATTTTGATATTACAACTGTCCTACTCCTTGATATGACCATTAGGCCTATAGGCTTATGAAGCATCTGCCTGTATGATTAAAATATATGTCATCGGTTTCGGCTTATACTTATTTTTTTTAGCATCTTTTCAAGTTTCAGATGTTGGCATATTCCCCAGATTTCTACTGAAGCTATAGAAGGGAAATCTGGCAAGTGTAGGTTAAACCGTCTATAGGCGCCCCAACAGCCGTTACGGCTGCCTCATCTTTGTATACTGTATACTCTCAAAAACTCTTCAGACCTTATGTAGTAGTTTTTTTTGTGTTTTTTTCCCAATTACCTTAAAAACTGAATATAACAAAAATAGCTAGAATGAATTCCTTTTAACACAGGGTTGCACACAAATTAATTATAGTTTCCAATATTACACAAACGATATTAATGACTTTGGGGCTGTCGTGTCATCATAACTCAGAGTCTACCTAGCCCCCCCCCCCCCCCCCCCGGCTGGGTCGCGGGCACTCGGGTGTCCCGGCGCGCCGTCCGGGCGCTGGTGATGATCAGTGTAGCGTAGGGCCGGGTCGGTTGGATCCCTCAGAGACACCTGAGATTCGCACCTGACACATCCATCACACCTGTCCTGGACCACGCTCTACTCACACGTGGTGATTTACTCACTGGGATAGGCACACACAGAGGAATACCTGTTCCGTGAAGGGTTTACGCTTTCTAACATCCCCACAGCCAGTTACTGTTGCTCCACTTAAGGTAAGGGCTAAAATGAAACTGTAACTCCATATCAACAGGTACATAAGGTGAACAGGTGTTTTCATTTGTTGATTGAATTACGCTATTTTTCATTGTTTTCGTTAGGACTGCTCTTCTGTTTAAATCCATGATACAGAATACTGAGAAATAAAAGGAAAACCAATCACAAATGAATCACCTGCGTTTTTAACAAAGACCTTCATTGATAATAGGGTCACTGGCTTGATTTTTGGATTCAGGTCATAGCCTAGCCACAAGGCCCTTTCGTCAACGGTCATATGTGTACGCACTGAGATCATCAAAATAAAACATAACCTGGACGGTATACAAAACTAACCGGTCCGGTCAGGGACTACTGGGAAAAAGTGAAACTATACGTCTTGCACATGTGGCATCCGTTGTAGATTAACACCTAGTTACCGTTTCTTTTTACCGTTATTTAGTTTATGGAAATTTTACGACACTCTTTGACCTTTTGGTGACTGGTGCGTTACGTGTTATGGAGTGTTATAATATGTGGCTATCTGTGCAGTGTGGTCTGTGGGCAGGATGTAGGTCCTATCGTGAGCACGTTATCACTGGTCTCTGAACCTTGTGTTAATGTTTTCTCTGGCTTATTTATCCAGACCGCACACGTAGCCTTGATAGGATTAGTGGGACAAAGCAGCCAAAATATTGAAACCTAAACTACATGAAGATATATATGTATTGCTTAGGTCTTGTTCTATGCATGCATGGTCATCATCAAAGAAGCGGTTTGTTATGACATGTGAACATAAATAATCATACACATGTAAGTTAAATTTCAAGGAGAGGGATCCCGGATACACAAAATGCATAATATAGGCCACATGTTTATATTTTCATAGCACAATCCAGTATCCACAATTAAAATGATGGGATCTTCCAGAGTTATGCTATACAGCATTATCAGGCGCTTTTGAAACAATAATTTCATACATACATTCGACCAATCCTATTATGGGCGTTGAGGGGGGGGGGGAGTCCTGGGGGTCCTGACCCCCCACCTTTTGCTGGACCCCTAAAGTACAAAAAGAGGGGGAAATGTCGCATGTGTATGTGCGAAAGCACGCCGTTTTAGTACTTAACCTTTATGGTGACCCCTCTTTTGAAAATTCTGTGTCCGCCCTTGGCATGGACCCCTAAAAGCAACAGGGCGATATGGCAATTTCTTAAATTTGATACTATAGTTCTATACTTTTTCCAGTTAATCGAAATGCTGGATTATAGGACAACGAAGGTTAGAAATTAATCAGTCAAATGGAGCATTGTTTCCTATGGGAAATGTGCCATTACACCTGTAACAGTGTTAGGACAAAGTCACAATGATTCTTTTTGGTTAAGGATTTCTTTTAAATTAACCTTGAAGTAGGCCTTTTGTTATTCTGCTTTATCACAAACTTACAATTTGACGTCAACTGGGATGGGTTTATTGTCATTCACAAAGATAACGGTTTGCCTTAGTCATTCCCCCATTCATCGAGGGAGGTAATAGTTTACAGATTGAGAAGGTATGAAAAGGTAAACAATCCTCACCATAAAAAGAAAATGCATCTCCTTTACTTTCCTCTTTCTCTTTTGTGACACTGAATTATAACGCTTCGAATTCATTTGAATTTTTCAATGAATCACTGTAATGCATTCAGCATTACACTATACGAGGAAGTCTTTGTACCTCAACGAGTCTGAATGGGGATCAGCCAACAACTGGCTCGTGATTTGAAGTAATTTCCACTTCACTTATCTTTACACACTTCTCGGACATGACGCCACTATAAGGAGCACATAGCGTCTTTCATTATCATTTTCAATGGCACAATGTCATTATTAACAAGTGTCTAGTGTGCATCTAATGTGATTTAATTGACACGTAATACTTTTCCTTCAGGTGGGCACAGAACATTCTGTTTGTAATTTCATTTAAATTCAATAGGACGATGACTCAATGTGTTGTACACATCCTATCACATTTAAGAGCAGCCACTTGAGACTGCCAGGCCCTCCTGTATAGCTGAATCAAAGTGAGTTAGATATCACGGACTAGACAAGTTTCCTGCTGAAGGATATGATAATAACTCACTATGACCTGATGGCAAGTAGCCTACACATAACTATAGGCCTAGTTTATTCGGTCACATGATCAAGGTACTATCCATCATGCAGAGACCCCTAGTGGGGTTTGGTCGTGTCAGATGTCAACCACAATAGGTTAACATACATCCGGACCTGTACCCCGCCTTGTACTGTCATCTGTATGATACGTATCACGGGAGTGAAGTACGTACATGTATAAAATTGGACACCAGTGACCCTATGTTGTAGACCTGGAGTAAAATAGTTTGCATATTTCTCATTTTGGTATAAATTGTTCCAATAGACTAAGGTCTAGAAGTGGTAGCGGCCACGATTATAATTAGTAAACAATTGGGGGGGGGGGGGAATGCACGTGGAATAATTATCATTTACTAGTTAAAAGATACACGTGTTGATGATTAAGTTCTATTTAACATCACATTTCATATTACTTAGTTGAAATAAGTTGGTATGGATCTTTTCTACAAAGAGAATAACGATAGGCCTATACCAGGTTCGATTAGATATTGTCTGTCACTATTCACTATAGCAGGGCCCGCCCCTATAGTGATCCACGGCTGGGTTTTAGAAGCTGCAACTTTGCGAGCATACAGTCTTTGTGATTGTGAATTCAATTCGTGACACCTTCAGAAAATGGAAAGTTAATAGTCATTATCGTATGGATATCCTCGTTATACCTTATTCCAAAGAGACAGCACCTAAGAGGAGGAAGAAATACGACATTTCTATATTTTATGCTTCCGAATACGTTGCTGGATTTAGGTTAAAACCAAGTCATATGACAGCCCTCCTGTTGATCTATGATATAGGGCCTAAGTCACTGTATATATGCGGGCTGCCAGGTTTTGTAAGACTGAAAGCACCGGGGGCGGAATAGTGGGTAACAGTGCTGGGAAAAGGAGCAGGTGATGTCGGGAAGGGTCAACAAAGGTCGTCGTGTCACTGAGATACACAAACATCGTTTAACTTCAAATATCTAAAAAGTTACACATCTGTACATGTGAGTTTCAAAGATACTTGCCCTCTATTCTTGACTCCACCCAAGTGTAATTATATGTTTTCTGGTAAATAGATCCCTTTTGCATTTCTTTTTCTGCTTTTATTACATTTTTTAATACAACTTCCGTCGTCGCTGTTTATAAATCGCATCCGATTCTATAAAATAGGTTATTGTTCTTTGTACTATCCTTGTCTATCCTTCTCTGTATAGGCTATAACTTCCCTATAGAAGACATAGATATAACTTACCGGTTTCAAATAAACATGGAAAGACAATAGTACATAATTATAATAGTATACTAACTTGGAGCTAGCTCATTTGTTTGGCTGAACTACAACCAAGAAAATGCCTAGTTGGAAATTTTGAATGACATAGATGGATAGATTGATAGGCTTGCCAAGGATGTGAAAAAAAAGGTATTTGCAGAACGTGCTCGATTGTGTCCCCACTGACACTAGGTACTCATTTGAAATGGTCACGTTGAATAAGATGTATTTCATACTTAGCCAACTGTAATAATAGGTTAATGTGCGTCTCAGCTGCTCGTAGCGTCACGCCGTAGGACTTCTTCTGTGACTGAACTCCCCGAAGAATGTCTGGCACCTGGCGTGTCGTCTTGACTTACCACGGCAACCTGCTGGGTACATTCTCACCTGGAGAAGGCTTACTCAGACTGCTAGACGTAGACGTGACGAACGTGACAGCTGGCCCTGTGCCTCGTACGTGCTACGTGTATTGCGATGGACTATAATAGATGCATGTTCAACTTGAATATGATAAGAATGTCAAGGAAATACTTACAAATTACTTTCCTTGACATTCGCTCAGAATACCCTCATTGTCACCTGTATAGAATAAGAAAAGTCCTCTGAATGTAAATTCTTTTCATGCATAATCTTGTTTAATACTTATCGTTATAGAGGCCTGTATCTAAAACATGTGGCAATCTTAAAGATTGTTATAAAAAACCCTAAGATTAGTAAGATTTAAGTACTGTGGAGTAGCTACAGGCAAGGGCGGTCCCTTACAAGTGATAATACTGTGACCATTCTGTTTGGGTTGTGTGCCTTATTTTTAGCTTGATCTGTGTCCAACGTCTACAGCACATTGACTCACAGACTCGTATGAGCTCATGTGTACCGTGAAACTGTAACGTGAAACCGCTCCATATGCCAAAAGAGAGAGTAAAAATTGCCTCAATATGTAGGATTATTGTAGCAGCTGTAGTTGCTGGAAAAGTCGACATAAATAAAGGGGAATCCTACATCATGCTGTGATGTCATATCGTTGTCATACAGAGTCGACGCTGCGCCCTGCACCTATAGTACGCTTAATTTCCTCACTAGGCGCACAGTTTTCGTGCTGTTGCGCCCGGTTTGCACAATTATTTTGGCATGTTTAATATGATTGTATTAATATTGGTGTGCACATGATATAACTAGTGGGTCATGCGGATGCATACTTTAAAAATGAGTTCACCCAGCCTGCGCATGAAATAAAACCCTAATTTGGAACACATTGTCACATACAAGAAAAGTGGCCAATAATGAGGGACCTCTTTTATAATAGACTGAAGTGGGTATATAATATCCATATGTATACCACAGAAGACCTCTTAGATTGACCAGGGTCCATATTTTCGTAACTATTTAGGCTAGTCAGGGAGACTTTGATCAGTCTAAGATCAACAATTTTGTTGTTTACAAAAATTAATTATTCCATTGCAAAATAGTCTCAACGAGGAATTATTAGGTATAAATATTCATGAAAGAAAGGAATTTCTAATCATGAGGCACTGATCAAAATGTTCCTGATTCTAAGCCTAATAAGTTACGAAGATAGTTGACAATCTGATCAGTAGCACCTTTAATTATGTATAAAGCAAATGGATACCATATGGCTCTTATGTTTAGGGACTTTAGATACCACAATTAGTTTATCCTGGAATATGTATACGGTCACTTTACGAACCAAAGGGGAGATTCTGATTAATATATAATCAGTAGGATTAAACAGTACCATTCATCTGCATGCATACTGAGCATGGGTACTCTGTTATAAATGATAATTGCGATGGGAAGTTTTTACCTGACTTTCTAACGCAACAGTCTTTTTTTTTCTAAACAAAAAGGAAACGTTATAGGAAAGTTAATGCATGTCTACACGCCATCAGTATGCATATACATATAGTACAGTCTTTTCCGAATTACGTTGAACTCTTGCGTATAAATTTACACCTGACTTTGCTCATCATTAGTGTAGTCTTCTAACAAATAGATATAAAGATCCAAACCATCCAAATAAGTAGATTGTGTTCATGTATGGTTTCAGAGGTAATTGCACATGTCAATGAGAAAAGCATTACAGTGTAATTGAAAAGCATATCGGACTTGGACCTCGACACCACTATGCACGGTATCAAGCATTTTTTCGGTAGTGTATCGTGTATCTTTGAATGTACCCATATATTAAGCTATGTTTCAGTGGTTCCAGTAGGGCGTTAAATAGCTAAATATGTTACTCATACTAATATTTTAACATTAACATAACAATTTATTACATTTTAGACATTAATGCCTAAAATGGTTCTACACGTACAGTACTATATGTAGATAGCAGTAACACATACCATGATATGCAATAACCGCTGAGGCAGGAATTTTCCACTTCTTTCTGGTCCAGATCCGCTATGACCATATTGTATAGACTTGTTTTTATGTGCCTGGTACTCGCATATAGTGTGTGACCTAAAATGCAGACACATCAATGGTCCGATCGTAGGTCTGCAATGCTTTCTCATTGACAGTTATATTAAATGCTACTTTAATTATAGAAAGATTTATGTCATTGCGTTCGTCCCAAATACATGTAACAGTATTTCATGAGCCGCATGGTTTAGGATAGGAAATTGCATTAATTAGATATGGCTGCTGATTGTTATGGTTACGAATTACTACCTGTGGTCACTAATCAACCAACTTAATCTTGATTAGGTCAATTAGGGGTGGGCGCGGTCTCGGGACCCTGAGGCTACAATTAAAGGTCGGTTTCCTGGCGCCCTGATCTGCCCACCTATTGATGGCCAAATTACCGAGAAAAAAACAACTCAACCAGACTAAATACCCTGGCAGCTGGCCTCAAATTATTTCTTCTTTTTTATAAACATCTAATCGTTAGAGAGTTAAGTCTGCCAAATAGCTTTTGATATTTCAGTTTCCACTTTCATGTTGCTATTTAGAAATTCTAGAATTTGAGATTTGTGATGACTTTTTCCAAGAATGAAAAAAGCATGTGAATCAATGAACAGCTCGATTTAAACCTTGCAACCGTACATTTTGATCGTGCCATACTGCCATTGTAAACGTTTGTAAGCTTACTTAAATGAAACAGAAACGAGAAAATCAAATCAATCACGTCTGGAAGGCCGCTCGCACGTGGCACATTCCCACACATATATATCTATATAAGGCTACACGATTTAGAGTCCAGAATTCCTGTCCCTTGTACATGGCTATTGTAATGAGCCTCCATTCCGAGTTAACAGGTGCCCCTTAATTAGGGACACACGGCTAAAAACCTGTGGACGGACGCCAGCTCGATCCCCTACCGCCTCATCCTGCCTGTGTAAAGACTGCCGACGATCAATTATGACTGCCGCCCTTCTGACAACCTGCTCACCTCTGATGAGGGAGGTGATTTAGACGTCTTCTCCAGCTGTTCCCGGGCCCAGCTTGACCACCGGCCGGCCGGTCAGTGGTAGTGGTCAGTGGTCACTCCGGCAGTGTCGCACTCACGCCCACCAGTACGGGGTGACCGTCAACTGATACGTCCAGACTGGATCAACCAGGGAACCTTCTCAAGATAGGATTATTTTGAAATTGTCAGATATTTTGCATTGGCTCGATAGTCTTGTAAACTACCTAGGAATTGTATCTCATTGCTTTCTGGGAGAGTTATTTCTTCGCAGTTATAAGGAAGGAGGAGAGGCAAATATATTCCACCATGGATAACATTGTTGGTTATACAAAGGAATTCTCGAGAAAAGTTATGTTAAATCTCGGACATTGATGGAATGATATCCGATGTAAATGAAGTCAGAGTGTTATTGTGCTATCGTTTAAATTTCTTGACATTGCAACTCCTGAGCTAAGTGGAGAGATATCACTGAATCGCTGAGTTACTGCAGAAACCTGGGGTAACACAAAAAGCGAACTCTCATTTCCTACATGGCCTGTTGCCATACCTTGAGCCCTGAGTCACTGTCTACCCGTCCCCGGTATGATCACGCCGAGGGCCCCCTGTGGGCGGGGCCTGCCCCTGGAGGAGGCGGCCCTGGAGGGGGACGACGACGAGTACCCGGTGGAGGGGCCCGGTCGGGAGAGCGACCCCCTCACGCCGCAGCGTCGGGGCTTCATCGACACCATCTTCTCCCCCTGGAACAACCTGAGGTCAGCCATCAGCGTCGAGAAGGCGCGCTACGCCCATGTTCTCCGGGCGGGCCCGCGATGCCCCCTGTCGGCCGCCCTCCACGGCACCGAACGCCCCCACCACCCTGGAGGAGGCCCTAACCCCTTCGGCTGCCTACCGGAACTGGTCGACGACCTGCGGGCCCACCACCCGCGCCGCTCGTGCACCGACGGCTGGTGGCGCTGGGTGCTGGGGCTGTGTAAGTGCCGTCCTCCTGGGTGCCCCGCCCCCGACCCTGGAGGAGACGCCCCGGTGCTGCTGCTGGCCGTCAACCCGGAAGGCGCGGGCAGGGGGCCTGGGGGCAGGTTCCGCTACCTTAGCAACGGCTGGAGGCTGAGTCCCGCGCCCGGCCGTGACCCCGATCAGGGTCAAGGTCATGGCCAACGAGGTCAAGGAGGCGACCCGAAAGGTCAAAGCCACGACCAAGTTAGTCAAAACCAGCAAAGTAATGGGCACGCACTGGCAGACCAACACCAGTCATCGGGTCAGGGTGACAAGGTTAAAGATCACTCACATGATGATCAGAATGGAGGACGCTACACCCTGAAGAATGGCAGTCCCAAGACGTTCCGCGATCACCTCAACGGGTCGGCCGTGGAGGGGCGGTCGGTGCGCAGGGGAACGCTGGATCTGGAGGGGGTGGGGGGTTACCCCGCCCTCCGCCTAGTACAGGAGTGTAGGCGGCGCCGGGCCCTCCTCCAGCACTCTCACCGCGCCCGGCGCAGTGCCAAACACATGGCCGAGTACCTCGTGGGTAAGTCTGGGGATGAGCAGGGTATCTCTGGAATTACTATACGCTTGTCTTAAGATCCCATCTGTTTTTAATGGCCAGCTCTGAATCTGATTCGCTTACTTACAAAAGTAATAATCTCTGCTGTTTTTTAAAGGAGTTTATCAAGTAATAATCAGGGTTACCCTTGGTTTTCAAATGTATTACATGATTTTGAACTATAGGGTTTTACTTTACAGTTATAATAAGTTAATCATTAGGTTACCAGTTATTGTCATTCAGTATTTATGATTACAGTATGCTAGCCATGTATATCGCAGTCTTCCTTCCTGTCTCGACCGCAAGTCATCTCAGAATGTAGCTCATCATTCAGAGACAACAAAGAACACTCATGTGAAAGGATAATATTTATTAAGTCCAAATTCTGTAATATGTGTTGCTGTGCCCCTGTTGACAATACCAGTCCACAGATGCTGTACTACTATGTCCACTAAACCACTAACAACCAACACTGCTGAGCTCTATCCGCCAGTCTGGCCCTGCTCACCTGCCCAGTCAGTTACCTGAGTTCGCAGTGCCTCGCACCATGAGAACATGCCTGTTTGGCTTACCATTCATACTCTGGAGTTGCCGGTACACTACACATCTATTTACCTGAACGTTGACGTAGCCTCTACACTCTCTGCCCCTAGTACTCAGAGAGTCAATCTTAGCCCTGATCCTTACTTTCTTTAAAGCTAACTAAGATTCTACACAGTGGACTGACAACCATACAATATAATGCATTGTATATAACAGATGAAAAAGGCAAACTGGCAATTATATACATACATATCATACAGTGGTTCTGACTCTCGTCTCATATCACTACTTTACAATAACATAGTTAACAAGTAAGTTCCTCTGCCGGGAGGCGAACTCCAGCCCCCCACGCTGAAGGCCAGCACTCTACCCATATGCATTCAGGCCACCATGCGGCTGTGGAAGGGGCTCCTGTGTGTGGGTGTGGGAGTGCATTTTGCTGGTTTCTGGTGTTCTACTTGGGGCACTTGTCAGTTGATGGGGGGTCCTAATGTCGCATGTCAAATTTAAGAAATGAGAATGTCGCCATGTCGAATTTAAGAAATAGGCATGCCCCATGTCACTATCTTTCAGAAATCCCCTGTGGCAAAACACCAAGCCTCAAAAACGACCATGTCGCCGTGTCGACCTTAGAGGTCTAGGGCCATCTACTTGGTATTTCATCGTGGTATCATGTAAGAATTGATATACCAGCATTTATTCCAACTGCCATTCTGGCTCGAGGTCTGGCTCACTCTGTGTCCAGTAGTGGTGAACAGGTGAGGCTTGGGTAACGTTTGGAATCAATCTTGTTTTATTACAAGGAATGGTAACAACAGATGCTGTTGTGGAGTCACGAATACTTTAGGACGAGAGCAAACCAAAGTATATTATGAACACTCATAGCTGAAACGTTATTAACTGTAAATTATTAACAGTGCATGAACTTTATTTATTATTTACCTATTAAATAGGCATACCATCCTATTTTGTCTGACATCAGACTATAATGCACAATTGTGGCTGTTACGCCTGTTTAGAAAGGGGAATATGTTTTTCACTTTTACAAACGCTACTGTTTTCTTTTTATAACGGAGGTCACAAATCATCGGTGGTATAAATGTCGTGGGAAGTCTCTATGCAGGCCACGACTGGTACTAGTATACGACTCTGCACAGCAGACGAACAGACATTAATTTTGTCTTAGATATCGATTTACCCATGGTACATTGCAACATTCTCTTTTTGACCAATTAGACATAATTATATTATAGGACAGGGGGCTACTCAGGAGTCATCATTAGCAGAGCTTTTAGTCTCACGCACCTGGACCAGAACTTTGTATGCTCGCTGGGGCGTAGCTGAACCTGAGAGCTTCCCATGTACAATGAAGTGGGTTTCACCAGTGATTTTCTTATATCAATTACATTTCTTATATTTATTTATTTATTTTTTTTTTATTCAGTTTTTAAAGAACATACAGCTCTTCGGCTAGAAAGATGCCGGTCTTCCAGACGCTGCCAGTATCTATAAAATGTCTGTTTTGATGGCAGGTCTTTACAACAGTTTGAAAGCCTATAATTAGGAAAAAATTAATTAATAGTCTTTTGTGATAATATATACTTTCAAAGTTCTTCTTATGGTTTTCTCATTAAGTACACAGAGTTTCAACAGTGTTCATGATATAACCATTGAATTTACTAATTGTTAACCAGAACGAAAAGCCAAATGGCTGTAAATCGATCAGAATTAGAAGTGAAATTAATTGTTCGTGCATACTTTGTATGTACAAAAGTGGAGGATGAGATGAAGATGTAGATGATCACTAAGACATAAATGCTAGACTCTGTACTGACTTATAAAAATCAGATATATTGTACTAAGCAGCTGCTAAGTATTTAGGAAATAAATGTTTGTTCTAAATATTTAGGAAATTAATGTTTGTTCTAGACACCCAGGACCCTGGAATCCCCCTGCGTGGCTACACCACTGAAGGCAAATAAGATAGGATACACCCCCCCTTTGTTTTTTTTCTCATTTGGCTTATGCCGTTATGGCTTAGGTCACAGTAACTGATCCCTGTTATAGCGGAACCGGAAGTCCAATGGACCGAGTGATTATCCGGGTCCGACAGTCGGGCCATTATTTACCCATCTAGAGTCCCACATGACATTGTCCTATTTCCACTACCCAGTCTGTCTTTATGAATTCCGCCTGAAATATAGCACGGAGATAATGTACTGGAATTTGATGGCTTTCCTATCGTTGATAATTACCACTCAATGTCTTTTTGTACGTCTGCATTATTGCCGTGCAATATTAATAAGAACACCCTCCCCCCAACCACAAAAAATAAAAACGAAAAGGAAACACACACAAAAAAAACTAACGAGTCCGAATCCATCTGTTAACCTATAAGAATTAAATGTTTCACAGAACAAAGCTCTTTTGCGTGAAATTCTACTCTAATTGCATGTTAAGGACTGGAATAGTTTCCGTGTTATTTGCAAGACTTGAGGACAATCTAAGTGTTTCTTTTGGCTTATTTGTTTTCTAGAAGACAAGACTGCAACTCCAGTGACCAACAAAAAAAATGCTATAAATCCATTCTGAAGTTTAAGTCAGGCGATACTTTTAAGGCACAAATAATCCATAACTGTCAGGCGTTCATCATATCCACCTACCCACACAGAACATGAAGTTCCGCCTGTATTTTCCTTTCCCAGTTTCCTGGTACAGGTTTACTGTATGTAGACCCAGGCTGGGCATGTGGTGACCCCTTAGGCTACCCTCTCTGACCTCTGTGGTATCTGTGTTCTAGTCCCAGCCATGCTGCAGCAGATCCTCAAGGATATGTACATAGACCCGGAGCTGCTCGCCGAGCTAGACGACGAGCAGAAGCAGGTCCTCTTCTGTAAGCTTCGGGAGGTGAGTAACTCGTAAACACTCCTACGGTTTCCATCGTTTTTTTTTCTATAGGTATATTGAAGAACGGATACGTGTCTGGAAAAATAGCTGACTTTAAAGTAAGAAATATACGTTTAGATCATAATTATGGTGACGAGCATAACTTGCTATGTTTGCTGAATATATAATTTGTGATGAGACGATGGCTGCCAATACCAGGAAATACACAGGAGCGTTATTTTATTGAAAATGTGTAACATCTATCTTATTCACATTTGTAAGCATGCAGAATGGACACTTATGTGTGCAAATAACAGTGTGATGTCATTTGAATATAAAGAAGTGAATGTTTACAGCATCATGTAAATATTAAGGTGAAGCATTTCACGTGAAGATTAATGAAATCCGCCTGAATTTTTGTTGGGTAGATGTTATGCCACCGGGAGGAACCTTTTAGAAAGTTTAGCTTGTTCAGTCCCTTCCATTACACACTCTAGTCAATAATTGCCATAGCCGTAAAGTAGGAAAAGGCAAAAACGGTATTAGAAAAACCTTGCGAAGTCCTTGTCACCAGAAGCTATTCCTTTTTATTTATACACGTTGTTTTGAAGATGATCTTTTTCAACGTCGTCTTTATCCATGTGCCAATTTTCTTACCAGTAGTGTTCTCTTAATTTATGTGAGAATATAGTTTTAGCATTTATGCTTATGTGAATAGAAATCAGTTTATGTGATATACGTTTTCAAAACAATGTTCTTAAATCTGTAATATTTCTTCATCTTTTATGCAGGAACAAATAAGGAGATGGAAAGAGCGGGAAGATAAGCTTGATGAAGAAGAAAGAAAACGACAAAAGAAGCAAAAGCCACCAGGTGGGTTGGATAGATGATTGGATCCTTATTTTTAGATCTCCTTGATTTTATTTCAGTTGTACCCCCATGATAAATCAATTTACCCTTGTATCTGGTCGTTCAGATTAAAACACAAGAAACTGGTAAGAAACATTGTGGGACTATAGGATGTTTGAATTAAGTATGTATAGGGACTGCCCAATTTGTTCGCCCCAGAGGCCTTTAAAACTTTGATATCTGTTTAAGTACATTTTAACAAATCGCCATACACCCTCCTGATTTGATGTCCAACCAACATTGTTTGGTGGTTATATATATATATATATATATATATATATATATATATATATATATATATATATTATAGCATTTGCCTTACCTGGATCAATTTCAACAATCTGCTGTATTGCATTCGCTCTGTCGGTCTGCCGATGAGTTGGATATCAGGTACCAGCATAATCCCCTTATACCTTTGAGTATGGTCTGTTGACAAACATTATCAGTTAGTTCAAGGATCCGCCTGTAGCACAGCATAGATAATACATCTAGTGAGTAGGAAATGGTAACCAAGATATCAATGTGCAAAGTGTGTTTTTGGCAAGAGTGTATAATACAGTCGACATACCCGCTAACGGCTTATTGCCAGAGTTTTCAGATAATTTTAGTGATGAAGGTTGGAGGCCGGTGTGGTCTTAATCATACAGTATGTCTATGTAGGAAAACTGTATAATATTGGAAATGCTTTATGAAAGATGTGATATATGAAACCTTATCTTCTGCTTTTACTTTAAAACTTTGAAACCCCTTGGCTTTAGACGAGTAAACTTCAGGGTTATTGAGATGATCTCATTTTATTTAGTAAATGGTATCTATTTCTTTTATATTTACATTGTATATCGCTTTTTTAGGGTAAGCCATCTTAAACAACACATCATTGTCTATGGTTACAGACATCAGTATACATAATGTCAATATTCAACTGGTTCCAAATTAAACACGCAGCTTTTTAATTAGCTGTTTGGTTTTCTCTTATTAATTATTGCAGCATCATGTATTTCAATGAATATGTTTAAGCATAATGAGGGAGATTATGTAAGTGTCAGATAGTAATGAAGGTTGGATGCCAGTGTGGTCTTTATCATACAGTATGTCTATGTAAGAAAACTGTATAATATTCAAAATGCTGCACGAAAAATGTGATATACGAAACCTTATCTTCTGCTTTTACTTTAAAACTTTGAAACCCCCTTTGCTTTAGACAAGTAAACTTCAAGGTTATTGGGATGATCTCCTTTGTTTAGTAAATGGTATCTATTTCTTTTATAATTATTTACATTGTATATCACTTTTTTAGGGTAAGCCATCTTAAACAACACATCATTGTCTATGGTTACAGACATCAGTATACATAATGTCAATATTCAACTGGTTCCAAATTAAACACGCAGCTTTTTAATTAGCTGTTTGGTTTTCTCTTATTAATTATTGCAGCATCATGTATTTCAATGAATATGTTTAAGCATAATGAGGGAGATTATGTAAGTGTCAGATAGTTAGGATTAATGAAGTGGACAGATAGTACTTGTGGTTTGTGTAAAACTGCACCTTGAGTAAGGAATGGATCACATTGCATCAATATGAGCAGAATATTAGTGATAGCAAATCAAAGCAAAGTGAAAAGAAATTGTAACACCTAATGTTGTAAATAGAATCTAGTCAATATAAAAATCTTTCAATTTATTCGTGATAGATTATTCTTTTCGCACCACTGAGTTCATTAGTTCATGACATTGGTTCTTGGCTGAGAGTACCAATAATTTGGAGCTATAGACCATAATATTATGCTCTACATATCCCCTTCTGTTAAGTTTGTATGCTCTGTTCTTCAGGTAAAAACGGTAAGAAGCACATTGGGTGGCTTTTGGGCGCCGACCAGAACATCTGGGTATGGGTTATGGGCGATCATGAAAAGGACAAAACCATCGAGCAGATCATAGAGGAAGAGGCACAGGAGAAGGCTCGCAAACAGGCCGAGCAGGAGGCAGAGGCGCTCGCGTGAGTAACTCACCCAACAGTATACAGCTCACTAACATAATATAATACAACTCCACCGGTAATTGGACAAAAATCACCATATGCAAATTGCACACAAGTATTAATGTAGAAAGAAAACTGAAATGAAAATTTATCATAATTACACAGAAATACATCCAGCAATATTCACTTTAGATCCTTTTTCGAAATGTATGTCAAACTATTTTATCGGGATAATCTGTTTGGACTGTTTTGGCCAACATTCTCAAATTGTTATTCCCAACTGTTGCGTGGACATTGTGCTCACAGTAAGAGGTCCTTAGCATGTTCCTACTCAGAGATAAATTTACCGGGTTTGGCATGGCACCTTTTATGTACACAAGCATGAAGAGGTCCTAAGCTTTCAGTACTGTGGTTTACCGGGTACTCCTTTGTTAGCATGTGGTTTTTGATGTCGTAGTTTAGCTGTAGACTTTATAAACAACTTATAGATACTTTACACTTTGAATCCTATGTGCCAAGAGGTCGTATTCATACCCATCACACTATAAATCCAATTTGATACAGAAGGTTTATTAATTACCCAAAGAGGTAAAGAATTCCCTTTTCTGATGAGAATTTCAGAAAGTATAATGACGTAGAATAATATGTGTTCATGTAATGCATAGAGTTGGGGTGAATACTCGAATGGCACTATAGTTATTTATCTATTTCTGGTAGCATTTATTAGTCATCTTCCACTCAGTTTTCACTTTTAAATGATTCTTAGTGTAAACAATGTATAAATCTGCTATTCTGATCGATAGACGGGGCAAAGAGAAAGAGCAAACAAAGGTATGCATGGTCATGCCATCTGGTGGCCAATATTTAAATTATTGTTTGTGGTGTTCCTCATTTCACCTGGAATTTCGCCAAGTTTTATTTGGGAATGATGTGTGTGACCTTTTGAAAAACAAAAGGTATAACATGCATGTATTTTATATTACACGGCTTAAAGATTTAGATTCATTGGTGTCTTGAATATATACTTTAAAAAATATATTTTCAAGAAAAAGTTATTTTTGACTGCCAAGGTAATTCAACTTGGGTTTATATCCATCCATAGTGCAAGTTGAATATACCTGATGAATTATTTTAAATTTTGAATAGTAATAATGTGACGGTTGCTATGTTGTTATAAGTGCAAAATAGAAATTGAAAAATAAATCCGGATGTGGTGAGGACCATCATAGCTTTTACTAAAATACCGCAGAACTGCAGCTTCTTAATTGACGACCGAAATGGAGGTCGAGCTAAACTAGCTTAACACTATATTTTCCGTAATAGAAAAGAATTCAAAAGTCTTCTCACTGAGGAAAAAAATTGTCACCGATCCAGGTTTTCATGAAGTAATTAATTCTATAAGAAAACCAACAGTTTAGGGTCAGAATAAGATATTAATTCAATTTTATTTAAACCAACTACATATTATATCAGCTAGTCACTCGGAGAGAATGTTTCTTATAGCTGCAAATTACATTCTCCTTCATTGTATTTCCTATCTTATATTGCCATAAAACTACGAACATTTCATTCCGCACCCTACCTGTTAACGGAGCTATTAGTCTATAGATGTACTCGACTTATAACTGCTTCTATTATAACACAGTATACCCTTGTATTGTGTCATTACTAACATTATGTCTCTTAAAATCGTTGTGTGTGATGTGCTGTGCTGTGTATGACATCATTGATTTCCTGGTCGGGGATGTAAATTGTGGAATTTCAGTTCGATTTCACATAATTATTTTTAATCCAACTTCAGAAATGATAACCAAATGTTGGCGAATATAGGGATTTTTTATTAGTGTATAGACGTTGTGCAGATGACGTCACATCTCCAAAAATTGTGATGGGCGCCATATTGGAGATCACTTTATATTTGCTATTATTTACGATTCTAAAGCATATATGATATAATTATGTTCTTGTTTATTTTGTCAAAAGAAAGCTCACTGAATCATCATGAACAATTATTTGTAATAAAATGTTGATATATTTCATAGCCATGTGTGTGTGGTAACCACGTGGTGATCACCAAAATGTGGTCACGTGACTACGTCTGCACAAGGTCTATTGTCGGATCAATTCAGATCCTTTACTATGAAACTTTCAAATTCTTGCAATGACTGACCCTGACTTACATCCCTGTCCGGCGGTGTGTGGTATATGCGTTGAGTGGCGTGGTCTTGATCTCTCCTTGCACATGGGGCTTGGTGCTGGTTACAGGAGCAGGCAGGAGGAGGAGCTGCAGGAGGTGCTCCAGCAGGAGAAGCGGCTCCTGGAGGAGGAGACCCGGCGCCGACAGGCTGACCTCAGGTGCATGCGCATGCCTCTCTTGCCCTATACAGCAGTCAGGGACAAAATAGATAGCAGATAGCAAAATAGATAGATAAAATAAACATCCAAGTTACTAGCTTGGATTTAATCAATCACTAAGCATATATCAATGTCAGGGTATTATGATTTAGAACAATTCGAAAATTCGGTATATCTCCAATTGATTCATGTATTTTTTTTAGGCAAAGTATTTTCATAATTATGCTAGTTGCTTTCGTCGGCGTTTTTGTATTACAACCATGATTTACGAATTTCCACCAATGAAATCAGTATCCATGATTAAAAAAGACAGAATCGAAAAAAAAAGAAAAAAAAAAGACAAAATCAGTAAGTGTTCATATACATAATTCAAAGAAAATAACTGGTTAATTCATCGTTGAAATCCATATATGCTAAGATCCCATAATAGATTTCGTCTTCGAGATTAAACTTGTTAAATAAGCTGAATTGTGCTTAACCATAAAAGAAAATAACGGATGTGTAAAATATCCCTTATAAATTGGTAATTACTTCCGAATCATGTTATATAAAACCAAATGTGTTTCGCCTAACAAAGTGAAAATTGGCTATCTAAGCAGCGCCCATTCCTAATAGCGCTTTTGCTTTAAAACATAACGCTTATTACCTTTTATTGGACTAACTCCTGTTTTGTTCTCACTGATCGTATTGCACGTTAGCATGACTTGTATCTCTTTGCACAACGCATGAATCTTTCACGCTATGGATTCTCTTTCCCAGTATGTACCTATTCACTTTATATGACTGTATTCACGAACATTTTGTAACCTTTTTAGGTGGTTTCTGGTAACTGAAATGAAGGATCCTACATCCTATACATGTCTTTATTTATGTTAAATTCCACATATGTGCACTTCAGATATAATGTTAATATCGAGTAAGCACATATTAAGTTAGTTTACTCACTATACAGAAACGTCAACAGATCTCTTGACAAAATAAAAACAAGAAAGCGTGTTGGATGTTTGAATGTAATGGAAGGTACGTCGTTATTTTGCACAGGAAAAAGGCAGAGAAAGAGAGACTGGAGGAGGAACGAAAAAAGCAAGAAATTGAAGAACAAGAACAAATGAAATTACTCAGGGTAAGCAATATGGCAGTGGAACATATCCATTTGTGTGCAGCGAACCATTACAATTACCAGTACTCGTGAACGTGTGCCAAGTGAAAGTCCCTGCATCCATTTACCAGCAGAAAACAAGCGGATAATTGATTCTGAAAAGCAGTTTGCTTGTCTTTATAGGCCAAACCGGTCTGTTATACCAGTTAAACAGCTAGAGATAAGAATATTATGTGTCATTTTCCCCATTCAAATGTTTACTGTATTCTGTATTATATCTGTCAAATATTATGATGTTCTAACTCCCTCAGAACTTTTATTACATCATGCAAGCTGTTGCAAATGATCATGATTGAACTTAATTACCAACATTTTAATAAGAAATATGAAACTGAGAAGACATAAAATATGCCAATGATGTACACGACCAATTATTCTAATTGTATCTGTTACCTTATAGGTCCGACACGAGCTACAAAGA
This sequence comes from Lepidonotus clava, assembly GCA_936440205.1. Taxonomy (NCBI): domain Eukaryota; kingdom Metazoa; phylum Annelida; class Polychaeta; order Phyllodocida; family Polynoidae; genus Lepidonotus; species Lepidonotus clava. The sequence goes on from OW387139.1 coordinate 32,287,200, forward strand.
AGGAAAAGTATAGACGAAATCAACCAAATAAAGCAGCGGCGATCCTCAGAAATCTACATGTCTTACGTAGAGACTCGACATACGATAGAAAAGCTGGCGGAAGAAGACAGTAAAGAGATAGAGTCGGAATGGCGGGAGCAGGGTGAGTACCCTTTTAAGATCTATACAATACTATTTATCAGAATGAACGATAATATATAATAATTCATTAGATGTAAGAATGTATATTTTTTGCAATGTAAATAATAATATTTGCCCGGTTTCCGCAACTTTCCATAGAAGTAGTGTATGTTACTGTATGTGAGATATCGTGCCATACACTTATTGCTGACGGTGCAAAAATGTGCCAAAACCACTGGAATCTCTTAATTGCAAAGCAATATAGGAAGCCGTAAAGAAATCAAACAAATTGTGTATTCCCAGTGAGCTATACCTCTCATTTCATGGAATCGTTATGATCAATTCCAATGTTTCGTCGATCCTGAGAGGACAAATAAAAATAGGAGACATTGCAATTTTGTAGTGCGGTGTGACTGTACTAAACACACCGCAAGATTACAATTCCAATCAATTTAGTTAAAAGAAAGGCTTATTTGTCCTCCACAGAGAAGAAATCCAAGGCGGCTGAGGAGGAGATCCGTGCCATCGCCCGGCGGGCCCGGGAGGAGCACCGGCGGTCCATGACGGACACCCTGCGGGCCCGGGCCCAGGTCATCGGTAAGGTGGCCGCCGGCCTGCAGGACGCGCGCCTCGGTGAGAACAAGCCCCCGGTACCCTGCAAGTAAGTTAGAGAAGGGGAGGCCAAACAGGTGGTCTGTAGATAAGGCAGCTAGCTTCTTTTCTACCTGGTTGTATATTTTACCTTTTTTTTGGTTTGTTCATTTTGTTAAATAGATGCAAATTGTGCTTGGTCTTTCTTCCCTTATGCTATATCTATATTCGCTTTTGAATTGAAATATTATCATATATACCATACGTTATGTGAGTTAACCTATATGGTATGGTTAATTTCTGCAGCGATGGGACATTAAACTGGAGCCAGAAAGAACATATATATACCTTACACGTATCTTTAAGTATCTTATTACAAGTCATGGTAGGAATATTGCGTAATGCATACTTAACTGAAACAGAAAGTACGTTCTCTTTGAAATATTTCTTTGTGTATTATGAATCATAATATTATTTCTTTGAGGTCTTTGAAATTGATGTTTAAATGCATTTCTTATTTCAAATTTAGACCTCCGTCCTTGAAGCTAGGCCGACCACCTAAGCCTCCAAACAGGGGGGCGATTGTTGACTGGTTCAGGGAAGTAGAGAACCCGAAAGGTACAGGTCGGAGTCCAACAACCAAACAAGTAGAACCATGGTTCCACGGTAAGTTGTTTGTCATATGAAAAAGAAATTTATATAGGATGCAATTCAATATTGAAAGTAACCATGCGCAAATGAAATTCGTTAGTTATATAATCAAATTGTATATAATTGATTAAAATGCTGTATACTTCTTTCTCAATTGTCAATTATATCGTCAATCATACTAGCCTATAGGCCTATTAACATTGATACTGAGGTATATATAGTCTATTGCATCAACAATATTTATGTATTCTGAAACATGCAGAGTTTGTTTTTCAACAAAATGAGGATGATATCGGCCTATTCCAAGTCTGCTAATAGGCCCCTGTAGGCCACATCTTGGTGGCATCACATTTATTTTATAACAAATCAAATAGAAATAGTACTTATAAATAATCTTGCATGTTTTCAAGAGCATTCTATTCGAGTTGTGCCGATCTAATTAAGCCCTCTTCCCACCAGGTATCATCACACGGCAGGACGCGGAGGTGTTGCTGCAGAACGAAGTGCAGGGCACTTTCCTGGTGCGGGTCAGTGAGCGCATCTGGGGGTACGCCGTGTCCTACCGCGGCCAGGCCCGCTGTAAACACTTCCTCATCGACGCGGCCGGCGGCAACTACCAGTTCTTCGGCACCCACCAAATAGCGCACGCCAAACTAGCAGATCTAGTCAATTTCCATAAGGTTGATATTTTTCTTAAGTCATTACATCTAACCGTAATATGCAGATAACAAAATTAAAAAGTGTTTTCTCTTGAGTATGACTGGAAAGTCTTTAGCTGTACACTTGAATGGATGAATAGTGTATAATTGCATCTTTTGAACCATAAAACTCTGTTTTACTTGTTCAACAGTTGTCGGCTGTTTATCTACCAATCTCTAAATCTCAACTGATACTGAAATGCAATACACCAAATGAGGATACATTCCAATATTATATTTTATAGGGCTATTCATATCATCATGTATGGATTTAGTTAAGCTTCTAATTCATATTTTGGTGACATTGGCTAATATTAGCAGAATACCATCCGCCATCTAGGCAGACGTCCCTTATCAATCGTTGTCTATTCTAAATCTGTTGACATTAAAAGCTTCTTCCAACCCACTCAGAACTTAATCGTTTTTAAATAATAAAACAATCCAATGGAAATGGAATTTTGATTTTCATGTAACAGTGTCTAACACGTTTATTTCCAATTCGAATTTCAGGTGACTCCTATCAGTAATGCGGGCCAGGAGAAGCTCGAGAGGCCGTGTCTACAGAAACAAACCCCTCCGAATTACCAAGAGCTCTTCCCAGAATTGACCTCAATGACTTTGTAACCTAAGACACCTTCTCCGGGGAGTGAGACCAGTCAGGGACCGCCTTCCACTCGCCGACGCCTTACTGACTACCGCCTGCCACACCTGCTACCGAACCCATGCCACACCTTGCGAAACGTATACGAGGTATTACTATTCAGACTGGTGCTCATAACGACTGATCTAGCCTTTGTACCACTAAAAATACTTTGGAAAATACAGTATGTTATTGCCTATGATTCCTGAAGGTTCACCAAAGCAGGCCTATGAATTCAGAATTTGCGAGAATTATATTATTTTGAAACCCATTTATTGGTTTTGTGTTTTCCCCATTTGATTTTGCATCAGTGCATCACTAGATAAACATTGATATACTGGCCTCTCCTCTTTCATTATGTCCTGGTCTCCTGAATATTATATTGTTAAATGCAAATTGATAAACTCGTATGGGTACAGAAAGGAAGGGCGATATTGCCATTAATATGATATTTGGAACGAGTCTCTATGATATAAGACATATTGCATCTGTAATGGCCCCATTTAAAGGACATTTCCTGGGATCCGGCCATGGTTGATTCCTTATGCCAAAGATAATATTGTTAAAACAAAACAACCCTCTAAGTCAAATGTTGGTAGTTTAGAAACACTGCGTGTGTGTGTTGGGGGGGGGGGGGTAACCAGAAAACACTGAATTATTGTATTTTCTTTGTACAAGAGGAACACGAGAAATTGTAGGAAATATATATACAGTTGGGGTTGGTCAAAATGGAATACTTGATGTAACTGTAACGATTGATTTGTAATGGATAAAGGATCTTTCCTTCATCATCCCTTGCCTTGTATTTCCTACCCTCAACAAGGTATGCACAAGTCAGTCATATAACATAATTATTCATTAGAACATTTTGATAAGTTCGTTGCTTAATGGCACATTTTAATCAAAGCTTTTAAGATTGAATAGCCAATTGTAGAAAAGAGCCTTCATTTCTTGTCACAATATCAAAGACTTTGGTGCTAATGATTTAAAATCATGTCATTTTATACATAGATGAGATTTTCAGGTGAATTTAGTCGTGTATATAACCAGTACTAACAGCATATAAATACAAACCCGTGAAGTTTAACTTTCCAACAATCAGAGAAGCAGGTAAAATTACAGAACAATATTATTTAAGAGTAATTCAGTTGTACTATGGTCTAACATCTTTCTTAGCTTTTGAATATATTCCGTTATGTAAAGATGCAAACCATCTTGTCCGTGAATATATTATACAACCAAAGCATTTAGAACTGTCAATAAGGGATCAAGCTAAGATTATAAAATAGGTGCTAAACACGAGACTTTCTCACTGTTCGACATGGTTCACATCGCCTTATTTACGGAACCAGGATACTTCATTCATTGACTACCTGTAAAGTTAGATAGGGTGAATCAGATTTTGGTATGTATGTAGAGATCAAATACTCGTATGCCCAAGCTTGTTTTGGGGTTTAACTTGTGTATTGCCAGTTGTAGAGCTTGGTGAATCGCGGTAACAGGCGGCGCGCTAGGTAAAAGCAAAGAGTGGAAACCATGGAGTATTGTCCATAGTAGCCTGCAAGTGCCTCATCGTGTGTGTAGCTTTTATTGGTTTGTTGAATATCAAAATATTTTGAGTATGCTTGAACAGAAAGAGTGTAGGCATTATACATGATTACCCTCAGTATACAACTGCATGATCTCTTTGATAGAGATATCGTTTTTATGAACATGTATTTTTGTGTCACACGGTTACGCAGAGATTCATAAAGAATGGTAGAAATCAAATTAAAAAGACTACAAATCAGATAATCATGAAGATCGGTATAACAAACTGTATTCTAATGAAGATGTAAAAGTTGTGAGGTTTCCTGTACAGTTCGACAATGTAGGCCGGCAGTCCGAGGTATATATAAATTCTTGTAAATATTTGTAGTGTCGAAAGCGTAGGGCCTACCTCATTTAAATCAGGAACCACTCACATATACCATTTAAAGTAACAATGGGATTCCCCTAAACTCATGCTATCAAATTTACGTTATTTTCAAATAGATTTTAACATACACATGATGCATGAGTGACTGTGTTTGTGTTCTAAACAGTTGTTATACCTTATTTCAGCCAATTCACCTTATACTATTTCAGCCAATTCATGCTGAAGAATCTTTTCTATTAATTATATTCCATGGGACTTAAGTTTAGACCTATTCGTAATTCAAAGTAAAAGAGGAAGAGAGATATCAGTTCCCCACGGTATTACTTATTATTTTATATACTTAGCCTATGTATATACGTTGCATTTTTGTAGCATCAATAATCTAAGAAATACCATTGATTGGTTGTTTTTAAAACCAAAACTCTCGACGTCTAGTTTATGAATGAATGATGAACTTATGGTGTAAGGACAGAAAAACAGGCGCATCAAAATAAAGAAATAAAACACAAGATGTTTAAAACACGTGTTCCTGTCACGTCAATTCTATGTACTTTGAATATACATGGACTCGTATTAAAAAAGCGTGAATTCTTGTTACAGAAGCTTAGAAATACTTTTTCCTTTTGAATTCTTAGCTTCTTGATTGCGAATTTCAAACATGTTGATTTAATCTTAGCGTAGCTTTCCTTAGGTAGAACATTCAATTATTACAGCATCCCATATGTCTGCTTTGTAAAGTATATATAACTACAATTTTCTAAGAAAAGAAAATAGATTGAAAAACCCAATTCGCTAACTGTGGAGGAAAAAGTTTTATTTTCAAGAACTATACAGGCAAAATCCCATCAACCTTTCCCTAAAAGAAAGCCGCCTAAAACCAAAAAATTAAAAAGGTGTATAACATCAAAACAACGTTGTTAAAAGACGTGAATGTTATAAAACGCGGTTTGTTCTACTTCAGCAGACTACGTCAATATCATTATGGTAATCACAAATAAGGAATTAACCAATTGGGTGATATTGCCAATGGGTTGATCATTCTAATGTTTGATTCCCAGCATCATTTTGATTAATACTTTGTGTATTTCATTAACATAATTCAGAACAATAAATCATAAACAATAATACATTCATTTAGTAACACTTCCTAACTTAGTACCAAGTCACACCACCAGAGGCCACCCAACACGCGTCTTCGGTTCTGTATGAACCTTATCACAGATCGCTTTGACTTATATTGTATTTCAAACATTTAATGAATCCCGCACACCACATCTACTTTCTTTAGAACACGACAAGCAATTTATGTACTGGTTAAAGTGTACATAAACCAGAGGCAGCCCGATGACCAAACATTTTAACATAGGCAAACAATAGAATAATACTGAAGTAACGTCTATTAAATTTACAAACAACATAGCAAAACATGGAATATTTTTATGCAATTTGAGCGTTTGAAATTATAGTTTAAAAGAAGTGGAACTGAATTTTGAAACAATAGTTATTAGCAAACATGATTTATATATCGATCCTTATTTAGAAAAAAAACAAAGGTTCATTCAAGTTGAACGTACATACAGCTATCGCATACAAAAAGAAAAATACAGCAAGTTTTGCATACACAAAAAAAACACGTGAAATAAGTTAAACCAACAATTTGGGACTACACTAGACCTTACAATGTGACAAAGTCACGGCGGTAAAAATACCAACAATGTAATGATCGATAATACTGACAAGAAGGACATGTGAATACTGACAATTCCAAGCACATGGTAACGCTCTTTGATTGAGTTTAAATTATTCAAATTGACAGGAATTCTCACAAGCACAAGTGCATAGTTAGTAAAATTAATTATGCATACTGCAGGTGATCTTAGTTTGTAAAACAGCAGACCGTCATACGAGATAATACTTGAAGGTGCAAAACTAATACTACATGTATTGAGCGTTACGTTATTGTCTTTGGACGGACAATTTATTTCAGTAACTTTTATGTTATAAAATAAAAAAGATTCATATTTCACTACTTATTGCGGATATATATACCCTAACAATAATAAATATTACTTTTCAGATGGAAAAAAACATGATTACACCTGCTACAAGTGCCAATACCTATTGGACCCCTTTCCAACATTACAATTACTTATTCTGCTTTGTTCTTTTAGATTAATTCATTATATGCCTCCTTTGTAAGATCTCACACAGGGAGAGCCGCGTAGACAGGTGCCTTAGCAGGGCTTGCTGGGGTCGAGCACGCCGCGGTCGTAGAGGTCCTTGAAGGCCGAGGTGTGGCCCATGTACAGGTTGTGGTCCCGCAGCACCTTGGCCTCGTGCTTCAGCTGCCTCTGGATCTCGTTCCAGCTGTAGGGGCGGGTGGGGCCGTTCCGGGAATGGTCGTACTGCATGCGGTGGTACTCCACGCCTTGTCCTCCGTAGACCCTGGAGGAGACCAGACGAGGAACCGGTCAGTGTACGGTTCATGCACTTTTTTTTCAGTATGAAAATCGATCTTTATTTTCTATATACCGGATTAAAGATTTAAGAGGTCATTTGGGAGATATCGATAATCGACAGCTTCGAATATTAAAAATTCATTTTTATATTCACTAGGATGTTCTTCATTAAGATTGCTATGATTTGTTATGCTGGGTTGGACACGGAAGTGAGGTTCTTTCATATAGTGCACTCAAGAAAAGCTGGAAATATTGTGCATTTGATACGCAGGTGTATGTGCGCATGTGCTTTTGCTAGCGAATATTTCAAATATATACCAAATAAGAAACAACGTAAAGAAAGCAAAGTCCCGCTACGGATGCAATGTGCGAAATATATTTTTGAAACAATTATAGAAGTACTCCTCAAAATATACATCGAGTCTTCTACACTTTAGAGATTTTTATTTTTTCATGAATTATACGTTGGGGATCCATGATACGTTTTCCCCGTATTTGATTGCAAAGTGAGCAAATCTACGTGCTTTTTATTCTGAAAGTTCCTCTTGTCCACTAGACTTTGAAGTGGTGTCGTCTTTTGGGCAGGTCTGCAGGGTCGGTGACAAAATTGAGCGTGGGAGGGTGCAAGAGCCCATCGACTTGGTCAATCTCTGAGTTATCCACCCGCCTATGCTTGATGGGCCAGTTTATGCGTACGTTAGAGGGCCTGAAATCACCAGAAGTGCAGACACTAAGCCAAGAGGAACTACAGCCAAAAAGCCTATAGATCTGCTACATGCAACAAGTTAACCTAAAACTTTGACATTTCCTGTACTCTTATTAGTCTTATAAAAACAGTTGTTTGAATAAGAGATATCAAGGGAAATAGATTAGAAGATGAATTGTTTTATTGTGTGACATGGTGGGGAAAGTAAATGGCTAGATGATAGTGCAAGAAAGTTTCAATGTACATGTATAGGATAGACTTGTGTTCCTGTCACTCTTTTGGCGCATGGGTGTATGAAAGAGCCTCTGTGTCGTTCCTGTCATTATAGGTTGTTTAAAAAGTTTGTTTAACTTAGTGGGGGTCTTATATATCTATCAGTCGGAATCTAAGACTACTACAAACAAGCACACGTTGGAATTGACCTACTCAAACTAAACACGATCCTAAGAAGAGAGACTGACTATTGAAACACACTTGAGTTAATTACAAACTGACATCAAACCCTGTTTGCGACGCACGAATTTTTTAAAGTCTAAAATATATTATTTAGTGAATGCTCTCAAGATCTATCATGAAGTTGGAGAGATTATGATTTGTTATTTATAACTACCAATTCTGTCATAATATTAATTCGATTATTGTTTATTGGGTATTTATCTGAGATGGATATTAGCTTTATTCATGGAACTTGGTAAAAATGGTTATCAAAAAAAAATCCGTCAAGGAAAGGTTTATGCATGGCAAGCTCCAAGGTACACAGTGAAAGTATCATTTCAAGATATTCAGCAGGCCGGAGGAAAATTGACTAACGGTCAGTGGATGTTATCGGTCCACGATCAAAAGTTGTCTTCTTTTAAAACAGCAGCCGGGCACAGAAACCTGTTATCTTGGTATTCACGAGTTCTCGACAGGACACACTACAAACACAGGCGACTAATTCACAAAACCAGTGACATTATCATCAGCAGTCAGAAGTACATTGAGAGATAACTGTATGTTTGTCATTTACTTATTCAAAGAACAAATAATTTTCATGAGATAAAGAAATATATGGTTTAGATTCTGACATGCACACACCAAATGATGGTATATTTTAATTTCTTGAGTTTTTTTTAAACGAAATATACTTTGGTGTACTGGGTAGTTCTATGCACACCTTCTAGAATTTGATGTCTTATCTCTCAATGTCATTTCTGTGGCTATAACATGATGTCGCGAGTTTCGCAGCCTGTAACTCAGGAGGTAGGTAGGGGGTGGTGGTCTCACATGGGCCCGGTCTGGCCGTACTCATAGAAGGCACTGCGGTCCTCCATGGGGTGAATGGTGGAGTACACCTGGTCACGGACGTGTCCCGGCACAAAGCGAACCCTGCCAAGCAAGCGAAAAAACACGGCAAGGGCCCTCGGGGTTAATAGTCAACTCGCCTGGACATAGTCTAACATGTAGGGGGGGGGGGGGAGGGTTAATAGACTCGTTTCTAAAGACATACTCTACATGTTGGGGGAGAGGTTCAGTTTCGAAGGGGAACCTATTGTTAAGAATAAGCCGGGTTTAATGCCTCTCCTCTCTAAGCCTATGTTTCTCGTTAGCAATGTTCCTAATGTTCGGCCCAGTTCCAAGTTACATAGCGCTCCCTTATCTATTTTCCTGTTTGTATGCGTTGGCACGGGTCATATATTAGAAGAAAGTGAATTAAACTACGTAGCAAAAAGCAAGGTTCGTGAAACTTGAAAGAAGGGGGGAAGCAACCGTCGATATTTCTGAGTGAAAATTTGTGGAGAGTGGCACACAATGGTAAGTGTTGTGTTGTATCAAAACAAGACAATTTTAAAATTGTTGATAAAACTTGTATTCTATTGCAGCAGAATTATGTTATTTCAGCGTACATTTTCTGTAATATCTTGTCATATATCACCACTACTGGGGCTTTATGAAGATAATAATTTATAGCTCTTTTACAGGAGACAGTAATAATTTATAGATAACAATACATGTCCTGCTCAACGTTATGAACTGTAATATCATCCGGTGGGGAAAAAAATCTGATACCACAAAAAATGTATCAATTGTTTTGGCTTGATTTTTTTCCTTCATTCAGCACAGTTTGTATGCATCATATCACAGACGGCTTGTTTGTTTCTTCAAACTTATTCATGTTTTTAGATATCATTTTGTAATATGCCAACACTAAATACCATCTTACATTAGTTGATCTATATTGCCTAATACTGCATGTTCACTTTGAGGAGATGGTATATCAGCCGTGATTCAGACGTTTCTACCACATGTCCACCTCATCCCCTCCACAAAATCGCAGTCAAATATTAATTCATTCCATATTGTCTGATTCTGCATCTGATTTATGTTGGTAGAATCTTGTACACTTTGTTGCAATGTGTCTGTCCTCGATATATATATATATATATCCGAGTTTGGAGGATCCAGCCTCAGCCTCTCACTAAAGCACTTCAGGACTTAATTACCCACTACTCCACCGAGCAGGGCAGAGTGTCCACCATGACTTTCAGGTCCACCGACCCGTTCACTCGGCGCCGTGCGTCGTAGTTTGACTCGGCGCGGTTTTGGCGCCGCTCGTTGCGCAGCGGGTCGGCGATGTAGTCCGTGTTCTCGCCGCCAGGGTACACAATGGCGTACATCCGGTCGACGTGCGGCGCCATGTGGGCGCGTGCGCGGTACCGGTTCCGGAAGCCATCGTTGTTCACGCGGAACTTTGGCAGTCTGAAAACCAACCACAAAACGGGGGTTTCAGTGTGATGGACTTCCACTTATTTTTTTCCGGCAATTTATGTTTATTATCTAGGGATTTGTCCAGTTCATTCTCATAGAATGATGGTGTAGGAGGGGTGGTTATTTTCAACCCCGTAGCGAGGACACGTCCCAGTTCCATGGGTCATACTTAAGACATACCTAACTCAAGGAGGAAGAAAGAATAGTGCGTAGCTATTATAGATCTTTGCCTAACTTATGTATCTCTATGCATGGATTGATTAACATGAACCGTGGGAGCCTAAGAACCCACCATCCAGCGAATTCATGGACTTGACATTTTCAGTTCCGTCAGTTACATTGTTTCCCAATACATGTAGTGCCATGTATTCCACTTTAATTATTTTGATAGGAGACACTATGCATTTTTCTTTATCATAGGCACGCTGATCTCTGCAAGGGCCTAGCCATATAGTTGACTGTTTAAAAGTGCAGTCATAACCATGTATATATCAAAAGCTACAATAGCCCCATACGCCCCAGTACACCTAATACATTTCAATCTGAACTTCATCTACTTAATCTAATACAAGTTGCGTAATGCATAAAGAATAAGCTTCTTTAGGCCAATGGGCGTATATTGATTAATGCTAAATATATATGCATCTGCCAAAATAAGCAATGTATAGTTCCAATAAAACGCAAGCACGAATGCCAGTCTGCACTTGTTTAACAAATGAATGCTTTACAGTTACACTTTAAAGACTCATATTGGCAAGCTGTCATAAACCTAAACTCGGTTTTCGTTTACGCCAATCTTCTTTGTATAGTCGGCAAAAGTGTGGCACAAGTCTAGGCAGGCACGGCCAACTGTTTCTTCAGCGTTCACACATTACTGCGAATTTTACGACCAACAAGGAGGCGTGAACAACTACCGCTCCTAAACAATTGCTATCTGGCAAAATGTTTATCCAGCTGCCAAAGTTATATCGGATATGTTGCACCAATGCAACTATGGATATAATTGTGTACGCGTTTACAATTAATCACGAACAAAATTCCAATATAAAACAATGTGCGCGTCTAACTTCTAAAACCTCTTTCACACAACTCATTGCCAATCAAATATTGGGGAGATAGTGTGTGAAAATACATTCAATTGAAAACAATATTGGGTAGAAGTGGTTTCTAAAATTGTAAAACTGACAATATTGTTTGTCTGGAAATTGACATATCTTTTGAAATGCAGAAGAGATAGACCATAATCAAAAACCGGTCCTGAAGCTGTGACGCGCAAAAAAAAGTGAGCATGCAAGCATTTTTAGGGATGCACGGGCAATGCGGCCAAATGTAAATGATACCTTCATTGGGATGTTAGTAGAACCTGGGTGGTAGGTTAGAACACCCTGTTGCTGGTGTCAAAGAGGGCGACATCGTCGGTCTCATCGGGGAATAGGGTGTGGATGGAGGTGGGGACGCCGGGGCCCAGGCCGGGTACGACCGTCTGGGCGGGGGGCGGCGAAACGGCCCCACCGTCCAGCACCTGGAGAGGGGGCGTGGCCATGGGCGACATAGGGGAGCGGGCGGGGTGGCCGGGGGCCGGGCTCGGGGACACAGGGGTGCGGGGAATTTGGGGTAGGGGAGATACTAGGGGAGGACTAAAGCTGAAAGGAAAAACAACTCCCAATCAGCAGTTATTCAGCAACTCTTGTCAGGTTGTCGGTAATTTAAATGGAATGTTGTTACTCTGCCAGGGACATTTTATATAGAGCTCTTAACTTGACCACAAATTTTGAATTATATATATATATTTTTTTTAAATGTTATTCATGGTGGGCACGCAATCTTTCAACGCAAGAACAAAGGGCCTCCGGCCAAAGTTCTTTACCTTTTCTCTGACTACATAGTCATTCAAATATTTAGGTTTACTCTCTATCTGCAACCTAAGATACAGGGTTTATGTCGATGGATATAAACCCATTCTACCAGTTGCTTTCATTTCCAACTTGATGTATTAAAAGGGAACCAATTCATAAAAGGGAAAACTATACACCGCTTAGTAATTAGTGAGCATACCTTGTTAAGTACTGTTAGCTTGTCTGAGATCTAAATGCTGATACAAAGCAGCAGTTTTATAGGCTGAATAATCTTGGACTAAGTCAAAGAACTTGTAATTTCAGTTAAATTTATGCTCTTCCTGCTTCAATTATTTATGATTTGTTTTAATTTTCTTCAAATAAAAACGGTTTTATGGTGATGATCAGCATACAGATTTCAGTCATCACACTCTTGAAAGAAACCAGTTATCTAGCCAAAGGTGTCGGCACCTTATATTATGTTCCCCTACTGTCCGCCAGGGTAAATGATATTGTAAATTCTGTCTACGTGCACGTCTCCACACTGTCCCGACCGGAATCTAAAGTTTGGATCATGGCTAACTTTAACATTCCTACAAAAGATGTAAATTAACAACTGAATACTACTTTTCATGTCTACATTTTGTACAAGTCTACTTGTATATTTCACATGCTACTGTTACTCATTCGAAATCTAACATACTTCTTTTTCTTTGGCGAACTGTAAGATATTTCATTAAGTGGAACATATTTATTACACAGGCATTTATACACTTGGAAACAGTTGTATTTAACGTTATTATTTAATTCAAACGCACGAATGTGTTCAGGCATTCAGAAAAGTCATCTTTATAGACTTAAAATAGTCAACTACAGCATAACATGTGCATTTAAACTAAACCTATTCTGGAATCCTGATACCATTTTCTCTTGACAGTTCATTTGTAAAAACGTGTTTGTTTGTCAGAAATTCTCTCATATTTTTTGATTGATCAACAAACTACCGGTACTAAACCAAGTGCAAAGCTTCGGAAATACTTTTACATACAAGTATGTATAAATAGACAAAATTTAATATCGTTTTCTTTCTCTAGGTCTTAAGTAAAATGTTAAATTCATGAATATTTCAATTTCTAATCCTTACCTGTTCTGTTCGGCATGAATTGCATTCATCGCAGCAGCTTGCTCCATCTGCATATGGTCCGGACGACCACCAGTTAACTGAGGGTCAAAGTCACTGGGCTGCGGGGAAAATAAAGTATACATATAACTTCAAAAGAAGAGGAAATAATGTCTTGGTTATAAAGTATGTTTTGGTTTTGGCTAAGGAGGAAAATTATTGCAGTGTTCAGATAACCTCTGTTCGAGACTATATACGCATGCCTGTCGGCCACTGGCCGACGATTTGGATAAGGGCCAATAAAAAAAGGGGAAATAATAATTATTGTTTAATTGGCCCTGATGGCCGACACCTTTGAGATACATCAACATTTAGCATGCTATTTTGGGCCATGGTCAACACATCTTTTTGGCCGTACATAGATTTTTCCTGAGCCTCCTGAAAGCTACTAGCCCCAAGGGCCAACATTTTTTTTGGACATTATCGGCCATGATAACCCAGAACAAAAAACGTTAACATGGGTAATGATTAAATATATGGCAGGCAGATTGCTATTCCTTTTTTCTTTAAAACTGTTCTCCCTTTGTACACTTCAATAATTTAAAATACCCGGTATAAGATATCAAACAGACCTCCAGGCGCATGATTAAAAATTGATAGCAATGGAAAAGTCAACTTAAATATATTGGATCTATAAATCATAATTAAAAATATGTTACAAACATCTGAAAAAAACTTCTGGAAACCTGAAAACCACTAATGTTATCCTCCTACATACACACATTGAATCTGCTCAATATATTTATTAATAACAGTTAGGTCTACGATCTACCAAAGTCTTTTTTAAAAATATGGAATCCCTGTTGACCGCAGCTCAAGACAAAAACTAGTGAGAAATCTTTAGCAGCAAGTACCAAGAGATCTGCAGGGTCAGAGATCACCATTGTTGCACTGAATCAGAACTGAGGTAATAAGAAAAAAAAAGGGTAGATAGGTCGAATATATATATATATTTTTTTTTACTTACCAAAGAGGCCCGTGCAGTGTTGGAAAAAAAAAAATTCCACATAATCCTCCAAAAATAGTTTAAGCATTTAAAATACATGCCTTTATGTTTTATGGTTTTCCATGCTATTTAATGTCAATTCTTTTGGATTTAAAAAAAAATATATTACACATTTCCTAAAAAAAAAGTTAGGGAAGGGCCAAAATTTAGGGTAGGTAGGGTTACCTGAACACAATTTTTTGTTGTTGCCTTATTAAGACAAAAAACTGCTGTGTCAATGAATGGGTGAATGTGCATCACTGTATCAGCTAGGCTGGTAGTGGATAGCCAGATAAATTTATTTTTAAAAAGGGCACTCATTGGTGCCATTTCACATAGGGTACCAACCGAAGTTCCGTTTTCAAATTCCCTGTTTTTTCCCTGAGATTTCCCTGTCCCACAGCAATTTTTCCCAGTGTCATATCCAGCAAGTTGATCAAATTGAAAAGCCTCTGCTTGCAGAAAAAAATTGGACAACCCAACAACAAAAAGTTGACTCCCTAATATCTTGAGAATCAGGAATTTAAGAACCTGGCAAAATGAAATTCCCTGAGATTTCCCTCTCCCACAGCAATTTTTCCCTGTGTGATATCCAGCAAGTTGATCAAATTGAAAAGCCTCTGCTTGCAGAAA
Source organism: Lepidonotus clava (assembly GCA_936440205.1). Taxonomy (NCBI): domain Eukaryota; kingdom Metazoa; phylum Annelida; class Polychaeta; order Phyllodocida; family Polynoidae; genus Lepidonotus; species Lepidonotus clava. The sequence goes on from OW387139.1 coordinate 32,302,364, forward strand.
AAAATTGGAAACCCAACAACAAAAAGTTGACTCCCTAAATGCCTAATATCTTGAGAATCAGGAATTTCAGAACCTGGCAAAATGAAATTCCCTGAGTTTTCCCTGTGTTTTGGCAAAATTTTCAAATTCCCTGTGGGGTTTCCCTGTCAGGGATGTCTTTTTTTGCCATTTTCCCTGTGGAAACTGAGGCCAGTGAGAAAGTGTGTTTACAAATTGATATGGCCGAAATTGACATGCCCAGAATCACCACTCAAGTGTCGACTCTACCTACCTCGTCTTGTGCCATTCGTTGGAGCGCCATTTGTTTTCTTTCAAGCACCCGTTTCTTGCGAAGGGCTTCATCGTGCATAGCGGACATTTTGGTAATGGGAGTCTTTCCTCGCTGCTTATTGCAAAATGAAGTTAAAACCAATTTAGCAAGCACCTGCTTCGCGCACTGGCTTCGTCTATCACCTAGGTAACCGTCACAGTGCGCATGCGCGTAGGCAACCGGTCAGTTTCCCGCCGTTTCTTGTCTTGTTGAGGGAGCGTAATATGAAATCAAAATGAAAAGACGAAGTTCACAATGACAATTTTGTTACATGTTTAAAAAGAAATATATTTTATATAATATAGCGGTATCTCAGAACCTGTTAAATACCCTAAGTTGTAGGAAATAGTTGGGTTTGTTCTATGGGGTCTTCCCAATGAAGGCCCCTCATATCAATGCAAAATAAAGTGCAAGGGTGGTTTCGTATGTGTTTTGAAATAAATGATAGCTTTGATTACCAAACTATTGCTGCTATCGGATTTTGAATATTTTATTGTAATTTTTCAAGCTAACTTTTATCTAATAACTTGTATTTCAACGAAAGTAGACTTGGTTTCCTCCTCTCCGGGGTTCACATTTTCGACTGAATGGGGAGCCTGCGTAAACTACGACGAATTTGGGGCCACTACTGCGCAACGTGCATGTGCTGTGCAAACTGGCAGCCGAAATATTTGTAAAGTTTAATTCACCATAGATCACTCATTTTCAACATTCTAATGTCTTACTAGTGTCTGTTAACGCCGGAGTCCACCAAGTTTATTTTGAGGTAAGTTTTGCACCATAGAATATCGTAAATCAGCTTCATTTCCTGATTTTCCCTCAAAGCATGGCCGGCGAACCCCATCTCATCGCACACGGGATGCCAAAGAAAGCCCCTTTGCAAATGATTGAGGATCAAATGCCCCTTTCTTTCTTCTGTTGCGGTTCGATTAGGAATCCATGGATAGGAAATGTTAACTCAATAGCCCTTGCTGGATTTTATTTATTAAATCGTAAACTGGTAATTCAGAGAGGGCAAGATTTCTTGTTTTTCATTCGGCAAGTCTGAACTCGAGTTCCCGTCTCGAAGCGTGTTTCATTGTTGACGTCTTTGACCCCGATAACCCGTTTCTTGTCGCCAAGATATTCTCTCGTGTATCAGGCGATAGAAAATAAGGAAGAATATCAGATTATTCGTTTATACAAAAGACACCAAAGTGTTGCTTTATTCATTGTCGAAGATTAAGCTTGGGCTTTGCCAGGTGGCGAAGTGAGACGTGATTTTGTAGCCGGTTCATAGTCATGTGCGGATTGCCCGGCATTTCGCTTGAAGTGGCATTCGCATTTCTACAGTTTGTGAACATGTATTGTAGTTATCTGATGCATATAATGTTTTACAGACAACATGGATCAGTATTGCAAACGAATTCTGAAATATATTTGCAACTTTTTAGAATATTAATGTATGATTGGGCTATGATTGTCCTAGTCAAGTTGAGGGGGTTGAGGATACAAATTGTTCTGTCATTTCCGGCTTCTCCAACTAAGTCAAAGTGAACACGGGGTTCCCTTGCCTTGAATCAGTCATAATTAAGAATCTTATGACGGATTCAAGGCTATGGAATTCTATGCCTGAGTGATATTGCAATTTTTTGTTAAAAAATTGCATTATCACTCATAGAATCAAGAGTTTTGCGAGACTAATCCCAGACTATTTTATGTAGTCACAGTAGAACCTTCAAAGGCTCAAATGCCCTAGGTTACAAGATTGTCAAGAACTTGAAGAAGCAAGGCCACATATTCTAGTAAATCAAAGAGCCTTAACCTTGGGCTTAACAACTTGTTAACTAATTAACTAAAGTTAGAGCCAAAATGCGACCAAACATGTCATTGTGACTATTCTTTGTAGAGTCTAATACCAACTTGCTAATAAAGTTACTATGAATGTGCTAAACGGGGCTCAACATTAGCCCTAAGGGTTTTAACTTTGCTCGTCGGGTAGGTGTAGGCCTGAAGTTTAATCTGCCCGACCTTAGGATTCACCTGTCCATGTTTACTGGATTATGATTATGTCAGAAATTTACCTAGCCTTTGCCTTTGGGCAGGTAGATGTCATAAATAAACCCTCTCTACCCCATGCCATGGGGATCTTGGGTGGGGGTTCCCTTGGGAGCCTAAAGGAGAGAATGTGTCCCCAGCAGCCCCTTGCTGTTTGTTGTAGACAAATGTTGCCATCAGACTCAGTAGCTCAATCGGTAGAGTGCCTGCTTTGAGTCTGGCAGGCTTTGGTGTGGCAGCACAATAAAAAGGCATTGGGTCCTACGGTTACAAAAAGGCACCTTTTTCTTACCTACAGTTCTTTACGCAAAGAGCTGTTCAGACCCAAAAAAGGAGTGATTAGACAACATGCTAACCCACCCCTCCCCACAACTTTTGACAGGGCGTCCTAGATCGAAAAAAAAATCTAATTTCAACTGTAAAAAGGGATTTTTTCTTCACCCCCACTTTGAGGCCTACCCTAAGTTAAGGCTTGGTTTCACAATATTTCCTGGAGCAGCTACCGGTAGGAAATTTGAGAGGTGAACGGTGGTAATTGGAGACATTATTTCTAGAGCCAGGCCTCAAATTGAAACTTCAAACTTACCTGCACTAGAACTGAGTGGCATGTCGCCTATAAGTATTAAACTATCAATAATCTTATCTTCATCCCATCCAACAAGATTATCGTATGAAATATTTTTTCCTTGTGAGTGGTCATCAGCATTATACAGCGTAACCCTACTTTCCAAATAAAGTTTGCATTTATACTGGGCCCTTTTTTTCACATTAGCTATATTGGTTTTTAATGTGATGTTGAAATGGTTCATTTTCAGATTGCCCAAGTGGTAAAAGACAAGTCATGGTCATGGAACAATCCCACCAGCTGATGGATCAAACCCCCAGCCCACAATGCGTCGGGCGGGAGTTTGTACGACAGTACTACACTGTCCTGAATGAGGCGCCGATGCACCTCCATAGGTAAGTAGTCGAGTCATTTGGCTGAGCATGAAGAATAGTCTAACTGGTTGTCAGATCGCTCTAGATTGGAGAGGGACATCGTGTCGCCAATCTGAATCAGGACAATTCATACTTACATAATTACATAGCTATGACATTTTCCCTACTCATGGCTCACTTTTGGTCACTCAAGCATATTTATATTAAGAAAATAGAACCTTAAGAACCAGAAAGATAGTCGATATATTCTGACAAACTAATGCTAATAGCTTTCTCATGTGGACTTTTAATGCAAACCCTTAGTGGTAAAATAAAAATTGATTGAATGGATCGTCAGAGATGATAAATGGAAATTATGATAATAGCACCGGGAAATAGATTACAATGCAAAATGGGTCGGGCTAGACTGTAATTTTTTTTTTATATAATTAAATATAATATATCGATTAAAATATTCTGGGAATGCCATTGCATCTGTAGCAGGGCCCTCGTTATTTGGTCAGGACAATTGCAAGTTTGTCCACTTATTCGTTGGGTCATTTGCCAAAAGGGGTTTGTCCAGTTTTCCAATGGACTAATGTTTTTGACCTATTAGCTCAGACAAAATTACATAAGCCCTGCCAAAATAGGTGCAGTGAACTTGCATCACGTTATTTTTTGAAAATTGGTCAACAATTTCATGAATCTCAAATTTTTGCACTAGTAACCGGCACTATTTTGCATACAAAAAACATGCAGAGGGCCGGAACTTTTCAAGCTTTTGGGTAGTTTCTTGCCTGGTAGGTCTATAGTCAATGTTTGTACAGCCTAAAAGATCAAACCATGGGTTAAAGGACAAAAAAACGACTTTAGCCAATTAACTTAACGTTTATTTCCAAACCCATTATGGGACATACATGATCCTTCCAATATAGAAATAAAATGATTTAATCGTTTTGAAAGAATATCACTACTGTGTTCAATTTTCGACTGAAAACTGACAAAGAATACCGTGAACTAAATTGTCCTTCTATATTTCTGCAGGTTCTACAGTCACAACTCTAGTTTTGTTCACGGTGGCGTGGAGAAGCCTGGAGAGGAGCAGCCCCCTGCAATGGGTCAACAAGTGAGTTAGACCTTTTAGTAAACCCAAATGTGTCGGGTTCTCATAATATCAGCTTGTGTTTCTATTGTAAACTGTAATGGGGGATGGATTTCCTGGGTAGCTGACGTTTGATGCTATCTTCCCAGAGTGGCTGTTCAAAAATTATTTCGCCTGTTTGTTGTCTATATTGTGATAGTTATATTCGGTATGCGGTTAACATATAAATTGGTCTTTGGTCTACAGGAGATCCACAAGAAGATCTGTTCCCTGAACTTCAAGGACTGCCACGCCAAGATTCGTCAGGTGGATAGTCAGGCAACTGTCGGAGAAGCAGTTGTTGTTCAGGTAAAGACACCCTTTTCCATTTATTATAGCAGCTTTTCATAGAACTTAGGATGTACCATAGTGTGATGGGAAACAGGGGTTTTCCTTAACTATTTTGTCTACTAGTCCACCGGGCTAGTGGACCTATCTTTGCACTAGCCCTGCTCAAATTCTACTTGCCCATGTTAAGTTACTAATTGCAATTTCAAAGATTTTCACTGGTCCACTGGGCTAGTCCTTCATATTAAAATTCCACTAGCCCTGGAGGCTTTTCTATGTTAAGGAAAATCCCTGGGAAACAAACGTCAAGTAATTGAGGAAACAGTAGGCTCATGCGAAAGATTATTGAAAATATACATACAGAGACAGAAATTTAGATACAAATGATGTTCAAGATTTTAGAAATAAATAAATCAATCTGTTCTGAAATATTGTTTTCACTCTTTGCTGCAGGTGACCGGTGAACTGTCTAACTCTGGCCAGCCCATGCGCCGCTTCATGCAGACCTTCGTGCTGGTGCCTCAAGCACCCAAACAATACTACGTTCACAACGACATATTCCGCTACCAAGATGAGGTGTTCCATGACAATGACGACGATACGGACCCCCAGGAAGAGTCAGTTGGTATGTTACGGGGAGAATTCTAACGAGCAGAACCAACTCCTCCTATGAAATATTATTTTGAAGATAGTAACTTAGGGATTACTGGATTATCGTTTTGTCTTGCAATTTGAATAATTGTCATGCTATTTCTGATTTAGAATTATGTTTACGTCTTTCGTCCAATTTTAGTATTTATTTTGGTTATATTTTAAAAAGAAGAAATACTTTTACGTTCCCCTATATCATATTGTTTGCGTGTGTGCTAGAATTGCATGTTTTTCATCTTATTGTACGTATCAACTTTGCTCTAGTTTCTCGTATCTCTGTATTGTCCTCAACTCTCATTTTTATTTTTTGCAAACCTTTCAAACTTATTTAGCAGTGCAGTTGAATGTAAGATAGTATGGTTTAGTTTTAGTTATAAGAGTGCATGTGCTGTTTATTGTTCCGCTCTTGCCTGACATATCATCCACCTGTTTCAGAGTCTGACCGGTCTGTTTCAGACTCTGATATGGAGGACAACGTTGAAGTGACCCCGGCCCAGGATACGGTACCAAGCCCAGCTGTCACCACTGCCTACTTTGGTGAAGCATCTCAGCCACCACCTATGAGGTCAGTAAAGTTACGTATATGTTCTGATGGCGACCATGGACATGTGCAGGCCGCGCCATGGGTCCGTGGAGGATTATAACCTTAAAATCCTTAAAATATTTAATTCAATGGATAGTGCGTTATTGTGAGACGGCTGTTTTTCTGACATTATCGATGAGTGGTCTGATTTATAGATCTCAGATTTAACGGTAAACCCCCGGTCACTGCTCTCAGTATTTTAAACTTAAAAGCTTCGTAGAATTAGAATTTCCAACTTTTTTATCGGTACTAATAGTCTATGTAAATTGTTTGGACCTAATGTAGTGGGAAAGTGTGAGCCTGAACTCGTACCATAGATTCTTCTTGCCATGATGCCGTAATTTGCGTCTGAAGATGAGGATGGTGACAGTAGCCTGCTGTCTTGAAGCCACCTTACTTTATTGCTGATACCTAAAGAACTGAGCAAGAGTTTAATTAAAAGAAAGCTGTTGTCATATTTTATCGTAATCAGGTGTTTTTTCCTTTCTTGTTTCTTTGAGATCATAGTAAAATCTCTGAGTTGACTAGCAAGATTTTGTATGTAAATAGTTTTACGCCGTATTGCAGGCACGGATGGCTAAAACAAAAAAATTATCCCAACCCTTCTGTTTCTATAATCATTATCAGCAAATGCGAATTTAAACCACTTCTTGCTATGATGCTGTAATTTGCGTCTGAAGATGGGGATGGTGACAGTAGCCTGCTGTCTTGAAGCCACCTTAGTCTATTGCTGACACCTAATGAACTGAGCAAGATTTTAATTAAAAGAAAGCTGGTATCATATTTTATCAAAATCAGGAGTTTTTTTTTCTTTTTCTTTTTTTTTTCTTTTTTTTTTGAGATCACAGAAAATTTGACCAGCAAGATTTTGTATGTAAATACCTTTAAACATTATTGCAAGCACGGATGGCTAAAACAAAAAATAATTCCAACCCTTCTGTTTCTATAATCAGTATAATTTATCAGCAAATGTGAGTTTAAACCACTTCTTGCTATGATGCTGTAATTTGCGTCTAAAGATGAGGATGGTGACAGTAGCCTGCTGTCATGAAGCCACCTTACTCTAATGTTGACAATTAAATAACTGAGCAAGAAAATTAATTAATTAAAACCATTTAGTTATCATTTGAGTCTAAATAGAGAAAGTATTGTTAAAAATGATCAATTTATATAGATAATTGTGTGTCTCTATTTTTATGCTGCCCTTTTATTTTTGTGCATCGTCTAAATACAGGTTTTACCTCTTCACAGTGCCAAATGCTTTTGTTCTTAACAATTTCCAATTAAAATAGTTAATCAATTCTTGCCATGATGCTGTAATTTGCGTCTGAGGATGAGGATGGTGACAGTAGCCTGCTGTCATGAAGCCACCTTATTCTATTGCTGAAAAATGAATTTCTGAGCAAGATCATAAGCACAAGTAGAACTATCATTCCCAGATGTGTCTGGACGTAGCGTGCGTGACTCTCTACAAATTTTTTATGTCCGAAAAAATAACCAAGATGGGCTGGGACCATGCAAATTGCCCGCCCACTACATAAAAAAAATTAAGATAAAAGTATCATCCCCGTTTGCATTCCAGTTTAGAGTTAAACAATGTAATTTTCACTTTCAGTAACGGAACAGTGCACGTGGATGAGCGAGTGGAGTCCCCACCCCCTAAACCAGTGGAGGAGCCCGCCAAGGTGGAGGAACAACAACCAGCTGAGGTCTTTGAACAGAAGGTGGAGAAGACGCCCGAACCCGAGATAGTGCCAGCCCCCACTGGTAGGTTGTTTGTCTCTGCAACTCTTTATTCGTCTCTGCGAACCTCAAAAAGTAGTTGCGGTTGTAACAAAAGACGTGATATCAAAGTCATATCAATATTAAGTTAAGGAATTTTAGAAGTGTTTTATTTTTTTATATTGAAAAGGAATGACTCATCTTGGGTCGGTATCAATCTGGTTTCCTTTTCTCTGCCACAGGGCCTCCTGCACCAGTGAGCTGGGCTGCTATGTTGACCAAGAAGACCTCCTCGGCACCTGCCCAGGCTGCCCCCGTGCAGGCAGCACCCAAACCGGCGCCCACCCCCGTTATCATGAAGCCGGAGGTAAAGACTGCTGAGAGCACGCCGTCGTCTGGACCCCAGCCACAGAGAGCCCCACGGTACGTGCCCACATTTCACAGATATGTATTTAATAGTGATATTGTCACTGGTCCTTAATTCCTGGTCGCAGGATTTTATTTCGCTCTTCTCTTTCTGCTACACAACTCTTGAATATTTCAGTTAATTAGTTCTTACATTACGTTATCTTGGTTTGAAACGGCTATTCAATCAGCCAGTTCACGGAATTTGTAAGACCATTTCGCACGAGTTTAGAAAATTTCATAAACAATTTCAGACCCACTGAAGATGCCCTACCACAGAGGTAAGACGAATAACCATTGCAATAAGCATATCAAAAACTAGGAAGCAGTCTTTTTACATTTTTTTTCACGTTTTGACAAAGTATCTTAAAATACTTTGATCAGTTGTTTACAAATGCTTTGTTAACCGTAGTTCATTAGGATTTAAGGGGTTGAATGTTTAAGCATAATTAAGAAATCTAGAATATAATGCGACGCTAATATTACCGCCCCAAATAACTCTCCACTTAAAAGACAAAAATATAACTTTGAACTAAAATGCAGTGCAGTGCAGTTGGATAAAATATAAAGAACATATGCCATGGTATCTTTCGCAAACTCAGAAGGAAAGAAAGAAAGAACTGTGACTACATTATAGAAACCATATTTCTAAGATCTTAATTAAGTAGAAAAAAATATTGGATTTAAAGAAGACTACAAATTGTGATTTTAAGCTTATGCGCATGTCACTCATTTCTTACTAAGTTGAGCATGTAAGTAGTGTAGTTTCAATATTAATTACTTTCTAACGTTTAGAGAAAAGGGAAAGCACTCCACAAATGAAAACAGCAACTACCGGTACGCATACATTACAAAAAATTTTACTTGGTAAAGAAATGATTTTAGCCTTGTTAAAAACTCCTTCAAATCAAATAGTATCTGTAGTAACGTTGATTCTGATGTAGATTACTTTTGAGATGCATCGACATGGTTCACCGACTGTCTAAAGTAGTAACAGCATGCTAGTAATGGCCAAGGAGAAATGTGTTCTTAAAGCAACTGCCTAAAACTAACAAAATATAATTGATGAGAACTTAACGGGGAAAAAAAGCATATTAGTGCCATAAGTCCCCCAGTTTTTTTTATTTTTTTGTCACAGGTGATTTGATATTTTAAGATGTTCGCTCAAATGATTTCATACTGGTATTGAACAGAATTTGACATAGTTGATTGCCAGTAACTAGCTTATTTAGTCGATTTTTAAAAATATTGTTTTAAGTCTTTGAACATTCTAATGTAAGGTTGCCTGTCACCGGGGTATAACCTACCGTTTTTCATAATGCTTTACACAATGAACAATTATTCTAAACATTTTGAATTAAACATTTTATGGTAATTTGTAACTAAAGCAAGAGCTTACTGTGTGCAAAACTTACAGACAGCCCGGGGAAAACCATATTTCTTTAAACGATTTAAACAGATGAAATGTTTTAACTGCATGTTTACATTTGCCTACAGGCCGCCCCGTGACCGTGGTTCCCGCGAACCTCGTGATGGCAGCCGTCAACCAGGTGATGGGGATGATCCTCGTCGCCCTAGACACCCAGACAGTCATCAGGTATTCGTCGGCAACATGCCACACCACATGTCAGATGCAGACCTTAAAACCTACTTTGAACGTAAGTAGTTTTCCTGAATTGTTGCTAGTACTGTTTTAAACTTATTTGTTTAAGATGGGTCAAAATGTATCTTAGTTCAATTTAAATCACCAAATAGCAACATATCAGCTTATATTTTACCAGAAAAAAAATTGTTCGAGAATGTAACCAGTATTACTTGAGAAGTAAGAAGGACATACCCAATGTTCAACACCAACTGGGTTTGTGTAGGGGTTGGCGTAATTATCAGTTACAAGATTGAATCTCTTCTTGCCATGATGCTGTAATTTGCGTCTGAAGATGAGGATGGTGACAGTTGCCTGCTGTCATGAAGCCACCTTATTCAGCTGTTGATAATCTTAGAACTGAGCAAGAAGAATGTTAGTTAAAGATTCCTTTTCTCATAAAATAGTGTGCAAGTAGTAAAATCAATTCGCAAAAGGACCCATTTCCTGAGTACCTCATGATGATGATGTCCCAAATGCAGAGTAGCACCACATGGTCCTTTACAAAAGACACTAAGCATTTGCAGTAAGAAATAAACAAAATTCAAGTTACAGGACTAAAAACTAAACGGCTTAGTGAAAGTTTCTGACTTTCCATATTGTAATCAAATATCCAATATTTGATGACAATTTTCTGTTTTTTTTTTTTTTTTTTTTCCATGAACAGGCATTTTATTAAATTTCGATACCAATAATATTAGGTCTACTTTCATGAAAAATGTAATTACCTATATTTTCTTGCGATGATGCTGTAATTTGCGTCTGAAGATGAGGATGGTGACAGTAGCCTGCTGTCATGAAGCCACCTTACTCTATTGTTGATATCCAAATAACTGAGCAAGAATATAATTTTGAGAAAAGTATTGTTTTGACTGATTAAAAGTTTCCTCGAGAAACGTTGTTTTAAGAGGATACAGATATTACCTTATTCTAGACTGCTTTTCTAATTTGGTGCAGCAGCTTCTACATTTTCTATTGCAATTAAACAAGTGTCTATGGTTTTGACACAAATTTCCGGTTTCAGAATCATTAAAAGCAGTATCTAAAGTATTTTATGAAAATATGACAGATATGAGAATATTCCATGTCTGAACTGTGCAATCAGGTTTGGTGGGACCTCTCAACCTCTAAAATATCATTGATGATGTAGCTGACCCACATGTTTGTTCACACGGATTTTTGTCTGCACAGTAGGTACAATGCAGTCAAACTGGTAGGATCAATGCATTAGTCCCCCTAATGCCGCCTTCTATTAGGAAATACTTGTGTTCAAAAGTGACTGTGGTTATAAAGCTGATGGTTTGATGGGGGGAAAGGAAGCGTCCACATTTTATAGAGTAACAACTTCTTGCTGTGATGCTGTAATTTGCGTCTGAGGATGAGGATGGTGACAGTAGCCTGCTGTTTTGAAGCCACCTTACTCTGTTGTTGACATCTAAAGAACTGAGCAAGAGTTGAAAACTTAATCAGTTAATGATAATGTTTACTGCTGAAGGTAACACTCCTAAACTTGGACAATTTGTCACCGGTTTTTCTCTTTCTTCCTATTTTGTTCTTTCTTTCTCTTCCGTAATCCACTTTCAATTTCACAACAATTTCATTTTCCTTACATTGCAGAATTTGGAAAAGTTGTCGACGTGCGAATCAACAAAAAACCTGGCAGCACGAGCGTACCGGTAAGTAAAATATAACTTGAGTGTCCATATTTATGTACTAAGGTTTCAACAGTGGTTCAAAAATATGGAGGGGTTTTGTAAGACGTCATTGGAATTAGGTTTTATTTTAAATCATAAATAGTGCTCAAGGAAAAAACGTTTGAGTTCTTTAGACCAAAACGTTCGGACAATTAATTAAGTTAGGAAAGAATATCCGTGGGGTTGCTTCTATCCTTCATGATTGATTGACATTGAACATTTCTTTTGCAGAACTACGGATTTGTCGTGTTTGACGATGACAAAACTGTACAAAACGTTTTGAACCACAAGGCAGTAAGTATTTTGCTATTGGATTCAGTTGATAGTGTGAAAAACTTGATCATAGCTTTAGTATATTATGGCGACGTTATTTCGAATAGAAGATATGGAAGAGTGTATGTTAATTAACGAATAATACAAATCATTCTCGCCATAAAAATGAAGGACTAGGAAAGTGATTCTAGTTGACCAAACAAATTTTCTCCGAATTTTATAGTTTTCCAAAAATCGTAAGTTGAAATGTTTTCTGGCATGAAGGTAATTGTATCTTGTGTGCACCTTGCAGCAGGGCTTCCTCCTGACCTCCGGCCACCGCCTCAACGTGGAGGAGAAGAAGCAGCGCGGGGAGCAGCGCCCAGGTAGCGGCACACGCGGCGGCGGCCGTGGAGGCAGCTCAGGCCCCGGCCGTGGAGGACCTCGCGGTGGCCGTGGTGGGCCCGGCGGCTCCCGGCCCGACACCCGGGAGCGCTCCGGGGACAGACCCACCCGCGGTGGAGGCGGCGATCGGGGCGGCTTCGGCCAACGACGCTAATCGAGGCGTGCTCTACGGTGCTTTGAACGTAGGAGGAGAAAGTATGCAATTCTGCGGATTGGATGCCAGTGGATGATGATGATGTCTGATCAAAGATGGGAAAAACAACAACTTATAAACGAACACATGGATGCCAACCAACAGAGGAACTTCTGCTAAATACTTGTCAACGGTGTAACTGTAGCACAGGTGTATTTTTTAAATGGTTCTCAGCTGTGATTCCGGTATGAGTTGACAATACTATAAGAGGCTTCTCTCTGGCAGTCGCACGACATGTCTATGTCTGTCACACACACAAGAGCTTTTGGGTAATGAATGTGTAACATCAACCACTGAAGCTCCCAAACATAACTCAACTATCATTCCTCAAATAGGGAAAAGACAGCCAATGTTACCAGTTCTTTTTGTATACGCCTGTTGTACATATGAACGAAAAAAGCTAAACGGGTCCCCAAATGGTTTCATTGGTTGAAAAAAGACATTATGTAGGAATATAGTTAAATTATTATATTTGTTTCTTCGAGAACGTTGGGAGAGGCACAGAATTGCATATTTTCCAGAGGATGAGGACAAACCTGTACTTTTGTAATTTTGTGTATCTGTGTTCAAATCGTGTCAAGAACAATGGCATAATTTTGGCTCAAAGATTGTTCTCCCAAAATATATGCGACATGCACAAGTCAAAAGAGGACCCCCTAACTACAGATTACGTACTCTGTATAACTAACTTTATGAAGACCATGTGATAAAGAAAACACAAGACCGACAGGGCAAACCTGGAAACAGGTCAAAGCCACAACGGGATCAAAATGGACTGCGAGTGGACCCGGAATTTACGGACACAACGGGCATGCGCTACAGTGTCGATGGACCGTAGCGAATGTCTCCTTAACGGCATACAGACAGACACTTAACTTAAACTGTACAGTTCTTAATTTTTTTTTCTCTCGGGGAATGCATCAACCCCACACCAAAAAAATTGAAAACACGAGAAAAAGAGACAAGGAGAATGCACCATCATTAGGAGCCCCCAACAAAGGTATAAAACAGAAGAAACAAGATGATAATGTAAGCTAGAAGGCTGTTTAATTAAAAAAAAGAAAAAAATTCCAAGAGTCGGGTATAAAGTCAAACCTGCAGCTAGTAGAGAATGGTGCAGGGCCTGAAGTAAGCAATCGGGTTGTAAAGATTCCTTTTTCCTTTTCATCCACCACAATCAACACATTACATTCAGCTAAAAAGTGACATACTCGTGTATCTTTCCCGGTCTGCCTTTGTAGTAAGCAAACAAGTGTTGTACCGGCAGGAACATTGAGTTGCTATCGCGTCATGCATGTTAGAGGGAAATCATCAACGTGTTCCACATAAACAACCCACCTAGGTTTCTTATCAATCTCGGTCTTGCTGAAGCCTGTTTTCCTGAACCACGGTAACCTTGGAATATCCTTAGCTGTCTGGTATATCTGAATGGGATTTATGAGAGGTTAAGATTGACCATACCCCGAAAAGAAAACAGCAAGAAAACTTTTATATTTTAGATTCTCAGAAGACTGGCAATATTTTTGACGGTATTTTTGTTGAAATGTTCCTAAGTACTGTCTAGGCGTCTTCGAGTGGTCGCCCGTCTGTTTCAAGGCTTGATCTCATGAAATAAGAAGGAGATTGTGGATCGCGGGAACGTCGGTTCCTTTGTACAGTACTTCCTAAGTATTCGACATTTATAGTCGTAAGTGCAAGCTAGTCTTTGCCAAACCGGTGTTCCGGCTTCCAGCTGTCTTCTCTTAGTTCACGGAAGCAGGCTTCACAGGCTGACAAGGTTTATTTTAACTTCAGCATTTCTCGTCATGTTCAAATTTCTTTCCATTTCTCAATAACTTGCCACTCCTAGTTCCATATGTTACATTATTATTTAAAAGAAACTATCCTCATGGACCAAAGTAATGTCACTCCTTTCAATAGCAAAAGAAACAAACTGTAATAGCAACAACCATCGATTGGTCTGGCTGCAACTGTCTGACAATAATTTAATAAATCATAAATAAATAAAACAAAAAAAAACTAGGAAAATTAAAAAATGTATTCTTTTCGTCTGACTTGTTCTTGTTTTGGGTGAAGAGAAAGCGTGTCTGCTGCATTTAGTAGTGTCATTCTAAAGGTAGCCAGTCGCTTGACCTCTGGTAATAACGTTCGGTAAAAAAAACAACGTCAGGTCTGGTTGACGGATTTTGTAGGACTAGTGATCCAATAACCAGGATCCCAACAGCACAGGGAAAATGGAAAAGTAAACGGGATTTGCAATTTTTTTTTGCATAATTTCATTTGGCCAGGTTCTGAAATTCTTGATTCTCAAAATATTGGGGATTTACTTTTTGTTCGGTTATCAAAAAATTTTCTGCATGCAGAGCCTTCCGAATTTACACAGCTTGTTAGATGTACACAGGAAAAAATGACTGCGGGACTGGGAAAACTGGGAATTTGAAAATGGAATTTGCGTTGGGACCCTGAATAACTCGGGGGTGTCATTTCAGATTTTACACTCTTGCATCCAAAGTGAAAACAGATTTATCAAAATCTAATTTTTACCACATGTGAAGGACTTATAAAGATTTCAGATCTTTCAATCGATCCTGCCTTGCATGTCTGAATAACGGTGTTCATGTGTTGCTGGCCTGAAGTCATGATAATCCATGATAGTGACGACAGCGAGAGTAACGTTATTGCCTCATACGCGGGCGGCCTGGGCACGAGGACTGGCAATGCCAGATTTAAAGGTACTTGCACCTATTCAACAGGATTTTAACCTGTAGTGATATTTTTTCCATACCTCCTCAGAATTTATTTTAATACATCAGGAATACATAGCCAGAAGAAAAACAAATTTTACCGTTTGGTTTTTCAGTTAGAGGATTGTTAACATTTGAGGTATTTACTATAGGTTTCTATGGGAAATACCCAAGTTTTTAAATTTCAAAAATTCCAGGAAATTTTGTTGTAGTGTTTTTTTCTTGAAACTCCTACAGACTTTAATTCTTGATCTTATTGAAATCCTGTAAAAAAATTAAAAGGTTTTACCGTTTTGATCATAGACTTCCCTATCATCCCTATAGTAATAACTGACACACTGTTTGTGTGCAGCAGTAGTATAACAATAGCACATAGAGGGTTCCACAGGTATGCACCAGGTGGCAATGCTGGGGTAGGTTGGAAGTATCTTTAAGCGCCTTACTTTCAGTACTCAGTTACGAAGTAGATTCCATTTGTAAAAAAAAAAAAAAAAAAATTGTTGTGTTCAGGTAACATAGGTCCAAAAATGTAGGTTCGGTAGGTCAAAATATCTTCGTATTTTTACTAACCAATCAGGGGTGGGCAGTGTTGGGAGTAAAACAAAAATTCCAAATATCATCTTAAAACATTTTTAGCATCTAAATACATGCCCTGAGCATCTATGGGCTGTTTTATAGTTTTCCATGCTATTTTAGGTCAACTCTTTTGGGGTTTGAAAAAAATAAATGAAATTTCCTAAAAAAAAAATAGGGTAGGGCCAAAAATTTAGGGTAGGTAGGGTTACCTGAACACAACAATTTTTTATTTTTGGCCTTATAAGGTATTCTTGTCGGATTAGAAGAAAGTTCTCAGTGACACGTATATTTTTTTATTATCATATTTGATAATGACTGGATAAACTGATAAAGAAAATGTTTAACCCTATTTGATCTGGATTAGATATCCGCCAAAACCAAAGATCAGTCAACTGCATGTTCTATTTCAAGCACATAAGGCATAGAGGTCTAACTGCAGAGACACCTTAGACTTATGTCTTATGATCATAGATCTAGATGTCGTTTTGATAGGCCTAATTACAGCTTATATATTTGCTGGAGAAATAACATTTTGATCATGGACGAAAATCTAATGTCATTATTTCTATTTGATATACATAGAAGGTGAGAGTGTAGACTAGATGTAGACTAAACAGTAGATGGCGCTACAGCATTGTTTGCTTTGTGCGATCACACCGCCATCTATGTTGTCCCGGGAAAACTATATTGCCAAACTGTCGTAAACCAAAACAAACGAATTACGGCTTGCTCAAGCCGCAGTCTGCATCCATGTGTGGCCGGATTCTTTGGGGGAAAACAGCAAAATCCACGAATTTTACGCCCTATTTAGGTCAAAATCGCTGTCTACTGTAAGTATCTAAATAGTAGGGTCTATGTGTGACAGTTGAGGTAGATATATTTTGTGTCAACAGGTCTTTTACAGTGAGTGCTCAACCAAGACCCAGGCTATGGCCGTATGGGGTTGGGCCTTAAATTATGTGATTGAGGTTAGATCTAGTCTACACCTTTCTCGCATTGTTAGTGGCAAAACCAAAATTATACTTTCAAGACCTTTTAAGTTTCACCTGTATGGCGCCCTGATTGTAGGCCAAGATCTAGATCTATGGCTTTTATCAGATAATGATTAGATACCGTAGTTAAATCTTCAAAATCACCCTCCTCTAAATCAAATGTGGTAGAAATTCAGAACAATAATCCCCTTGCCAAAAATGGAAAGATAAATCTATCTGAGTGTATTCATGCCTCCACCCTCGATCCTCCAGGGCATAGACTAGATCCACAGAGGCTGTCAGAGCCATGCAGCAGTCTAGCCTCTAGGTCACACTGGCAGATCCAGCTTTTGAAAAGGGGGTGGGGTGGGGTGAGTTCAAAGATCGGCCTGTGTCGGTGCCTATTGAGTCATTACTATTTGTGATAGGGTAGCCTACCCCTATCACAAATAGGCTATACCATGTAGATCTATTGGAGGCCTTGCTGGAACACCTGGCCAGATGGGGTCGTCCTATGGTCAGTAGGTCGTCGAGCAACTAGGATCCCCACTCCAGACTCACTTCTAGGTCCATCCTCGGGTATACGGAAGATGCGGGTCTCAAAAAAGGACATCGCGCGGCGAAATTTCGCGGAAATTGCGAACGGACGTTGGGGGTGCTTTTAACATAGGATCCTATGGGAGAAAACATGTTATTTCGCTCTTACTTTTTAAATATCGCTCCAATCTTCATGCAGTAAATGAGAAAAAGTTTGCAATTCATCCCAGGCATCCCATACAAGTCTTCAAATTTTCCTAATAGGTCAATTTTCCGCACTATTGCGAAAATTCCGATTTTCCCCATAGGCCCCAATGCTAAACGTGGTCACTTCTGGAGCCCAGTATTTCGTAGCGCGATGCGGAAAATGACGGGAATACCGCTGACCCTTTTACTCCGTATAGGAAGGGGGCAACTTCCCCATAATCTACTAGATTTTATATAAAAATAATAATATTAATTTGACAAAATTTACTGGGGTGGGCGCATTGGTTGTCCCTCCCCTTTAGAAATATCTATGAACGTATAGATCTCTTGAAAATCGAAGCGTTGTAGATAATTATGCGAGTTGGGTAGGGTCAACGTAAAATGTTTTCTCACTCACTGTAGTCTATATAGCAATATTCAAGAAGTTTAAGGAAAATAACCAGTTTATGTATCAAAGCCAATATTAAACGACCTGTATGGTCGTGATTTACAAGAAAAGTCGGTGTGTAATGACATATTTTTTTAAACTCAATTTGATACAGGTTCTTCCACGTTTGAGCACATCCTACAGAGCATATTGCCAACAACCCCCCATACAATCACCCCTTAAACAACACAGTCTCAACTAACAACACCTCTCCTCCTTTCAGACCTGAGCGATGTCGGTGAACTATGCCAGTGGTCTGTCGGCCTTTGAGCACAAAGGGAAATGTGGGATGAAGGAGACCTTCGACCCAGCCGAGGTCGTTGCTGAGAAGACGCGGCTTCTGGCGGAGATGATCAGGGCGTCCAGTCATATGGTGGTCATCACCGGAGCGGGCATCAGCACCTCCTGCGGCATCCCCGACTTCCGAGGACCAAAAGGTTTCAACCAATTTCTGATTTTTGTTGTTGCAGGATTCCTGTCTTCAGCAAACTTGTATACGGTATTGTCCACACCGGATTTATGTCGGCACCTCCAGAATATATAGGAGTATTAAGACTATATATGGTTGGTTATGAATTATTAGGTTCAGCAGCAATGTTTCAGCTCCATCAGAATCAGTAGAGCTATATATCAAACGATTGTAGAGTGCATTTAGTCAAATGAAGTTGGGCTCATGTACTATTGAATCTATCATACTTTGGTGGTATGCATCATGAAAATATATTTAAGCTAAAGTAAATTTGCATAATATACACTGTTTACTTTCCATTTGATAACAGAACGATTGGATTCTTTGTTTTTTTCTGTTAAAAAACACATTTAGATGTTAAAGACGTCCAGATTCTGTCTATCGACAAATTAATTTCACCTGTGTACATGAATATGACTTCCTAGGTGTCTGGACTCTGGAGCAAAAGGGAGAAACTCCCAAACTGAACGTGACCTTCGAGGGGGCGGTCCCATCCCCTACTCACATGGCCCTGGTTGGCCTCGAGCAAGCAGGTTAGATTTGTATTTATTTCTGAATGAATCGTTTTCTTTAAGGCCCACAGAGCCTTTTTTTTTAGACGCTTGTGACCTGAGTACAGTATTGTTAAGAAACACCAATATTAAGAGCATTTATTGCCATGTAAGAACGTTTTTGTCCATACATCTTTCCAGGCATTTATGAACCAGTCAGCTTTCAGTCTGCATTAATCTGAGGTAGTAATACTATTATGTGGTATTAAGAAGGGGAACCATTGGTTCCGTTGTAGCCAGGCCTAGAGTCAAACTGGGAACATTTCCTTCTGAAATGAGAGCTAGTGCTCTATTCTTGAGCTAAATTGCCTTCTATTCTAGGTAAAAGTGCTCCATCACTGAGCTAGCTTTCCAATTTACAAGTAACATTGCTTAATTTCTAAGCTAACTTAATTCCAACAGTACAAAAGGTAATTGACATTAATCCTCACGAACGGGTTGATATATAAAGTAGCTGACGTTGACTTTTTCTTTCCCAGGTATCCTGAAGTTTCTCATCAGTCAGAACGTCGATGGCCTCCATCTCCGGTCGGGCTTCCCCCGTAACAGGTTGGCCGAGCTTCATGGTGACATGTTTGTTGAGCAGTGTGACCATTGCGGGGCTCAGGTACGGGCAACCTTTGTATCACACTACCTACAACTTCCATCGTTACGTATTATCGTAACTTAGACCAGATTTCTATAGTATATGTAACGTAAGTAAGACAGTGTCAGGCTTCTTCTTGTTGTTACTCGACGTTACATACCTTCTTTAAACGTTACTCTCGACTTGAAAAAGCTCAATTCTTTTTAATCGAAAGGGAATCCTAATGACATGGATTAATTAATATGGTGTAAGCGTTCACTTTTTTTCAAGGCAAGAATAATAAGACCGTCTTGCTCTATGAATTTTATTACTACAGCCGGATTCAGTATCCTGAAAATACTATGCTTTCTTTGTTAACAGTATATTCGTGAGAAGTCCGTGCCGACGATGACTCTCAAACCTACCGGCAACAAATGCGAACACACCAAGAAAGGAGGCAGATGTTGTAGGTGAGAAACTCGAGGGAGACAAACAGTATTGACTTGACTGTATTAACAATCAGTTAGCTACTAAGACTTAGTTCTTTCTGTTCAGTTATTTCTTCCTCAATATAGTTCACTATGATAACTGATGACCACAATTCTCTTTTTCGTGCCAGCTTAAACAATATTCATGCGCCGAGTATCCCTTAACCTGAAACCAAAATTCCGTTCACTCCCATTCTATATTCTATAAATTTCTATAGTCTTAAAGTTATTGGGTTAGGACTCACTCGAATCCTGGTTATTTCAGGGGACGGCTGAGGGACACCATCCTGGACTGGGAAGACGCCTTACCGGACAACGACCTGGACCTCTCCGACGAACACTGCGGGTACGGCATGATCGAGGGAAAAAAACAGTGCATAATTGATATCTGTAGAATGTTTGAAGACGTGTCAATGTGTGTGGTGGAACAGCAACCGCATCTATGGGCAGCTCACTTTGAACTAGCCATTTATATACCAAACAGTTTCTATCCGCCAAAGAAAAACAAACAGAAAAACGTTAGTAACTGCAGTTTAAAAAATGCAAATCTAATTCTCAGGATTACTATTTTCCACTGACAACTTATTTGTATTAGAGGTCAGGGATTGATATTATTTATTACATCCATAAAGTGAATTGGACGATAAATCGTTAAGAGTTATCGTGAAGATGTGACCCTCCAGGGCCGATGAATTTCACAGGTGGTAGCCCATGCATGATATGCTCACTCAAACTTACGTACATTGAATATGGTGTGAGGGTCCAATGTCTTCTCTAAGTTCAAAATAAAGTTATGTACCTTTATCACCTGCACAGCCGATGAGCGCTGCGTATGAAGGGTGGTGCGTAGAAAAGGGCTCGTCATTTTCTTGATTTTAAACATTATCTAGAATTTTGTTTTGGTGATAAAATATAGAAGACCCCTTGGGGGTCTTCCTCGGGTGTCTGTACGACCCATGGGGATCGTACGTACCTCAGGTTTCGACCTCGGTACATGACAAACCCCTCTGGATCGTTCAGAGACCCTCGGACGCCCCCCGTGGGTCTTCTTATATTAGTACGTGGGATTTGGGAACGGTGAAGTTTTATGTGAAACCAGTTAAAATAAGTAACTTGTTTATTCAGCCATTTATCTTGGTTTGGAAACATCTTCACTACTGCAATTTCTGGATATTAGTGATGGTTTAAACTTCCCTTTTCTTTTCCAGTAACGCCGACCTGGTGCTCTCGCTCGGGACGTCTCTCCAAATAGTACCTTGTGGAAATATGCCTCTTAAGGTAAAACGTAACGGCGGGAAGTTCGTCATCATCAACTTACAGACCACAAAACACGACAAGAAGTGTGACTTCAAGATTAACAGCTACGTAGACGACGTGATGACGGGTGTGTGCCGGCTCCTCGAACTGCCCATTCCGGAGTGGTCGGCCCCGCGAGTTGTTTTAGAATCTCAACATAGCCTTACAGAACAAGAAGCCAAACTGGTGCCTCACTTGTACGTGGACCAGGCACTGTTAAAGCCTCCGATACCAAACTCAATTGTCAAGGTAGAAGTGAAAAAGGAAGAGATTAAGGGTGAGGGGTCCTCCAGTGTTTGCAAACAGGAATCTGACACGAGTGAAACAATTTTGATTAACTCAATAAAGGAGGAGTCAATCAAATCAGAATGCGTAGATCCCCGATCTGCTCCGGAAGATTTAGGTAAATCACATCAGGATATCCCTGTTGACAAACATATCAGCAATGGGACCAGTGACATCACAGAAAATAATGAGACAACGTCTAATGTGGAGAAGAAAAATAGTTTGACGTCTTCATGTGAAGAGGGTTCAAAAAGAAGTTCTGAAGATCCTGGCGACACAGCTATCAAAAGACCTCGGCTAGACGAACACTGACCTAATTGGAGATGAACCTTAATAAAAGTATATTTATATTATGTATAGGCAGCATTTTCCCTGTATAAGTCTGAGTAAGGTGTGGAGCATTGAACCTGCTTATCGTTTGAGAGATGTTTAAACTTTCAGTGAAGGCATGTTACTTTGTACTGCAGGCAAATTCATGGTTTGATATTTTCTGGCTATTGAGAATCTTCTAAATCCTAGAGGATATTCCCTGAAGATATGACTGAAAAAGGGAATTGAGAGTTATCGTGTTAATGCTGTCTTTTGCTCAGAAATTGCTTCCCCTGACTGGTGTGCCAAGGGGTAAAGTTTTCAATTCTCCCTACCACGGATAGCTGCTTTACAGTATCGTAAGCACCTGCAGGCTAATTTGGACTAATTTTGTCGACAAAACCATTGAAAAAGCCATATAAAATGATCAAACAATTGTTATATATCCATTTATAAGTAATGAATTTTCAAACAACTTAGAAAATATTAAGTATATATATATACAAATCAAAAAATAATGATAACAAGTTTTTCACTATATTTTAGAACTAATGAAAATGTCTATGCTAAAGCCATGGGATTTTTTCGATATTACCCAGCATGCAACCTGATCTAGGCTAACCTGCAGGTACGACTCCAGAAATTGGCTATCCGTGGTTGGGAGAATTAACCAGTGGACCAAAACAGGAAATCATTGATTGAGAGCATAATTATTGTCAAATAAAAAAGCTCCACCAATGTCACATAGCGTTCTGATTATCACTAGGACGTTTTCTCTCTTTACCGATTATGTATAGTTTTACTATTATTTCCTTTATACCTTCCAAAAAGGTAAACAACTTAACAAAGACATGATTTGTATTGCCTAGGCACAGTGTGTTTCATTATTTTTCTGCAGGAACTGCACTATAGGACTTGGTCGTTTAGTTTCCCGTTTAAACCTCTAGATGTCTCCCTTGTGCTACCTACTCCCACGAGATGCACTGAAGACTACAAAACTACGTAAATTCCAAAATGAGTAACATCATTTCATTCTCCATGAAATAAGATAAAGATTTTTTATTTTTAATTCACCCGTTTGTTAACAAGATTGGTGACCAGTTATTATCATCCAAATACGATAGTCGGATTTCATTTTGTTCATGTATCATATAAAAAGTATATTCTGACTGGTGTTTTCTTTAATGATATGGGCCTTTTTTTTCCTGAATTATTCTCAGCGCTCAAACGATTTATTTCCTCCTTTAACAATTGCAGTTTAGCTTCTTTCATTACTAAATATCCTGATCTGAATCAAATTAAATGTCTAATACAATAAATTTAGTCCTTTCATAATTATTATAACAGTACATGTGAGCAAAGTAATCCTGCTTTTCCTTCCCGGATTATCAAATAGTCTCACCAGACGATGTCTTATGTCATCTATGTCTCCAATCATTTCCAGTTTTAACTGGATCCTTTAGTCTACAGTGTTCATACAATATTTTTGTTCACAACAGGGTTCTTTTAGTATCAAGAATCTGAGATAAGGATTAAGAAAAGGTGAAAGTGTAAGGGAACCATGTGAATGTTCCATTGATAGTTTCTTTTTCAGTTTCAACATTTTTTGAGGCATAGTGGCAGAAGGAAATTGCATTTACCCTTCGTAACAAGTACCAGTATTCTACGATTCATTTCTTTTCACTGTGAATGAATAATATGGGCATGAACAACAATGATGTGGTATAACTTCAGAGTTGTCATATAGTAGTATTAAATAAACAGAGCCCAGCTACCAGAAGTCCATGTGTTCATTTTTGCATTATTATTAACTTCATAAAGATAGATAATTCTTATGTTGAATTGGTTCAGGTCTAGGCGGTTCAGGTCTAAATGGTCTAGTGGACTGACTTTTGTTGCAACCGTCAATGCTAGGGTTAGATGTAAAGATTTTGTGCAGTTTTCTATCAAAAGGCAGTCAATTCTTTTCGTTAAGTACTATGAATCACCAAATGAAAGTTTAGTATGAACTTCGTACTCAAATGCATCAATTATCAGAAACAAGATTTGCAAACAGTACTGTACATTTCTTTTCTGGAGACCCAATTTGTAACAACTTGATGAACATTCAAGCAGTATAAATTT
Source organism: Lepidonotus clava (assembly GCA_936440205.1). Lineage (NCBI taxonomy): Eukaryota > Metazoa > Annelida > Polychaeta > Phyllodocida > Polynoidae > Lepidonotus > Lepidonotus clava. The sequence continues at coordinate 32,326,154 of OW387139.1, forward strand.
GCTGAAAATCTTACGTTGTCATTTAAACCATGAGCTCTTTGCAATATGGATTATTTCGTGCGGTCAAGTCATATTTTTAAGACAGAAAATGATACTCTACTTCAGCTTTGATCATATCGTCATTAGGTGGCCATATATGCCTCAATTAAATTGAAGGTCTTTATATATTTATACACATGACTATACAATGTAAGATCGGCACAGTCATGAATGTCATCTCAAAATTCCCAGATGTATGCGAATATTCATGCACAATGTGATCCACACTGTAGGGCATGCTTCTATTCATACGAAGTTCCTCGTTAAACCAACATTATCCACACAAAAAGTGCACTGAGTCGACCATGCTTTGACACTGGCATCTAGTATGCAACATTATGAGGGCAAAGTCAGTGATAGTGTTTGCAATATTTATACCCCACTGGAAATGACTTTAGTAATATTAGTTAGTAAGCTCCCTTTCATGAAACTATAAATACTGCATTTTGAAGTGTTCTTGAATACAACCTTTATAATTATTATGATTCTGTTTTCTTATGCTTAATTTTTCACAAAAGGATCAATTACTTTAGTTTGGGTCAAAATTGAAAATATTTCTTACCAACGAATAGTAGGCGTAGGCCTATGCCACGTGAAAATTTATGGGAAAATAATTTTCGGAAAAAATACCCTATACTTGCGTCAATTCCAGATGCAGTAGCAAATAAATAACGCTTTTTAAAAGGAATATGTACAATTACTAAATTAAATCAGATCGTTTGTGGAAAACATTAATTTCTATTTCGATGGGATCATTACTGGAAATTGCGAGGATCCTTGAAGTCAGCCGCTCTATATATGACACCTCGGTCTGAGGCGAAGGCTGTAGGCTGTCCCCCTCCGGTGGGTGCTCTCAGCCCCGGAGTAATCTGCTCCTCCAGGTTTTACCGCCGCGCCGGTAGATCATTACCTCAGCACTCGGCCCTACCACCCAAGCCGCAGGTACCTAGAGGAGCCTTAACGGGGTCTACCCTCCAGCGCCATAGGGCTGTGAGAAAAACTTAAGATTTTACACATCCAGGCTAGTGCAGATTTTGAGTGTATTTGTGTGTGTGTGGGGGGGGGGGGGGGGGGGGGGGGTCTTGGGGTGTGGCCTGGGGTCGATTTTAAGGAACCTTAATTTCAAATTAATGTCTCCATTAAATGCCCATGTAACATATCGTCCGGTCGATTTTAAAGATCTACAGTTCATCAGTTCATATTCCTTGATCTATTCCTGCGAAAATTCGCTTGCCAAATACCTGTAGGCCATTAGCTGATTAGTGAACAATTAAACAATACCATAAACAGGGTACCAACAGCACAGGGAAAACAAGGGAAACAGGGAAAATGAACAAAAGAAATCCTAACAGGGAAAATACTACATATACAGGGGATTTGTCAATTTTATGAAAACACACAGAAAGCACAGGGAATTTCATTTACCAAAACAGAGGGAAAACAGGGAATTTCATTTGGTCAGGTTCTGAAATTCCTAATTCTCAAGGATTTGACTTCTTGTTGGGTCCAGTTTCTTTTTGCACACAAAGGCTTTTAAATTTGAACAACTTGCTTAATATGACACGGAAAAATTGCTGGGAAAACACAGGAAATTTGAAAATTGATTTTGCGTTTGTACCCTACAGAAAATTTGTAAAAAGAACGAATATAGAGGTGTACGTATAAATGATGAACAACTGACTTTATATGCCTACCATTGTAAGAATATATATATATAGGCCCCTGATCATTTCTATTATGTCGAGGTGCAGGGCCCTTTTTCTGGTGACCTTATTTTGGTCCACATCTGTGGTACGTGTCTACCCTAGCCGTGCCGACAGTTTAGCCTTCAGCTCTGAGTGGGCTCTTCATCAAAGCAGGGGAGCTGACTAAAGGACCGCCCTATCAGTGGGGATGACAAGAGCCGCCGCCTCCAGTGGCCGACTCCCCCGACAAGCTGGTAAATGCCAGCCGTCTCCAGGGCTCCTCCTGGCGGCAGCAGACCCTTGCCGGCGTTGGCGCCGCTCATCCCCTGCTAACCTACCTTCATCCATGCTTTGAGAACCCTACGCAACCCCACCCCCTACCCCACCTCCCACGAAGGGACGTATCATTGAAATACGATGAGGGGGTGAACACCAAGGCCGAAAAAATCTTTTTTTTTGTGACAACCATACTAATAATTTTTTTTCAATAAACTGATAATAAACAGAATATGAAAACGCACATACAAATCATTTTCTTAGCCCGACGCCTTGATAAAGAAACGTCTAAAATTCGTATAGAAGCCTTTGATTTCTAGAGCGTATATCTGAACAAGGCTTCTCTTGATCCTTCCTTGAAATCCCTATCAGATGACTCCCCTTTCTCACATACAATGACAACTTCGTTATCCCCCTTGAAGATTATCTCGGCGTCTCGCTGGACGAGGATGATGTCGCCTGAAATAGAGGCCGCGCACGCGCAATTCATCACTCTTCAGATTGGAGCCCAGAGACAGGGCCTCCCCTCGTGACGAAAAGAGAGAGGCTGTCTGAGAGAAGAGAACAGGGCCGATTATTATAGATACGTACAACCAGTCACGGGTAGAACAAGAACGATTATCATAGATACGTACAACCACTCATGGATGTAGGAAGAATTCGAATATTGGTATGGGCCTCTGTATGAAATACTTTTATAAAAAGGTATTGCTTTAATTGCTTTTCATGATTTCCGACAATTTTTTATTTATTTGAGAAAGTTATATTAATCCTGGCTATAGCCGTATTGGCTTAAGCTGTTTCTATGGTCCTGTATATACCTCTCTATACATTGTTTTCCATCCTGAATAAGACATATTGTATCCATTCCATCATCCAAATATACTTTGTGTAATATCATTAGGCTGGGTCAATCTTGAAAACCAGTCTTTTCAGACTGAAACATACCCAGGGTAGACAATTCAGAAATAAATATAACAAAAAATAAAAAATTGCTTTCCCCTAGAATTTGAGGTCAACTAATGCATTTTGCGATAAATGAGTCACTCACTAATCCGCATTAACTTGAGGGACATAACGAATAATTCTATTTTATTTTCTATCAAGTTAATAAAATAAATTGCAAATTAGCAAAATGCTCACTAATACGCCCCTATACTTAGTACAGTCCCGTTTATATTTCCCCAACACAGCGTCACGTTTGGCAATTTGGTACAAAACCTTAAACAACTGTTAAAGTAGTGGATTTCACTAAAATCACCACGGTAGGATTGGTAAACTGGTTTTGGGACGGATATATTCTCCAATCAAGTAGTTCATCTTTTGAACGGTCTATAAATACGCTGAATAATCGTTCTTAATCAATAATTACTGTCAAATTAGTGCGATAAATCTTCAGTAATCCCTCCATTACCATGCCCACATATCGATCATACACTGAAAACACAAAGTCGTCAGAGAGCCACTGCAAGGTTGTCAAAGGGTTGTCACAGGTCACTTTTGGGCTCTCATAGGTGACTTTTGGGTCATCACAGGGCTCATTTCAGGCCATCAATGCTGTGTGACTACCTTGTGACAATCCTTTGACAACTTTGGGGTGGTCAGAGGGTTGTCATTGTGATTTTTGAGACTGGATGACAACCCAAAGGTAGTCATTTTCTCCCGACTACTTTGGGCCAAAAAGGTCGTCAGAGAAGCAAAAATGAAGAATGGGTTGTCATAGGGTTGTCACAGAAGAAAATGAGAAGTCAAAAGTCCTGCCTGACTACCCTAGGGTTGTAGGTGAATGGTGCCTAAAGTGACAGCCCAGGGTTGTCGTGGGCTCTGTCTATATCAACCTAGTGTTGTAAGTGAATGGTGTCAAAACCATACAACTCATAGGCCTCCTATGTGTAATGACCACACCTAATAAATAGTAATAACATAATAGGATGCCGTTATAATGACTATGATACCTACAACATGAAAATATTCATAAATAAGATTTTTTGTCTAACAGACACAGACACAGCCTGTGACAACCTTGGGTTGTCGTTTTTGGCACCACTTTTGACAACTCTGTGTTTTCAGTGTTATAGCTCAGTGTCCTGTAACACACACCTATGCTCATTAGTGAGATAGGTACGTTACTGCTCCTAGGACACCCTGGTCATTCTACTAGAAGTGTAACGTGTCTGGCACAGAAAGCTAGATCGCTATAATCCTCACACAGCCTGTACCCTATACATAATGAAAAGGATATTAACAAAATATTTTACCGCATAGTTGGATGCCTTTTCTTTCGAACTGTATGCCTATTGAATCTCCATAATTATAATAGACCTGATATCAGGCAGCTTGGAATTTTTTAACGTACAAGGATTATTATATTCTTCTGGAAATCAATGTTGATGAAAATAGAAAAAAGATTTTCGATTGATCAAACAACAGAGTGTGCGCTGGTCGATGTTCACCTGTTTGCCGTGTCACCGCTGTGTGCTAGTGGCAAACTGTCCCAACCCGCTGCTCCATGGCTAATTGCTGCATGGAGAATTATGTATGGTCATTGTGACTCCCCCAATCTGTACCTATAATATAAGGTATCCCCCTTGTACAAATAACATTATTTCAGAAATTGTGATTTGTCATCTTCTAGGGTCTACAGACATGCATATATATTCTCATTGAGATATTTTAGCATGGACTAACAGCTACTCCACTACTGGGGTAGTTTACTACCATCTATTACTGAGAGCTTGGACTCCAACTTGGGGGGTATTTGGATTATCGGACCAGTATTCAACCACTGAGCTAGTTATTATTTTCCCACAAATGGATAGTGTGGTATTGATATACACTCACCACATACATACACAAACACATGTATACATACATATTCATACGTATGCATATACATTTAGTTAATTATTGTCTTCAGATTGAATCTTTTTCCTTTACATAATGCAAAGTTCTTCAAATAGACAGAGCTATTAACAAATAACTTAATTGATATTAATAATTATATAGTAATCATCTCGTGACCATATACAATCATGTACATACATACGTACACAATTCCATACGTTTTTACACAGAGGCACACGTACACATACATAAGTACACACATATATAAAATACATTCATAGAAAGATAGATGTACATTGCATACATGCATTTATACTTGGAAGTTGTTATCAAATATGGCGGACATTTATTTGTAAACATAAACATTTAATATCCACTTGAGAACCCATGGAATCTATGCCACATTATTCATGTGACCAGAGTCCCCCATCCTCGTCAAGTCACATACAACTCTCTCCTTTCCCTACATACATAGACCTATACGGTCCTTCTATATTTAGCCCTCACCCACACGCCCCAGCCACTCGAGTCACAAATTATGAATTATGATACCAGGGGGCAGCTATATAAGGATCCGCCGTGGAGGAGGGCAGGAAAACGAGCGTCGCCCTTTATCCCCCGAGACAAGCGGCGGCGGTTGGGCGGGCCGTGGCTCCCGAGGTGTGTTATCTAGTCGGGGCTGACCCGCCCGCACTTCCCCTCCCTCTGTCCTATCCCTAATCAGTCCCTGTTTTATAACTGAAGCCGCCAATGCGATCAAGGCAGACAAGGCAGCCACCGGCGGCCGAGATAATGGTCTTTTTCCGTTCCACTGATTCACAAAAGACGAATCTATTCCGCGGCTGCAGGCCTGTGCAACTTGTCCCAGGAAGTGAACGTACTGGGACGGCTAACATGCATTTTCCAACAACAAAGAGATTTTGATTTATGAGACAAATACCCCTAGTATTATATCTCTACTTTGGGTTCTAAAACAGAATTAATGCATTTATTTTTTTGTTAAAAATGGATAACATATTACTCGGAAATGTAGGCCTATACATGTATTCCCTTTAGATAGAACGAAAGAGATAGATTCAAGACAATAATATAAAAAGTCAATTTTGCTGCATGCCTTATCTCTTATGATTCACATCTCCCAAAATGTATGAATACCTTTATATCCCACATGTGCTATTGGATTGGTTAAGGTGGTTTTAGTGGTTACATGAGAGCTAAAATAAAATCTCTCAGATCCTCAATAAAGATGAGATAGGTCTCCAGTCCCCATTCCTAACAATATAACATGTAGCAAACAATAGACAAATAGGATCGCAGGTCGGGAAAGCCATCACATTTAAAAACATCTTAAGATTAGCCCAGGTATGAAACGCTCTCTGAATTTGTATAGTTGTTTCTAGTCCAACTAGCATTGATCAGCTGATGAATGTACAATTACAGTGAAAACTGTTTATTTTGTTATTACTTTGTGAACCAGAGAAGGGATTCTGTGCATGTCCGAATATGGTTTATCAAATGGTTCATTTCTTCAATTCAAGTAATGTCTATAGCCCTAATCTGCACTGAACACGTGTATACCCCAGTTTCCACATGCGTTAACAGTTGGTACCCACGTTATCACCACGATATTCCAAAACTGCTATTGTCAAGCTAAATAGCCCTTTCCCACCTTGGAGCTGACCCCACTTTGCCCTGACTTTATCTCCTAGTTTCTCTGTCTATATATGTGACCTTTGCATATACTTGTATCAATGACATCGTGGTGGTTATTGCCTCGGCCTTTATCTCCGCAATTACCTCTCCGTTTTAGACATACCTAGCTTATATTCATTGTTTGGTTCAGCCAAGCACCAACCTTTTTGCTTGTCAACATGCATAGACCGTGCCACACTGGGCCCCTCTTTTGGTATGTTTTTAAACACAATTTTTATCTAAGTTTTAAACCTTAGTAGGTACTTGGGTATATTTCCATTCCTGTTGCAACAAAGCTATACGTCGATAGACGTCATAGGTATAAAATGAACCCGTGTATGTATTCAAGTCAGCCGAATGAACGGCACTTCTGCTCACCCGTGGTCGTCAAATGGGCAATTTTGATTCACAGCAGCTACATGGCATAAATTCCCTTCTACGTCTGCGCCAATACAGGCATGTATTGACACACTATTTCTCTCTTCCCAACTTGGCTCTTTGTCTACCTTGTATATATTTCCATATGGTCAGAGAGCTATGTATGTTGCGTTTTCTCTTGTTTATTCTATTTAACTATGTGTTGTTGCATTCTTGGAACCATGCAATCGTTATATATGACTATATGGCTGCCGGAAGAGCACACGTACCGTAAGTGTTGTTTTTTTGCAAATAAAATGTATAAATTGCGTTAATCATATCATTCTGCGTCCCATTTTAATGAATTGTAAGATATTTTAGTTAATGCTATGAATTCTGCATTGTTTGAATCCAACCAGCAAAAACACTTAAATCCCCGCATGCCATGGCATGATAAGTGCAGCCACACGGACATAACATGTTTCCCCATGTTCTCAGATCAATCAATGAAGCAGCAGGCTGAGGCCACGTCCAAGCCAGCAGATGGCTCACAGTGAACCATGGTAGAGATGGATCACGATCATCTTCTCCCGGGACAAGGTCAGTGGTGAGATGACATCCCACAGAGCTGCGCGCGCGCACAAGACCCTCTTCCGGTGTCATTGTGCCATCTGAAATGACTCACTCAAGGCTCAATCCACAAGGTGGCTTTGTTAGCTGAGATCTGTTTGGTAATGGACGCAAAAGCCTTTCCCCTAGGGCCTTTTATTTACTGAAGCAAAGGGGTTGGACTGTAAAAAGGAAGCATATAATTTGGAGGACACAAACCGTAGATTGTAGAGTTTTACGATTTATAGGCAGCCTAGAGGAGAAGCTCTTCTTTGAACTGTGTGTTTAAGTGAGTTGTAAGTAATGTATAATCTAATCCATTAAAGCTTTTAACTCATGAAGAAAAGAACACCCTTCACTGAAGCGGCGAGAGGCAATCTGCACTGAAGGAGCGACATAATATTTAGCGATCTAGCAGCCGTACTCAAGGATTAAGACAAAATCAATTTGTCTTGCCTTCAAGGGATCATAAAAAGTAACAGCAAAAGAACAAAGCTTTTATGTCACTTTCTATCATATCTGGCTGCAGCACATTTTAAGCAGTTTTGCCCTGTAGTGTTCTTGTCCTAACGGCTCCGCTGTTTTTAACGCGCAATGTCCATGCCGCTGATGTGCCTTTCAAAGAAAGTCAGAGTGAAAGGGGAATGAGATCAAAGGCGTTTCCTGTGATATTGTTGTTGCTAAGGTCTTTAGAACCGTCTCTGCTTTTGCCAGAGAGATCATTGGTGGCACGACTATAGGATAGATCTTGACTCTCATGACATGAAATGACGTCGATCGCAGGCGAAAAACATCCTGTTCTTCCTGGAATTAGACGTACGGAGCTTCTTTTCTGCCTCTTCCACTTCCTTCGTTCAGCCATCTATTGCACGCTTCGTCTTAGTACAAGCAGACTATCTTTTGGTATAATATTGCGAATATGTTATTTTTCATTATAAAATGTTTTTGCTTAAAAGTGGGAGGCGCTATTCCTCAATAACAAAACCTTTACTTTCAATAACATGAAAATATCAGATCGAGCGTTGTTCACCAGTAACTATTGCAATAGTCGTTTGGTGTGCGATATCCTCGGGGTAAAACAGTTAGCATAACTGTTTTGGACTTAAATGGCTTTACATTAATATGGCCACGGTAGGCCGTGCCAATAACAAGAAACTAAGAAGGGATAATCTTTTGTTTAACAGATGTAATTAGTACATGACATAACCTTTTTCTTCGACATTCGTGTATCTTTCTTCCTGGCCTCTGGATCTGAACTAGTTAACAGACACTGCAGTATACATGAAAAGCAACTTCCTTCGACATTCAATGTAACTTGTATAGTAAGTGTCAAGTTGCGACAAATACTAAAAGGGAAATCTATGTTTGCTTTCAGACAATTTAAAGTGCGATATAAATGTTTCATATTCTGCCTAAATAATAACCACGTTGAATTGTTTTGAACCAATGATTTAAGCCCTAAAAGGTAAACAAATGAAAATCACAGCCAAATGTCTAAAATAGGCTGAAATAGGAAATGACACAAATAATTTTAATAGAGAAGGAACGGATATTACTCTGGATACTTCACACAAAAGAGTAAGAACTTTTTTGCACAAGACCTTTCACGGAAATGGAAAATATAGTTAGAATAATACCACGTATCACTTCTAAGAAAGGATAAAGAACGCGAACAGAGAACGGTTGCTCTATTTTTTAGGCTATAATTAATTTATACACTGTATTAACATCAGTCAGAAGAATGTATTCTGCTGGAGAAGTAAGTTATTATGGAAATATAAACGGATCGTTGCACTCTTCTTCTACAAATACATTTTAGCCTGCATAATGCATACGACATGTATACATGTATATTATAGTGAAAAAAAAAGAAATTTGGTCCTATAGATTGCAGTACCTGTATGGCTTTGTGGTATCATTTTGTAGTTGTGGCATATTAGTTCTAGGTATCATGTCCATTTCTTATCTTAAAAAGTCATTCGTTTTTTAATATAAAACAATGAAAAATAATAGAAATATTATTCGTTTGTTTCATTCAACTACAGGGTCAATAACAAGCACTTGATAATGTAACCAGAAATGCCTAAAGCCTTCTTCCATTGATGTCAGATGTGTTTTCCTTTGTGATTTCGACCCTTTTCGTAGACCTTAACCTTTCTTCAAATGTTTCAAGGTTACCCAGAGTTCCTCCAGGCGATACTGAGTGCCAAATCTCCGCATCTTCAAGTGGGCTCTGCTACCGTACACTATCAAACAGAAGGCCAAGGGATTATTTTGGATGTTTCAACGGCGGTAACTGTTGTCTATCTCCTTGCACACACCTTGCAATACCGTACACGCCGTCATGGTATCGACCTTTTAGCAGAGGCTTATTACACCAAAAATATTATAGCTACACAATGTTTGGTGTAATCAACGAGCCTCCAAAATGTTGGAGGCTCGTTGATTACACCAAACAGCGGTTATTCCATATTATTGCTTGTTTCATTTTAATGTCTAACCATAGATTTGGCCAGATGCATTTAGCTGTCCCATAGTAAGGTCACATGGTCAGTGTCCCGGCGGCAAGGTTAAAGGTCATAAAGACGCAGGAGGTGGGGGTCAGAGGTCATCCCCCGCCTGGGGACACCCTCCGTCCCTGAACCTACCCCAGGGGCCGGTCTCCTCGCCACTTCAAGGTGATGCATGAATAAAACAAAGGAATTCCACCAAAGCAGGCTGCCGCCCAGGAATTAAAATGAATCGGAAAGATTCTAGGACAGGGAGGCGGAATTCCATCATATGAGCCGTCAGTATTTTTTTTTTTTTTTTTTTTATTTAGCCAAAATCCTGTTTACACAAGTTCTTCCTTTCAGTATTATCATAGCATGTTGGGAAATTATTCTTTCATTTGGAATGGACAGATCGGGGACAGATACAAAAGAGAAATAGGAAGAAGTGCATGTCATATGAATCAAAAAGGCATATGGACCTGCTCACATGGAACCAGAAAATCTAGCACTAGCTATTACAACAAAAAAGCACTTCATTCACGCACTGCATAGCTTCACAGAATTGGAATTTAGACGACAGGCCGTGCAGCACAAAAACTGTGTAAAATGCTTTGATTAATTCCCACTCATTCTTCAGTTTCTTGTTCAATAATACACACAAAAAGAATGGGGTAATCTATCTCGGCGTCTGAGGCAGGTCCAGCCAGGCCGGGCAATAACTCCCATTTCCTGGTACTACTCACAGTCACCTGCCGCCACCCACTAGAAGAGCGACCCGGGAGGAGACGACGGCCTCCAGCTTCTCATCACTCATCCCCACATGTCTCCTGCTGATTCTCACAGTTTTCTCTGACCTTTTATTTTTGTTATCGCACAATACAGACACATGCATGTTTCCATGGAATATAACCAGGCGGAATTGTAAATGTAAGCTAACATTAAAGTGGGGTTTAGTGCTGACGTCCAGTGACGAATGGACGATTATGATGTTGAACTGTTCAATAGCCTCAGACTAAAAACGTCAACTGTTTCCATTACTGGAAATGAAGCCATTTTCTACGCCGGCTTGTTTACCGTTATTGCAATCTAATTTTGATTCCCCATCTTGCTATGATTGTTGCGATTGGACATTAGTGTTTTGGGCTCCATTTGAAATGTGGAAATTTTGTGACAAATTACTCTTTCATTTGACCTTTTTCAGCAGATCATGGAACAATTTCCTTATTTATGAAGCAATGTCAAAGCTTCGCAATTGCAGTTAAATTTATATTTCGGCAGCTGAAACTTGTGATTATTCAATGTTTGAGCACGTTCAGAACTAGAGACGAATAGCTCGATACATACGATTTAAACGATCCCTTATCAATCACCATTATTTTTGTTCACAATTAATACAATCTTATAGGGTTTTTCAATAACCAGAATACGTCAATGTAGAATAATATTATAGGTTAGAAATGTATGTGTAAATACGTTAGTTTTTAGCGAGCACCCCCCCCCCCCCTTCAGTATTATGTACAATCCATACTGAATGGTTGCCATTGGCGTGATCCAATCCCAGAATCGTCAAATCTAGATGCAACATCATAGTAAAAAAAAGAACAAGTCTTTTCTTATCATTTAAATGCCATACCGATCTGCGGTAGTTGAATGTCATCACACACACAAATCTCCGGCTCCAGACAGCCCTTTCGACCTGGGGCAGAGTGGTTCGGCTATTTGTATGGGCGCATCGTACCCGCAGTGGTTGTGGATCAAGCGAGTGACTGTGAAGGCTATCGTCCAATGCGACTCGCGAACCACTGGTGGACGAGAGGAATCAACGAGTAGCTGCTAACACTGACCTCCTGTGGCACTGTCCCATAGGCGTGGGAGGTACGATATAGATGTCTGCGTCATTCCTGTAGGAGTGTAGGGATAAAATGGACATTTTACTGTGACTGTGGAGTCAGACTTCTCGACACTATAGGTCTTGCACGCCATCCCCATCGGTGTTTTCTTTAAACGCGTCAGCTTTAAAGTGTTTGGGAGTAGGCCTACAGGCAGGGATTAAGTATCGCTATTTGCTAACCCCTGTGGAACAGGTCAGCTAGACGCCCAACATTCCGCCGTTTGTTATTAGGAAAACCAAGGCGCAACCGTTTAAGCAATTTGCTTAAACAGAGTATTGAATTTGAATGGCATGGAATGAACTTACAAATATAAAGTACCTCTTACACCCATGGTATACGTTAAGGGGGCATAGGGTACACGCATAAATTGCCACGAGGGGGCAGGGTATTTAGATACCTATTGAATAGACTTACGCCTCTAGGTTAGATGGTTTACTGTGCGTTCTACGTGTTTGCTCGTTAAATTAGAACTGTCGAGGATGAGTCAGGCAGAGGAGGGAGTACCAATTAATGGCCGTACCCTAGACATTTGCTGTGAGTAGAGCACGATAAAAGAGCAGCTCGGCGGAACTGGTGCTCGTACTAAGGGGACACCTTCTGGCAGGGGACGGCCCTGTGAGGGGCAGTACAGCCCTATCCGATATCAAAGAAAACACGGAGGTACACTACAATGTGTTTTTACTGCAGCAAAGGACCTCCTGGAGCAGCTTTACAAGCCCCAAGCTTGGCACTGGATTAAATTTACACTGGTTACCTCCATGGCATAGATTACATTATGACAAATATTTATAACAGAGAGATATTTTCTTACAATTCTAATTTCAATGCACTTTGCATTATTTCATTGAATTGTTGTACTTTCATTGTTGTTTCAAAGTTGTTATTTGATCATTCGATAATTGCCGGTGAATTATGATAATCCTGCATCTGACGAGGTGTAGATGCTAAAGGACAAGTTGGCCCTACTATACATAGGCTTAATTTCTAAGTTGGTTGCTGCGCGAGTATTACTTAATCACAACTCGGACAAATTCAAAGAGTTGAGAGTCGTATTAATGATTACGGTATAAGGAGAAGTAACCCTTCAGAACTTCACAATGCAGAAACAAACCCTTCTCTCAAAGCTGCTCTCAAAGGAGAATACCTCAATACTACGACGCAGAAAACACGTACACTCGGAAAAGTCAATGTTTTTCTTCGATATTGTCTCCCTTACACCTTTTGGATAACGCGTGCCCTTTGTGTCATATACCAGCAAAGACTTCTTTGTTTTTCTATCTACAATATCTTAAACTCGTCGATAACTCACCATTCTACCTCAGTTATCAAACAGTGACTGCATGGGACATAATGAGAAAGACACAAGATGTCTTGGAATCCTGATTAGTCATGTTCATATGATTTATGTAGATTATTTGAAATGTCCTTAGAAATATACATATGTACATCATCTACTGCTACCCCATATTTGCCACGAAACCAACGTATGAGTTCATTCTTTGAAAAAATATTGTATAGTGCAAAGTGTTTTTCAGCGCAGCTCAAAAAGGTAGGTAGGAAACATGGATGTTTTCCCCCCGCACTGCCTAGCCCGTAGGAATCACGCTCATGTTCATGTCACGGGCGTCTCAATGAGGGGCCGTGACGGCGTCTCTGTTTACCTGACGCCCCTGTCGTGTCTGTCGCGCGTCCGTCTCGTGACGTAGGCATTATAGCCTTTTGCCGCGCCGCCACCCAGCCACCTGAAGCACTCCACCCCCTCCTGCCGTCTGCCACCCCCTCCTCGAGACGTAACCCCCACCTATCCCCAATCACCGCATCCAACACCCATCCCCTGCCAACCCCTGCCGCCCGCCCGCCCCGCATGCCATCCCCTAATTATATACGTCCGTCGGCGCGGATCAAGGTACCGTTCATTATGTCGCCGCCGCCGCCCGGACCCCCGCGCCGTGGAGGTTGTCGGCCGGCCCGCTGTCCGCGTGTCCTGGTTACCACCGCCCGCCGCCGCCACTGCCATTCGGCTAGTTGCTGGAGGACGGACAAGACCCCGGCGTTAGCAGGAGGGGCGGCAGCAGCAGCAGTATAGGTACATGTAGTAGAGGGGCCGGCCACGCGGCACCACTGGCGGGATACAGCCGACGCCGCCGCCAGCACCACAAGTGAGGGCCGAGTCGCCAGCACCAGGCACAGCGCCAGCTCCTGTGACGACGCCTTCCTCCTGTAGCTGCAGTGAGAGGGGTGTCTCTGCACCCCTCTATCAGCAGCAGCCGCGACAACCGCGCCGAGGAAAAACCCACGCTTCCAGTGCGAGGGAGGCAGTGTCATGGGCAGGCCAGCAGGGCTGGTTCAGTCTCCTCCTGCGCCCGAAGGAGCCCGTCGTTCACCACTGCTGCACCCCTGCCAGCCCCGCCTCCAGTACGTATGTCCACAGCGTGTGTGCCGAGAGGACAAGGTGTGCGGTGATTGGATAAACCAGCACTGATGACCATAGGGATCACTATGGTGATGGCTCAGTAAGAGCCAAACCCTCGTCAAGGACCCGACGTAACGACCGTCTCTCCCCATGTAGTCACCAGTCCAAGACAACTGCGACAGCCCTTACCACGCCACAGCACTGCTGCATCAGGCAACCGTTGCGTTCCCCATATGATTCTACCAACGCATTCGTGCTGCCAGGCTTATTACTTTTCTTTACCCAGCATGGTTTAATTTTTTTGGGTGACTATCCGATTTCTAGGCGGTTGGTACACACACGAGGCCGGGGATGGCTTTGATACACGTCTGGACGGCTGAGCGCCAGTCGATGGCAGCAGCGCCCCAAGGCAGCGGCAGCAGCGCCGGCCATCCCAGTCTGCTCCCTCTCTGACGGGCATGCTGTCGACTATTCACAGACTGGCGACGGCAAGGCGACACTGTGCGACCCCAACGCGACAGTCGCACGTGGTGAGTACACACATCCTTTCAGTTCGCTTGACACAATAACCCTGCAGCTTTCCCAGAAGAGAAGGCTCAAGTCTTGTAATTACATCAGCGAGTAAGTACGACCCTCCGCGACGAGGCACAGATTTCAGCGCCGTTGCACTGGGAACTAGATTTATACTTTGACTGCGGCAGTAGTTCCTTCATTCAAGAGGGGTTTCCTTCTCTTCATTAGTTTCTTTATGGTAAAGACCGACTTATCGGGCGCCTCAGGGGTGCACTCAGTCTCTGAACAATTAATCTTCCAGGCAGGTTGATGGCTTCATTATATTATTTCTGTGCCTATTGGAGGCTAGGCCCTTTCAGGCCTCGAATCAGGCCGGGCTTCTCAGGAAAGCCCTTCCGACAGAAACTGGCACTGTGCTACGGCCAGTGCAGGTGTTTTACCATATTTACTACACTGTTTTGATCTTTATAATGCGACGTTTTGTATGTAAATAGATTTCCCAGCATATAGCAAGCGGGAATTTGGTCCGTTCAACTGATTAAATTTGATCGGTTCGTTTAAACGTTCTTCACATGTAGACTTGCATTTGGAAGCATATAAAGACATAGTAAAATACTACATTCATTCAGCATGTCAAAAGACAGGTACTTTTAACGAACCTCAATTCACAAAAATCATATGGCACTCACAGCAATTGAACATACAAAAATACCCAATATTAAAGCGACAATACGAAACATTACGACCACAATAAAACCTTCCATGCGCTACACAGTGATGCGCCCACATGATGAAATCCGAACATATGGCTCTCAGCTCCTATTGTTGCGATGCTATAATATGATCAATACAGAATATCAATGTAAACTGCCAAAACTATAGTAAGGTAGCCCCCATTGTTAATCTAAGTAAAGACTGTTCACTTTATTAAAGTGGTACTCTAGGGAGCTTTCAGTAGCTGTAGCTCAGTCAACAGGACTATTTTCATTGTAGTGATTCTACTATTTGAACGATGATTTACACCACTCAGGGAACGTGTCCGCATTGTTGTTGGAGGTTCTATTGGTGGATGGCAGCAAAATCAGATTTCAAAGTTTAAATTCCTAAAGCAGTATTGACAACCATAGGGCATTGTCATGAACCTGCTGTGCGCTTTAAATGAGCCATGTTCGAGGCAAAGATCATTTCACCCGTTTGGTAAACGCTGCTGCAGCTCGTAATCGGATGGTCACAAAACATACGAACATCACGATATTCATGCACTCTACACAGTGGTTCGATGGCAGTGTTAAAGCTGTGCTTCGCAGGTACAGTAGAACCAAATGTGAAAAAGTGATGATACATTAACGTATCATATCAGTTTCTCTACAGAAAATAGTATGTATATATGTATCGCAGATTTGCCACACAGAAAGTAACTTCTTCAGCATCTTCAGTGACCTATATCTTATCTGCACGTTCTTGCTCCTCGTACCATAATCATCAATATCACTTTTGTCTATTCTACAGACTAACTGTCCACAGCTGTGGGCTTCTTGATTACTCTGGATGGGTTGCCTCTCCTAATAAATACCTAGACAGGGTATAACATTTATGTATATACGTACTGCGTAGCGTTGCCCAACTATATCTGTGGGCCGCTGCCGTTTTTCTGCGTTCTTCCCTATCACTTCAGTGCTTTTTCAGTATGCTATTTTGTTGTGCTAGCATCACTAGTACTACGTATAAAAAGTCCTGACGTAGGCAGAGCAATTAACTTTCTAACATACCCCTCAATTTGATACCATTTGGGACGACGAGCTGGCTTCATTGGGGTGGATAGATAAGCTCTGTTTAAATTGGTATTCCGATATGAGTATGAAATAGCTGTCATAGATTTTCGCAAATATCACATATACACAGTTTTAAAAGTAGACATGTATTCATAGAGGTTATTTCTGAAAGTTCTAATGATAATTCTAATGTCAGAATAAAGGTTGAATTGTTTTTTAAAATTGAGTTTGTATTTCCATTTTACTTGCGCCAAGTTCTTACGTGAAATGATAGACTGTTTTCGTAGAAATTAAAGCAAAGACGAACTCGGCACGTATCTTTTTCAGGAATGAGACTATGGACTACAACGTCAAACACGTATGTCCATATGAATCGGTGAATATCCTTTGCCCCTGACGTGTGCTCAGAGTTCATGCCACATTTTGCTGCATTTTCTCTCGCCTTAGCATCTGGTATGAGTCGAAAGTCCAGCTCCTCTGGTGGGCCCTAATGGCCTTCACTCTGACTTCTCGAGACGTTTGCATCAGTCTGTACATGTCGGTGTTTATTCAGAGGCAGCCTGCTGACACCAGCATTTTGATAATATTCCTTATGCCACGGTAAATGGGATTCGGGTGTATTTTCTCAGCATAATGGTTCCGCTTATAATAGCCAGGGCGTCCGCAGATGCATTTTACAGTGAGATATTGCGGCGGTAAAATATGACGATTCGTACGGTATGATTCTAATGAGACTTGGGTTTCTAGCTTTGGTATGCTCTGGGTTACCCATACTGTCTCGAAAGCGTTATTTTAGAAAAGACATACCACCTTGAAATCTTTCCAGTAATTGTGCAACGACTCCTCAACTGTTTCCCTTGTATTACTCTTTTCTGTTTTAAAGCCAAGATCATGATATGATCTTGGATTTAATAAGTAATATACATGCTTTGGAATACATGATATGGAATCATAATTATCATGATTCCATACATGCATAACAAGTCGATACTGAGAACCAATGCTCTGAATGTTATAAAAAATTAATAATGTATACTAAACTGAATGTTGAAGTAGAGAGGAGAACCCTATATTATGTGCATTTGGAATTGAAGTGAAAATTAGGCGTTGAGTGTATGCCATATGTTATATAAACGAGCTATAAGACATGGTAAAAGAAAAGGCTATACCCGCCATGAGAGATAGTAAAAGAAAAGTCTATACCCTATGACTCATAGTAAAAGAGAAGGCTATACCCTTTGCATTCCACCACTTTCCCAACCTTTCAGCAGACCCCTTCCCCCAACTCTCACTTCCTGTAGCTTTATCCAGCACCAACCCTCTCACCTTCCCGTTCACTTCTCCCACTTCCCTGTGTGGTTTATTTTATGTCGGTTTTCTAGTAGCTCGACGAAGAACCATCTGCCGCGGACAGGTAAATTGCATCGCTTTGTTATCGGACCTCTCTAACCCATCGATCAGCGAGCAAATTCTGAGTTACTCGGCCCGTGAAGTGAGCTCAAGTAGAGCTACCGGCAGGCGCTTCATGAATATCATTATCACCAGATCATATCATCTATCAATATCCTTATCATATCAATAGTTGGAACGTCCTCCTATCTAACAGTCAGGAGAGCTAAACATGAGTGGACCGCCCAATATTTCCACGCTGGAGGGCATGTTATGAGTTTCAATTTTTTTTTCGCGTTGTTCCTAGAACAATAATATTATATATATATATATATATATATATATGGAAATCTATACATATATATATATTAAATCTAAATAAATTTGGGGATAGGTGGGGGTTACGTCTCAATATGTTCTTCCCAATATACTGCTTGAAAAAGCTTGCCCTTAAAGCGCATTCTTTTCATGTTCTACCATAGCACCACCTTTCGTATCCGCATGACAAACTGATGATAACCAAGAGGACGGGGCGCAGGATTCACCTCTGCATGAGTAGGACTCATAACGGTTTGAATGGTGGCAGAATGAGACACAAGTAAACCGAGGACTTGGTGCTGACCACTGATATATGTACCCGGTATAGTCATTTATCGCCCATCATGCATTAGGTTGGTCTCTATAATGGTAGTGCTCTCGCTGGGATCAGGTGCCTCTCTACCTCACTTCATTCGTGACAAGGCTATCCATATGAATCAGTAATAGGTTCAGTACAAAGAAAGAGAACATCAGGGTAAAATATAGCTACTCGGGGGAAAAAACCCACCGCACATTCGCGTCGTGTTCGCCCAGTCTGCCTGGACCCTTTCCATATACTTCAATTCATCAAGTACCACCTGATAACATCAGCTTTTCAAGAAACGGTAGGATAAATTTAGTAAATCATAAGTAATTTGTGCACATGAATTACAATTAGGCCTATATAAAGAATCATTATAAATCATTATGATAAATTTTCCGGGACAAAATTTGATATAAGGACAATTACCCCCATTGGTAGGACAACTACCCCCATCAGTAGGACAACAACCTATAGGGGTAATTGTCCTATCTAGAGAGGTAGTTGTCCTATAGGGGTAGTTGTCCTATAAGGGTAGTTGTCTTACTCATAGGGGTAATAGTCCTAAGGGGTAGTTGTCCTAGGGGGTAGTTGTCCCCAGGGTAGTTGTCCCAGGGGTAGTTGTCCCAGTGGTAGTTGTCCTGTCACCCTGTAGACTCATTATTGTTGCTGTGCACCTACAATGGCCCGTATAGCATAAGAATGATTGTGTAAAACATGTCATTGGCATTGGATATCGCAATATTGCATTGTGTTTTTGCAGTGCGCTACATAATAGATGCTCTGCTATTGTGAACTAAAGCTGGACAATCAAGCGTTACGGAATATTCATTGTTTTAGCTTATCTTTGATTATTGTCAGTTAGGCACAGTCGAACCAATTTTACCGACATGGCTGTAGATCATGCAATCCGTCATTGCCTCAAATATTAGCCAGTCTCAATTACTGTTTATTTATCGCCGCTAGTTGGTGTTCTATGAATCCCTAGAACATGTCGATATTGCAAATACCCACCAGCACCAGCCGTATGGGTAATCCATGGATGCACTGCCGCCTAAAACAGGTTGTACGGAACTCTGATTCAACCCATTCCTAAAACATCATTTCCACTTCGTGGTGGATGGACATA
The DNA here is from genome assembly GCA_936440205.1 of Lepidonotus clava. NCBI lineage: Eukaryota > Metazoa > Annelida > Polychaeta > Phyllodocida > Polynoidae > Lepidonotus > Lepidonotus clava. The sequence continues at coordinate 32,345,875 of OW387139.1, forward strand.
TTGAAATATCTTAAACACGTAATACACAATTCCGTATGTTCCATTGTGATATCATTCACCATCCTGATGCCATACGAGTTCTGGTAAATGTGATCCGTGGGTTGACTGATAGTTGGAAGGGGTTTGTATACACATTCACTGTGTCCTAGACGCATCTAGATAATTGGCTCTTCTCTTCCAATTAAATGTTTTATTACACTACCTGACTAGTTAGGGCGCATAGAATCGAGGATATATTTAACAACCACAAGACCGTACAAGAGGGATAACACAATGGGACTAGCTGGGGAGTACCCCATCCCCGCTGTAATGGTATGTGACGTTCACTGCCTAGGTCGACACTGCTCTGCAGATAAATAGCTCTTTGAGGCTGCACTCTCTATATAAGGAGACACTAACCAAGCAGGACACCAACTCCCTCGGCAACACCAGTTTTTAATGCCATTCTTCCATTAGGCCGCCGTCAGTGGATGTCTGTGTACACCCCTGTATATACTACTTGTTGTACATCCACCCCAAAGACTCCCCTCCCTTCGTGTCGCATGGACGTTTTTAACGACGTACTGTTGTCTGACCTTCATGGAGCAGAAACAAGGAGACAGTTAATCTAATTCAAACACATCCATTCTTTATTATTGTTTTATCCTGCAAAACGGTTTCATCTAACCGTATTAAAATTCCCGATGCAGTGTCAGCACTTCAGGATATTTCTGTCCAATTTAGTTCCCAGTCACCTTATACTCTCCCCGATAAAACCGAGCCCGTCGGGTGCGCCCAGAGGTGTCGTCTTCTACAAAAGAAAGTCCTAGAATTTGAGCAGGGGGCCGGGACAAGACTGGAATTAGGCGGGGCTTGGCCAGCGGTCACCCGGGGAGGCTTCTGGCCTCCGGGGCGTGGGCGAGCATTTCCTGGGCCTCCCCCGTAATCAGGCTTGTTTATGCGCCACCACGACTACCAGTTATACTTGTTTGCATCTATATTTCCAGAGCATACACTTTTTTAAGGGCGAGGGAGGTCCTCCTATCTTATGTTTATTTCACCATGAGCCACCCCGTGTGTTCAGACATTTTAAATGTTGGTTTAATGAATATTTGAATGTCTGATAAGCTACTGTTGTTTTTAATTAATTTTCCCACGTCTGATTGAGGGGCATGTAACGCCTAACTTGATCAATGGACAGACCTCCTGGCCACCTGCTATCTTTATACAAGTTCATATAAACCATACATTTGTTAAGTATGGACACATATCAATTGCCCTTTCTATACTGCCAACATAAAACCAATCATTGGCGGGGAGAACGGCAGACAAAGAGAAGAGACTCTCCTGTAATAATAGCCTTGGTCCGGCGCTGGACTTATTATTTCTTACCGCTCTCTGACTGCGGCCAACAAGGTCCTCCAGTACGGCCATGGTAATGGGCGGAGATCAAACATGTCTGACCTTCGACGTGACAGAGATGCATGCGGGCCTTAATGTGAATCTCTGATCACTGGAGCAGAGTACACAGGCCGGGCCTGCCGTGACACGGGGCCTGACGTGACAAGGGGGGGTGACCAAAAAAGATTCACGAATCCTAAATTCAATAAATAGTCACGATTCCAAATTTTGGGTTCGTGAAGGATTCGTGGTCACGAATCTCATGTCTTACTTTTTCCATTTTTTTTCCATTTTTTCCATTTCCAAACTATTTAATAATACTCTAATGTTCTTCTCAGGGATAGGAGAAAGCAATTTACACATAGATACATACTTTATTGAGGGAATTTTGCATATTTGAGAAGGTTCGTGAACACTCACAAAGGTTCGTGAAAGTTTTCTGGACCCACCCAAGGTTCGTGAGGCACGAAATTATTACCACGAATATTCGTGAAAGTTTTTTGGTCGCCATACCAGGCCACTTTGGGCCTCCACACAGGGGCCAGCCTCTCCCTGCTCCAGCATGGCTTACAAGTAACCTACACATGCCATTTGACACATATATATGTAACTAAATACCCTGTAATACCCATGCAAGACATGGGTTTCAGACAAGGAAGGGCGATGTGAACAACTGCGTCATGTTATTTTTTGTTTCTGGAGAGCTTACATTAATCACGAGGTATTTTAGTTCATTATTATTAAACACTGCTGTCCTCGTTGATAATGTTTTTTCTTGATGAACTTGATAGCGGGAGGAAGCCTATCAATATACAAACATCGCTTGCAATAGGAGTAACATGTGTCCCCGCATTTAGAGACAATAGAGGCATGGATGACCATGTTTTGTATCCGTTTTGGAATAATTTAATCCACATCTGTTTTACTTTGTTAACGAATCAGTCGCATTAACCACCTTTTCTGCATAAAATGGTGAGAGACGGGCATATTATGCATCCATAAAAAGCTATTACATTAAGGAGATGTCTACCATACACATTCATTTATTAAACCAGGCGAACAATATGATTGAGATTCAAGGATAAACAGTGATGCATCATGTCAGTAAAAACAGTTTTTCTCGTTTAGTCCACAACAGCACGGCTGACGAGCACACTTGTACTCATATATAAGGGACAGTATGCCAATTTCTGACGTCGACTTTGCTCTAGGCCAAAAGAATACGGGAGTACAGAAGAAAGGGTGAGTTTAGAACAAGAAGAAGAGAAACAGAGGCGTGTGTGTGACTTTACTGCCTGGACACACAAAACATTTTCAAGGCCGGGTTTTGCGCTGCTCAGGGATAAACTACTATAACGTGAGTGTAAAATTACTGGAGTTCTTTGTCGTTCTAAGAAAAAAACAAAAGCTTAAAGATTTATCAGCTGTTTATCAACATTTTAACGTGTTATCCCTTTTCTCCTGTTATTAGCTAGCTTTAAGTGCAGTATCACTCCATAATGATATCATTTTTTTATCTTGTCGACTACTAAAACCTTTACCAAACGAGAATGAAAAGCAAAGTATAAATCCAATACCCATACACGCGTGTGAAGACCGTATAGGAACAGCGGAACAACCATTGATCCGTTTATTCATGAAATACAAAAATTCCAAAGCCTTGGGTAGATTCCGCCTCCATCTGGCCCTCTTTTTATTTTCCAAAACTATACATCCGCTCTAGACTTAGCGCTCTTTAACTCAGAATCCGATCCCCAATGTTAGGGGACGCTTAGGAGGCCTATCAGTTTGGCATACATTTCCAATGGCAATGTGACTTCCACGTTAAATGGGGCGTGTAATTGGGGACTCTACTGGCCGCGGGCCGAGCTGCTCGCCTGCCGTGAGCCGCTCACCGTCTGAGCTGCTCAGTGACGACGACCAACCTATCAGAATGCGTAACCATCAATCGGCGACTCCTCCTCCCCTGATGACGGCCAGTGCCGTGATTCACCCCGTGAAAATGACCCCCTTTATTGACGACAGAGCGCCTTTCTGCATAAGTACTTAAGTTCGCAGTGGCCCCCGGCAGGAGAGGGATTTTCTCTACGACTACTCGCTGGCAGATACATGCATGGTAATGTTTCCCTGCCCTAAAGGGTTCTGGGCAACCATGAGCACCAGAAGGGTACAGGGTAAATGCAGCATTGAACAAAATGGGATCTGCTTCTTCACATTCAGATGACAATCACATTGGAGGTACAGCCTGTGCCCAGACTATTTTGAGTACAAAAAATGAGGTCAAACAATCTGATATTCCTTAAAGAATCACAAATGTGTGACAAAATAGTGAATCTCAACATGATCTTTCAAAATTTTCTTGTGAACAAAGATGAGCGCAGGCCTTAATTGTTGAATTGTAACTCACTTCAGTGGTAAATTTTACCCACTGTATTAATATTTAATACCCATTAGTCAATGCCATTTGATTGTATTTCAGATCATCTAGCGGAATTCATGGGTATTAATCCCTGCATATTCCATACATTCCGGGTACGGCACTAAGCTAGAGACCAACCCCAGTCATGTAGACAGCTTCCCGCCTTTTAGATGTAGTCAGAGGCGGTATGAGACTGCAGCATGCAGGACCAATATTCCTATATTATTGAGATACCACATTATGGGTGGAGCCCATTTGGTCCCGGGGACGGCGAGGAAACTGCTTTATCTTATTGAACATCAAAGGTACTTATGATCAAGTGAGTGTTTTTGTGTCGGGTGACAGTCTGAAGGGAGCTAATTATCCGTCATCTCTGAGTCAATGATAGCCTACTGGAGGGCCCCTCCAGGAGATGAGGTTCCCCGAGGAGTCCTGATTCGTATTCTACAGTAGGACGCAGTTATACAAAATATAATTGGCTAGTGGATGCTGCTGGCATTGACTATGCGTTCAGATACATGATAAGCTATGCATATACAACTGCCTACAGAAAATGCACATTCGGATTTCGGACCAGTCGGTTGAAATGACAAGCTTCCAGTTTGAAGAGTCATTATAATGATTGTGATGGCACGTATACCCGACTCCGCTCTTCAGACCTTTAGGGTTATATTGATTAGATATCCATTAATATAATCATAAAAGGACAAAACGTTTCTCCGAACCGCTTGGCGACGAAACGAGCGGGTGAGTGTTTAATCAGGTGAATGGTTTATGCATTTATAGCACGGCGTATAGTTGTTTATGGACCGGTATCTTATTTTGTATTATTGACTCCACTTATCAGCCTAAAGCAGCCCTCCAGTGACTGTCTACGCCGCGTGTACTAATTACATTATGACGATGTTTCGACGGATATGCGTATGACTTTAGAGGGTTTTAATTTACATAACCACTGAATTAAAGGGTGTGTCTATATTGGAACGTAACTGTTTTCCATCCACCATGTAAGGATAATCAGATCCATTGGTCTGTGTTCTCCTGTTCTGCTTTTCCCTATATTGATAAGGTATATACCTGTATAGAGTTACATGAGTTACAGAGTACGTCATATAGCATGGTTCAGAAATGTCCAAAGAAGTAAACATAACATTACAGCTTGCCGATGTTATCTGGTTATAGTTTTGGTAAACCTTCCTCCCCAAATCTCTTGTTCTCTAGCATAGCTTCCCGGTCAATTCATACCCCTCAGAACGGGCCCTGTTCTCATCTGTGTCCAACAGTCACTGTGGATTACCCCGGAGAGCAGCTCGGCGAGCTCTTAGCGAGCAGATCGCTTTTCTCCCAGTAAGACCTCTGCCCTGACCGGCGCTGGCCTCGGTTTCCGGGCCTCTGCTCGTGAGGCAATATGTCCTAGCCCTACTCATTTCTGACTACATAATGCAGTCGGAAGGCTGGCCCCAGTAGTGGTCGGGGTGAGTAGGGTAGGGCGAGCAGTGGAACACTGTGTCTGTGTCTGAGGGTGGGGCAGCAGGGTGATAAAGGAGCAGCTCGTGGGGTTGGGGTTGGCCGGCAGAAGAAGGCAGGCCCAGGCACGCGTGAGCTGCTCGCCAGGGCCGACCTTGGGTCAGACGCAACTCCTTCAAGATGCGTCCACATTGCACATTAAGGCCTTTTGCTTTAATGCGTCTCCGTGGTAATTGGGAGCGGTGCGTGTCGGGCCGCTCGTGTCGCCGCCAGCCCCCGGCCCGGGCGCGGGTAAACACCGGAGGCCCTCCAAGTGGGCACGGCCTCGTCATCCCCCACTCCTCCTGCTCCTCCTCAGCCATGCTAACCCCCGCCCCACCCTCCTTACAAAGCCGCGATAAGTGCAGCCAGACACGGCCCTCCTCCTGTAGCACACGCAAAGGGCAGGCACAACACGGACAGGGTCCTTAGGGCCGGGCCGCAGCAGGGACGACAGGACGCGCTGAACCCAGCGTCTTCTCCAGGGCACACCCCTGCCGACTTGGCCTTCTGCCAACTTACACCATTTCATTGGCAGATCGTCATCTCTCCCCATAGAGTTGCCTACATCTTCACGCTGACCTCAATGCAGCCTGACCTGCTTGTCTAGAAGAGAAAAGGTAACGTTGCTCCAGCTGCATGTCCTGGTTTACCCGGTGTACGGGTGCATCGTAATTCACACCTCATGTCTCTTGGTTGCATGCACATTCATAATGTGGCTTCCCATGTGGCTTCCCACTCTGTCGCGCTTGACTTCTTGCTAGAAATCTATGGGCGAAATGAAGATAACCCAATACAAAGCGCTTGAAAACGTGGAACATGGTCTGTAAATATAGAGCCTCACAGGCAATGTAACCGCGCGGATTTGTCTGTGAAACGTTATCCCTTAACTATAGAATAGTGATCCACGACTAGCAGTCCAATCCTATCGAACCACCACAGTAAATTAAAGGGGCATTATCCCATGGGCATCGCCGTGCTAATGCTCCTGATTTATAAATATACTTTTACTGTTCTATTGTGCAATGCTATAGTCCTATACGTCATGCTAGGTGAACAAAGCGACTGCTCTAGTGTATTCATTTGTCAAGCCGAGACACAATAATACCATCCGAGTAATTGATGGTCAGACTACATACCAGGGTGCCGGCACCACGTGAGGCAGCATTCATTTCACGCCGAGTAATCAGTGCTAATCTAGCAGACGACATTTTAGGGTCGACCAGCAATTGTTCCCGCCTGATACCAGGGCAGGCGCATGCGCCAACGCCTCATCAGCGGAGGGGATTGACCGGTAGGGGTCAGGTCTGATTGACTTTAATTGTGCCTCCCCGGTGCTGGGCAGAACGGACTGCATCCCGGGATCCGGTGTTTCCTCTATTTCCTCCACGTTAGCGGACATTGGCAGTCGCAGGCTTCTTTTGATTTCAGTAGGAACCATCGTGACCGGTATTCATTAGGCAATGTAAATGTACACACCTGTCAATGGTGTGTTATTCAGAAAGAAGATGGCACATGTATTCAGTTCAACACAGCAGAGCTATTCAGTGGCGGATCCAGCTTTTTGAATAAAATGGGGGTGCGCTAATAGAAAGGGAGGTGGGGGCGCCCCCTAATTTCCAGAATTTTACATTTAAAAAAGGTAACATGCAAAGTGTCTGCAGTCATGTCTAATGTTATAACAGTTAGTTATAAAGGTCTACTTTACGAATTGTCAATTTCTTATAAATCCAGAGCTGAGTTCATACCTAGATGTCATACCTATAGACAGATCAGCTGATAGACCTATGCACCAAGAAAGGGTGACTTTAAAAGTTATGGAAAAAGGCATTTTTTTCAAACAACCACATATTTCTAGGTAAATGAGCTACAGTATTACTTCATATACCATAGGATTCAGAATGAATTGGACAATCCATCCAGAGTTGTTTTGTAAAACATATCATAGAATGAAAACGTTCTATTTAGAACCAAATTCGGAAAAACGAAAAAACTTTTCCTATTAAGTCATACAATCTGATTAGAGGCTCTATAGAAAGAATGCAATGTTTTTGATATGTGAAAATAAATTTATTAGGCATATCTGTCTTTACTTGAAGGTTACAATGATGTATAATGTTAGTGGCTGTTATGTATATTCATAATTTTACAACTAAATCTTAAAAAATTCAAAATGGCCAAAAAGTGCAAAAATTGATAATTTCAGAGATTCGGTGGTAAATGTGAAAATTCTTGATATGAAAGGTCTTTTGTGCATCAAATCATTAGAAATTGGGCTATAATGTTGTATAACCACTTAAAGGAAAGACAATAATGTCTTCTACATCCTCAGGTATCCAATAAATGAATCTAAAGTTCATAATTATGGTGTGATTTACATGCTTCATATATGGCTGTAAAGAGATGAAAAAGTCAACCTTTCTTAGAGCATGGGTCTATTTTATAGATACCTATAGAGAAAAACAATCTGATCTAAAACCTGTAACAAAAAACACATTTATAGGGGTAAATAACATTTACGCATATTAGGCCTATGTATTAGAGTTTGACATGATCAAATAGGCCTAGGCCCTATATCTATGTATGGCAGCATATTCAGCTTTTCAAAAAGGCGGCCCAACTTAAGCATGAAATAATATATTATATAGATATGTATGTCTGAAGGTATATTCAATACCATGTTGGCGCCAACGAGGTCAATTAAACTTGTACCCCTGTGGGAAAGGGATGGTTCAGGTAGTGGATAGAGCACCTGCCTCTCATGCCATGGGCCTGGATTTAAATCCAAGCTGCTAATACGTTTTTCGTCACCATTGGCTTAGTCAATCTGTCTATGGGTTAGTTAAAAATATGTAAGAAAGTTCAGACAAAAATGCAACGTCAAAGGGACTAGTTTACATTTTTGCAAAAAGTTCGGACATTTGACTCACTTTCCAATCTTCACTTTTTTCAGCGTATTAGATGTATATTAGTAATTTATTAGAGGTATACCTTCGCCGAGTTCATACTGAAGCATCTCGTCTGTTACAATGTATGTGTCTCTGGGCCCTTGTGTCTCCGGGCCTGTGAACACTGACAGGCTCTAAATGAGATAGCAGGGCCTAGGGGATCTCTTATCTCTACAAGAGGTAGGCCATCGCCATCCTTTATCCCTTATCTTAACCCATGCTCCTCCCTGCTTTCTTCCCCGGCCACTCACTTCGTTTACCTCTCTACCCCCTGTGTCCTGTGAGTAGGCCTGCCGCCCTCTGTAGTACTCGAGCCAACCACATTATATCCCACTCTAGTTATGGAAGGTTCCCTTCCTCATCCTATTACCTTACATTCCCTCTTAACGAGAACCTTCCCCAGCCTCCTCATTTTCCTATTTCATCTCTCCGTCATTCCCACCACATAGGCATCCACCCGTTGCTGGAGCTGTTTAATGATTTCGGTAAAAGTGACATGGGAATCAGAGGCTATGGGCGAGGTGAGTGGGCGAAGGTTGGGACTCGGACCCGTGTAGGTTGAGGTCAACGCGGGGGGTGCATTGATCAGCAGGATGACCGGCCGGGCCCCCTGCTGAGAGGGGGTGGTGCTGGAGGTGGGTCAGCCCAGGCCGGGCAGATTGGACCTGACCTGGGAAATAGCTGATGAGGGTGGAAAGGGCGGGAATGGCTACCGGCCTATCGTACGGCTTCTATCTATCTATTGGGGTGCCGCAGATCACATAGCCCCGCAAGCCTTTAAAACTGTATTCCGGTCCATTTTGAAATTCCATACGTAGCTCCGGGTATTGGTATATTAGCTAACCTTACGCCCTTCCCATAAGGACGCTGAGTTCATATCTATAGTCTACCTTACACACTTTTCCAAAATATTGGATTTGTCTAGGCCTGAAGACGATGTATCAGAAGATATGCCATGGCTTTGTATTCCCTCCTCACGTGCTATCTGGTTAAATGCAACTGGTCATTTATTTATTAAGATGGTATTTTATTGGAATTGGACAATTGAATTATGGATGGACCTTGGTATAGCGTTGAAGGTTTTACATCTAAATACATTCATTATTTGTATTACCTGGCTAATTTACGCTGATGTATTCATACATTAAGTGATCTACTCGGCTGTAACCGAAGCGGCCACCCCGATCATAAACAGTCGGGCCGTAAACAACGCTGTCCATGGTTTGACGGGCTTTACTCTAGCTATAATAATGGTAATATGGGGGGGTCTATATATCAATTCAGACAGGATTAATTGTAATAGGATGTGTAGATTCGGTAAGCATATTAGTTCAATATGCCACATAAGACTAAATATGATGAAGGTTTCTATAGAATTATTGGTAAATGTTTTCTATCATCTGAAACCCAGTCTAAAAAGTCCCCATCCCCTTTTAGAACACATATATGAATGATAACAGGGATATCTTCAACTTCAATGTCTATAACGTCTCTATTGTTCAATATTCAAAGAATCGTCCTCATAGAAAATGCAGTTTATAGACATGGTATCAGGAATGTAAGGATAAATTCATGTAGGCCCCTATGTTTTGTTTTCATATATCATTCAACCGAGATAGCCGGGTTTTAGTAGGTTAAATTAATAGTGGAAAGGGCTCTCGATCCCTAGTCCGCGTTAACAAAAGTTTGTTGGTGGGTCATTTCCGGGGGACACAGGCAAAGATGGCTGCCCCCACAGAGTGACTCCAGTTCATAGCATAGTACCTGTATTCTAGCAGTAGATGGAATTCAAATACATGCCATCAGGATGAAATTCAAATTCAGCGAATACCTACCTATGGTGCCATGCCACGATGCCCAAACATCGGAGGGAGACCAATAGAAAGGTACGGCAAAGAATAAAAGCACAACAATGATAGAGTTCGAAGAACTGAGTTGGAGAGTATGTTCTATGCAGCAGTGTATACGTGCAGCAGCACGCCTACAGATGGACCCGTCCTCTAGGCCGGGCCAGCGGAAATCAGAGAAAGGCAATGATATCTTGGTGAGGAAATGACGTGAAGGGGTGCCAATGGGCGGCCGCCAGCCTGCCCACTGGTCAGGCAGCTCCAAATGACGATCTGCAGGCCACCGGACGAAGAAATCGGTCGGCAAATTGAGTAGAACGTGCTCGGGTGGGTTGGGAGGTGGTGGGCACTGGGTTGGTAGAAAGGGGAGGTCTATTGGTGGAGTAGAATGGGCAGCGTGAGGAGGAGAGAGGTGGGGGAGGGCGCAGGAGGGCTGGTGGATCTGGCGTTTTTCCCTCTCGCAAGGTTTAGGGAATTACTTGCTTTCATTGGCGTAAGGACGCAGCCCCATTTCCCACATCCGGCCAGGGCGAAAGTGAGGCCTTCATGTATTCATACGCGCACTTCTGGTGCAGTGATATCAGCCTGTGTCTGAAGGATGTAGGCTCAGTAGGAGGCATTCTGCATGCTATATAGTAGGTCCTAGTTCCAGTACGGGAAAGGAGGGTTGGGGGCCGGTTGCTATTTGGAGAAACGGGTAGGTAGGTGGGAGGGGGATTGGGCGGGGGAGTTGGATGGAGGGCAATCCATCTCGCTCGCTTCAGGCCCTCTCTACCGCCACACCCAGGGCCTAATTCCCCTCGCGGAGCTGCGAGCCGGAGGTGTTCGGTGCCGGCGGAGGAATACACGGCAGGCAATCAGGCCACTGAATGGCGCCACCTAGCGGCGCGAATTAACCAGGGTCACGTGCCGCCCGAGATGGGGGTGTACGCCGCCAGGGAGCGCCCCTCACCTGCAAGAGGCGCCGGGAGGCCGAGGGTCAAGGCTTGCAGGGCTTCGATACGGCAAGGGTTAAAACTCTTCCAGGCATTAGGGCTCTAGCGCATCCAGCATGGCCATGGGTTTGACTTGATGAAGAGTAGGGTTGGGTAATGCGGACTGGAAGGTGGAGAGGAAACCGCTTATTTATCCCCTGATTCCCGCCTGTCCTGTTAGGGCTTCCAACACCTCTTTCTTATAACGCTCGCCGAGCACCTCGGGACATGGCCAGTTCCAGGGCATGGGGGACGTTCCCTGTTCTCCAGGGCAATGACTAAGCAGTCTTCTTAGTTAAAAGAGGGTTGTTTCCTAGAACTAAGTCCATGGTGTTTCTCATGTTCTTGTCTCTCCACGGTACTCTTTTTTTGTATAGTCCTTTCAGCGTGTCCTACATTTTGGTTGGTGCTCAAAAAGACTTGCTTGTAAATGAGACGTTTGCTGTTCTCCAGAGACATGACTGGTCCACTAAATTAAACAAGGCTGCTTTTAAAGAACTTAATCCATTATGTTTCTTATAACCTTATCTTTCCGTGGGGCCTCTTCATGCTACTCTCTTTCAACAAGTCCTACTTTTTGCTCCATACTTAAATTCTTTCCTTTGATTGGAATGAGCGCCCCTGGAATCACATTAAAACTTCATGATATTTCCAATGGGACAATATTATTGGCTGTTATAAAAGATGCATATATCTGGATAGACTCATTCACACGTCCGTTCACCAATCATATTTCATATAGGCTTGCTTGCAGGATTAGAAACACTTCAGTCTATTTAAATAGTTTGGGAAATTAAACGAAACAGAATAAAATGATAACAACCAAAATAATACTGTTGGTATAGTTAACCCTTGCCACCCGCCAGATGCTCTGAGACATCACCAGCATATTTACTCCAGATGCCTGAGAGCATCACCAATATAAACACATCAGATGCTTTGAAGCATATTTTCAATAAATGTAATAATAGTGAATTTAAATCTAACTACTTAAGAAAAAATAACTGTTGCTTTAGACAGCGCAAACATCCATAAAATGGAATATCTAACATTGACCATTTTGAAAAAAATATTTTTTGATTTCATAATTATGTGGCTAAATTTAGGTTAATATCAAAACCTATTGTATTAACCTAATCTCATATAATTTTAAGTAGAAATAGGTGAAGGAAGATCTTCTAGACATGACGTCGTATCCACGTTAATTATAGTACCTTTATAAAGTGAGACGATACGTTTTGCTATAACAAAACCGATCACTCATTCATACCCACTGTACACGTAGGAGGTCACTTTCTGGGTTAAAGAATAAGGTAATATATATCAACTACTTTAGAGAAAAACATACTTTCAGATCTGTTCACAATCATAGATTTTCAATTAGCCTACAGATTGAAAAGGAAACCATTTGTTATCATAATTTTTACAAGTAGGCTACAATATGATGCAAACACACAACCAGTTCCGTAAGCCAATCACAACTGCATTGCCAACACCAATTCAAATTAATGTAAAAGTTTCCCTAATGGAGCCTCAGTTACTCTGCAGTTTTGCAATGTTTTTGGTGTAACCTTCCCCCGAATTGACAGCTATTTCTGTCATGTCAAACTCTCAGGGTGGATCGGGATGTCAATGATCAAATACTCTTGTAATAACGGGCCAACAAGAGAAAAATTACAAAAGTAAAAATCCTGATTGCATGGATTCTTGGAAAAGATGAGCAACTCAACCATCAAGCCGGATAAAGGACGGGTGACGGTGAGGAAGTCACATTACTGAGACATTCGGATTACCAATCTTACTTTCATTTATCTCCTATCCCACTGTGCCAGTCTCGCACATCCTTCATCGAATACGCCGATTGTTGGTTTCTTTCATTTTATAATTTCACGGTAATTAAGTTACCACTGAAGGGAGAATAAAGTATCATTACATTCTGCTACTGGGACAAAACATTAATGCACCGTTTAAGATTATTTCTGAAGTCCTTTTCAGTCCGTCATACAAAAGAGTTATTCATACCTCGATGTAATGTAATGGTAATGGAACTACCTAAAAGAATATAGAATATAAATGGCCCGACGCATTTTTAGTGTAAAATGCATAAATTAACCTACTTACATCAATTTTGAATGGCTTTTTATCTAACGCTTGTCATCCCATGTATTCAAATACTTGGGTTATAATGCTAGTTAATAACACCAACCAGAGCAGATCCATATCATTTAACTAATTACATGCAGAACACACATTTTCTCTCTCACGTTTTCATTGTTTGTCTTTGCTTGCCAAAGTTCCTTTCTTTCAGATCATTTTAATTATCAAAAACAAATAACCTGCAACATCCTATTTCTTTTCCAGTTTGGCGTATATGGATTAGAACTGTATTCAACCACAATAATTATACTAGTTTAATTTTTTAGGTAAAAAGAGATAAAGACGCAGTTTTGCGAGACTAGTTGATTAATCAAGAAATAAAATCTTCCTCTAGAAGATATCCACAACTAGTGGCACCACAGAGAGCATTTTAGCAATGAATCTACAACGAGAAGTAGAAATGCACTATACACTTCTGGCTTTACTGTGGTTATGCCCTCAATTCAATTGGTTTGGCCACGCTCCACTCTGAGTTCCGTGTGCCTAAACGTTGGACGGCAACCCATTTGGGGAAAAGTTCATTAGGCCGACCGGTGACCGTCTTATTCCTGACGGCTCGACAATGGCCCTCGAGGGGATGTTCCCACCAAGCAAGATTGTCATTGGCCGAGGACAATAGGAAAGGCTGATTGCTATTGGTTGGCGGCCGGCCCATTGTTCTGAGTAATTGAGACTGATTGGCTACTTTTAATGGTCCCCCTGGTCTTGAGACGTCCATGTGGATGATAACGCATCATGACCCTTTACAATGGACCTGCTCTCATTAATTAGTCAACCCACCCATTATGACGCAACATAATCACTGCTCACATTTTGTTAGCAACTTCTTAACCAGTGTATACATTAATATCGTTTCAGCTTTAATTACGTCTATCTCTGTTTTAACTTACAGTTTTCGATTGCAATTAGATTTGAAATGTTTTATTCTGGCAACTGCGGGCTCTTGTTACTGGTAAAAAGAGACGTACAGCCAAATCTTAAGTTTGGTGACCAAACTGGTATGCCGATGAAAGTGTGCAATAACAATAGATTGACATTAGAAATTTGCTGAATGTTGCTTTCAGCTAGGAGAAGATTGTTGTCAACGTACTAAAAGGGACTATATATAACAGGAATAAACGTGACATGCTAACTGATTACTGAAGAACTGATCGAGGTCTTGCCTGAAGCCGTTAACATTAATAGGCTTGGTTACTCAGGTCAAATATGGCTAATCAGTGCATTTAGTGAGAAATGACACCCAATTAGCGTACCTAAAGACACACTCTGACTTTTTGAAACGTGAGACTCCGGCAGTTAGTTCTATCCAATTCCCTCTTCATTCCCCGGGGTCCCAATAACCTTCTCCATTCATAATCCCCATTCCTCATGCAATCACGCAGTAAAAATACCTGCCATGTTTGATATGATATTTTATTCAACATATGCCATGGCTTTAGTCAAATAAATCAACATATAGCAAGGTTCGTCGGCCGTAAACAAGTACTTAATTGATAGAGGCCTAGATTATCTGTTGCTTTTTAGTGTTGTGAAGCGCGGCCAGCCAGGTGTATGGCCTATAAGCCGGTCCAACTGTCAGTCAGCCCGTGGCCGCAGTAATGAGGCTATTAACGTCCAGCACGACACCTCGTCCCCGCCACAACACAGGCAAAGTAAAAGGTGGCGAGAAGAAAGTGCTTCTTGTCGAGTGCGCAGGCAGGGTGCACTGCTGAGATGTTTGTCTAACGAAAACCCGGCGCAAATATTAGGTCCAGCGACACAAATTACACGAGCGCTAAATATTGATGTAGAAGGTGTGACGTCAACATACTGTAGGCAAGATTTACTCTCCTGTTGCTTTGTGTTAGTCAAGGAATAGTCTTGCCTTTAGACATATTAGTTAGATGTAGGTAGTGCTGTACATTCTTTTGGCATTTAAGCCATTATCAGGTATCGCAATGAAACAGAATTGTAAGTGCCAGCAAATAATTTCTAGAAGGCGGTTTATTTGTAACGTAGGAATATACATATCTAGATAATCAAAAAACTAAATGGGATACAGAAAAACAAAACAATAGGCCTTACACTGTGTAATTGGGCCAAGGTTATATATCAAGAATAGTAATTTTTATGCAAAGGTGTCATTCATAAAGTGTTCAGAAACGAGGGCAATGGTCTTATGGCGTTTCTTAGAAAGCCTATGCGCCACCTTCCCTATTCTTTAAGTCGACAATGCGTCTTTCGTATCACACAAACGACAGTACAGCCCAGTTAACAAAACAAAATGAACCGCATTGAACTGAGTTTCACACGTGCCAATTATAGTATTCACTAGAGATAAACAATTTGTCTGTATGAGAATATATGGTGTACATTGTGAGAGAATTTCTGATGGAAAACACAACCTTGTTTGAGTATACAGCGGAATCAAATCATGTTGATAGACATAGGGAGGTTGGGAGTTTTCAAATCCCCCATTCCAGGCCCCATTGGTCATTGTTTACTTTACAGCCCTTAACAGATAAGGCCTGTGTGGTAAGAGGCATGATAAGGGTGGCAGACTATGGTTCCCACCTCTCTGTTGTGGTAGTCAACCCACTCAGGCATTGTCTTACTTGATGACAACACCTGGATGCAAATAAGACACTGTACATACAACCTATTTAGGGGTTCCTCAGAGGGAAGGGGAAGTGGTAAGTTTTGCCTACCTATTACTCATTATTACTCAGTTTTATCAAAAAATGCCAAAGGGAGCATGGGGTTCATTACTGCAGCAGTTGAGATAAAATGATAATGTTATCTGTTTAGATACTGTTGTCCTACAGCAGTGGCACAAAGGTAGTGGGTTTTTGGTAGCTTATCAGTGGTGGAGGGGTCTTGCTTGTCCCCTGACAGGCCTGATCATGAACTGGGGGGACAATGGCCGCCTCCATGGTGCATCTCCCTACAGGCCTATAGGTAAACATGTGACGTTGTCGCACAAGCAACGAGATTATTGTTATGCATAATCATCTATATTTGCACGAAGTTGTGTAATTTAGACTGTGATTTATACCAATAATACTGATATAATTACTACGTTATAAGGGAAGTCTTGTGTACAATGTCCATGACAAACTCCCATTTCTATATACTACTCACATGAACATAAATTGTCGCGTACAAAATTAGGTCAATTCACGTGTGTCACGTATGTGCACCCCATGTTGAAGCGACGCACATAAAGCTTAGGAAAGTACTGCATTCTATTGGCTCCATTGATTGAGGCTTCGGTATATATAATATATTATATATATATTTACGGTATAGCTTTATTCTGGAAACTTTAAGTTGTATTACTTTAAACAATGGTTAGTCAGTTTATTAAAAGTAAGACACCTGCGCTACGAATCCAATCATCTGAGCCCTAGAACAGCGCGAATCTGCGCATGCTTCTCTATATTGTGTGGAAGATGTAGGCTACTAGTGGTTATAAAACCTGCGCTTGTCATGGACCATTGATTACCCTAGAATTGCTCTGTAACAATGGGACACTGAACGGCGCCATAGAACCTAACCGTTAATCATGTTGATCCGTTGGAAACGTAAGACACTCAGAATGTTACATCTAGAATCTACAATGGCCTGAAATCTTTATGAGCTACGTCAAGAGCCCCATCCTCGCAGTTCGCGAGAAGTCACGAGAAGGTTAGCCTAATGCCATGACGTTGCCCCTATCATCCTCCTCAGTAGAGGCGCAGCGCCTGCGCCCCGGGGCCGCCGCATCAAATATCCGGCAGGTCGACATTGGTGCGCTGAGCCAATCAGCAACTACAAACAACGACCGGGGCCGCCGCACCTCTAATGAGTCGAGGCTTAAATAATGTAGCCAAACGATGCGCGATCAATGCCTGCGAGTTGGTCCTACCCGATAACTGCTGATCTAAAAGCGTCAACTTTAGAGAACCCTTAGCATGGCTGACTTTGCGTTGCCTGCCACCTGACAAAAGGCAGATGCGCAAATCATTAGGCCTACTGATGCCCTTTTTGAACTTTGTGTTATATGCTCCTTACTCCAATGTGATTATCTACCGTAACTCTGCCAACGACAGCACTACCTATGCCGTCAAAACAATGTACTGTATTCGAGACAATATTACTGGAATTGACTTATAGTTAATTGTATGCGTGACAATGTAATTATGATGACATAAGTATAATAAGAGACGGAGAATTGGTGCTTGTTGCATACATCAATGGCTTTGTCCACTTCCTAGACGTCGCTAATAATTGTTTCACAACAATTATACAATACTATATTTCTCGAATAGTGTCTGAAAGGAGAATATGGTACTTATTGGGTCTATATTGTGACTTCCCTTATACTGCGTGAATTAAATGAGTGATATAGGCCTATAGGCTAGTGCTTGAAACCCTAGACTTTAATGACTCTATGCATCACAATAATCTCGTTGCTCATGCAACAATGTCGCAAGGTTATGTTCTTTATGTGTATAATTCAATTTTGCTTCATACACAAACAAGGCTGTGCTCCACAAATTAGAGTGTATATATTCTGTATTATAGTCAGATCAAAGGACATTACAATTGTCTGCTTGGCGTGTATACAAAGCCTTCTAAAGGCAACTTTACGTTTATTGAATACATGTAATTAATATACTCGATGTCACATACATAGTGTGAGTAGTATATGAAAAGAGTACATTAATTATTACCATGTGCATAGTTCATCTTGTAGGCCTACATGTGACGTCTTGTATGCTGCCTTTACAATAGGTACATGACGTAGCACACACGACGTTGTGTACATAGCTGGTTCTGTGGGAGCACAGTCAACAATGCATGAGACTACTATAGATCTGTATGCGTTTGTCGTACCATAATTTATAGGATATAATAGATTATGAATTCGGTGAATAATATCTTCGAGGACGTTTAATATCAAAATCACATTTGAGGTTGTAGATGGGGTCTCATGTCCTGTGTCGATTCTAAGAAACGCGCATGACCCCTGTCGTTATCGCGAATGATTGGCTATATCCCATGCCGATTTTCAAGATGCCCATATCACCTTGCCGATTTTAAGGGTCCCCATACACTTGATATCAAGTTATATCAGCGAACGGAGCCGGAACTTCTAGTATTAACATTCGATCAACTAGACGAACAAATAATATCCATAATCCATGCAATAACACCGTTTGTAATCGCATCAGCTGTGGATTGTGTCTCGCATGGAAGATCTTGTGCACAGGAAGTGGTAAAATCATATCCACATCTCATCCTAGCTACGAGTACATGTAGCTGAGATCAAGATGTGCGAGTTGTAGGCATAACCGTCTGTTGAAGTATCAGGTCACATTAAGTGTGGTACACCCGCCCTGAACCCTCGCTCCGCCATGATCCAGGCCTCCCGCCCATATGAGCCCCACATAACCCTTCTCTGTCTCTGTTTCAGACCCCGGACCCTGACTTGGGGCTCATCACGTGATGGCCCCTTCCCGTGTCGACACCAGGCGGCGCCAGGTGTCCACGGCGTCCAGCGCCAGTCACCATGGCGACCACCACCGACACAGCAGCGCCGCCTCCCAGGTGCCCACCAAGTCAGAGTGCCTCAAGGTAAGCCCGCAGTGAAGATCGACCCAGCTAATATTTGACAAGGGGACGTCCTTAATTACTTGAAATGGACACCCCGTCCTATCTCTTCCTTTAAAAATCATTATTCTCGGATTCGGGACCCCATTGTTGCTAGGGCATAGGCCTTATCTCCTCCATTTTGTCTAAGAATTACAAAAATTTATAAGAATTAAAAAAAGATAAATAAATTGTTCCTTCGGATGCGTGTATAGAGCGGTAATTGTATTTTGCTTTGCCCCAAATCCATCACAAAATAGAGACAAGATCTACATTTTTCAATATACATTCAGCATCACAATGGAATTTCAGATACAAAATAGCTCTAAACCCACCTTTTCTCAATATGAATCACTAAAATTAAATCTTTAGAAAAATATCAAATATCATATTCTAAATACCCAACTTTTATTGCAAATGACAAAAGATAAAGTCAATATCATATTGAAAATACTCGATGTGGTAATGCTTGCATTTCGTTTGATAACTTCTCAAAAAAAAAAAACCAAATCACTAAATAACAAGTACTATTTACCGATTATAGATACCAAATACCAAAATATTTTTCCTGTAAAGTAAGTGCAAGCGTACCAATGGCTATCCCGGCCATGGGTAATTGGCCTTGCCTTATGGGTGTGACCAATTAGCAGTTTGTTTGGCATATAATGTAAATGCTCCAATGAATTCCGAAAGGTGATGTGCATTGTGTATTTATGTTTTCGGTTTCTGTTATGTAAGTGATGGATGAAGGGAATTGCTTAATGTGAATTGAAGACATGTGAAAAATGTTGGTAAACCTGAGGGAGATCCAACACTTTTCTTCGGTCGGATCAGTCTGGAGACAATATTCAACAGAAACGTGATATCTTAGAGATGAACTTCCGTTCAATTTGCAATCATAACTTCGACACGAACATGATCGTTTTCCATATACTACTTACATGCGTATCCTGTTGGATAAACTTTATTTCATAAGTAACCTCTTCTTATAATCAGTCTGATAATATAATTTTGATATCTTTATCAAAGTTGGCCAGGGTCTTGTATGACCTGTGCTCTCAAACAATAGCCCTGTGGGCTGGTTTTCTAACTGTGAAGCCAGTTTCACACTGCTTATTGTTAACTATTTCCTGCTTATAGTGTGGTGCGAACAGCCCGACGTACTGTCACACCGTAATTCTATCCAATTCTGCAACGTTAACCTTAATACTATAAAGCCCTTATTATACTATGCGTCGGGTGCCTGGTCGCGTTGGGTCCTGTTGCCCAACGCGTCTGAGTCGCGTTAGGGGTGTATTAAGGCCATATCACATCACGCAAACGTGATCCGACGCGTAGTGTAATATGGCCTTAAGTTTCGATATATACATAGTTGATTTAATCCATATGCCTTATAGATTGGTTTGAAACATCAAAAATTGCCTTTTCTAGTCACCTTTAAAATGAGTTTCCATAATTCTTGTGAGGTCGTGGAACTATTTTGTAGGCAATGTATAGGTTCATAGTCATCTAGCTTATAATCGCTTACACTTATCCTACCTCAAAGAAAGATAGTTATTTCTATAATTCACCATGATGATGTTTCATACTCACGATTACATGTTCCTGTTGTACGTTAAGTCCTAATTATACTACGCGTTGGGTAGATGTAAAGTAGATACACATCTTACCTTAGAATCTCAGTTTAATTCTGTGTTTACAAAGTTTATTTCATATAAAATTTTTCAACTGAGCAAAATCCGAAATTTAATAAACACCCAAACTAGAATATTGGTTTATAAACAAACAATTGCCCCTTTGGTGGAATATGTGAGCTATATCCTGAGTCATTGTAGAAAGCATGATCTCGATAAACTCCAAAAATTACAAAACCATGCTTTGCGGTTATGTTACAATATAAACAATCCTAGAGATATCAGTGTATGTCAATTGCATTTAGATGCCCATGTTGAAATGTTAGAGACAAGACGTAATAACCAGTTATTGTCGATAATGTATCACTATAGGCTAAATGAACTTTTTACGGTGCAACCAAACAGAATTACTTGTCAGGCTGAGAAGATTATTTTTAGAACTGATATTGTAACATGTGAAATTTACAAAAAATCCCCTTATTACATTGGATCCATGCTCTGGAACCAATTGCCCGCTAAAGGGGGTTTACACAGGCCGTCAAAGTCCCTATGATAGGTCATTGTCGTAAGGCTTGGGATGGCCCCGTTGATTGACTTAGGCCTTACGATAATTCCGATAGTACTATCGGCCAGTGTAAACCAATTTTATCTTAAGAAATAGTCATCGTAAGGTTGTCTTAAGGTTGTCTTAAGGTTGTCCTAAGCCCTCTGCAAAATTATCGGGAGTATGGTGAAAATTTCTGACACGTTTGAAATTTTTTGGAAAAAGCTTAGGAGAATGGGCTTACGACAATAAAATTGGCCTTACAATAATGAAGTTTCTTGTCTTAAGGGCCTCTGTCGGTCTGTGTAAACCCCCCTGGCTCATGTCAGAAAATATATTCTGATACAAACGTATTATAGTTTACGTCAATTGCAACGATTTCTAAGTACTTTACGATGACCATTATCTTAAGGAATTATCGGGCTGTGTAAACCCTTCAGGGTATTGAGGCTTACGGTAATTATTACCGATATTCTACGTCAATGACCTAAATTTACTTTAAATTATTCCCGATAGTCCATTATCTTAAGCCTAACGTAATTGAATTTTCGTAAGGACCTGTTGACGGACTGTGTAAACCGGGCTTAATGTACAATACTTGGATTCAAAATATGACTTCAAGAAAGCCCTCAAACGGCTATGACATTCATTTTGAAAATTGAAGCTTTATTTGACAATTTCAAACTAATAACCTTATAATTTTCTGATCACTGGATGGGTATTGTCAGTTGCCCCGATGCTTATACTAGCTAGGGGTAATGGCAATTCTCAACCAAAATTGTATGACATTCATTTCAAAGTTGAAGCTTTATTTGACAATTTCACACTAATAACCTTATGATTTTCTGATTACTGGGTGAGTATTGTCAGTTGCCCTGATGCTTATACTAGCTAGGGGTAATGACAATTCTCAACCAAAATTGTATGACATATGTTGCTTATTTAGTGGATGAGTGTTGTGAATTGCTCTGATGCTTATATTAGCTAGGGGTAGGGGCAACTCTCAACCAAAATGATATATGATATGATGTATGATTGATTGGTAATTTGATATAATGTTTTCTGTATATCTTGTAAATCAAATCTATACGGAAGATCAATTCGTGTAATTGAGTATAGTCAATTTTAAAAAAAAGAAGAGTATATTATGCTACACGTTTGACACGCATTGGGGGTCGCGTTGGGTCGCGTTGGGCACGCGTTGGGTCGCGTTGGGCAATTAGCTCGCGTCGGGTTTTACAAACATGTCCGTAAATAACGTGAACCAGACACGTTGGGTGTCCTTACCCGACGCGACCCTAGACCCGACGCATAGTGTAATATGGCCTTTATTTTTGTATCTTGTATCTTCTCAAAATTATAATTATCTCTATCGATACCAAAAGTGCAAAACAGAAACCATACGTCATCTTGGAAACCTTTCAGATAATGTGGTAGGTTCATATGATGATTCCTTTAAACCCACCTTGTGCAATCTGCTTATAAATGAATTGTGATTTGAATTGCAATGTTTTGTTGGCAAAGGGAATATGACAACCAGAACGATGCTTAGGATAATGGAGTTACTTTTTTGCCAAGGGAGAGAGAAAGAGTTTTCTGAAATTGGACAGTTTATTATGCCTTTTCATATTGAAAATGTGCAAAAAGTTGTGCATAAAATAATTAAGCTTCTTTTTCCATTAAATCCACAGCACATCCGAGATCTTAACCGTGAGTTGGCGCGTTACGCGGGCCTGTCCTTCGGGCTGGGCGGGTGGCGGGACGGCGACAACCTGAGGGCCGAGTTACGGCGGTCCCAGCAGAGGGCGCACCAGATGGCCACCCACACACGGCTCAGCCTGCTCCAGCTGCTCCGGGGGTGAGTACTCAGAGCGGCTCGTCCTGAGAGCGGCTCGTCTTAAAGCCGCCTCTCCACAGGGCGATCAAACCCCGGCGATATAGATATGTTGCCGGGCGACGTTTGTTAACCATTTCAAATCTGTACGCTGCACCGATCACGTGGCACTGAAATAGGGATAGTGATTGTTATAAAAGTGGTTCTGTTGGTCCCCGGCTGACAAACTCCTCTTTGTCGCCTTGTGGAGATATGGCATAAGCCCGTTTTACACTGGTCGATTTTGCTGCTGCTGATTTTGTATTTATTTTCCCAAGAAATTATTACATAGTACTATCCTATGTAACATTCTGTGAGAATTATAAAAGCGTTTGAATGACATAATTATGACATGTCTTGCTATACTCAACTTCTATATTCTCTACCGATTCTTGAAATCGGCAGCAACTTCGGAATGTGTCATATATGCTTTATTGGTGTATGCTTTCTGTTCTTAAACATGATACTGTAATATCAAACACAGTAGTACGCGATGGTTTCTCAGTGAGCAGCAATATAATAGTGGATGAGCGTACAAGGGCCCAGAGGTATAGGAATAGGACGAGGTGGTTAATGCTAGCGCCATCGCCATGCGCGTTTGCACCTGATCTAGTATTGAACCATATTCGCAACGGACATTTAATAACGACACTTTGTAGAGCTGGAGTTGGTACTACAATTCTTGCTTAGTTTTGAAGAGATGCTACTTACCACTGAAGAAAAAGTAGGAAAGGTAGTGGACAACCTATTCCTTTTTTTGTTCTAGTAGCAACTTGGAGAGAAACAACCTTTAGGAATATAGACCTGACATTGAATTTGTAACTGATTAGCTTGGAACTAACACAAAAATAATCTAAAACAGGTATAAAAGCAATGTAGGAAAGAATCGGTTGTCCTATCCAAAATTAACAAAACGTAGGACATCCTACAAAAGTAGGAAAATGACATCCTGGTCTTGGAGGGTTGTACCCGTTCTACGAGTAACCATGCAAGTAATTATTAAGATGATTGTGTGGGGGACGGAGATAATGAGTAGATTTATGGAAAATAGTGACAATTTACTCTTAAACCAACTTTTTGTGTAGAATTCATTTCCCATATCTAAAACCTTCCATCATGATGGAATCTTCCCTTATTTGGAATGTCAATGGAATGTTATAATACAGGTTATTCACTGAATTCATTCTATTTGGTTGCCATGGAAACTAAAATTCATGAGATTTTGATAAAATTGTATTAACTATGAGAAAGTATCATTTTCTGGACTCTACATTGAAAACAGAATACATTTATCATTTCTGGTTGAAAAATAATGGATAAAATAGTGTTTTTTAATATTTATGCATAATTATCATAATTTATGATAATTTATGCAAAATCTCAATAAATACAAGGAAATTAAGCTTTTCCTCATTTTCCGCTATCCTGACAGTGTCACGCTTAAGGGCCCATAACTTCCTTAATAATGGTCGGATTTGGACATGCTTGATATCATTTGAAAACTAAGTACATGCTCCACAACATCAATTTAATATCAAATCCCGCACGGAGTACCCTTTCCCCTCGGCTGTACACATGTCCTTGGGCAAGTACTCGTTATTTGGCCATGTCACAGTTATCATACATATCGCTTATCATATATGTTTATGACACCCAGACATTGCCAGTGTTCTGGCCTCTTCCGCCTAATCAAAACTTCCGTGAAGCATAGTCTAGACTGTGGCCCGTCTCTGACCGCAGGCGGTGAACACAGTGATAGGACATAGACTCAGTAATACGCCCTGTCTTACTGCAGGCTGGTCTTGATTTCCGAGAACCTGTCGCTGTATTTCAATTTGATATGAGGCATTTCTGACTACTGGAGGAGGTGGGATGTGGCACCGACCCGGATAACCCACAGGGGGCGGGCAGAAAAAGGTCAATGGAAAATGGACAGTCCGTATACCACTGTTACAGGCGCAGAGCATAGCAGTTGTCGTATTATTCAGGTGACCTACGACCACTAAATGAGGCATAACAAATAAAGAAGAAAAAGATATTTTTTCAAGTGTAGTACATATGTTTTCCTTATACTCATAGATAAATGTATTAAGACTATGGATATCTGCACCAACACGAAGAGAAATTGTATCTTTATACAGTCACTTTCTCCTAATCAGGAAGTGTGCTATTTCAGATATTCATAACTTTGATTAAAACAATGATAGAAACATAATTCTCTCATCATTCTAAAACTTAAGGTATCCTCTCTGATAATCAAACCAAAGCTCAATTTTTGATATCTGCGACTTATGCCTCATTAGGCCTATGTCTCGGGAGGTCATTGATGAAATCCACAGGATGATGTCTTATCATAGTTTCCCGGAATCTCTCAGCACTTATACGATACACATAATTATATTCCGGTTAATAAAAAGATGCTTTCATAGAAGTTCGTTCTGCATTCACATTTCTGAGTGATAGTTTCAAATATGGCAGACTGTGGAACTTTATCAGGCTTTACTGGAAGAGAACCCTCCCACACATAATTATGGGCAATCCACAATACAAATTAAGGGACACATGTCAAATTAAAAACGTTCACAGAATAAGCATTAGTGCAACCCCTTTTGCTCACAAATAACAGTAATAAAACATCGGATGGTGAAATATAGGCTTACACTTTCTTTGGGCTTTGCTTCCGATTATCTACGGCAGGTTGCGATATATAATCGCAGCAATATCTTGTGAAACTGAATGTCTCGGTATATGGAAGGTTGGCTTGAATTTAGAAAACTATATAAAGGTGTCGGATCTCTTATACAGACGTTGTCTATTTAGGTCTATATGAGGCTTTGAGTATAACAAAAATGTGTTTGCATTATTTCTTCAGTGATGTCGCATGACTGGCTAATACGGCACATGCTACTCACTCTACAGACACGTAGCGAGAGCTTTTTCTATATCGATAATCAAGGTTATAGAATTTCTTACAGAAAAAATAACAGTCATCTTCAGCAAAAAGTTTCGGGATAGTTAGGGAAAACAAAACAGTGAAAAGGCAGTGGTTCTCAAGGGATTTTATTTAATGTTTATCCTCCAAACCAAAAAACAACTTAAGGCCCTATATTCCACATACCGATTTTGTTTATTTGGTATGAAAGAAAAAATCTCCATTTGTATAAAGCCTCTTTCAGAGGGATAATTCAATACTTTAGCAACACTTCTACGGTGATCGTGTAGCGACCTTGAGCGAGGAAGAAGTACCATTTTGATATCCCTGGCAGTAGCTATAATCATAAGGAAAGATCTATCAACATGACTTTGTTGGTGAATCCTATCCGCATACCTAACATTATTGTATCGCCGATTACGATAATATTTCAGCAGCAAATTTCAAGGACGCGTTGTGCAGTCAAATACCGCCTTTGAGACGCATGGTATCTTTTTCTTAATTGTTTATCAATTTTGTCTTCCCTTTTATTTACAAATTTAGCCTGAGTCTCCGCCCACCTTTACATGTGTATCTATAGGTGTTCAGTCGATGAGGGTTGCCCTTTTGCTTATGTTTCCAATTTTGAGAACCAACTACATTCAAGCTTCACAAGAAAAGAAAGTTTTCATACGCAGGTTAAAATGTAGGCCTATGTTTAGTTTAAATGTCATTATTCTTGACAGGTAGTTGTCCTGTTTACAGAAATATGCGATGTCAGGAAAATTCGTTTATTCAGAAGGTGACGGTCACCTGTCCATTCAGAGGATATTGCATAATGGTAGTTGGTAAATAGAAGTGTTTGTCCTTGGACAGAGCGTCGAGGGCGAAGGAGGAGGACGAACAAGGTGAGAAGATGTGGCACACCTTTACCTGCTGCCTCGAACTGTTTGCCTTACACCTGCAGCGTTCCCTAAGCCTGCAGACCACCTTCCCTCTACATACAAGTAAGTTGGTATAATCCACAACAAACGATGATTCTTTTCATAAGACTAGTTTATATATAATACCATAGTACCATGAAGTTATAGTGAAGACAATGAGTCGACAATTTTACCACAGGATAATATGGTAGTATGAAAGCGCAGCCATTATGAATATCATATAAATGTATTATTTAATTTCTGAACTTTAGAACAAGACACCTGTATTTATCTTAAAATTCAATTATATCGTACTAGCATTCATCGACCAAGTATATTCATAGGATCGTCAGTTTTGATATTATGAGTCACGGAAACCATAAACTACGCTGGCCAGTATAAACTAGGGAAATAATCTAGCATCATAGCAGGTGACATCACAGTCTGGACGAAGCATAACTTATCTGCTATGATACGACTATGATATATCAATTTATCACAAGTGTATTATCTCTTGGCTTCATAATTTGTATATTCCATCAATGCTATAATAATCTCGCAACACACATATTTATCAATAAATATGAAATATGTGTATAAAGATAGGCCTGTATCCCGATAGTACTTAGAATTTCATCAAGTGTCCCTTATGCCCAATATTTCATGTACCATTAGCAATAGGTTACATCAAAATAACACCATCAAAACATGGGACATAGACGCATGTTGTATACACAATTCTGTTTGGATGATAGTAGTATTGCCATGTATATATATTAGAAGCCTTGATTCACCCCCCTGAATCCATCCCTGACACCTGTTTTTAGTGTCAATTTTAATGTCACACTAACTCAAGGCAAGTAAATGCAAATAACTTTTTTTATAGTACATTACTAGAATCCATGCCCAATTGCAAATGGCCAACTCATCCCTACTCCACAATTAAAGATCATATTGGTTACCAAAAGAAACCGGTCATATTGGTTACAAAAAGGAAATGTTTACACGAGATGTGCTGCGGACTGTAACCAAGCAGTCCGACCTTGGCGTCGCCTTCTTACATTGTTCGCGACAAGAGTTAAATCCTCATTTCCGTATACTACTTATGTCGGCTCATGTACAAGATACTTGTCAGTGGCCTGGCATACATCATTATTTTATTGCCTCATTTCAAAATGAAAACACTTGGCATTTTACAATGTAGGCTATACAGTCTGTGTTCGACAATATGTATGGAAAAGTTGAATCCATGTGCATAACAAACCTATTGCCTGCGAACAGCTGACATTTGTATTTTCAACCCAAACTTTTACCCTTATTCATTGAAAGTAGAACATTTCCCTTCCAGATTTATGGAACACCATTTCGTCAAATATGAATTCACACTCTCACTATAATCATAACTGGCCCAAACGCCCAAATTCCCATTTACCCTCTTCCTCGTAATGTCCTATAACTGCCCTAATCGTTTGCATACCAGGCAAATTGAAATAGGGGTTACTGACCTTGGAGGAACCTTGCTCGCCATTCTCTCCAACCCCCAAGCTGACCACAGGTTCTGTTTTTCGTCACCAGATGTCAGTGTCCTCATCCACACCGGCGTCTCCGAGGGGGTGGTGGGCCGGAAGTCGAGCAGCGCTGCGCAGTCGCTGTCGGCGCTCGAGAGTCACGAGGATCGCGCACGCCGCGAGACGGCCGACCGCACGGCCCTCTGCCGGGAGGTGAACGAGGTGAAGCTGATGGTGGAGGACGCCAACCAGGCGGTCAGCGTCCAGCCGTGGACCTTTGAGCCTGAGTACGACATTCAACAAATGGGTAGGTTTATCGAGCATTGCAGGATACACTATTGCCTCGTGTCTGTCTTTGAATAGCGAAATATTACTATAGGCATATCTCTTACCATGATTAAAGCATCGTCGTCTGTCATCAGGCCCTATTATATGTCACGTCTTACATCATTGGAAGAGTCGGAACTTTGTAGTGAAATCATCTTGGAATAGAGAAAGAACTAGGACAAAATGGTGCAAATCAGGGAATAGCTAAGCTTGTAAAAGGTTAGTAGTTGGCCTATGGATCCATTCGTCCCGGTGCGGAGGTAGGTGCATGCATGGGAGACAAAAGGGTACCGACATAAGTTGCATCAGTAGCCTATCAGCAGATCAGTGTGGATATCCAAGAGGTCTAAAACACTAAAACTCTGTTTCCCTTTTAGGAGCAAACTAGAACATTAAAAGGGAAATATAAATGCAATGTCAGTTACAGAAACTTCGTTGTCTTGTTTTCTTTTTTACCTGTAGTTATGAGTTAGAAGGATCAGTTTATTTTTAAAGCGAGCGCCAGGTATATGCACATATCTATACCCTCTGTAGATAGCAATTCATCAGCTTCATCAATTGTAATTTCCCAGTATCCATTGCTCCAGGGGAGTACAATCTCATATCAATCTTTTCCTTTGATTTCAGAGAGTAAACACTCATTGGCGTCGCTGGATGCTTCCATGATGGAAATCACAGTAAGTCTCAGCAATCTTCCTCTGTTTGTGAGGCCCATTTGGCAGTAATCCGACCACCAAACAGACGTCCTGTCCAGGAGTAAATCCGATCGCCGGGCCGTTATGTCTACTTAGTTTTGGCTGGCTGACACACAGATGGTATCTGGGCGGTCATGCCGGCGCCACCCACAGAATAACTAACTGCTTATTGGCTGGCAGGAGACACATGTTATCGACCAAGGGACAGCTCATTTGGACCAGATAAATATAAGTTGTCTTTGTTTCTAAATTAACAACATTGATATACGTTTTATTGAAGGTAAAAACTGCTCCCTACGATATCTAAAGCTAAGACATATATATACCTACCATTCAGGTATACTTTATTCTGTCACTTTATGATATACATGGTCATGCGGGAGTAATGCAGTAATATCTAATGGTTTGTTAGTTCTCTACTTCAGTCATGATAATAGACGCCCGCAAATTGTTAATGATAAGTAAAGTGGGGTATGCATGCTCGATTCAATGAGCAAATTAGATCAAGAAAAAAAAAACTAAACTGCAAACCTTATTTGGCATAATTATACTGTAACCTATGTAGACGTGCTTAGTGCAGAAGGTGTACTGATTAGTGTGTACCTATATTTATAAAACGCTTAGCGCAGCAGGTATACCGATTGCTGTGGTAATTACCTTAACGCCGAGCAACACACAAGAAACATCTATTGCCGAAAACGACCAATTATGCCAAAGCTATTGATATCTATAATTATTTGGCCTATGGACTATCTTCTGGTACAGGCCCTATTTTCGATTTCTGGTTCAATGTATTTTTTGGTCTCCCTAATAGCTGTGTCATTCGACGCAATATCCTATTACTGCCAGACGGTTTGAGTTATCGGTGTTAAAATCGGTATTTAGATAGCGTACCTAGAATTCCACAGGCTTGGCCGTTTCGCCCCTCAGAATAGGCAATCAGTTGGTGCATCGATTTCCAATATGATATGCATGCATGGGAGTGTTGTCATGACCAGGCCAATTTCCATTTTGAGATGGGTTTTTTTCAATATTGCGTTTTCCACCATTTCACACAACATCATTCATCTATGAATGGTTAAGTCATAACTCCTAGAATTTGTTATGATTGCAAAGTTAAGTACTAGTGCATTAACGAGTTATCTAACAAAATAGAAAGGAATGGGCTATAGAACGGATAAGTAGAATGGTTTTCGTGTGATGATAGACAAAATCAAAACTGTTTGGCCTATTATAGGCCTACCTAACTTTGAAATCTATAGGCCTAATGAAAATTGAAATCGAAAACTGAAGTTGTGGAACATAATGGTCTAGTTATAAGGTTGCAAAACTTAACTGCTAGGCCTACACGGGAGAGTCTTAGCTCTTCATCTTTATCTTAATGATGTGGTCATAGTCTACTAGGCCTAAAGGCATTTCACCTCAATAGTCTACCAAAGGCATTGAATCTCGGAGTAACATGCTGTTTATTGTGAACTATACTGAGAACTCTTCTTTTTTATCTAGGTGTACGACAGTGACCGGCAACGGAGGCGGAAGTGCATTTGCGTGGTGCTGACGTTGACGGTGGTGCTGGTGGTGGTGGCCACCATCGTCGGCGTCCTCCTGGGCGTCCGACGCACCTACCAGCCCACGTAGCGGCGCGCCCCCGCCCAACAAACAGTGCTCATACCAAGCAGGCGGCCACCCACCCGACGTCGCCGCCGACATGTGATATTTTTTTCTGGTTGCCAAGGAGACAAGATGAGCCTAACGACGCCGACATCCTGGCGCGGCCATTTTGGTCGGCTCGGTGTCATAAAGACCGCTTGATGCGGCAGAGCGGCTTCCTCTTCCGCCGTGCTAAATGGGTAATCTGCCCCGCCTGCCACGCCGCCTGGCGGACAAAGGGCCCTGCCCGCTCAGCCACGTGATCGGGCCCAGCCAATCAGCGCCGGCCGCTGCTCAACGCAGCAAAGGTTCTGGCTAGTGCATGGATCATTTCACCATGGCGTACTATTGATATAGGCCTACTATATTTTGGTCATACAGATATTATATGATCAATATGGAATTACTCTTATACTTCAAGGTTGCAATCTTGTGAATTTCAGCAAGGAGGATGCAAGTTACGGTTCATTACGACGAGAAGTGGTTTTCTATAAAACGGCCAGGATTAGGCTATATAGCCTACGTATCTCGACTATAGGAAAGTATTTTGGGGCAATAGGGGGTTATGATTCAGACTACGTTCGCGTAGTGCTGTGCTTGACACAATACTCGTGTAATGCATTTTTATGAAGATATGTTGAGTCACTATGTTAGCCTTTGTGTTGTATACATATCCTGAGACTTGCAACAGTTTATCTCAAGCTAATTTCCAGAGCAAATTAGCTGTAAAAAGCGTAGGGTGGTACTTGATATAAAAACACAATGAAAAACTGGTGTTCTGTTGTTTTACTTGAATTCTCCGAGACGTGGTTCTTTGGTTATTAGCATTTTGGCCTACCTGCAGGCTAAATCAAGATGCACTGTGGGAAATTAATATGTCAACAAGTCCATTTCCTGTTATAAGCCTTTAACATATCCTAATTAGTTATCTATGAAATTTTCCTTTATTTGAGTTTATGAAAAGAAAGAATTAGCTGACTGGGTACTTTTTCTTTTTGTTACTGTAGGGCCTATGTATACTTCAGTTTCTGAAGTTAATTTAAAGATATTTTCATTACACATTTTGATTTTGCCATAAGATGGATTAGGCCCTATTTCTATTGGTTTTCCTTTGTTTTTTTCTCTACAAAATTTGCAAAAACTAGCCTGCAGATGCACTTGGAACTGCGTCTGCCTGAATTGAAATGTAGTGAATCCTTACTGCATGAAAGGCTTATATGGACTACTGATCAGTGTAAATGAGGGGCAGAATTAGGCCTACCATCTTCACTCCATGATCTTATGATTGTGGGATTGAATCTTGGTGGTGCCAACGCGTTTTCACTGGGCTGTCCCCACACTAGTCCCTATAGTGGTATCTAAGGCATGGTATACGTGGTGCCATGTCTAGGGGACATTCCGCATGAAAGAGTTAAACCCCTTGCCATTCGAAACTAGTAGGGTAGTGATCCCGGTGGCAGGCTTCTCCTATATCACCTCACAGATTCGATCATCCAGACAGAATTGCTAATAACCTTAATTGTTGTTGCTGTGATATGACCATAGGTGGTAGATACAGCACGAGTCTCAGGCTGTACGCGATATATTCACGAGGCGCTAGCCGAGTGAATATATCAAGTGCAGCCTGAGACAAGTGCTGTATCTGACATAAACCCCGGTACCTTTTGTTTTGTAAATGTGGTCATATTTTTTTTATATATTCATTAAATTATCAACAGTATTCGAGTCCTGATTTAATAGATATCATCAGCTATTAACAAATAAAAAATGGCATTTCGGGAATAAGTATTGCCTAAGATATTACAGTTAGAAAATAAAAAAAATTAACATGGGAGCCTATGGGCAGAAACTACTTTTTGTTTTGATTAAATCATTAAAAAATGAAAGCATCAACATTATCAAAATCCAATTTGTGTGTCTAATGTAAAAGATTCAGATGTACAATTCACTCACTTACTGTTCATAATTCTGATACCAATGAAAGAAATTAGAGGCAAAAGTATGAAAATAAATTAGCCTGAAAGCTCCAATGCAAGCATTGTGTGTGCCGTGAAATTATAGGGTTCCGCTCCATTGCACCCAATACGTGATATATTCACGGCCCAGTTTCTTTGTTCTCCCCGTCCACCGTGGTTTATATGATGATACCGCATTGAACACCAATAACTAGCCAGCCGATGTAGGGCCTACATGACCATTACATCGTTGCGGAAATAGATATAGACTAATTCAAATTTCGGTCAAGCTTAGGCCGTATGTTAATGGGACGCATTAAACACCTATCCCTTTTTAGAGGCTTGATGAACACTGGTCGACGCTGTCCCCTTAGTCTATGGAGTTACTATTATGTATGTTTTTGGCTTATTGTCAATTAAAACAGTTGAAACGTTATTTATGATACAGGGCCTACAGAATATTACAATATGTACAGGTCTTTGGGTCCCTTCAATACCATTACTAATCAAGAGAATCTGTAAAATCAATACTCACACAATAGAGACCTATAGGCCTACTAGGTTACGCATCGAGGGTCAACATAAAACTTCTAATGTCAACCCTATACAGCTCTGCCTCTCTGATATAGGGTTGTTTGCCAAAGCTATTGCCTTTAGACACTGAAGTGCACGTTTAATCCTTAGCTCTCCTCCTGGGTCTCTTATCGCGCTTCTCCACGGCCCCGCCCTCCTCTCGGCGCCCTGCCAGGAAAGACACCAGAACGTAATAGTGTCCTCTTCTCGTGACCGGAAGCGCTTCAGCTTGTTCCGGTCGGCGCGTTTGTAGAGCTTGGAGGTCGGGTTGGCTGTAGTAGTCTCCTCCTGCACTCTCTCCCGCGCTCTCTACGTCCTGCAGCTGTAATGGTTTTCGGGTCGAGAGCGCCGCTTGTGCCAGAATGCTCCTGGTGCCGGAGTACACGGTGCCTGAGGCGTAGAAGTTGGCTGCCGAGTGGGGGGATGGAACTAATGGGATTATTTCACCGACGTCCTTTTAGCTGCATGCCCCCCCACCCTCTCTATACCAACAATTCATGTTTTATGAATGACCGGGTCTATTGGGGGCAGGCTCTACCAAAGTTTGATTGGATATGCTCGCATATACTATGGTTAATATAACTTCTACCAGTCCTTTGTGTTTCGGGGATTTTGTAACAATCCATTATCCGCACATACCACATACATGGCACATTTTATCAGGTTATTAGAAAGCAGATAAGTCAATCAGTCTAAACCGTTGAAGGTAAAAAGAAGATGCATGTGTAGTGAATTTTTGAAAAGCGACCTTTTGGTCTATCTGGCCTTCCGTGGCCACCAATGTTGAGGTTGTGTTCTGATGATCTAGTTCCTTGACGACTTTATTTATAATACAGCCCGTTACCTCTTATTCAGCCAAATTTAGCAACAATGCCAGTGTCTGGAAAGTAGCCTCTTAGTTGCATTAATTAAGACAAATTTGGACGCAAATTAATCTTCATGTTATTTTGTGGGTAATTTTAACTTGCATAAAAGTTTGTAGAGATTCTTATATTATATAAAATCATACAAATAATAGAATTTTTATAACCAATGCATCGTGAGAAATTCAAAATGAAACATTTTTTTTATTAGATTTCCTAAATATAATGGAAATTAGCAAGTTACCGTGGTTATTGGCAAAAGAATATCAAGAATGAAAGGTGTATTTTTCAAAGGTAAATTGGAGAATGTCTTTTCAACAATGCAAAACGTGAGTGGAACAAAGCACCCCTATAAAAAGCTTGCACTTTTGATATTATGTCATAATTAGAAAAGCAAATTTAAGATAACATTACAGTCATGGTTACAAATATTATATATCACTTTTTATCAGGGACATTTCAAAATAGTTTGCAGCATTTGAAAAAAGTTTCTCCACAGTCATCTTGTATTTCATCATGATTAATTGCTAATAGGTCCGTTTTCCTAAAAATGCTCCCATTGATCGTACAAGTAGAAAAGCTGCTATGTATACAACATCAGATTCTGTTGCAATGCTTAGTATGACGTTCTTCGGTGAGTCAGGGTTTCTGAACTCTACGACGAAGAGACTTTCGGGTTGCCTCGGTCTCGAGCCAAATGAGGAGTCTAAGCAGGAGACGATTTGCAAGTTCAAGAGTCATGTCTTTCGCACGAGGTTGAATGAACTGGACGGTTGGGGTGGAGCTCTCAATGGTCCGGTCAGGAGGGATTTTGGGGTATGGTCTGTTTCGGGCATTAAGGCATTGTGTTGGATGGTCGGGCCGCCTAGCTTGCTGTTAGACGTTGGTAGTGTGTGGCCAAGCGGGTCGCACCTTCATTCTTGTAGTGTTGGGCTGACTGCTTACTATTTTGGGCTTTTGTACTAGGCTGGTCTATCAGGCTCAGGCTGCTTCTCGGGCTGTTTCGGGCTTTCAAACCATCTTCAGGCCTTTCGAGTTACTGTCCAATCTATCTCTTATTCGGGTTCCTTAGTTAAGTTTTACTCGATCATTCACTGCTGCTATTGCATATCTCAGGCTTGGGCCAACTAGAAGGCCGGGCATCTTAAAGAAGAGATGTGTGAACACAGTGAGTACCAATAAGGAACTGTTTATTTCGGGCCATAATGCCCCCTTTTATAGGCTACACATTGATTCTGATTGGTCAATCTCGACCACGTGCCCATTCTGATGTCATATCCGGTTATCATAGTACCCGATTACAAGTTTCGGTCCATTCCGTACCCATTTTTGTTCCACTACGCCACTTCATTATAAGCCTGCATCCGCTATATCATTCAATTATTTCATAATACAAATTCATTATACCCGATTTCTAGGTCAATAGTTTGTACCTAAAAAGATGAATGGACAATTCATCACACTTAGAGTTGCAAGTTATCATATCAACGATGCCCTTTCATCGACGGTCACAGTGGCCTATTGCAGAGCACACAACAAAACAGCATTGGGCTGGTCAACTATGATATTTGTCATTGTCCAAAACCATCGCTGTTGGGCCTATTATTAACAATGATATACAATGAGCCATTATAGGTCATTTGAGGAATTAAAATTAATCAAGTAGAACAGAAATCTTGCCGTATACAATGGTTTCTTCTGCAAAAGGCAACAGTGCGTGGATCACATAACGGTAAACTGTAGCGTTTTTATTCCCTTTGTTACAATGTATCAACATATTTCTGATGAATGCAAATTACATTGTCACGTAATTTGAATTAATCAGAAATATTAATTTTGTAGTGTATGCACTCTGCAGCTGTATATTTGAATTGCTGCTCGAACTATTCTATGCAATGGGGTCTGTTAAGGTAATTTTTAGTGAAATCGTTACACGGCGGATAAAAGTATCAAATTTGGTATGAGATACCTCTGAGGCATAAATAGTATAGGCCGAAGTCACATGGACAAGAAGGAGGTTACAGCTTTAATTTATTATTATTTTCATCATAGTGATTATGTATTGAAAATATGAACGTAATACCCATGCACCGTTATCACTGACCACATAAAAAACATAAAATTCATATAATACATCAATCGTTGGCTAGAAAGTCTGTGTTTTGAAATAAGAAATGGCCAGCAGATGGCAGCACTAGACTGTTAGCCTTGATGTTGACTATTGAGAGTAGTATAAGCAATTGGGGTATTGAATCAGGCTTCTTAATACTTGGACCGTGCGTCGAACATTACTAACTTTATTAAACTGAATTTACACTATAAGGAGTTTATCCTGCAATATATTACTTCTTTAACACATAAAACACCAACAATTGTATTTCAAAACATGTTCAATAGTCCTAAGATATATGTTTCGGAGGCTATGCGGACTGCAAAGTGAAGGTACAGAAACCTAGAGGTGGTAAAAAAATGTCTCTTTAAAGGAAGATATTACTTCCGAAAATCATGACACAAAGAATGATCAATAATGACGTCATCTTAGAGATAGTGTCCTCAACGTCCATTTTGCTCAAATAGATCAATCGCACTAAGTAATTTTACCTCTGAATTTTTATGGAAGAATATAAATAGCAAATCTTTGATAATAGGCCTACATATTCTTTTTAGAATAATTGTTCAAGTATTATCGACATTTTACTATGTGCACAATGCATATCGTGTTTTCTCTATAGATATGTTTATGTCACGTTAAAGAGAGCTTGTATTTCAAACCATTGCTGAATGGACTCGCCATATAACATGCAAACACAATTTCTGGGGTTCAAGGGCCCATGAACTCAATGCTAAACCTGCTGGATGCATATAGACACAATACATAAGCCATGTCATGTCGCATAGTTGTAACTGTTAATATTTTTGCAATTATTTCCATTAAGCAGGAAACTGATTGTATAAGTATGCCATTGGAAAACTTTATACATAGATTCTACGCCAAGGAGGGCTAATGGACATAGCTATATACTTTCATAAAATGAACTGGTAAAAACAATAGTGTGTGGGGATCTAGCGATTCATCAATGTTGTTCTTTCAAAACTGCCTGTGGGAATATTTTTTTCAAGAAAATTACCAATGAGTTACCAATGAATGATGAAAAAAGTCATTTTCTTCTGATTGGTTATTCTCTATATTGTGTATATATGTGCGTATGTATATTGTCAGTTGTCCTTGTAATAGTGTTTGTGTTCATGCTATTACCTACTGCGTGAGGCACATTGAATCTGTTGACAACCAGTCTATTTTCCAGTTAATAATATTATGATAGAAATGGAACTGAGTTAAAATTAGAAGTATTGGCCCTACAGATATTCTCAACAATGTGGATATTTCTGAATTGCATGCCATCTTGTAGATTAAATGCGAAATAAAGGGGACCACTGTTGCTTACTTATTAGTAATGAGTCATTATACCTGCGCCTTTAAAATATCACAGATACAACACACAAAAATGCTACGTTTTCCAATTCATTTTATTACAAATCTTGTAGTCCATTCAGCTGTAACAAATACAAAATATCACTCTGTATACCACTTTGTTCCATTCGCCACATATTATCACCTAAAAGACCCTTGTTCCTCAGTAATAACAGCAATCTCTTCTCGGTTTAACATGACTGAAGTCTGACCGTGGCCTGCAGTTTTCTGGCGTTCAGGGGTATACAGTGAGAACACAGGTGGATGTTGACCATCTGCAACAGATAATTATTCTGCAGCAAACCAAACAAGAACATTTTCAGAGTCTCCCAAATAGTCTACAACGGTACATCAGGCTCTGGGAAGTGCCCTGTCAATACATGATCTGCTGTTTTGCTTCATGACAGTAGAACAAACTTCTATAAACAGTGCGCATTTGCAATTTTGTTAGTTAGCCTACCACTTTCCTTTGGGATTGGGAACATGTCTGCTCTGAACGGCCAAAAGGATAATTGATAAGCATTCTATAATGGGATCCTTTCACGGTGTAGTGTGGGGGGTCACAATGCAAACATAAGTTCAATTGGTAAGAACTACGTGTACCACATGCCAGTTCCTCGTCACAGCCTCGGGGAGGGAAACTCTTAATCTGCATAGGATACCTTCATAGACGGCAGTATAGGATCATGGACGAACATCTGACGATGACATGTCAGTGGTACTTTGCTTTTTTCAAAGATTTCTCAGTGGTAGATACACATGTTTGAAACAAGAGGGGGACGCTTTCGGATTTGTTCTTAACGGGTCATCTGCGACATAAGGTCACCCTCACAACTTTTCTCTTAAACTAAAATACAACAGTTCTCGTGTCCAAGTACGGTCTCGGTGGGGCTATGGCAGTGTGGATATCCTCTCTTTAATTCACGATTCTTTTATGAATTGTTAATTACAGATTAAAGACTTTAAAACAGGTACAGGATACAGGCAGTTTGGGGTCGGAGGCACACATTATCTGATCTATGGATAACATTGCTGGGTAGATACAATAGTTTTACCCAAGACAAACACTTTACAAGAGACTCAGATATGTAATAACTAACTTCTTATCATTCATTTATTCAACCAATCCTTTACACTTAGTCTGTGTCTACGAATTCCTTTTAATGCTATTATCTCCAGTTGATAAACAAGTTTATAAATGAAGTCTTCTATACATCGGACATACCTTTTATATATTGGAAAATTTGTCACTGCATTTCTTTATGTCGCATCTGTTCAAGTAAATATGTATAGATCGTTTCTTTAAAAAATATTTTCAGGGGTGTATGGTGAAGACAAAGAAAATGAAGAGACACCAATATGTCTCACCTAGAAGACAATTCGTTTCTACATGACATGTGTAATGCTCAGATTGCCAACAATTTGGTTACCTACATGGGCCAACCTAGCGCTGGCCAACACCTAGAACATTCGGGGTACAGTCGCAGCTGTGGACTGTTTGTTTTACCTTATATGACAGCATACGATATGTAGTATGAAACGCAGTCTTGATGCTGCAGTTGTTCGACAGAACTTTGTGAAACAGATGTGACACAAGTAAGAGTTTTGAGCACAGTAAACATTGCTATTCTATCTGGGCCAGGACATGTACGAACAGGGTTGAGAGAGGGGGAATGTTTCGTTATTCCCAATCCGAACTATACATTCAGGGCGATGGATAGATAATAGACGATTACAGAAATAGATTTCCTTTAAAGAATAGTCTCCAGATTTCATATATTCAAGAATATCATTTCTCTCTCCGGTCTAAGAGAAAATATACAACGCAAATTCGCGAGAGTTAAGTTTAGCATTCCACATAAAAATAGTTTGCCTCTGATCTGGTCTATGCTGGAACATCAGAATTGTTGAGTGAGAAGATAGCTGGTATAATGAAATCGAATGGGAAGTTATCTGTAGATTCAATATTCCTAGCCATGCTAACATTTTCCAAATAGGTCAGTGTATCTACGTATAGAAGAAAGGAAATAGTCATCTAATACTTATAGATTTATAGTAACTGAATTCATTCTATCTCCTCTAAATGACTTGGCTGTCCACAGTTCATTGAAACAAGTGGCTTGTGTTTAAGTATAAAGTTGGTTATTGTCATTAGAATTATGCCTGGAATGAGGGGTATGGTTGGAAACATGACAAATTGTTCACACGTAATCACTTGAAGCGGGCATTCAATATCACACACACCATAAGAAAGACTTCCAGACTATCACATTTTATAACCTTTCAAAAACAATTGATTTAATTTGTAACTTAATTGGCTCTAGGTTCTTCCATAAGTGGAACGGAACTTAGAGAGAATGAATGGATAAAACATTCAACAGACGGATGTACCATCATATTCTTTAATATGCTTGGGGTTCTTTAAGTTCATGCAAAATAACAGGATGAAGACTTAATTCATTAAACCATTTTCTATTCCTTAAACTATTCAGTAATTGTCAATACAAAGTATTCACCATGGTTTGGTAACCTTTGACACTAGTGTGACAGAATATAAGGGTTAGAGTGAGCAAATAAAGGCAACAACCTGAGGCGGTCCATGGACCACGATGGATGGGGAATTCATTCATATATATGCATTCTCTCATTGATCATTAGCCTTAACTTTGGGTTGCATTGTTTTCTCCAACTCATTGGTTACTTGATGATTTTGTGTATATTGCTTTTTACTCTAAGAACATTACCTGATGAAATTCCCCAGCGGGGCCTTACATGTGTATGCCGAAATAGTTGTGTTTATTGACAAACACATGACAACATTAATATTTTACAATACTTTTGCATTTCATACTGCCTGAAGGAGAGGGTTTATATACACTATTTTACACCTTTAGCCTGTGGAACGCATCGCCATTCGATAAAATATCTACAACAGAACAAGTGGAGAAGCTTACTGTCTAGGCAACATATCAGTTTCTACATATATCATAATGTAGGCCTTTCATTCAATAATTAATTATCTAGGAATTCTGGTTCAGTTCATAGATAGATGATGGGTAAGTCCCTCAATTGCATGTAAGTGTCAAGTAGTTTAAATCATTACCAGATTTTCCCATCTAAATGCATTTTTCCAGTATCAGTTTCGAAGTTAATTAACAATTAAACAAGGCCATGCCTTAATAATAAAAATACTCCTGAGAACTGCGCCGTTTTAACCAGCTCTAAAACCCAAGTCTTCATCACAAGTAATCATTCATGTAACCAACAAACCTTTCACCTGGTTCGTTTCTTCGCCCTTAAATGAGTTTCTATATACAAATTTTACAAGTCAACAATGACCTGACCAACAAATGAAAGCAACCAACGTATTGCCCTCTCTACAGCTGATGGGGATGGTACGGAAAGTATTATGCATAACAAAAACAATGGGTGATATCAGTTAACAATATCTGCCTGAGGGGTGTCTAAATATGCATTCTACCACGCATTTTGCTAGTATGTCTGTCAATAAAGTAACACCACCAACAGGCATGTAACTTAGCAACAAGAACCTCCCTTCATGGCACACTTGCAGTTTGGCTTTCACCCAAAATGAACATACCATGAGCTACAATAGTTTAATTATCTTGCAATTGATATCGCAAACCTTCCATCATTAAATGCTGCATCGAACTAGTTCATTGACATATTTTGAAATAAAAATTATACATGGAGTTAAGTGAATGAGATTCTCTCAAAAAATGAATATGAATCCGACAATACTTTAAGAATGCAACTTTTTCATTAATATATTCGTGTCCAGTTAATGGCCTTATGTTTGATTAGTAGCTGAATCATTGGTGCACGACTAGTAAATGATGAGAACGATCTACATCTTTGGCTTGTTGATGAACTCAACTTTTCTTCAAGACAACTCTACCTTCCTATTGTAAATCAAGTCCAGCTTATGATAATATCAAGACTTTATCTTTAAGAAAGTCTCACAGAGGATAATTTTCTATAGTTCCATTGGATGGTGATAAGAGTATCCATACGATGAGCTAACCAACTGCTGTCAGTTAACATGCAATTGGTAGTAAGTATTTGAAAT
Organism: Lepidonotus clava; assembly: GCA_936440205.1. Lineage (NCBI taxonomy): Eukaryota > Metazoa > Annelida > Polychaeta > Phyllodocida > Polynoidae > Lepidonotus > Lepidonotus clava. Next base: position 32,387,737 of record OW387139.1, read on the forward strand.
ATCCGCCATAAAGAAACCGCTGATATGCTGCACGTCTTTATGCATGAACTACATGCATTGTTATATCTTCTAACAACGAACTGATATTAAGCAACTCTGAAGTGCTTGTCCTAAAACAGGGTATGCTCTTCAGAGACCTGGTATATACTGGCCGTACTGTGTGGTGAGGTTCAAACTGTGATAGGGGGAAATAAGATCCTAGCTAAAACAAGTCTCAGCACTGAGTCTCCATCTTGGACAGTTTGGGTCGGGAGGAGGAGGAGGTGCCTGGCCACACAAAAGCCACCGGTGCCGACCAGTCGTCGCCGTCCGGGGGGGTATCACTCACTGTCCGGGCGCGGGACAGCTGGGGGCGCACACCGTGTGGCTTGTGTGCCACCTCCACTTTGATGGCATCACAGCCTTCACCATCGGTGGTGGCAGGGGCAGAGGCCCCGCCGTAGTCAAAACTAGACGAGTTCTCCTCGTGTATTCTAGTGAGCAGAGGCTCGGAGTTCACCTTGACTAGGTTGGTGACGGGGAGCTCCTCCTTTCGGGTGGTGGAGTCCCCCTCATCGCTGTGATATCCCGGCTCCTCTTCGGCCGGCTTCACGCTCCCGCCCTCCAACTCGTGGACTATGTGCTTAGCTATGTCACTCATGCTGTCGCTCTCGGTGAGCGAGATCTGGCGCATGCGTTTGCGGATCATGAGCTCCATCTCGGCGTGTTCGCTTTCTTCGGCGTTCTTGAGCTGCTCAGCCTCCTCCGTGATGGCCGTCTTGCGCGGCCTCCCCTTCTTGGTGTACAAGTCGACGTTGACGTCCAGGCCAAAGAAGATCCGCCGCGGGGTCTGCGGGGACCCTGTGGGTGAGGTGTACTTGATGCCTGCTGTGTCGATCTCGTCCGTGATGGTGGTGTAGTCGGAGCGGTTCGGGGTGACGATTGGTGTAATGGGCACCACGTTGCTGGGCCCTGCAGGTTTGGAGGTCACCATTTGGCTGGGCAGAGTCGACGGTGGCGTGATGACTCGGCGTCGTTGGGGCGCTTTGGTTGGGGTTGGCGATGACATTTGCCTGGTAATGTGAGCGGTGGAGGTCTGGAGGGTCTTGGCCGCCCCTCCGGCCACGCTGTAGGTGGGGGAGGTGGCGGTGGTGCCGTCCTCCTCGGAGGTACGGCTTGCTGAGTTCTGGGTTGTTAACAGAGAGTCCACAGCATCAAGGGAGAAAGCTTTTCTCTGAGGGCTCTCATCGACGGTGGGAGAGTCACTGAATGTCACATGCGAATCACGTTTCCTGCCTGTCTTTGGTTCTTCTTCTTCTTTCAGCGCTTTGCACGTCAGGCCGGTTGTTCTTAGCCTGGACAGTGCCTTGCTGCGCCGACGATAGTAAAGCTCTGATCCGAGGTATGGGCCAGAACCCTTGGGAGACTTAGCCTTGGCTTTGCTGGGTGGTTTACGCTTGTTCTCGGCCGGTGGTGGTGTGGCTGCTGGCGGTGACACCACTGACACCGATGCCTGGCGTGTGAACATAGTCTGCTGCCTCATCATCTTGTAGTTGGAGGGTACCAGCGACACCTCAGCTACAGAGGCCTTGGCTCCCAGGGTCATTGCGCGACTGAAGGGCTTACGACCTGACGCCTGGCTGTAGTCGGTGAAAGGTCGAAGTCGGTCTTCGTTCATACGCAGTCGCTTGCCCATTTTGGACGGTGCGCTCTGAGGCCCAAACAGCACCGAAGGTGGGCTCGGTTGTTCGGGACGCGACTCACCATCGGTGCTCTCGCCCTCTATTTCAGAGGACGTTTGCCTAGTGAGCAGATTGCATTGAGTAACCATTTCTTGGAGTAGGAAGAGTGACTCTGCAGTCTGGAGTGCTACCTCCTCTAGTTTAGCGAGGCGGTAGTCGACAGTTTGTAGAGACAACTTCATTGAGTTACCCTTCTGGTTCATATCGTCCATGCGTAAAGACATATTTTCAACTCTGAAAGGTTAAAGGGTGAAAAATTAGGTTGATAAATACAGCAAGATTATATAGCGGATACTGTAAATGTATGGCATCCTATTGGGTATAACTATAAATTACTTTTGCTGCTAAGACACATAGAAAGTTGGATGCAAAGGTCCTGAGGAAATATAAGATTGACGGCATTGGCAAAAACATACTTTTTTCAGTCTCCGAGTCATTATGGTAAAACATACGAATTATGCCTTTTCTATTAACTCCTTGAAGTGTGAATAACAGCTATAAAAGAAACAGACTCCCTATATGAACAACGGGAAACATATATAAGACTGCGCGCATCGAACCCAGAAAATGATTACCATCTTTGTCAATGAAAGGAAAATAGGATGGCGCGATTATGTAAAAATTTGGGATTTTGCTCTCGCTAAAAACAGTGAACTCTGGATGAAGAGAACATGGCGCACGCCTGCATGCCATCCCTTAAACCCGCAACGTAACTTGCTGAGTAGCTCACCTCTCGGATGTAAGTCTTATTCTCTCGTCGGTAGATGATTGGAAACGTTGATCTTTCTCTCTGAAATAATCCTCCACACATTCTTCCTCAAAGTCGTGGACCTTCTCAACATCTTCCTCGCTCAAAAACAGCTCTGTAAGAAAACATTGAAACTACTTTATCAAGGTTATCAAATGTCATATACATCCAAAGATGTAAGTCGAGGTAGGGGGAAGGACATTATTCAATCAGGTCCGTGCACAATTCTTCGATTGTATGAAAATCGGAATCTTATCTAAATTTTCATAGGGTTTAATGTAATGTTATGTAATGTAAACCACTGAATAATTTTTGCATACCGCCTAGACACCCTCGCAGCCTGCTGGGCTACTATTTATGCTACCTTATTGGCTAACATTTACAAGATTGGATCCCCGAAGGAAAACTGAAAAATTTCCCTGCAGGTGTTATTTCTGTTCACTGTAACAAATCTCATTTCCGAATCGCCGCCATCAAAAGTGAACAGGGGCAGGGGATAATCTTATCAAACATTGTACGTCTTTATTCTCTAAAATCAGAGTGCATACTGTAACTGGAAAAGGAGGATATAGGAATAACACACTTACTTAATCCGTTATCAAAGTAGTCTCTTTTTCTCTTACAGCGATGTATGCAGTATTTGATGAGCAGGTAAACGTGGCAAATAATAATAAGCGGTGGCGGGAGGATGGGTTTAGATTCATATTCGATGACAAGGGAGTAGCGCTGGAACTTCCACACTTGGGTAGATATAGAGTTGACCTGGTGAAATGTGTTGCTGTCGGAAATAAAATTAGAAATAAATAAGGGAAAATTTACCAACTGAGATTATTGGAAAATGTATCATGATAAACCATCAATGGCACTTTCTAGTAAATCAATTTAAATTTTGTTGCTGATTAATGAGTTCTCAGTATTGTAATACTTTCGTATAAATTTCATCTATTTTTCGATGACTTAACTTCTACAGGTTTTGTCAGTCGGAACAAGACCAACCCAGGCTTGCTCTAACATAAAACCAGATTAAGATGACTGACTGTAAAATATAGAAAGCGTTCCTTGTAGCCGTGTCGGTTGGTGGACTTACTTGAATACAGCTATAAGTAGGTTGATGAGCAGGATATTGGCAACAATCAGATAAATGGCCATGATGGCGGGGGTGATCCATTTACCCGGCACGCACTCAATCTGACCGTCAAGGCCGCAGGGGGCTGTGGACACAACACAAAGTAGGTTAGGACCTATAGCTATATTGACAACGCTTAATTGAATTATTGTATACATCTACCAATTTCATGAGATTTGTTTGTTGGGGTAGTTTAACGTCCGGCCAATCCTCATGGGTTCTTTCTAGACTGGATTTCATGAGAAACATTTGGGAAGTGGCTACCATAATAAAATATTGAAAGAAACCCAAATATATATTCTGAATGCCTCCATGATATATCTTTGGTTTCATGCCACATTGACAACACAATAGCTTACTTATCCTTTTATTGCATATCGTTACGGATTTAGTCAGGTTACATAATTCATTAGCAAAGAAGAGGTAAGTTTGTTTCACTGATAATACATCTTGTTGAAAGGAATAGCCGCTGTATCACGATACTCAGGTTAATTCTTCGAAATCCAGAATCACACTCTGAAAGCTTAACCTTAGGTGACTTACGATCTATGTCGTCTGCATACACTTCTCCATAAATCATGAAGTAAGGCATTAGGAAGATGTCCTTGGCGAGGGTCCAGCTGGGCTCCTCGTTGGGGTAGCGGATGGCCTGACGGGCCACTCCAAAGGACATGAGCACCACGAGCAGAATCACGATGAAGTACACCATGTCCTTGACCTGGGAACGGGGAAAGGTAAAAATTGTAGATTAAATACACCGAAATGTTAGATCACGTAGTAAACGTATGATCCTTCCTCCTCAGATGGCAACTGTGAAATGTTAGATCATGATATCAAAATTTATTGTAATTGAACCAACCAATTGGTTATTTCTGACAAATATTGTTTTTGAATATTCAAGACTGACATTTGGCCGTCTGATATCACTATGAATACGGTTGGAGGGATAACTTTAAATGGCAGTAATATTCTTTTAATACCTTTCTTCAATTTGGAAACCTTTCTAATTTCAACCGTTAGTTTCGAGCGTTACTGTGACAATTTTTGAATAGCGTATAAATGACAAACAGTTCTCACGTTGTAGTCTAGCTAACAATCGATTGCGCTATCACAAACAGCTAACATATTGATTATTCTAATGCTTAAGCCTGTTTAAACTAATATGACTGATAAAAATATTTCGGTAACAGAGATGAATGGATTACAATAATGGTTTATGACAATTATGGACTGTGTTCAGTGAACATACACAACATAAGTCTAAGATCTTACTTATGTACATACCATTTTCCCGATCATCATAACGTAAGGACCTAGGTATTTGTTGACGCTGAATATGTCTAGGATCCTCACATACCAAAAGATAATATCTACACAGTAGAACACCCGCCCGTTGCCCTGGTTCTTTGGGTCCATACGTAGTCCAACCCCGATGAAAAAGATCAGGATAGCGATCGTGTCGGAGATGTTCCAGATCTCAGAAAAGTACACGTAGAGCTTTTGTGTAAGCTTCTTAGGTTCCGATGCCAAAATCTAGAAAAGGAAAATTGTGAATAAATCACCCTTTCAAAATACTTACACCCAGCTAGCTCAGCATTTTTCATAACTGCTCATGGGGTAATCTTTTTTTTTTTATATTAAATCATCGATAACAAAGCATTTAACTACAATTTCTATCTCTCTTTTACTTTTTAACACGCACGTATATCATATTTGAATAGAACTGATATTCATATACTTTGAGAAAATGCAAACATCACCATTAGAGATTTACAGTAAAATCAAGCCGAACCTACTTCTCTGATCTTTTCGATGGCCATCGTGAACAGGTAGAGGATGATAAAGATCTCCTGCCACGACGGGATCGGGGAGAGGCGCACGAGGACCACGTAGGTGAACACCATCATGAAGGCGATGTAGGCCACCTGCCGAGATGAACGACATAGCTAATGTAATCTCAATCACTTATAGTACTCACATAATCCCTTGTAAACTAATTGTACAATCCTAATCACTTGTAAATTGTTTATACAATCTCAATCACTTATAAATAGCTAATAGCTAATACAATATCAATCACCTGTAATGTATATCATAGTCTGAATTGCCTATAAAGTACAAGTCTCAAATTAAGTGTCATCTAAAAATCTCATTTTTCATAATTATACAGGAGTGAAACATGGTAAAGGAAAGTGCATTATTCTTGCAGGTTTATGTTGATCATGTTTCCTCTCTCTTCTAAAGAGAAAACTGGTGAACTGCTTATGGCATCATTATTTAATTGTCTCAAGAACTACTTGACTGGACTTTTACGGATAAATAATATTATATTTTCAGACCAAAAACCTCAATTGTCACAATTGTCTAAAGTATAGAAATAATGGCTTTCAAAACATGCATTATTATACTATTTTACCGTACATCCCTAGGTTTTAGATTTTGGATCGTAGGTACGTACAGTGTGCACCCAGAACTTGGTGATGGGGGCCGTATAGAACTCGTAGATCTTCTTGCCCAGGCGTAACGGGCTGCTCTTCTTCCGGAAGGTCATGCTGAGGTCGGGGTTGAGGATGGTGCCGTTGATGGCCATGGCCGGCGTCTTCAGCAGGCTCTCTATGCCCGCCGCCGGCGTCTGAAAGGGCGGAGGAGAGCGTTATGGGTCTGCTCCAGGGGGTGGGTACAATGAGGGACGGGGGGATAGTTGGGAGTTTCAGAAACCAAAAGCATCACGTAGCATACACGTAACGTATCCTTTATTTCAGCTTGGGTAATATGAGTATAAAGTTGTCATTATACTATGAACGAGCGCCTCACAATGTTGCACAAGTTTTGCATGTTTAGTTTCAAATTCAACTGGAAAAATTATAGATACGTTAATGTATTAAGACGCGTTGTGGTTTCTGAAACTCGCAGAGGTCATGGACAGCACTTATCTGAAAGGGTACTAAGTCACGAGGGTTAATTTCTTCCACATTTTACAATGGCGACAGTTTTCATCGGTAATCGAGTTAGTTTGTTTACGATGTTAACAGTTTTCAACGGTTTAATACCTGTAATTAGTAGCAAGTATACCTATTTAATCATTTTTGGATATTGTATATACAAAAGGTTAGCATTGGGAAATCTGCTATTAGTTTATTAATGGAGGGTTGCATTCCCCATCCTATTGTGCCTACTGACTGTATCTGTCAGTACGTTTAGTGCCTAGATCTAGCACTAATTGTCTGTCAAGATATTTGTATGTATAATTCCAAACCCCACATTCCACTACTCTACTGTGAACTGGCTAACTGCATGTCAAGTGTGTCAAAGACAGCTACACCTGTCTCAGACTCGGAACTATTCTAAGTTTTATATTGCCATTGCAAGAATTACCGGAGGAGACTTTGTCTGCCGTAAGGGTTGGTTAGTTTTCTTCCTGACGAGGGTAGCTGCTTAAGGTTGCTCCTATTCATATTCTTACTATTCAAAGAGTGGGGATGGATTCTCCACCAAAACCGGTAACCAGCTACTTAGTGAGACCCAATCCTGTTACAACTATGTGAACGTAACAATAAATTTGCTGTGCCCAAAGGATAACGTGAACACGTTTGACCTAACTTTGGAATACTCACTAGGAAAGCTGCGCGATTTATCCTGGACTGGCGATCCTTGAAGTACAAATTATTTTGCGGATGAAAATTCAATTTATCAGTTTGGGCTTACAACACCAAAGACAGGTTTTGAGCATGGCTGGGAACTGGGGGAAAAAATCAGCCTGTTTAGGAAAAACGAACGGTGGGCACAGCAGCTAGGTCCGGGAACACACTGCACTGAAGGGGGTTTATGGAAGATCCCCTCAGTGCATAAGTTTGTATCTGCTAAGGGTCAACGTTACAACCTAGTTGCACTGAGACGACGAGGTGTGGGTTGGTTATAAAAAACCACGTGAAAAAATATAATTGTCCGGTATATGGCTGAGGGGAAGGTGTCTTTCACAACTGTCTATTGTGAAATCTATACATGGAGTGCATCAGGATGATCTGACAGGGAGCGCTACCATAGCGGGAAGTCAGCTTGAATGTGACTAACGAAACTGGCTGTATATAGGCACAAATGCTGTTAGGTGCCCATTTCAGGTACGAGTAGGAAGTTAATCAGGGATGTGCTTGCGGATTTGAATAACACTCCCAAGGTTTTATCGATTATGCGCAGTTAAACTAGTGAGAGAAAAAATAATCTTTTAATACACTGCAGTTAGCGCAGCACTTTAAAATTATGTGGTAAATATATATTGATGCACCCCGCGTATATACTAAATAAAGGAGGTATTATTTAACTACTAAATATACAGTGATGGGATAACGGGCTGAACTAAAAGGAGAAGCTACCTATGAACCATGATAACGTGATATACGACAACCTGAACGAAGAATGGAATTCAAAATAGAAGGAACTGTTCATTTAAGGTTGAGGCACAACATGTAACTAATGTAATGTTTAACTGAAAAAAAGTTAAGCTCAACCTTTTTACACACCTGTTCTCTTCTCACACTTAGCACAGTCGATCGCTATGTATTATACGAAATATTTTACAGGAAGAACTAGGCAGTATTACGTGTGATTATCAGACTATTCAAGATGAACATTCCCCAAACAAGAAAAGATTAAACAACATAATTATTTTAAAAATGAATATTACTAACATTAAAATATTGAGAGAAAAAGTATGAACTACCGTGCGATCGTGCCTATACTTAGTACATATTTAGTGGACGATATATAGAGCAAGAAGCCCGGACTTTTACATGTGTAGAATCCTGCGGCATTTTTCGATTGAATGATCAGTCCCTTGATAACTCGCCATACCACAAAATGAATTATGTAATTTTATGGTTTAAGCAACGAAACCAATACAAACAAAACCTTTTGGTCGTGGGTTTGACATATGGCCATAGACTATGTCTGCAAGAATACATTTGATTAGGAAATTTGCGGTTCGATATTTTTTGTGTAGAAAAAGATAATAAACTAAGGCACAACGATTAGTTATTTGAATGGAATTGATGCCAAGTTAAGCCCGCTTTTCCTACAAGCGTTTCTTTAGGTAATTACTGCTACCAACCTGTAGCTCATTAAAATATAAGGAAAAAAGAAAATAAACGTTTCATATAAACACAATCCTTAAGCTCATAATATTTCTTATTTATATAAAGTTTGATGAACATTTAAATGGAAAAAGAAGTAGGATTTCCATGTTGTTTCGGACGTGAATTCCTGGCCTACATGTAACAGAAAAGACCTAATCAGAGTGAATGTCAATCTGCTACACGGTGATTCTACGTACAATTGACTGGTGGTCGTCGTCGTCGTCGGAGTGTACGGAGGAGGTGTCCGAGTCCGAGTCCTCCAGGTCCTGGATGTGCTCCTCCACGGTCTGCGGCATGAGCTGCAGCTCCTCCTTCGACTTGAACTCCAGACAGGCGATGGTGGGAAAGAACAGGATGCCCAGTATCACCTGCGAGGCCAGATACATACCGTGTTAATCATACTTTTTATTACAGATCTATTCTTGGGGGCGGATCCAGACATAGAGGGGAAGAGTCATGAATCTTGCTTATTTCGGACACCTAAACTACACAAATATAGTGGGTTCTCGAACCGGCTATGTACGCGACGTTGTATAAGCGACGTCGTTTATACAATAGACAGTGACGTCGCATGTATAAGTGAAACAATCTATGCGACAAGCTACAAATTCCCATTTCCGTATGCTACTAGCACACGGCAGACCCACACGTCCTAGGAAAGGAGACAGATGTCTTGGTAAATGAGGAATTCCATATTTTGTAGTAAGGAAAGACGTCCACACTCTCACCATTTACACCAGCCACAGGTTATTCATTTATATTACAGTACACTACTTATCGTTTTTTTTCATTTAGGGGACACATTGAAATATCAACACAACCCCAGTGGGGGCCAAAAATCCATTGTGGTCGACTTTTATTGAAATAATCTTATATCTCAGCTTCTGAAATGCCTAGAAACACATTGTTAGTGTCAAAATTTACTCTTTTGCAATAGACAAAAATATAAAACACAATGACAAGTAAAACGGGAACCTTTATCATAATTCCATAACTAACATATCACATAATTTTGAAATTATGGTATGTTATATACGAAATTATGATAAAAATATATTATAAATCCAACATTTAATTTTGGTTTAAGATACTGACCTTGATGAAGGTGTACTTGCGCATGCGCAGTCCGCCCATCCACATCTCGGTGATCAGGATCTGGCAGCAGGTGTGTGCGATGAACTCCCGGTGGGAGGCGCACACGGCCAGGCTGAGACACGTCTGTTCTGACCAGTTCTGCAGCTCGTAGGTCAGCAGCTGCTGGGTCAGGTCGTCGTCGGTACGGTAACAGTGGTCGAGAAGCTCTAGCGCCAGGTTGGCGAATTCACTGTAGATAGATATTGCAGTAGTGTTAGATAGGTTTTTATTGTACGGTAAGAGTGGATCTTGCATGGAAAGATGTCGGTGTGAATGGCATCATTTTTGTTGTCGATGTGAATGTCAAGCATTTTGGTTAAAGGTGAAATTCAATGTCATAATCGTGTAATAATTCTGGAAATACTGCAATTCATATAGAGAAAATATGGTAGCAGTATCAAGGAAATACAATAAAGAGAAATAGTAATGAAAATTTTCGAACATCTCAGACAAAATAGAGAGAAGAAATTGTGAAAAGGGTTCTTGCCACTAGAAGGGTGCATAGCGTTTTGGTCTTGTTTACTCATAAAACGTTTTGGCCCTTCTCAGACGTGACTTCAAAAAAGAATGCAGAGCCCACAGTATGACCTACCTGGCGTATCCACGTAACTCCTCGTATATGTCCATTTCGAGTTCATCCTGGGCTGCCTCGTGTGCCATGCTCTTGTACAGCTTAGATGCGACCAGCGCCTATGAAATGAATACAGGACAAATCGTCCGTACGTCCGTTATTCATCACTTTGTAGGTTTTGAAAAGGGCGAGGATTTTATCTTTACCAGGCAAGTATATAAACCAACATTATATGGAAAATGGTGAATTGTTCGAAGAGAAATCCTCTTTTGACAGAAACTGAATTCTAAGTTCAAATACTAAATATAGCGGACTGAAAGTACGGCAGACTAAATTTATCATGGTAAGCAACCTTACCTGTGAAAACATAAGACCCATTTCTAAAATTATATGTATCTTAGGAATGTAGTTATGACTGTGCGTGAAAACATAAGACCCAGTTCTAAAACTTTATACACGTTAGGAATGCAGTTACGACTGTGCGGTCGTGTCGGCGGTATGTTGCCCTCCCCTCCTCCCCCGATCCATGACACTTAATTCTGTGTTTATTCCCTTACCGCCTCAACGCCCCCTCACAGGCCCCTACCTTGGCGAGGGCTTCCTCCCCATGCTGCCACATGAACTTGGCCATCTTCTGCCGTTTCATGAGTACCGCCCAAATCATGAGCTCGTTAAACGGATACTTGAACACCTCCTGTACCGACATGTCCACAGGCAGGGGCACCTCCGTCACGATGTTCCCGATGTGGTGTCCCTGCAAGACCAAGAAAGTCAAAGCCTTATTGAAAGACATTTTGGGGGAACACCAGATGACTGTCGTTCTCCATGTCAAACCATCCTGTCAACCTGTCCCGGCCAGGGAATGTGCGCTGGTGATTGAAGGGGTTTATAACGATTTGCTGGTAGTCGTGGTTTTAGTGAGAATAACGTGGTTGTGAAAAAGAACAGGAGCAAAATAACATTTTATCAAATAACATGGAGGATTTGGGTTAATGTAACTATTGTTGTTATATCTAACCCCATTATCAAGTTTAAATAAATTGAACGTTTCTTCATTTCAGTTTTGGTTAAATAGATTAAGTACTACATTTGCCATTTAAATATTACTTTTAGATAATTATTAATTATTTTGTTTGCTTTGCAACTATTATCTTCCTATAAATACTAGAATACTACTAAGAACATAAAGACACGACTTTGCCGCATTATATCTTACTGAAAATAAAATGTTGGTGCGACTACCTACTTAGAAGAAAAATAGCTATGCACTCACTCCTAATGAGATAGATAAAATTGAAAAAGTGAAAGAAATACTACCGCTATTTGAATCAACACTTAGGTTAGTTAAAAACCTGAAAGTCACACGATTTTTGCGTCAGTTACAGATACTTCATAGTCTTTTAATTACAAGGACATGCGCGTCCACAGGAGTGGATCCCTCACATTAAGAGATGTTTAAAAGTGTAAGTTATATCCAGCTCATAACACTTGAAGTATATCCTCGTCGTTTTAACGTGAACAGAAATAGGTTACTCAAATGGCACCGACGTGCAGTGATTCCGAGACTTACATGAATATTTTGTATTTACAGCTTGAAACATTTACAATATGTACCCCTTGCACCAAGTGCACCAAACAGCATTCATTAGAACATGAGACATCATTTTGTGCAACCAGTAACCCCTTTTCACAATATATTATAAGCGTCATATCCAGACGGTGCTTCGCGTGGTGTTTACGAACTCAATTCTCCTTCTTTGGAACAATGTGAGAGCCAGGATATAGATTGGACCTACACGGAGATCGATTCATCTAAATAAAAGTTTTTCCCCTCTATTATGGGTTTTTATACATTATTTTTCCGGGAGAACAGAATAAAATGGTGCCGGCATGCTGTTCACAGGATCATGCACTTGTGGGTAGAGGAGGAGCAGAGATACAAAACTTAAATAAGTAGTAAAGGGAATGGACGGGAGGAGGATAAATATAATTTCGTGATGGCGAAAAAGTACATTCATTTCACAACAAAGGTTTTCAAAAAGACTGCACTCTGCAAAAAATAAGCAGGATAGGGGTTCACTCTCGGAAGGGTCACAGGGAAATGCCAGTCAAGATTGATGCAGTTTAAAACATGGCCAGACAGTGGCGACGTCATCGTGACGTCATGGTGACGCCGGATGACGTCCAAGCAAGCGTCAGTCCGACGTGGAGTTGAAGGAACCTACCACAACTTCTAACTTGACCTTCCTGGCTGAGACATCGTTCTGATGCGAGGCAAAGAGGCAAAATGCAAAGTGACTGCAGGTTAACACTGCAACTGTATGGTTGTCCATGCTCAATGCATGGCAACATGCAAACAACCATGCCAAGCGCAATGCTGGTACTTAAATGATTATGGAGGCAATACAATTTGCAGGTGAATGCAAGGAGGGTCACATCAATGGGTCTCCTACTGTTGGTCTTAACAGGCCCTTAATGCAACAAATGCAATTTATTATAATAATGGTTCCGTCATTCTGTTAGGTAGATAATGCATCCAATGCACTACAGGATAGTTTGATAACGTATGGATACACGGGGATAATCTTAAAATAAACATACTGGTTAAAATAATGAGGACCCAGAGAGAATGGGTTTATGGTTTTGAGGGACACATTCTAATCGGGATGTAACATATGGCTTGGGTGAGAACATGGTGGGAAATTGTATCCTTAAAACGCCTTGGTAAGAAATTGCAACCATTACCAGTAACTCATGTGGAATAACAAATAGAATAATAATGATGTAAAAACCATAACGCTTGAAAATATATAAAAGAAGAAGACGCTGAAATACACGCTAGGTATCATAAGTTCATACACATATGGCACCAACTTATCTAGAGAAAATCCGGAATAAAAAACGGTAAAAATGTAATAAAAACGGTCCCCGGTGGGTAGCCAACGAGCAACAGAGAAGGTAAAAAGTGCGGGATTGGTGCATGACGTACCTGTGCTGCCACCTGCGAGGCAGACTGTGAGTGATCCGGCCGAGCGGAGGGCAGAGAGGAGACAGAGGCACAATAAGGAGGTGAAGGTGTTAAGCCACAAGAGGCACTAAGCACACAGAGCCAAGGCACAACTCACTGCCCTTCAAGGACCGACACTTTGCAAACACTCATTAAGCAGTAGGCCCTAACTTTACGCCTTTTTTGTTATCGAAGCGGAACTATGGGAGATTTAAGGAAGATATAGACAAGGAGGGGGTAAATGGTAGATCATGGTTGGAGCATGATATATATCTCTGCGGTTGGAAACAAATTAAATCTACTAAGCCATTTATATTTCTACTGTTGGAAAGGTATAAGACTCATTTGATGCTTTCCCGACAGAGTGAATAATAAAGTTCATTATCTTATTTCTGTTTCACATATCTATTTAGCTGAAGTATCTCTAAGGAACGTTATCTGACGAAGAAAGCAAAAACATAAATAAAACACATTGATTCCTTTCCAATGGGTTTCTTAAAAGTCTAAACATTCATATATATATATCTTCATATGTACATGTATGTAGAGAAACTTTACAACAAATTAGTGGTCGTCTTAGTTACTGGGTAACAAGTACAACATTGGACAAGAGAGAACTTCGCCCAACTCAACACTTTCTAAGCCTATAGCCTACATGAGCCGCACTAGCTGGTTCTACGCAACAGCAATATATTGCTTGCTTTTAGTGCTAAAGTAAGATGAAAACAATCTATATACCAGGTCTGACGATCGTGAGGAGTTTCTCGGTAACATCTGCGGATAGAAAATATTATAATTTGGTCCGCTGAATAATTGCTCGGCTTTCTGCTAACAAACCAGTCAGTGCTTATCTCAGTCTAAACAACTTCGTCAAGGAAATATCAAAGCAAAACAGAGTTGTTGTATGCAATCAAACTTTGCAGAGATTCCTTGTAGTCAGTTCGTGAAGAAGTGATTGAATTGCAAAGGTGAGGAAATACTTTTTCACAATCACTACGTTCTACTTGCTATGAAAGGACAATTGAGGTGAATTTTGTCTTGCATCTAAAACAGAAAACCACCATTGGAATAGGAGGTACATAATTGTTCCTAAATGACATGTCCTTATAGGCATTCAGAAGTGAAGATATTGGCTGAGTGATAAGTTTTTCTGTAGCTTTCTGCAATCATTGCACAGTATTGTCAAGTCCGTGGCCTGGACAAAGTCCAGTCAGTAAACGTTGTCACAGTATTGTACAGAACAGGCAAGTCCAAACAGTAAAGGCTACCATGACACACTACATCAAAAAGAGGATGCATTTAAGGCCGTACTCTTCTCGTTGTACCATGAAGTATGGTTACAGTGGGGACTGATCTATTGAGTCTACACTACATATAGTTTTCTTTACTTGCTGCTAGGATATGCCATGCAAGTTGGGGGTTGATCATTGAACATCTAAAACATATATTTGTATCTAAATATTTACTTTAGCGCAGACCAGGTATTCTACTCCAAAAGCCCATCGAAAGTCAGTCACCTCATTCAAGCTTTGTTTCCTTCGATTAATTCACTTGCAGTATTTTTTCATGCTACCAAATAGAACTTAAAACAGAAAGGCAATACTAGCTACACACTTCATGACCGCTTATTAAACAACGGTCGGTAGCTGCATGGAAGGGCATTTCTTTTCAATAAAAAAATTCAGCAGTAAGAAAACAATCAAATGCTAAAATAGACGATATAGATTCATCCTCCAAATGCATCCCTTTCAAGGTGTGCAGGTTGCAAGGTGTGGGTGTTAGTAACCTGGTCCCACCTGAGGGGTAAGGTGTGTCATATCAGGACCACTTTTGGCACCGCGGGCCTGCCCGTCGGTCAGGGCACCAGGCTTACACTGCTGCCCCGGCTCGGCACCACCTGCAGGGGGCGCTAGGGAGGCCGAGCTGCTCACGTGCTGGAAGTCAGAGTGACTCTTTCTCCTGGGTATTGGCGTACAGGGAGTGTGGGCTGCTAGCATCCCACTGGCAGACTACAGCAGAGGGGAGGTGGAGAGAAAGGAGCATCACAGGGTCACATAGAAATATCCAAGGGAAGTCACACAGGGCACAGACAACATGGCTCAGTCCTCCCTCCCTCTCTTCCCTTCCCAAAAAAGTAAACACATCCTCTATACGTTTTTTTACTTTAAACCAGCTGTAAGCATAATGCCATTGCTGGAAAGGTGTGAATATCCTGGTAATAAACAATCATTATTTGCGCGCCCTATGTGTATATATGTTACTTGATTATAGGGCTTTTGGTAGTCGGACATCATTGTAAGATATCCAAAACAAGAACAAACCAAATTAATCACCCTATACCACAATCTACTTATAAACAAACAGTTGTCCTGAATCTTCAACTTTGTTCCAACGAGCTATAACACCTCATTGTGTATGATATGCTAAATACAGTCACTTATAAAATGTCGCCCTGCGAACGTACAACATTGACTAAAGAGACTCTATCTGTCACACATTTGTGTACAGTTATTACTCTAACTCTTCATACCCTTCCCATGAATACAGGGGGATGGAAGCCCCTGGTGACCTACCTTCTTCATCACAGCGTTATACATGCTGCGGAACTTGCGCCGACAGTAAGACGACCTGTAGGCGCCGCCCATGAGCTGCTCTATGACCACCCCGATGTCAAAGAGAGTCGCTCGGTAGCCTGGTGGTAGGTTCTGCCAATTTGAGCAGTAGAACCATTAAAAAGGTGATAAGAAATCATAGTTACATTGGTGCATATATGGTATTCAGGCTGATATGATATTTCCCTGCGTATGATTAAAAGGTGGTCTTTAAAGATCCCGATATTCCCGTTTGATGTACATGTTTTGTCTGTTAATTTTGTGTGTTGGTTTCCAATCAAAACTAGTTTGAAATTCTACAAATTTGACTTACCTTCTTATTTTCGCGGATGAGGTATCTCAGTGTGCTTGTTGGCTCTTGTTTCTAAAAGGAAATGAATATTTAAGATACAAAGGATTGATAAATAGGATTTACTTTTCAGAAGCTTTAAAAACTAAAGAGAAATACCGATACTAAATTCCTACCGATACGATGAATAAAAAGGTTAAGTGAACAATATTTGTTGAAGATACAGCATAGATAATCCAATTTACATTGAGGGGAAAAAAAAGTATTTTTATTGATATTGATATTGCCATGTTAGTTGTTACTCAAAACACCTTATCTAAAATTTCATGTGAAAGTTTAATTTGATTTAAATTGTAAAACGCCCTGATACTTACAATATTGTAGAGTTCTTCCAGTCGGGGGATGGTCAGCCACTTTTGCATGCTGACCCCATTTTCCAACAACAGTTTGACAAAGTCTACTCGGTCATTGACGAGAGCATCCATCATAGCTTGGTCCAAAGCTCCCTCCTACAATACCCGGGTAGGTCACAATTAGATAACATACATTCTAAAGATTAATATTTCTTTTGCTCATCTTTCATACAAGGATACATTGAACTTTATATGCAAATAACGGCACAGTGCAGAACTTTGAGATGGCTATGGACATGGAAGACTGCGATTGAAATTCCAGAAAAATCTCTGTAAGGTTAAATGCGAGAAATATAATGAACTTTCTTGTGACTAGATTTAATTCTAAATATCATAAGTGGTTTGAGTCAGTAAGAAGAGCGGCCACCTACCGGCCACTCCTGGCCGTAGACGAAGATGTGGCTTCGGGCAATGTCGACCCGGTTCCAAGTAAGAGCCAGACTCAGTTGATCAGGGGCACTGGCATTTTGACCTTTACGATACAAGCACATTTACAATTAACAACACCTCCTTGAAAAGTAATAATTAGACATATTCATTAACAGAAAAAGTGTAATTTATTTTTGTGATTTGTTAATGGTTTCAATGGAACTGATGAACGAGGGTATTGTAATGCTTTGGGTCTGTAATGCGTTAGTTTCTAGAGACTGACTTTGATAAAACTGATTTAGTTTTCCATTCCAAAGTAGAGTGTCTTGTAATTTTGTACGTTGTAAAATGAAATACAAAATGACGTTGACAAAAATGTATAAATTTGCCTTGTATGAATTTAAAAAAAAGTCTTGCTAAAATTGAGTAAACATACACTATAGCATAGCGATTATTAAACTGTATTCGTTTATCAAAAATATCATGCAACATGGCGACGAAGCAATACGAATCTCTACATGATTCAATGTCACTGTATTGATGCTTCAATTAGATTTCACTGTTTTGTACTTGTAAGTGAGAGATGGAAATAAATAAAGCAAAGTAAATTAAACCATATAATCTAAGTTGATACAAAAGATTTCAATCTGTTATGAAAAGCACAAACAAAGATTAAAATGAAATGTTGAAATTGACAAAACAAAGATGGGAGATGAGGGAACAGAATGAGATACAATGGAGACAACTTATATTAGACCCGAAATGATTAAGGCTGACACAGAATCTGCCCGCTTAAGGGAGGGGGCACTCACGAACAATAGAAACAATAATGTGAATATTAAAAAAAGGAAAACGAAGAATCCTCCAGCAGAGAATACAGGGAAGTGAGAACGGGTATATGGAGAGTTATTGTACACCTCAATACAGCTTCATTGTGACCATGGGGAATGGCTCCCCATAAATAAAACAATATCTGCCCAATATATCATGCATTATCCATAAAGCTACCCTTCACACAACATGGTCTCGTAGTCAGGTATCGAAAGGAAAAAGAAAACAAATGGGTCTGTTTGATAAAAGGACATGACTGAACACAAAAGCGACTGACGATATATTTGCTAATATTAATCGTTGCAATTCATTTTCTTTTGTAATTACAGAGACCTGTCCATACAAGGAGACCCTTCTGAGTACAATGAGGTAATTGATCAGGTGGTTGGCACCCGATGTCTACAGACCACCTTTTACTCACACAACTCTGTATGAGGCGATGAAAGAAATAAGAAATATCGATATGTTGTTATATAACGCTACATACTACTGAGGAAGAAGAAGCATGTTCAACATAGGCGGAATATAAGAGGCACAGCCTCTTAAATTAAGACATCTATATTCGGCTGCAGGAGCACGTTTAGCGAGAATAAAAACGTTAAATGCGGCATGTAGATTAAAACGGGAAAATATCATGCATGTAACACCAGAAGAGGTTATTCTGCATATCACCTAAATAATAAAAAAAAACTTCTACTGGAAAAGGGGGCAAAGTTTAATGTTGAAGAGAACTAGTGGAAACTGCTACAAAGGATTCTCATTAATTCTGGTGAAAGAAAGCTAATAGACAAAAATCCAATAAACTGGGGAGTGAATAATTGGGTGATATGTTGATAGAGAATAATCATACTAAAGGCTAAATTTGTCGGGGAAACTGTCCATAGTAAAGTGCTGAAAGAAAGGTTTAAGGTGAACTACGTGGACTAATTCTTTCAGCTCTAGGTTTTCTCGGTAAACAGTTACTATAGAGAGTAATTAAAAGGAAATTTAATGCACATTTCATTATTATGCACACTCCATGATGTATGTCTACCTCTGACTTACCTTTAAGTAACGCTGTTAATATGGCAAGGTCAATATCTTGACTTCCTTCGCCCATTCTGAACACTGTGATCTGTAACAATGTATTCCTCGAATGTTAGACTATTCGGTTATTCATTACAATTAATGCCAAGAGCTGAGATAAAATCAAGTGAAGAGGACCTTGTCTTAGAAGGACATGAATTTCCTTTTGGCACATCTAAACTATGATACTCATACAAGCGATTCTTCAATATAATGCAGAACCTATTGATCTATTAATACATACACATATGTAACCCCCCACCACTAAATGAGGCATAAGTCGCTGTTTATAGTTCTGAGAAAATTGCTTTAGAAGAGAAAAAAGTCAAAAAATAAAAAAATGAGTTTTCTACAAAAATCACAAGATAAGTACCTCAGCAATCGATTTCACTAAGAAGTTTATAGTAATTATGTATTTTAGATGCATATTACACAGGTTTTCCAAATTGGCATAACCATGATCTTATTCTATGGAGATTGGCATTGCCTTATAGATAAGTCCAATCTTTAAGGCCATTTTTCTAAATTTGCCTTATCTGACGCCTGATGTTTCAAACATTCATAACTTGAGTTCTATAAATGATAGAAATATAATTCTTTTACCATTGTAAAGGTCATTTCTCCTTCTTTAAGGATCAGCCAAAAGGCCAAAAACTCATACCTGCGACTTATGCCTCATTATGTGGTGGGGGGTCACATATAACCTCTTTGTAAAAGTTTGATAAAAGGGTTCTCACCAGCTCCTTCTTCTTGACGCAGAGCATGAGCTCAATAAAGAGCTTCTCCGACTGCTCGCGCGAGTACTGGAACGTCTTTTCAATAGTCAGAATCAGCTGGTCTCGTAGGGTCTCTGGCATTGTCCTGAAAGACAAAAAAGCTTGATGATGACTAAATCCTGAAACAGTCTGTCTTTAAGTAATTGAAATGGATTTAAATAGTCCTGGGGTAATTCTCTTATTAGTAATTACGTTTTATATACCTTTAATGTAATATCAGACCCGATGTTTCCATTATTGAGATGAAAAAAAAACACTTTCATAACACCGGTTCAATTTGTATATAATGAAATTAAAGATGAGCGAAGCAATATGGATAATGCAGTAGGCTTATTGTATTTACATAATGAATACTCCAGAGATTTTAAAATGATTTGTCTGTTTCTCCTGCGGTCCTACTTAAACGAATGAAATCAATGATTCTCGGCTATCGCAGCTAGATAGTTCACATCCAACTGTTGAACCCAGATTTAAGCTTAGTGCTTTATAGAATTGTGATTAGAACGACCTCACAACTTCTTATAATAATGTCGTCGAGTTGTAATATTGAAATGTTTTAAGGAATAGAAAAATTCAATGTACAGGAGTGTTTTGAGGATCCAGTCCTTTTGCGAGAAAGTAGCATGAATTATCATTTGATGAGCTTTAAATGTTACTACAACTTAATAATAGCACTGCTGTCACAGAGATCCATTTAATATATTAACCCCTGTAGCAAGCCATCACCACAACTAAACTAGGCATAAAAAGCGTCTAAGGACAGCCCCTCCCCCGGTTTAACCAGGAGGTATTGAACCCAAGCACTGGTATAGTCGGTGTTACCTAGGTACATGGCCTTAGACGTTTATGATACACGGATGCTTGAAAACGGCCCATGATAAGGTTATGTAAATTCGAATGTAATCTGCAAAGCGCTTTAATCAATGAATTGGAGATGAGGAAGTGTAACTGTTGAAATCAAAACGGCGATAGCATCGATCGTATAATATTGTTACTTTAGCCAGTTAAAAGTAGCAGGTAAAGTAGAATATACGACAGCTGCTAACTTGAGTCCATAACACCAGTCTCCATGTTAAAATGAAATTAAACCACTCCTCGAAATTCAAATGATAAGCCAAAGATCAGTCTTAGGAGGTGTTGGGATTATATTGGGCAAAAGCTCTATGTAAGATAGCTACCGAAGTCGATCTTTTGCACTTACAAATTATTCATGAGGCACACAAGCATTACTTATCCTAGGTTGTATTTCACTAGAGAAGGCAGAATGAAATCATAGAAGTCCGATCTGTCACCATTTTAATCATTTTTGGGAAATTTGTTTTTAATGTTTTTTTGGTTATGTTTTTCAAATTTGTGTTAAGTAGCATCAGTGTGTACGAACGCTGTTAGGAGGAGGGACCTTGATGCTGTCCCTCATTTGTTAGAGCAGGGAGCGTGCATAGGATCTCCCTGGTTAGAGGTATGCATGCCCAGTTAGGTTATTAGATGTAGTAGGAATATAAAAGTAACCACACTCACACAGATAATCGGGAAACATACGTCATTAACTTTTCTGGTCCTGGGGTCTCTTTAATAGAATCTAAGAGACAAGCTCTGGAGGCAAAAGTAAATAATCATCAGATATTTATACCCACAAGTGTCTTCTTTTGACGGCGGCTTTATCAACAGCTAAACAAGGACACAACATCTTACACTGGAAGCAAACATTAACTTAACCTAACGCACACCATCACATCGATAAAAAGCTGAAAAGGAGTATTACTTGTTACGAGATAGTTCCGGGCTAGATTGTAGAGTTCTGTATTAATGCAAAATAATATTAAAGCAACATAAGATAAGCTAAGAAAACAGACCACGGACAGAGAAATGAGGACAAAATGTTTGAAAAAGTACGAGCAAAGAATTAGAAAATACAGTTACAAAAATGAGTAAGTCCTAATTAAAGAGTCAGAGTGAAACTCATTATGTGCATGTAAAGTATATGGAATGGAAAAAAGACGAGAATGAATTGAAGAAATCTGGTAACCTAACGCTAAACGCATCCTAAGTATTCTAAGTAACCCAAGAGAGAAATTGCACCAAACAACAATCTAGAACTAAGGTCAATCACTGAACTTTGTACAATTACAGCACCTATATTTCAGAACTCTACGAATCAAGTAATTCCTGTACAATTGACTAAGGAGGTCAGTGAGGGATGCCTGGAGACTCACCCATCGTCCTGGGCATACTTGTGAGTAAACGCCAACAGGTCGGCCGCCCGACCGCTCCCATCACACACGACCACGGGCACTGGAGGAGAATCGGTGATACACTCCAGGACGGTGCGAATGGTGTTCGCGCCGCCCTCCAGGATGAGGCAGACCACCGGTGTGCTGTAGTTCTTGGGCCCACTCCCTGGAGCAAGCAAGGTTAAGATGGTGTAGGTATTCTCTATTAGGTGATAATACTGTAGGTTCATGGTTTCCTACCGTAAGAATAGCTATTGATTGATATGTACAAATAATATGTTTGATCACCGTTTGAGATTTTGAAACAAGCATAGTTTTCAAAGCTAGTCTGATAATGAAAGGCACTTTTCCACTGTTATAGTTAACACAATCGTAATAATCTGGTTATGAGCCTCTAAACCTCTTATCATATGACCAAAAGTATAATTACATATTTACATAAATTAGATTAAGTTTCGCTTGGTGCTATTTTGGCAATGGAAAATGGATTGCCCTTACTGGTTGTGATCTTTTGTTGTGAGATATATTTCTCCAGTTTTTTTCGTAGTAGGATCTCAGCACCATACTTCCCCACCGTGCCATTGTCGACTAGGATGAAGTATGAATGGTTGCTGTTAAGCACTACATTATTCGTCTTTGGCGATGCGATAGCATGGTAGGGAGTGACAGTCTGAAAGGAAGGTGGATAACAACGGGAGAAGTATTATTATTCAGACAGTACATGTGTGCTCTTTGTAAAACGATATTTTTATTCAGATTGATCCATAACACTCATTTAAAGAATATTATTATATACATAGACAATTAATCCTTGGTATTGTTTTATGTCAAATTTGATTTATAATAATATTTCAATTATTACCAGTGTATTACTTGCTGTTTGGGGCTACTATTAATTTCACAGTTTTTATTTGAATTTTGGTTCCATCTTAATAAGAGCTCATTGTGTTGTAATCATTTAGTTATATCGACAGACCAATAAGATCAGAACCTAAAGTGCGGATGAAAAGAATCCGTATAAGGGACTACTTACATCTTTGCCAATCAGGTCATTGCGATTGTGGACAACGCCCCATGGCGCAATGCCAATGGTGACGACGTTGTTCCTCGCCTGTACTAAAGTGTCTCCCAGGGCTTCCCCTACATGCCGCATCACACCTGAGAACCAACCAAACGCATCGATTAAACATCGAATTTCATTTTGTACCTGTTAGAGCATACAGTTTTGCTTCAGGTGAAGCGAAAATTACTGAATTCTAAATTCTAATCTTGGAAATTGTGCGTCAAAGTATCTACTAGTCTGATATGGACAATGACCAAGACAATTAATGACCAAGTTTTGTTTAATGGTTACCTCAAATAGTTTTTACTCTTCAGAAAGTGGGGTCTGCATAAAGTTGCTAAATGGATCATTAGTTGGGTGCATTAAAAGATCAGGATGACTTTCTTATTGGTCAGTCACGTCAATGCCAGCAATGTCAATGTCACAAAAGCCAAGATAATAATTTTACTTTACATACACGATCTATACCTTTCAGAGGGACATGAACCTAAAGCACCTCCCAAAATTAACATGCGGTATACAATAACCGTTTTAATCTAGAACCCACGGATTATAATATACCCCCTAGTCTAGTCTGCCCCAGAACACCTACCTGTGTTGGTGCCGCCTGTGACGATCCAGGCGCCCGTCGTCTTGGCCGCCTTGAGCAGACCTTTGCGGAAGACTCGCTTGAGCTTGGGCTGCAGCTCGAAGTTGGCGATGCCGCCGTGGACGGAGATGAGCAGTTTGGGCAGCTCCAGCCCCCACTGCTTCTGGAGCAGCTGCAGGATCAGGTCCGGCTTGGTGTCGTACGAGACCCGCACGTACTGTGTGGTAAAAGGGAAACGGAAATTGAGACCCGCAAAATATATAATATTGCCACACCAGTTAGACATTTGTACATACATTTGTACATATTAGCTGCTGTTTGTATTGTAAATGTTAGTCGTCGATCTCTGTTACTGCTGGAAGATCACACTATAACGGTGAAGTGGTTTTGAATCAATATTAAAAAAATCTGAGAGACAGGTAAGGCAGCTGAGATAGCCCATATTATTGTATACAGATGATTATCTAAGGTATTTCCGTGAGTTCCATATAATACATGGAAACATTTTCTGTCAGTGGGAACAACACATTCTAATTGGGAGAAATAACGAGTATGAAATAATAATATCATAAAGGATTGTTATACGCATTGTTTTTATCAATAAGACACGCCCACGAAAAAAAGGGAATACAGTAGCCCTGCGTGTTTATGGTATTACTCTGGAAAAGAGAACTGAAAACGCATGTGTCTGATTTTATAGTGGGATGTAGGAACACACAGAACGTTATAGACCAATATAGGAAACCTTAATCTTAGACTACACTTTACACCTGCGCATTAAGTTTAATGATGAACCGTGCCCTGACCCACCTGTGCCTTGGTCGGATGGGGGCCGCCCTGAAACTCGATGGTACCGTAGGCATCTGTGGGCGACAACTCGGTATGCCGTTGGACGTTCCACTTCTCGGTCTCGCCGGCCGCCACAGGGGCGGGCGACGTGTTGTTGGGGAGGTAGAAATGCTTGGATTGTAGGCGCCCGCACCCACATCTACAAGAGCAGGAGTATCTACGTGTTAGTGCCATACACATTGGCAACCTTTCATTAAGGTTATAGTAATTTTTGTGTATATCTATGTGATATGGTAATTTTTAGAAAGTGAGGAATTTCATCAATTAGTAGGCGTTAGGGAAAGTAATCCAGGCGTTGACCATTACCATAAAGAAAGGCCAAAAGACCTACTTATATTTAATGTATAACTTCATGAATCAGTCACGATTAAAAATACTACCAGGCTATACGCAATATAAAGAAATCTTATATAGAAAAGAAAATCCACAAAGATGTGGCAAGTCTTATTCGGAGAAGCCATTAACAGAGTGATATAGTTATATGTACAAGATAGAATTTGACAGTGTTTGAAGAAAGCTACCGATTGCCCCTTCTATCTCAGTGTGTCCGCTCTCATAAAGCACACGGTTTCGTTTAACAATATAATGTAGGCGGAATAAATCATTCAAATGATCAATAACGATAATGTAATTACTCATCAATCACCTTATCGGAAAAAGCCATAATATTAAGCCTACTGGTATGATTGGTATAAATTTCATTATTAGACTATGAATGAGGTTATATAGGTTAACAGGTCAATATGGGAAAGAGTAAGGTTTATTTTATACTAGGCCTAGTTATCACCCAAAATCACAATGATGCGTGGCATAGGTTCAATCCTTGGTTGATCAGAACCTAGGTCGGATATATTTTGGCCACCATTCCTTGGTTCATCTTTATAGCCTTCCTTGTCTAAATCTTACATGCTGATCTATTGTAAAACCGAGTTAGTAACACGCTAAAACAGCATCACCGGAAAAAACGACATGCAAGGATTCTCCAACCTCCCAAGGCATCAGACAAATGACTCATCAAATCTGCCGGAAGTCAGCCGACGCTGCAGGCTTCTGAGCATGCGCACGCCTACCTGTTGGCGCGGCCCTCTGGGCATGCGCCGTTGGGCCGGCCGTGGAGGGAGTGCTTCCTGTAGACGAGCTCATAGTAACAGCGGCGGGAGGTTTTCCTCTCCACTAGGGTGGCCACCTGCACCTTGTCTCTCTTCTGGTGGGCCAGTTTACGGGCCCACCCCGTTGGGGTACTGGCCATCTAGGAAGGGTTGGACTAGTTTATGAAACTGAACTTTTTTCAAGGCCCCAAAATTGATAACTGAGTTCAGGAGGTAGATCCATAATCTACCACCCAGAATGCTCTGACAAAAATACTTAATCTAGTTTATGAAACTGACCAAGACTCACGTTGTTAAGATGCTATCCTACAAATGAATACTATATCCAATAACCATTTGTCATCAAGCATCCTTTTGCATGATAACAATATGTGGATAGCATCGGTTTGTAGGATAGCGTCTTAACACATGTCTGCCATAATACTCAATTTTCTAGACATTTGAGCATGATCTTATTCTATCACCTTAATCACTATTTGAATGTAATCACGCTTAAATTATAATGTGTATAATAATGATTGCTTACAAGTAGGAGTGTTGCCATTTTGTTGCTGAGATCACCCAATCTAGAACGGGGAGCGTTATCAAGGAGGAACCGATCATGATATAACCTATTTTCTGGGACAGGTGCATTACCTTATACCCTAGCTAAAGGGTACGCAGATGGTGGAACCTGGGCTCACGAGCCTGAGCAATAGGCTGATCATGAGCAACTTACCAAGACTGAATATACACCGAGGTTTAGATGCTTCCCTGCAGATATGAGTGTGTTTTGATGCTTTGAAAGGATGAAAACAGGATCAATAACTAATTTTCTCATTCGTCCCCTCAGTGCAAGAGAGGTAATCAGATATTGCAATGAACTGAGGTGCCAAAAATTGGTCCTCAATGTAGCATTTGATACTTGAAGCACCAAGAATGTGTTCCCTTATGTACATACATTGGGGAACTCGCAATGGAAATACTGAGGACAAACCGCCCAGAATAGAGCGTCTTTCCTCCGACTTACCAGCTTCTTCAAAGAGTAGAAAAAAAACAAGGCTAGTCAAACAGGGTGAGCCTGTACGGTGCATATTGTGTGTACACAGGCAGTAGATTGCCCCTCGTCTTGCCAGGCCTATTACAGCTCAGCACCCTCTGCCTATTCATCACTCAGCTCACCCCTGTTCCCCTCTTTACAGGCACTTCTACGTTTTGCAATTATTCGATTCCTCTATCTACTTCATACATTTTCATCTCATGAGTAACCGTTGCTCCATGCGCCATAATTCATAGATGCCTATTTCTATTCCTCTTTCCCGCCGTCTGAACTCATTATTGTTGGGTAAATCATTGCTTTTCTCCCAAGACTTACCTTCTCGACTCGCTGGTCCGTTGTAGTACAACATTGGCGTTGCTCTAAGTCAGTATACATACTACCCATAAACGCATGCGCATGGATTTGGGTTCTTTATACTTAACCGATCGGTTCTATCACAGCTTACTTGAATGCACCACTCCTTTTAACAGTACAAACAAATGTACTTTTTTTTCTGGTCGCTGCCCCAAACAATTTTTTCTATATCTAGATAATTTATTTCAAGAACAGGACTGAATAGCCAAAGATACAAACCAGAATATCCACTATAAGATAATTAGACTTTTCTGAGCTCTCACATAATTATCATCCATCTACCAAGCAGGTAATGCAAGCTCAGGACATTGTCCATCGGATCTATGAGACACGTTCCTCTTTTTTCCTCCAAAATGTACCCTGACATTAACCCCAACCCCTCCTTTCACCTTTCCCAATCTGGTAGGTAGACCCCTGGGGGTTTCTAACGGCCGTGTAACAGATCCTACACCGCCGACAAGGTGTGGCAGGGCTGCTTCCATTAACACCCCGTGGCCCAGGTACTCTAGACCCTGGAGGGGTTCAGGTGGGCTCAAGCATCATTACCTCCCATGCCGTTACCTGGCTGAGGCGACCTACCTGTACGTTTACATGGGTTTCTACTCCAGCGTCTATACACAGGTAATACATCTTGGGTTGTTCCATTCAAAAACAGGTATGCACCCTCTCTTCTATATCTAAACTCAAAATATATACTTTATCTATAAATGATTTAATGTCATCTTGTATCTAAATATGGGGTCTAATTCACCAGCTCTACTGTATGATTTAATAACCCATTGTTAATGAAGTTTTACATTTGTTGAAGTATCATTATTTGGTATCCTTCCAGCAAACCTTAATAAGAAAGTAAGTCTGACATTAGTTCAACAGAAATGGAAATATTTCCCGACTGCTCGAGACTACACAGAGTTTTAATCTCTATCTCGACACATATAGTATGATCATCACGGTTTCCCGGTTGCTAATGCAGCAGCACGATCAGCCTGCACATCTGACTTGATGGGAAAGTGCCCCAAGTCATATCAGAAAAGAACTCCAGGGATGGGCGCCTGTCCCCACTGCCATGTCCGCTTCACTGTTCGTCTGAATGGGGTGTGTGGCGTGACTAAGCAGTGCTCCCGGGGACCAGCCGGAATTTCCATATATATAAAAGGCCAATGGGGAAGGCCCCCGTCGTCTGTCGTAATCCTATCCCCGCCCACTGCTCCCCAAACCAATGCCTTGAGCAGGTGTTCCACATAACGATTTTGATGCTGTCGATTTTGTATTTGTTTGATTTTCTCTGAGAATACAGCATGATACCTTGCATACTATACACCATTCGAAAGAGAATGGTAAGACCTTTCTAGTGATGTATAACATGTCTATATTTGACCTTTATTCTAACTGGCAATTCTTAAAATCGGCAGCAAAATCGGCTCGTGGAATAGACTTTATTTCTTTACAGGGCGTTCCCGCGGTTAGTGCTGGTTGGGGTGTTAGATGGGTCGACACATTCATATTGGTGCTTATCAGCATACCAGACGCCTCTAGTATGGTACCACATTAATTGCGGCGAGAGAGCCTTGGCTTTTACAACCATGCGTATGCACACCACTCCTCTAACTAATCCCCACTGAAGCGTTAACTGCATTAAAAAGACAGAGTAAAAAGGAGGCCCTTCAATGAGACTGTTGTTAATGGGGTTTGGGCTACCCCGGTTCCCCGTGAACATATTAAAAGGAGATGGCCCTGTCAGAGCCTGCACCTGAGCTGCATAGGCACACGGAGAGTAGCTCACGAGCAGCATGGCATGTCAGGTTAGATACATTGCACCTTGTGACCCGCCCACACACACGCCCATACACGGCAGGTTCCGTCTCAGTGAGACCTCAATACAGGCATTGGCCATAGTTGACCCAATCAACATCTGTATTTGTAACCTCCATGTACTGACTGCTTGATATAATTGTCCCTGCTGCCTGCCTCAGGTCTCCAAGTTTATATGTTTTCTAGGTAAGTCTGCAGTCGTCATTGTCTAAATCTACTATTAGAATACGACTAGTATAATATATGTCTCAGGGACAAAAGAAATATGGTCAAAGAACTAGGTTGCGTTTCACAATTGGATATGTTTTCAACCGACTGTAACTACCAATCTTTTTCTTGTTTTGCATACCTCCCATTTCCCATCCCGACAACTATATGACTTGAGCAAACTTGAATATTCAGGACGCTTGGAGCTACAAGATGATATGTCGACACGGCTTCTAAATAATGCATGCGTACAGTGCTTGGGCTATGAAAAACAGAGCTCTGCTCTTGGTCACTGGAACATCCTCCTGGAAGGATTGCAGCACCGCTATATCACTGTTCTTCCCGGTTCCCTTTTATATCATCGACCTATAGCTTCATAACATCGCAGGTTCATATCTCTCTCTCCGCTCATAAAATATCCCCCATAGATATTATTATATATGTAGGCCTACTGCTTCTCCTAAACATAAAGCATGAGGTGAGAGGCAAAAATGAATGACGGCGACATCATTTCAATCATTTGAAAAAAAAGACTAGATATAAAAAGCAATACTCTCCAAGCATCTTCTGTGCAATATTCATATTTCTCTTTATGGCTGTTTTTCATCACAACAACCCAATTTCCTTTCATGGCTGTCAGATCTATCAAATCAGGGGGAAATATCACTGAGGCACATATAACAGAAAGATAGATATCGATAGCATTGTGAATAAATGAGATTACCTCGCGGTTGAGTGATATCTAGCAGGCTCCCCAATTCAATAATGCGCATATCAAATAGGTGTCCCCCGAGTAGTTCCTTTTCAATACTCAACCAGACTGTTCATATTTAATGCTTATTGTTCTTTCCTTACAACTTTAGATGACAAACAGTACAGGAAGACGTGATCTTCCAACTCCGCAACACGTAAAGCTGATATTGTCTAATTTTCGTGAGAGAAAACTGTTGCATGCATTGGCTCCAAGTTCGATATTTCTGTCTAGAACGTCATGCGATGCAACATTAATGTCACACGGACACTGATGAATTATGAGGTGCCAAAATGAAGATTATAAACTTTACAGTCAATTAAATACCATGATAAGATTATTGATACATAATTGTTATTTCAAATAGCAATATGGGAACCATTTCCGGACATGAAGAGCAAGTTTGTTGTAAAGCAATATCCGTTTGTGCAGAATTAAATCTATTGCTCAGGAGTAATACGTGTATTGTGGTGTGGACGATCAAAAAAGTGAATACGCCTACTATGTGGCAAACAGCATGACACAATACATCCAGATGTTTTCAATTTACGCTTCGTATTTATATTGGATGACATTTTCAACAGAGAATGATCATTTCCATGGTTAACTTTTGGTGAAAAGCTGCATTTATAACTTGAACATATCCTACAATCAATAATAAGTCAACACCTTCAGACCATAATTCACGAGCACATCGATACAACTGATACCACTGGAAATGTGTTCAATCAAAAGATGAAAAGTGAAAACCAACAGCCTTTCATCTTCTTATCAGTTTGGCAACAACTTTACAGAGAGTTTGCAAGACAGTGTTAGCCCACCATGTTAACCACAGCTTGTGTTTTACAGATTGTAAATCTTACATAAATATCATTATGGTATGTGTAAATACCAATACAATGGACAATTTAATGTAAATCACAATACTCAATAACATTAGGATGTAAAGCCTGGGTCTACCAGATAAAAAATCAACAGAATATCAGGTCGCTATAGATATCCTTATAATTATTCGTGTATAACTGCTGGGAAAACATGTCAGGGCGAAAGCAGACCATAGAGACCCCTTTGGTGAGAAGCTGTATACAGTTGACGAACAGGTGAGTGAGAGGGCAGAGGTGAGGTACACGCACGTATACAGACACGCCGCTCAGGTGAGTAGCGGTACAGGAGTAGCTCCGAGCAGATCAAGGTGAGCTGCTCGCCGCCTCCACCGGTCCGGCTGACTGACTTACCTTCCTTCGTTGTTGATCCCAGTGATGAGGTAGGAGGGTCTGGGAGAAGGAGAATGCAGAGAGTATGAGGAGGAGGACGAGGCCGGGTTGGCCGAGCTGGAGGAGATGGTGCTGGTGCTACTGGTGGTGGCGCGGGCCGCCCCGCCCCCACCACGTCCACCACCACCACCACCCCCGACACCGCCGTTGGTAACAACAACGTGGTGGTGCAGCTCCATGACTGCTACTTGGGGCTAATTATACCCCAACCTTTAAGGCCTGGCGGGATCTGACGGACCTGGGAGGGCCGGAGGTGCACCCAGCAGGCCGCCTGTCATGGTGACGCTTGTTGTCTGGGCACGCTACTAGTAGGCCTACTACCGGCAGTGCTGCTGTCCCCCGCCCCCGAACAGCGCCGACCCCCTGGTCTACTGCTTCACAGCACATAATCAGGGCCAGCCCCGCCGGAATGTAACCCCCACCGAACATGCTGGGGACAGCCTCCTTCTCCAGATGGCACCACCACGCCCGCCCGCAGGACACCCGTCTCCCACAAAGGCCGGGATTCAACATGGCAATCTCGGGGTATCGAGGAAAAGGCAATTGTCAGGGCCATCTGTTGTTAGGTTGAATGCGTATACATACTTTGGAAATCCTGGATTATGTCGTGGCATCGTACAGCCAGGCTGGCGATGAACCTTGACCCTGGCCCCTACCCCCCATTTCCATATACTATTTACTCGACGACTTTCTGTATTAGCCTCATAATATTAGGCTAATAGAGAAAAATGTATGATACAATTGCTCATAAAAACTGTCAACTTTACAGTAAAATAGACGTATCAAGATAACAGATATCTCTCATGTCCACGAAACATTAGGCTCTCTGGTCGGGCGGGCCATCTAAGAAGATTGTAAGATGATAGGCATTATAAAATGGAAGCAAATTAAACCCTTCTATTGTCCTTCACCACCTTGGTTATTTACCCAGTTCACTTCAATGAACATGCTCCTGTATTAATATATTCCATAATGTTCTCTTCATGTCACAAATATAGAAAGTCTGCACATGGTAAATGGACAGCATTGAAACAAGAACGATGTATTCCAAGGAAGGTTCTTCATCAAACCATGCTAACAAACATTAAGGGTATGCCACTTGCATTTAGAAATATCATAGAATCATAACTTAAACAAAGCGTGCAAAAGAGGGGTTATACCACCTTTAGTTTAAAAACGAGCAACTTATAACCAGATAACGTGCTAGGAAGGGTAGGCCAAATATTTTTATGATATTCACAAGGTTGAATCATATATACCTTTTTTTAGTCTGTTAGTGATCTACTTTCTCTAACCACAAGATAAAAACTCCGCCATATGACTGCTGACATATTACAATGTCAAGACTTTATGACATCATCACATACCTCTTTGGCTTCTCAGGCCGGTTCCTTTAATTGAGAAACAAAGGAAAATAAACAACAAAAACTACACAAAACAAACCGGTGAAAACCATTACATAAGAGATCTTTGCAGCGATTTCTTTGTAAGTCTATGGGAGATCGGCTGAAAGACAAGGTTTATAAAAAGAATCAGCTGGACACAAAAAAGGCTGTATCTCTTCAACTACCAAAACAAAGTTAAATGTCGTGAAAGTTAGAAGTTACAAGCATGCATCAGACTTGATGTTACACCAAGTCGATGCCTTTATAGAAGCTGTTTTACAAAGATAGTTGTATGACAACTTAGGCTATCTCTCCCCACGTATAAATAACAATAATTTCTTTTTACAAACAATTACTTGACGAAAGCTTTTGACAGAATACTCTGATTTGACGTTGGCTAGGTTCAGAAGTGTCAGACATATTACACGCTATGTATGTAACAGGCTTTATACAGAAGTGCCAGATATAATACACCAATGTAACAGACACTTCTGAACAAAAACATTATACAAGAAGACTTTCAAATGTTAATAACATAGGATTAGGATACATGCCGACCCGATTCTAATCAACTCATGCTTGGATAGATTACAAACACATCTACCAATGACCGAAGTCAACGTGTCTCTCTATAGCCAACTTGTGATACGTTTGGAACTCAGTCGAGCGTCAAGATTCGGGTTAGACATAATCCTATCCCCAAGTACACAGAGGTTCAAGAAGAGAGAAGACTCCGTATATATACACCTGGTGTTCATTGCCTACATACCTTCTGTACAGCTGGCTAAAGAAACAAACCAAAAATGGAATAAACAGGATCAAATAAAAGCCTACAAATGATAGATATTGTGAAAAATGGGAGACAGGGGATACATGTTAAGGAAGAGCAAATTAGCAGAACTTTGATGAAAAAATACGTTAACCGAATACCTAGAGTCAAACAAACCATTCAGTGTTTGTTACTAAGGATTACTAATAGTGCATGTGGCATACATTGTCATTATGATAGGATACCAAATTGGAAAATAGAGTATTTCCTTTGGAGGGGAATGTCAAATTACACGTTGAGTGACACTATAGATCCTGTATTCTTTTATAAGGGATAAGTGTTATGACTTTGTTCGACGAAAAAAACACACACTCGTTTGGCTGGTTTGGATTAGAACCTCTGGCAATCGCTACCTGCTGGTTCCAGCATGACCTTACTGATAACTGTCTAGCTAAACGGTAACCAGTTCAACTGTCTATTCATTGTTAACTTCGCTGGCTCTGGTATGGGTACGTAGAAATAGTTTTGCATAATTTGACAGCCTACAAATATGTTTTGCATCATTTAAATCAGGATTAAAGGGGTTAAATGAAAATCCCTACATTTTCTTTCAATATATACTACATGTATTATATAATTATGAAATATAAACTAATTTAAAAATGTGACTCAACGCAGGGAAAGGACGCTCCGAAGGGGTTTTATCCTATGCCCTAGGACTAATATTTAGAGAGATACGAGTAATCTTAGGAAAAACAGTAGTCAAATTAGCTGTTTAAAGATTAGCGTCTTATGATACTATCATAGTGATTAATATAAGCCACCATAACAATTATTACAACTAACAATTCCTCTTTAAGTTTATGTTGCATTGAGATTTCTTTGGGGAAAGGCTAAAGCGGTAACCATAGGACACTAATCAAAATACACCTGATGAGCCTAATTAGTTAAAGAAACATGGCTGTTGATCTGGCACTGAAATTAAAACGTTTCTGAAGAGAACCGTCGCCTCTATGATAGTCAAACTAGTGCTATGCCAACTTCAGTATAGAAGTAAAAGACCATGGCGCCCCCTGATGGTACTAGTAGCACACACTACACGGTAAGTGGCCCTACCTGGCGACAAATGACGGAAGCTGAGAAAGGTATTTAGCTTTATCAGTACTAGTGTTATCCCACCAGCGTATCCTTTGGTGCCAGACCAAACTGTTGACAATCAGTCCACCTCTTTGTATGATCATTAACCGTTCTCTTCATTATTATCGCAAGTACTTTCATGTATCACCTCTTTCATCTTTAAGAGACATAATTAGTCTTTTTGACTTACTCGTTTTCCCAACTTTTTACACCACAGCCTCAACATTTAGGCCCACACAATAAAGCTCTGTTTCATAACAACAAAACACAGGCAGGCTTGCTACATTTGCAAATTACATTTCATATTCATAATCGGTATCATTCGAGACCCCTTAATATGCTTTATAGACCACATAAAACGACCCTCAAGATGTTTACCGTTATATCAGAATAATCACATGTAACAACTCAAACTAAAAAAGTATGCAAGAAAAAGAGTGTTTACGTTTTTCTTGATAAAGTACGTCGAAATAAATAATCGGATATCTTTAAAATAGAAACTAATATTAGCAGGCCCGCACACCACAACAAGCTATTCCTGTCTCTGTTTTGCTTGGTTTAATTGAACCAACCAGCCTATTGTTGTTTCAGTGGATCTGGCTGTAGTTTATTTTATGTCCGTTACAATACACCGCACATTTTTAGGTTCATAGAATGAACTGCCAAATTCTCAACTGTTAACTATAGATTAAAAATGTCCATAGCTTTTATGACAGTACGGCAAATGTCCACGATCCGATATCAGTTTAAAGCGAGGAATATTTGAGATATAAATGGGAAAATATCCTTTCATGTGAAACATTCCGAAATGAAGTTACTTAAAGGTTGCCAGAGATCAAAAGTCAGTTAATAGAATTGAATGAATTTTATATAATGAAATCTGGTCATCACAGTAACTCGTTTTCAGTCAGGGTTTCTAATTTAATGTCAGTAATAAGGCTTGGAGGGCTTGGACAGAGTTTGGTATTCCGTGACGAGATGTCCAGCAACTTTTAGATTGTCACATACATATTATATGCCTGTGAATATTCATCCCTTAGACGTGTAAAGTAATACTTTAGTACATGCTGCAGTCTAAAGCTTGTCATCTTTCTCCTTCTGTTTTATTCATTACATTAGCACTTTATATTATGGCTTTTTTTCGACTGAATTATGACAGGATCTAAAATTGTTGCTCAAGAGTATCTTTAGTATCTTTATTAGGCTACCTATCTATTGACTCACAAACGGGATTCTATATCCAATGTAACGCACTGTCCTTCCATGATTCGATCGAAGTGTTACTTTAGTAGTTACTTTAAAAGGCTATACACCAACCACTGTTCTTTCAACGGCAAATGAAGACTTAATCTTAGATTAAGATGTAGGAAAGGCCCAAGACCGACCTAATTTATTTGACAAAATTAAGTGTCACATTTTGGTTAATCATAGGATTATAGGGGCCCTTAAGGGGATCCTGATGTCGCCTGTTGATCTTAAGAAATCAGTATGTCGCATGTCGTTGTCTCTAATGAAATGCAATGTCACATGTCGAATTTAAGAAATGGGCATGTCGCCATGTCGATTTTAAGAAAGTCCCATGTCGCATGTCATTAAGTCTTATATTAGATCTGATGTCGAATTTAAGAAAGGCCCTTTCACTATGGATGTCGATTTTAGTGGTCTAAGTCCATACTATACTGAAAGTTCAATGTCATGTTTAAATATCTTATAGAAGTCTTGTCGGAACGTTGGCTTATTTTCTCCTGACTGTCCAGGTCAACAATTAATCATCGGAACAGGTAATGGGAAGCATTGACGCCGTCCACACCTTATTATTTATAACCAGAGTGAAAGTGATGTGTATCGAGTTCTATTTTAATCACACTTGTATGAACCAAGTTTTCTGTCTGAAAAAAATATTTCTAAATTATGCAAAAGCCACAACGTAAAAGCTACATAACGGGAAAGTGAGACATTCTGTCAGCTCTTGCCTTAAATGGACGTGTGCTTACCGACCACCTCTGATAAAGAGACCTTTGAGCCGTTGTCTGTGAATTCTACAAACATACAGAGGCGATCGTGTTCCGCCATTTCGGTCTCCTATGCTTCGGCAATTTTAGTTTGAAACTAGAAAATATTGTCTATGTATTTCATACATGAACAGTATATTCGTGTTTCACGTGACGGGGGGCTAAAAACATTAAAGTTTCGACTTACTTTGTTTTCTCTTTGTTGACGGCGATGAATTTGACACATTCACGCTTGTAAAACACCCGTTCTATCCACGAACGCTGACTCTGCAAAAAAGGATAAGAAAACAGTTGATATAATCAATTTCACGAAAAATAGGTAAAATTATACACAAAGTTCGAGACAATTTCGTTATCAGGTTCTATATAATATTATAAATGCCTAGTTATCAAAATTAGTCTCTATTCTATAGCGTTGTGTCTATGTTTTAGTGGCAACCATCTCATTTCGAATGCACTGGTTACAAAACATCTCTAATCGATATTTGATAGAGATCTAACCTAAGTGCACTCTTTCACACACCGCCATTCACGGCCACCAATATAAACCGTTGTCAGTGTAAACTGGGAACAGAAACAGACATAACAATTATCTAATTCATAAAGTGTGTTATCCATAACAGTTATGGGGAAATACTCAATGGCAGGATATTTAGCTTAATCTACACTATACAATATAATAGTATGTGTAAAGGGTCCAAATTGGAAAAGTGCCCTTCCATAGGACTTTCTTGGATAATCAACATACTATTAACATTCCCAATTAGAATAGTATGACCCCTGCATTGTCGGTTAGGTTATTGTTTCCTATAGCTGCAAACTATGCCTCATCTATGTATACACATGGCACACTTCTTTGTAGGCTAGTACTATAAGCAGGAGTAGACGTTACGGCTGGGTAAGTAAAATATCTCCTGTTCCTCCGTGCCATAGGTTCATTTGAACATCCGTGATTAGCGTGCGGCGTTACAATAGAGACGCCCAGACGTCGTTTCCGCTTCCTGTTTCCCTAACTACCAATATCCCCTCAATCTGTAGGGGTTATCTGAGGGGAGGCTATCCCAACGTCAACACCGACGCCGCCGCCAAAACAAGAAGATTCAGACAGTCATCAAGCATGTGATTAGCATTTAGACAAGCCAACGGGATGTACGAATTGCCATGGCAATGTCACCAAAACAAGCGTTATTTTGTTTGTATTTAGGCGAAAGTCGTCGAAGCTAACGACGACAGAAAAAATAGGCCTACAGTTCCGAAAGATGTTATTAGAAATCTGGGAAGTCAAATCAAGATGAGAAATTAGACTAAAGGAGGCTAATAACTCCGACCAAGATGTAAAATGAAGTAGGATTCCTCCTGGCCTCTTGAATAGTGTGGTAATTACACTTAATTAGCGCTAATAATTGTCAAATAATGCAGGCACAAGGACGTCCTGATGGATGGAATACGTAAAAACATGTTTCCAGGCTGGTAAACATGCACCATCGCCTTCTGGGGACAGCTGAAGGAAGCGCCAATAGTCGTCGGGGAAAGTCACTGCGCACGCGGAGCCTAACGACGTTTTGCTGAAGGCGGGACAATATTATCAATCTGAATAGAAGTCACGTATACTATAGTCCTACTCTACACTAACATTACCTATATTGAACAGAAGCGCACAATATAAAACTCCTTTGCTTTAAGTCTATACTTCAAGAAGCGACATTCTAATTCCTTATA
The DNA here is from genome assembly GCA_936440205.1 of Lepidonotus clava. Taxonomy (NCBI): domain Eukaryota; kingdom Metazoa; phylum Annelida; class Polychaeta; order Phyllodocida; family Polynoidae; genus Lepidonotus; species Lepidonotus clava. The sequence continues at coordinate 32,425,828 of OW387139.1, forward strand.
ATTTTAATACCAACAGACTAATCTAAGATGTATTGTTGATAAGTTCATGTCTTAAACCTTTAAAAATTATATTTTATCACTCTTGAACTTATACTTATTTTCCACAACTGGCAGGTAACCATGAGCCTTTTTCTTTGGTATGACTTTTGTCTTAATCAGGTGTTTCTACATTTCCAATGAATACATTATTCCTATGCTTGATCTATCACCTTTGCCTACAAATAGTGCCAACCCTGGTCTGCAGGTGCGTTGGATACTGGAATATGAGGGTAAGCAGGACGAGAGACTTTGGGTCCTTACATTTTTTCTATAAATATATTGTATTTTCCTAACTTTTGAATGATATGCAGACTAGGGGATGGCAATGGCATTCAGGCCCAACTGCCAAGACATCCAGAAAAACAGTGGCGGATTCTGCCTGATGTAAAAAAAAGTCGTAGATCCCCTAGAGTTGGGTCATACATCTTCGTAATGGGTTTAGATTGAGTCTTACAATCACTAAAAAAACTTACCCAGAACAAGTGAGAAGCGCCCACTTCCCATGGATTTCACCATGCAAGATGTAGGTCTATAGTGCTCAGGGGACCGGGGAAGATACACGACAGGGCGCAGAGAAAGCTTCTACTGCCTGATGTCGATAAAACTGCCAGGCGACACGGCTGGCGTCTTATCATGATAATCCCTGTCAGATTAGGGCTGATCTACGCCCGGAGCCGCGCCTCCCTGACAAGACGTGAACCCGCCCATCCTGACAGTTACGGCCAGCCTCTGACCGGTGGTCATCTCCTGCTCCTCCAGCAGGGAGAAGGCGCACCCCCCTCTCCCCACCCCTCCCCACTCTCCGTGTTACAAGGAAATGAGTTTTGCGCTTCATGGGCTGAAGGAGGCCACTCACGGCATGCTGATAAGGCGCCACGTTAGTCTTTTATATGAATGGATGAGGACTAAGTCAGTCAGAAGTAGCTAATAATATACCATTTGAAGGCGCCCTTATTGCAAGGTTTATTGTGCGGGAGAAGTCTACTTAATTATCTGACAACAAATGCTACTGCGGTTTTCGTCAACGCTGGATATGGGAGGCCATTACTGTTATAAATGATTCTGATAATATCAAAAGGACAATTATTGGTATTACCAAACTCACAGTGCACAATTACCCACGTGTTGACCATAAAGTGTATACCTTATCTGCGAGTAAATTTATGTAAAAAGAAATTATTGTGTGATCACACGGTGAAATTCACATGTACAACATCGAAAACACGTGAACATATCATCTGATTATAAGAAAAAAGGTAATATAAAAGTGTACACTGTCATTATGCAATTATGTATAATAATTATAGGTCGCTATGGTTTTAAATCCGCCTTAGTACGTTCTATCCACAAATTAGCCATGTTTTATCTCGGTTGTGTGACTAACAATGTTCGCCAACAATGTTCAAAGGATCTCTTGTCAGGGTGCCTCAAATGAAACGTTGTGAAGTACCCTCTGTTGGCAATATAGCGAGGAAAACATCCCCAGGTCATCAACAGACAGTCTACTCTCTTCATCCCTATCTATGCAACACTTCAGACTCGCTTATCCTCATGCTACGGAGTGAAACCTACTTCCCAACAGCAACCTAGTCACTCTATTATCTGCCATCAATATACATTATATACAATCTTTTTTGTAATTTAATGTGACCCTTCTTCCAACAAGACGCAAATATGAAATTAAACATTTAAAAGAGCAAAGTTTTTAGCTTGAGTAGACTAGTTTCAGTGGGAAGTGAAATCTAAATCATACAAGTTTAGAGGCTCGTGCATAGGATATCACTCTTCAAAGAACCAATAGATTTAAATATATCACTTGTCTTGATAGCAATACGTCTCCCTATAAACTTTCACTATGATAAACAGGGAACCTATCTACATTACACATTAAAACTTGTGCTTTCTTATAGATATCTGACTAAAGTATAATGCTAAGGCGTTCCCTGATTATGATTCCTTTTTTCTTTCTACCTTGACTCTCCACTTTACTTCTGACTCATTAAGTGCTGGGTCAGGGAGGGGGGAGGGAGGGAGTGTTTTTATTATTGTCTACATAGGTTTCTGTTTCTTCCTACCACGTAACATTTCTCGTAAATAGAAAATAAAATGCATCTAAGTTGTACAAACACTTCTGTTACTCCTTTAAGATAAATAATTATTAATGTTTTTGCTTTGAAGCATGTATAGTCCATCAACAAATATTGAATACCTTATCTATATGGGACGGCCAAACAAGTTGACATGTCTTCAGCTACTTAGTACTTACTGAAACTTGACCTTCATATATTGTATAAATAGTACATGTGCACACATAATTCCCTAGACACATTAGATCCAGTACAACCATCACAGAGGCTAAAGTTAACGACCATTCAGCTGTTTCCTGCTGATAACCATATAACTGGTATTAGATGGTGGCTGTAGGAATATTCGATATATTCGCGCCTTACAATATAACATTTCCTGTGTATACATATTGTATATCACTTTGACGTTTAACCCATTATACCACACTCTGATTTATGACAACCTCTTCTTTAATAAAACTATTAACTCATCGCAAGTCAGGACAGATAATATAAGTGTCCAAGACATCTTGACCATCAGAAGATTGTTTCTGGCGGTCTTCATGTCCACCACATATCCTGTAACAGATTAACTGATCTGCCTTCTTGACGACCACAAAATGCATCTGTTTTTTGGTCATCCTTATGGTGACCACATATCCTGTAGCACTTTAAATGTTCCGCCTTCAAAATCTTTTGTTTTGCCTTTTTAAATAGCTTATACAAAAAGCGCACATTCTTCCTATAATGAGGAAATCATATAGTCCGTAGGGACGACCAGACTTATATTGGTCGCTTTTAATGACCAGAATTTTGACGAATCTTCTTAGCTTGAAAAATGAAAATATAAAGGAAAGTGAAAGTATTATCATTTTTCCTTTGTCTGGTATAACTAGAAGATAATGAAACTACAAAACAGTTCCACTTCGAGTTCATTTGGACTTTATGGATAATACCAAACCGTTACTTTTTGAGATGTAATTATATTGCCTGAGATAGAGAAAGGGGACAAGTTACTATCATATATAGGCCTATAGTAAAGAAAATTTCATAGATTTCTATTGATAATTCTTTGTAGTTGCAAAATTAGTCATTGATTCGAACTGGAAGACCCAGTGTAATAGATATTGTGTTTATTGGCACGGCAACTTTACCTCAATGTCAGGATAAAATGAAAGGACGATTGTGAAACTAGTAAAGCCCGGTTTCATATATACAAGTTGCTGACCTGATTCTCTTTTAGCTATAATAGGCACATATGATATACGCACATGTCTACTTGGTCGTGTTAATACTGCATCTATAACTCAAATAGATATTGTCTAATCTGTCGTAGGGCTCCAAACAACATATCATCGTGGAACATGATGTCTAAAGTATGCACTAATCTACTCATCGTCCAATGTATATTAATTCTCCGCACCACGGTTAGCATATTTATTGAAGTTGACCTGCAGACTAACCCAAATCAAGGTGCATTCTGGGAAATATGTAGACATATTACAAGGCTTAAGTATAGGAATTTATAATGATTGTGGTATAACTTATGGTCTAATATGATGGAAAACTAGCAATGACTATTTTTTCATTTCATATCTATACATATTTATCATTTTTGAAGTTGGCTTAGAATTTCATTAATTTTAGAAACATATAAAGCTATTTTTTGTAAATTTTCTATAGATCTTCCAGAGTTTTTGTCTACAAAATCACTCAAAATTAACCTGCAGGTGCCTAAAATATACTATACGAGCTATCCGTGGTAGGGAGAATTGCCGGACAATGTGCATCTGCACAATGCTCTTTGTAGTTACTCTCCTTTGATCTAGGCCGACAGGGACTCATTCGAGACAAGCCTATAGGTGGTAAGACGTTTTTGTCCTAAGTATTATGTCTCTCTGTTGGCCTACTAATGGCTCTACTGAATAATATCTGTAACTAAAGTACATTGGAATGCGGTTCATAAAAAGTATTAGCAACACAGTATGACTTGCAGACATATAGAGCACATCAACTTACACTATCGTATTCGGTGGTGTTCAGTGCCTATTTTTGTGAATTAGTACAGGCTCAGCACAACAATTGCATCAGTTTTTAGTATTACTCATATATACACATTTGACAGTGTGTCACTATGTGGAACTATGGCTGACTGGCTGTCATAACACATGATACGGTCTGATGGTGGCTTAGCCCTGAGAACAACCATTTTCAAAGAAAGAGTTAGGGGGGGGGGCCCTATTGTAAAGATTTCCGGTGCCCTCTTTAAATCTGCACCCTAACTGAAATAGATGTCAACAACTATCATTACGTTAGACATATCAACAAGTATACGTCCAGTTCTAATATTCAAAGATGCCAACTTCCAAACTGATGAAAAAGTAGGAAAAGTAGAAAATACCTTTTCTACTTTTATTTTCGAAGAAACTAGGAGGGTAGTACAGCGTAGGATAATGATCTTAACCTCGAATCTGCATTTCAAAGGAGTTACACTAATTATAGATACGTCAACTTGGAAGTTTATGTGGGGAATTTTCCCAGTGTAATCCAAAACACCAAACAGAAAGAAAGCCTTAAAAAGTAGGACGGACAGTATCTCTGAACATAGCCAATATCGATATCTGATACAAACTGATAGGGACAAGTATATTAATCTACTCTATTAGACTAGTTTATTATCGTTGTGTCAACTAGGTGCAAGGTAGGCGGCGTGAAGGGTTAATGGTTAATAAAGCCCAGGCTCACCGTGGAAAGCACACAGGAGGTCTTACGGCCCCGATGCCACTCACTCACAGATTCCGGAGGACACGAATTACTCCTGTCCACCAACTTGTTTTTCCTCTTGCGGCGAACCAGGAGGGGGGAGTCGGTCACTACCACACTGAAGGTCTTCTCCAGGGAGTGGCTGTGCGCCTGGTGGTTCCGGAGGGCGCTGTACCTGCGGCCCAGCCTCGTGTCCACCTCCAAGAGGGCCATGGTGGCTACCCTACTGGAGAAGGTGCAGGAGGCCTGAGCGATAATAGCGGAGCGTTGGTACTAAACTCCAGTCTCTACTGTATGTAAACAGTGAATACAGTCAGTGGTTGTCCCACGGTCTAGGGTCTCTCTAGTGCAGCCCCGACTCGTGACTGTACGGGGCGACGACCACACGCCACCCCGCCCCCGCCACTACAGGCGGCCAACCCAGTCAGGTGTAATCCAGGTGAGGGTTGGCCCAAACTTCCCATGCTGATGCACACCTAGCTATTACTTCCTGAACATCCACCACGTGAAAGTCTATCATCTAAATATATAAATATCCTTGTTCATTAGGTTAACACTTTACGACGTGGCGATGCGGACTGAAGTCCGGTTGTGTCCGACGATTCACTGTCCTTTACTGAGTGCGCGTTGATCATGCAAAGATCTATATATTTGTGAAAGCAGGCACATGTATATGCATATATACTTGAGTGCTCTCCACTTGACTTGATCTAAACCACCTGTTGATAAACAATCGCCGCTCGATACCATGTTTATGTTGCCCAATGCCGATAAGTGTTGCTCAGAACCAGTGACCCATGCTAAAGTCACCTCTTACTTGTAAATCCAACAGAAGGACACTTTTGGACTGAGGTCGATCCAACAGAAATAGAACCTAGACACTTGTGGTCTGAATTAAATTCATGACATAGTTTGCCGGATTCCATCGCACCTTTTCTGAATAAATAGAAGCTTATAGTTTAAAATGATAAGATAATCACATTTCATGAAGTCATTGCGACATAAAATGGTGTAATAACTAGGGACGGGTAAGCCAAACAATTTATCCTAGTATGAAATTACTACATTTATATCATTAAAAACTCACATTCTGACTTTGGAAGTTACGTTGAAACCAGAACTGCCATCTTTATGTTACGGTTCTCAACTTCAAGTGTTTAAAGGGTTAAACTTGCCAACAGCTGGCTTTTACAATGTCGTCACTTGAACTCGATAACCCTTTCTTTTCTTTTATAGGTAAACTCAAAGTGAAAAAAGGCTGTACTCAAGATAACTACACTGCACAAAAAACCGACTCTACAACGTCGTTAGGGAGTTAAATGATATGCGCCGACACCAGACTAAACCAGACATAACCACCAAAGGGAAGTTTGACTTAACGGATCACTTGTTATTATAACTCAAGACGTCTTCAGGGAAGTGACACCTTTATCTTTTTAATACATGTAGTCTTTTTTGCGGAAAAGTCAATGTGTTGCAGATCAACCATAGATAGACAGTCACGTAACTAGTTTTTAAAATCCCTGTCATACATCTTTTTCAATAAAGTCGTGCCGACCTGGTGTGTTAAATTGTTTTTAGGAGTTTCCTTATAGCAAACCCATTTGAATTGATGTGATCCAGTTACCAAAAGTCAAAAAAAATAAGGCAGTGTAGGGGACTGCGCAGGTTCGTGGGAAAGATGTATGCATCCTTTATTTACAAGATGCCAACGAGTTAGAATATTGTACTAATCGTAAAATAAAATGGCTGGTTAGTTGAACATACAGACCAGTCCAAAGAATTCTGTTTAGTCTCTAATAACTTATCCACGTTGCAACAAAGCTGGCCCAGTTTTCAACAGTGTTATTCGGACGCCAACCAGTCAATACTTGTCTAGGGAATAGGGATACAGATACATTTCGAGTGGTTTATATTATCTGATACACAAAAACGTATTATTCTCTTATCTGGATCGCTTCTTACATGGCAAGGACGCGATGATAAAAAGGAATAGCGGTATAAGGAACCTCTTGGGATCCAACATAGTATATATAACAGGACCCCGGATAGAGCACACAGTATGGCAGGATACAGTAAGTAGAGATACCGGGTTCACGCCGATAAACGCACAGGTCAGGAACATCTTCATTGAGAGGGATGTCAGTCGTGACTGTTATTCGTCTCCTGGGGTTAGTCCTGATTTGTCTCATCATTGCTTCTGGATAACGTGGGGACGCTACTAGGCTAAAGTGCAGCTGGAATATCCCTGCGTTCTTAGGAGCACGGAGATTTCTATATTGCAAGTTATGTTTATAATTGACCTGTAGGTGCTTCGAAGTCTAACCTTTAAGTATGAAATCATACATTTGTCTGTCAATTTTCTGTCAACACTTGGTCAACATTCGCCATCTCTGTCAATACGCCCTAAATTTGCAGAGCAGGTCACATAATTATTCTGAAGCTCACTAGACTCTCAACTGATATTGCCGTGCAGAACAATCACAAACACATATACATGATTATTATTGTCTACTCTTGGGATAGTGATTGGCACCAGCTGTTAATACTTCAGAAGACATGTCGAGTGGATAATAAATGCTTCGTGAACTTTTTGAGTAGGTGATTTATTGTCTAAAACTTTAAAACAACCAGCTAAGGATGTTCCGCATTAAATTATAGATGGTCAATAACGGGGATGTAAATCCGAAATTTACAGTATTTTATCTCTTTTCGCCATAAACGCTGAAATGAAATGGTTTATTACTAAATAGATTCTTTAAAGTTATACATGACTGTATGCTATTCATATGATTTCAAAATTTATAAACATACATATCTGCTAAGAATATCCCTAGTAGAATATATAGATAAAAAGTAAATCTCCCCTATCGATGCTCCTAACCTTCCTGCTTGAACATGCAATGACTAAACTAGCGCCGACTCTAAGGCTTTGATACGTTGCCCTCGTTTTTCAAAGCTTATAGCACCTGCCCAAACTACCCATCTGCCACTTTTGATAAGGGGAACTACCACATCTGCATGCTTATATGTATGAATCATATCTATATTCAAATGATACATGTTCCGAGCACCCCTTAACATCAGGACGCCAACATTCCTCCATATCTTCAGCATGACGGCCCGCCGGTGCACTATTTGAATAAGGGCCTTAGCCCCTCCACCGTCCCCAGCCTGGGCTGACACCAACCTAATCTGCGCCGTTTTTATTGGCTATAGGAATATGGAATGCCAAACGCGATAAGCGAATCAAGGCTCGCGCATGATCATCCCCAAACAAAGTTTGCCCCGCCGTCCGCCAGAGGCGCTGGCTGTAAGATGCCCTTATTGGCGCTGCCCGCCCTAACCGAGCCAAGCCCGCCGGGTAAGTGAATGCCTTGGTGCTTTGCCAGCAGGTGGCGCCTCTGTACCGGAAGCTAAACTCACTTTCACGTCATCAGCCAACGGCCGCATATGCATGCGCGAATAGTCACAGGACTCAGACAGGGAAACCACCATAAAATACCCGTATGTTATTCTGTGGTAGAACTCCAGCCATCAGGAAAATAGTAGGCAAGCTTTTCTGAACGTCTAAGTATGAAGGTCCTGTTTAATTCCTTCATGAATATTGAGGTTCACTGTGTGACACTTTTGTCAACCTGGCGTTTGCTGATCCGGAAGAGCACCCTCGTTTCCATAAACAGTACGGGGGAATCAACTTAGTGGGAGGCAGGCTCTTGCAGAACTGAGCCCTTGAAATTACATTTGAAAGAAAAAGTTTTGGTTGGTCGAGAGGGAAAATCACGCCGTCACTAGAACATAAAGCATGTTGAATGTTTTAAAGATCCATATAATAGTCCCCTCACAACATCGATTACTTTCAAGATTACGTAGCACTTTGAGTGCTCGAGCTTAATGAGTGGACAGACGATCATTATAAGCATAATATAGTAAATATCCAAAAAGTGCACCTAGAGGATTTTTTTGCCCGGTTATTCTGTACAATGTGCCCGTTTTTTCTATTCAAAATACACAAAGGTCGAGGTTCTGTGTTTCAAATTCTTGTGTGGTTTCGAAAACCAAAAGCTCCGGATATATATTGATTTTTCTATTAAGTGTGCAGTGACGTCCGACTCCGGTAGGGTAAAATTACCGACGATATCTTGGGAACGACTCAGGGGGAAAAGGCAAAATTAAATAGCAGTTGCAAAGAACATGAGATACATAGATAACCTAATCTTTCCTCGAACTCTTTGTAATGCAAATCCCATAGGAGCATTACTGCTATCTTTCAAGGAAACCTCTGTGAAGGTTTGGATGTTGCCACAATGTTCGTCGTCGTTCCGCCAGTCTTGAGCCGCTATAGTTCATCACTTGATGGAACGATTCCCGATCAAAAAGCGTTCACCTGTTACACAGGGGACGGTAATCCTTCACGCCAGCGCCTTTCAGACAGGTTATTGATGGGCGGGCGACACAGTAGGCGACTGGGCGACATGGCGGGCGACAGTTAATTGCCTCACGTGTCTGATATGTTAACTTGAAACAGGCCCATCTCCGCGCGCCGATTATACCCTTCTGACGACGGGTCGATAAAGGGGCTGATTTCCTGACACCTTCCACAATCGTCTTTTGGGGCTCAAACCCTCCGCGGACCACAGAAAACGGGGCTTCTTTTTCTCTCATGGCTTCTCAAGTTGAGCGCGATGACATGTTCAGATTATCATTCACTTGTGTCATCCCTGGATGGGCTCAAAGCCTTCCGAGTGACGGATGGGTCACAAGAGATGGTCTTTGATTAACATGGCGGCCGTAAAGAAGGACTAAGATGGATGGTTGCTACTAACTGAACGACAACCCTATTCAGGACAGATTCAACGAAAGAAGGGTCTCAGGCCATCAACAGCTTACGGAACGTAAGTGAATTAAGCGATCGATTTAAAAGAGAATGATGATATTTTGATAACGAGGAAATGGCCAACACTTTCTCTTTTACTAGAAGGTGGAAGCAATATTCATTGTAACGAAATTATGTTAGAAAGAAACAAACATCATGCCCATGTAAAATATCACAATCAAGACTGTTGGTTCGCAACTTGGGAATTTCTCATATTATCTTTATTTGGTTTAAAAAAAAAAAAAAATCTAACTTGAGGCATGTAGATCCAATATGATAAACTGCATGCATACCTTTTTCGAAAATAAAATAATCAAAATTTGAACTTGTTGCTTAGCTACATAGTGCGATATATAACGATCCGTATGGGTCCTTTTCTCTCGGATCCAGTGCAAGACCCACCTGTCCTCCAATGCCCAGGTGCTCAGAGTGGTCATATCCCTCTCCCTCGTCCCCTGTCTACCCAGAGGTATTCCCCCCACACACGGCCGATTGCTCTCTACAAGGTGACGCCTGGAGATTGGATCTTTCACCTTTTGATCCCTGCGGCGGACGATCTTGGGCGCCCAGCCCCTTCTATAAACATGGCCCGGCCGTGTGGCCTAATCCCGTCATCACAACCACTAAGTCCCGGCGTAATCACCGCTTCCCCAGAAAATAAACCCTCCCCTCCTGGGCACCAACCCATGGCTGGTCCAGATTGGGAGTTTTTCTTTGTAAAAACCACCAAAAAGGGGGACGTAATCTGTGGGAACGACGCAGATGATATGGCAGCCGCGATAGGCTTTATTTGTGGGGAGCACTGAGCAGTGTTGGACTGGTGACAATGGGGGTAAGAGCGGGGGGAGAGGGCGTTTAGACTCTGTGGGCCACGGGTGGGCCTCACCATCCCCTGGAGTCGTTTATATCTATTACCAAACGGCAGGCGGCGCCCGGCTCTGACTGTCCGCGCCTCGTCTGCGCCGAATGGAGGGAATTTTCCCTGAAAACGACCCTTGTTAGTAGTATGGCGGAAAGTCGGTTTGCGACTGGCAACTTTCTCAGACGATCGGTCTTGTTCAGGTTCAGGCAATTTAAACCACCCCACTATTTTTGTTTGGGGCACCAGGAAGAGAATTTCAGTGCGATAAGGGCATCTGCTGTGTAAGACATTGGAGACTGATTGCAACATACCAATCAACATCCTACAAAATCTACCGTCAAAAATGCTGATTGACTTAGTTTGGTAAAACTTTAGGTGACTAATCTAGATAGAAAAAAGAGACTTGGCAAATTCAAAAAGGATTCAAAGACGTACAATCAAATCAACCAATACAAAAGTTTTTGATCATATTATGCCCTGCGCAGTTGACATTTTTTCAGAGGGGACGGCTTTATTCCTTTCCTTCTGTGTACCAATTATAGCTATTGGCCATCTTCTGCTGACGGCTCTAGGACATTAGGCAACGATGGGCGCGTCCTAATCGGATTGGTCGAATTGGTGTGTTGGAGATGAGCACTTTGACAGGCGGGCATTGTGGGGATCGCACAGTGTGTTTTATGGAGTGGCCTTGGTACGGGAGGACGGGTCAGACGAGGGGCGGGGCTGGGGTCGGCCCAGTGTGGGAACAGGGGCGTGGTGGCTGAGGCCTCGATGCACACAAGTAGCCAAGGGCACGTCGGGCCTGTACCCACGCCCCCTTACCCCGCCCACGGTCTCTGACCCAAAGCCATCACCGCCTCCCAGTTCCCACGGCCAGTCCTCAATGCCTAATTGTAGTAAATCGACTTCAGCATTGGGGCCCTAGACCTTTAAATTTCATATGGCGATTTCTTTAAATCGACTTGCGACATGGGCCTCAGTGAGATGATGAAGAAAAATAAAAGACATCACAGGGACCAATTTGTAATTTAGAAATGAGACATGAGAAGGTCGTAGAAGCGAAATGGGACATATTAAGAAGTTAAGGAACAAGGGACATAACCATTACTTAAATTCGACATGCGACATGGGCCTCGCTCCCACACCATGAAGGGCCCAACATTCCTGGTTACCCCCTTTTTACATCCACAATTCCACTGGACACCTCAAGCACTAACCAATAACCATACATTTCAATCCTATAGTACCCCCCCCCCCCCCACCAACTCCAGTACGTTACGTCTATGCGCCCTCCACCCCCACCCCCCAACTACAGTAGGTTATGTCTGCGTCCTCCTGTTCTCTCGGCGTGGGCCATGACGTCTGGGACCGGAAACAGCTGCCCACCAGTGAATATTTGAATCCGGCAGCCGGACGTGGGCCTGGTGAGACGTGTCTCTGCTGACCGGTCCCAGTGTAATACATCAGGAGACAGGCCCTGGGTCAGTCACATTGAACTCCAAACCCACAACACACCCACGTTCACCAAGAACAACGTCTTCTGTGTAATAATATCAACCCACCCACTCACGTCAAGTTAAAATAATAATAAAAAACTTAAGCCTGCTTCGATCTGGTACGACTCGGGTCAGTGGAGCTGTAGGAGGCTCACTGCAGGGATTATTACAGGAAACTCGGCTAACTCCTGACCTTTGAGCTGCCGGGCGCATTATGAATTCTCCGCAGGCCATTAATACTCACTAATTAGGACATGTCAAACTTTCCGCGCTCCCCCCTGTGTAACCAGATCCTAATTTTCATCGACTTCCTCTTAACCTTTCCTAGCATGCCAGCGAGTGACAACAGGTAATTGCCAGATGCTCAAGAAATGCACTAGTGTTTCTCCAGGCGTCACATTATCAGTTTTATTATTGGCTGTCAACGTATCCAATCAATCATAAGTTACCCAAGTTACGATCAGAGCTCGTATCCTTAACCGTTATTCTTATACTGGCAGTGTCCGGAATACCTTATTATAGCTATCATCTGGATTAGGTTTCAGTCAATTTCAATACGCTTAACGCACATACACAATTGTTGGGGAAATTGCCTAAATGTATTGGCGGTATCACAAACCGTTTACAAAACACAACGACCTTGTCTGGCCGCAAGGTTGGGGAGGTTAATAGGAGACAAAGACCTGCGGCCGGTGAGGGCGAGCAGTTGGTCTGGAGTAGCCGGTGGTGGCGATGGGCACGCACTCCACGGTCTGCCCTGGAGGAGGCGACCCGACCCCCTCGGCCACGCGAAGAGCCTTGCCCACCGCTACTAATTGATACCTGAGGCGGGCGGACCTGGCCGTAGCGTGAGCAAGGCACACGACCAGGGGGATACTGGGGGAGGTTTGACGTCCGACGTCTGATATGTCAGCCAATATCGCCAATACAGATTGTAGGCACGGCCAAACAAACAGGGTCGCTGTACCATGTGAAGACCTGACGGGAGGTGTATGACAAAGCTCAATTATATTGAAAGATAGGAATGATAAAACTTCGCAAATGTGATCTTAAATTATAATACTGTACCTTCTTAAACCTTTGTAAACAAGTTCTCAGTGTACCAAATTAAAGATGAAAAATAAGCTAAAATAAGCTGCATGATGTTGATTGCATTAACCTGGTTTTAACACTTCAAAAGAAACGTCGTACTACATCGTCGGTATGGGAAGGGATATTTTAAATGCAGGACACTTAGCTGCTTATAGATATAGTGAACAAGTTTCAATATTTGTGTTCTGGGGTCCCGACCAAGTGCTGTGTCTCAGTTGCAGCTCTGCTTGCAAACACTACATATTGGTCTATCCCTTTTGGTAAGAAAACAAATGTCCTTCGGCAAATCGTCTTGTACCCAGATAAACGACCACATCATTTCCCTTACAATCTGTCTCTGCCATATATCCCTTATCACTGCGCCTTTGATGTTCGGAACTCCACTTATATCTAAGTGGTCTATCCTGGTAAATTGCATTTCCCTTGCAGTGATAATGTTAGAAAACTTGGTATACCCCTGTACTCGATAATATGATATGATTTTGGAAGAAAGACAGAAGTTGCAATTGGAAAAGAAATAACTTCATTTTTTAACAATATTACAAACGATATACCAAAAGTTAAGTATTTCATACAGGTCAAACAGAGATATTAGCGACACTCCATTCATAGAAGAAACTTTCTGACCTGTCATTCAAATGAGAATGCTGCCTCACCATTAGGGCGATGAAAAATACACTAAAGGAATTTACATTGATTTTATAAAGTTTTTCCCCGGAGAGAGAACGTCTGTGGGTGCAGCTGCGACATGAAATCAATCTTTTCCCTCTAGGTCTTCTATGTATCAGTCCGTCAGTCATAGGAGGAGGTTCATAATGTCACTGTAAGAATGCTTGACAGTCAGACTGCCGGGCATTGCAAAACATATTTCCGGAATCAATACAAGATGAAACTACGCAAACAAAAGCGATATTTTAACTGAAGGAAAGAAAATGCTGCACTCTTTGTCTATGGTTATAGCATTGGCAGCAGTCTGTATTTTGCTTAGATTGCCCTACCTGCAGGTATAGGCCTAATAACATGGCTGTTACTGCTCCAAGTCAGGCCAACAAGAAAGGAGTTATCTGTCTGGTCGCGGCTTGGGTCAACAAAAGAGGAGTCCTTGACTGCTGTCTGAGGTGTTGTTCATTCTGGCACCTACCCTAGCTTGACGTATATATCCCATTGATTATGTCAGAAGAGACCTCGGCAGTTTTGGACGGCAAACCATCAAAAAGTATGCCTCACTTGATATTTCTTCATCTTTTGGAAGTCAGGGCTAGTGTGTATTTCCAAAGATGCCAAAAACAGTGAGCGCATGCAGTATATAATTAAAGTCACGTTCAATTAACTGTTTTCCATCTGCTTTCCCCCAAGGAAACTAAACTCTTGTTTATAAAGCACGTCTATTATTTTTTTTCGCAGAACTGTTTTTTACTGCCAATACCCCCCCCCCCCCCCCCGACATTATTTCAACTTCCCACGATCCTCCCCTCAACTAATATGATATCACGTTATGGTGACATTAGAGGACTAAAACTCCACTTATTATGCTTAACAGTACAACGCTTCCTCGCAATGCTTCCACACTGAATGACACTTAAATGGCACCAAGAGAAAACATTTTGAGATTTAGGACCTTTTGTGATTTAGTGCCCTGAGAGCTCCTGCATTACATAGATAAGGAATTCACTGTCCCGGTCGGAAATCGGGACACATAATGAGTTCTATATAGGATCTTAGAAAGTAGAAAGAGCACACCTTCCATTATCTTCTCCATTTTAGCCAGATAGATATCTTGAGCAAACTAACCTCAGATTCAAGGGACGAGTAAACCATGAGCAAAGGGAGAATTATATTTGCTCAACATGCTTGATATATTGATTCTACTAGTCCATAAATAAGGGGAAAATACATGTTCAACCATGCCACATTAATCATATGCATAGAAACTATTTGTCATTCTCTAATTTAAGCAACTTCTGAAATTAAAAGCAGCATATCACAACCGGCAACATTCAAAGTGATCTATTTAATTAAAAGTCCACACAGTCAAAACTAAATCAAGCAAGGAAAGGCCTTTATGAGTTTACAAAAAAAACAACTGAAGTTGCGATAAATCCTCGACGGAGGGCGTGAGAACCGTGTGTCCCTTTACCAGGTCCGGGTGGTGGGTAGACCCAACCACGTCGTCCATCACGCACACCTAGCAATAGCCGCTGATTTCACGCCAATATTATGCGCTCATTAATTTTCTTGTTCTCATAATTTTCCCCAATGGAACCGCCATCAAAGGGCCTTTCATCTTGGCCTAACATGGCGGGGAGCCGTGATCAGCCCCTCCCCTGCAATATAGGCCCTGGCCTGCTCCCCTTCTCACCCTCACCAAGCCTGTGCTGTGGCAATTAGTTGGTGGCACCTGCCTCACGTTTCAGTCACGACCGGCTGTAGCGTGTGATTAGGCCGTGATGAAGTGATTTAATCCAAGCCTTGGGGGGGCAGGTATAGGTGCTATACTGTAAGAGGCAACGAGATTAAAAGCCACTTTTGTGCATCTCGGTCATTCTCTCTAATCTGAATGTCGAGATATATGAGTAGAGTAAGACGGGAGCAGTAATTAGAGCCGTTATCTCTATATTGACGCATGCGAAATAATTAACGCTGATTCCAATGTCTTCATTAGAATGTGATACAGGAACCGAAGGGTGGAGCAAACTGCAATTATGTTTTTATTTGGATATTTTACCAGGCGCTTAAGGTTCAGCTAAAGCAGCCACTCTTCAACAATGTTCTTGTAGTATACTGCAATCTGTTGCTGAGAAAACAGGCCAGTATTCCTCGGGTTGTTCATTTCTCTCTTAGCAATTTGAATAAGAAGCGAGGATCTTTTTCTGTGAAAAATTCTCAATAACTAGAGTGTAGACAACCGTACTGATTGGATGTGAAACTGATTATTTGCAAATTAAGCTTAGTTTGTATCAGCAAGTTTGTTAGGAGGAAAGGGTGTCAAAATACCAACCATTGCGGCAAAAACATATTAAAAACATGGACGATTAACATATTTGTATAACTGATTGGCCTGCTGGATTTCAAGGACCTGACAACCAATTGGACCCTCTTTTGTCTCCCGTCACCTCGAATAGCAGAGTCTCTCTTAAAACCACCGTGATATGCCTCCATCAGCCGCACACCTGGTTAACTCAGTCCTCCAGGGTCATTGCCCTGTTCAGGAGTCTCCCTGACTGGTGGGTGCCGGCCATGGGAAGGTCCCACCTGATCCCCCCACTCACTCACCCCACTCTAAGCCCCCGCCTCCTGCGGCCCGCCCTCAGGTGCCAAGTGAGACTTGATCTAACCGTTACCAATCCATCACACCTGGGCCCCCACTTACTCCAGGCCCTCCCCCCACAGGCCTCCCTCCGTACACGTAAAGCACCTGGTCTGAAAGCCCTGCTCCTTGCACCTGTCATTGTGCGGAAGGTGGACTGGTTTCAAGACTCGAAACATCAGTCTATGTTAACGGTTAATAGCAATGCGTCACCCAAAATCCCTCTCTAACTTCAGTGTTGAAATGCTCTGGGCTTTTGAGAAACGGGATTTATAGGCAAAATAACCCTTATGAAAAAGTGGCGTTTAGGGACAAAATGAGTTACCTTGTGTGAGAAAAGTGACGGCTGCAATGAAGAACTCACATCATCCTATCTGTTTTTGGTACTTGGATATCGTATATCAACAACGTTTATTATTGATGTCATTGGAAATAGGATCGTGATCTTCACCCAGTCCATTGCCCCTTTCCCTCACAGTACCAAAGTTTAAGCATTGACCAAAGCTTCCAGTGATTCCCAGCGGGGTTAATTAATTCTCACAATTCCCTGGTCCTCCACAACAAACGAACACCTAGCCCATTTAGGGCTGTGCCAAGCTTAAGTAGTTGATACCTTCTCCCATTGGGACACCCTTTTAGGCCTAACGGAGAGAATTGCCTTGCTCTCCCAGCTGGAAGGAGCACGTCCATTACCAACCTCCCTTTCCGGCTATGTACGTTTTCTGACCTACTCTTTGCCTCCAGCCTCCATATCAATGTTATCAATTTCACTCAAAACACATCGGGAAAGCAAGGTTATTAGATCCAATGTATCTGACGAGCTAGATATTGTTGATATGCACTCGTATAAATTGTAATGTGCACTTTTGGTCAATGAGTAACCTATCAGGTCTAAATTTAAGTATCAAAGTGTTACTTTTAATTTTTACATGTTACTTTGTAAGCCTACTCGTACAGCTGCACTTGGGATAGTGTGATCCAAGCACGATGATCCCAAAATATCATTGTGCAGAAGGAGAGGCAAGTATAACGAAATTGACCTTTTTTTCATGTATCTGAATGAGAATGTGCATAAAGTATAGAATTGCCATTCGAGCTGTAGGCCTGAAAGGTGCCTGCCATAATCCATATATGAACTTGGATGATTCGAACTGGCAACCGTCTGATTAGCGGCCCACTTCCTCTAACACTAAACTACCTATCATTTATCTTCTTTGAGGTATTTGTTTGGCCGGCTTTATATTTAGACGGAGTATTCCTTCTTTTTTTTATTAATATCATCTTTCACTTCTCGTGCATTCTACTCTTGTAACGAAAAAATGTCATTTTAAATATTCTTTTAGAAAGGAATATTGTAATAGCAACCTGACTTTTTCAGTCTTTGTTTGGCACTATTCACGGGTTGATCCTGGTAGGAAACAAAGACTCAAATGGAGATAATCAAATGTAGAAAGTGACTTTTTACGTCCCCAATCAGCTGATTGAAACCACTTCCACTGCATTGACTTTGGCTTATCCGTCAGTTAGATTGACAAATACTTCATTCTCATCGATAGGAAAAGCCGAATCACTCATATTGGGGAAATGGCCGATTGCTACTGTTCGACCTGATGTATGGAGACAGAAATAGGATTTGATCGACAGAAACGCGTAATGAATCGTGTCCCAGGAGGGATATAGGTTAAACAGAAAGGTCATGTCTTTATACAATAGTGTTTCGCCGAATTGTTAGGGGGAGTTAGGTCCTGAACAGCCACTCTCAGCTTATCACAAAAAACTCCACAGGGCACCATAAAAGAAGATGGACTAGCTGGGTATTATGAGTAGCTCAAAAACAGGTTTAGTGAGTTCTGATCCGAGCTGCCCTGTCTTCCTAAGCCCGCCCCTGAGGGCAGACTACACTGCGGGACCACCAGTTACGACCTAGCTCGGACCACCGTATGGAGACCTAGGGGGCGAGTGGTATATATAAAACAGGAGGGGTCTGCTGATAGTAGGTAGTTGACCAGGCCTCATGACGAGCTCTTTAGGATGGCTCCTCTCTGAAAGTATGTACTCAACTTGATGTCCGACCGATCTTAGCAAGCTGGTAAAAAAGAGAAAGGGACTGAACTGCCAAATGAAAATGGGTAAAGACATGATTGAGACTCTCTCTTTGAAATGATATTTAATCCACCTCACCAGCCTACAAAACTAATTTAATAGATAGTTAATATGTTTGTGTTTTTATATTGCGAAACCAACCTTCCCAGGTAACAAAGACACGTGTTGTGCACGTTAGGAACACAAGTTTAAGAAAGGTTATACCCGTGTTCAAATCTCGTGTGCCACACGGGATTCTGTGGACCTCATTTCTTGTGTTTCCAACGAGTTTTTGACACGAGTTTTTGACACGTGTTTTGACATGAAAAACTCGTGTTTTTGTTTCTTCTGGTTGGAAAATTGAATGGGGATCGAACTTGGGACCTCTCACACACATTTCCAGCACTCTACCACTGAGCTATGCAGAATGAGTTGGGATACCACGCCAATCCATTGCATTTAGCTCATGTGTACAATTTGTATTCACATATAATCCTTCTAATTATATATCCCATTGTCAGGATATATTTCAATTAATTTTTCATCATACTTTTAACTTATCAAAATTTACAAAATCAAATCAGTCTACTTTCAGACGAGTTTACACTGTAAAATTCTGGTATAAAGATATCAACTCCCAAAGGATATCTGTGTGATTTCTCAATAAAATCTCAGTGAAAACTCATGTTAAACCAGTGTGAAATACATGTTATACTCTTACATAACATATGTTAAAACCTGGTGTGAGAACAGGACAGTTTTTACATGTAAAACTGCAAGTTTACACATCACCAGTATTACATCAAAATGACCCAAGTAAAAATTAGAGTAATACACGTGATTAACACAGAGATTGTCACTACACTAGAATGTACCAAAAATGACACCAAAATGTATAATAATTCACAAACATAAGAAAATATAAGATAAGTGTTTCCGTGGTAGAAATGATCATTTCCCTTACAAAAATACTGTTGTATTCGTTAAATTGACATAGGTGTATTACTGTGTGAAAGTTCATGATAAACCCTACTAAGATACTGACTTTATACAGAGATTACAACAACACCAGTTTTACATAAATTTAACACGTGGTAAATTGGTAAATACACGTGTCCTGTTTGCTGGGTTATGAACAAAAGATGCTGCCTAAGCCAGATAACTGGCCGAACAACGCTCATCTGCATCCCCTACATCGTGGGCGCATACATAAATTGTGCATCATCCCCCCTGAAACCCTAGACGTTTGCCGATAATCCCATTGGTGAACTCTGGGCATCTTGCATATCTCAGAGCATATAAAACAGGTGTGCAGACCTCGGGTAAAAATAGGACACTACCACAGAGAGCCGAATCACGTAGTCTAGTAGAGATTTGTTCTGGGGCAGCGCTTTCCCTACAAAGGGCTTTGTGACTCACCCGGAATATAAGTCACAAAAGGCCCTCCGCCTCTCTAGAGATCATTCACGGTTTTTTGTAGTGAGTCTATTCTCCTATTACTAGTCCTAATGTACATATATACCCAAGAGAAGCCTTCCCCCAGAATATCCTGCATTTCAAAAACGGATTTATTTATTCTGCATACACAGGAGGTACTACAAACATTACTCTACCAAATATGTCTATGGGGATTAAAAATGCATTTCAAATTAGTTTGTAATCAAAGATCTTGCATGAATACATGGCATACCGACGTACAACCCAACGGGAGGCCTAGAGGTTGCAGGCAGCGAGCTGTGATTGAATACTGGGCTGACAAAGAATCTATCAGGCAACACCGTAAATTGGCAATTTTCCCCGGCAGTCATAAAAAGCAGGATGTCTCTGGGAAGTCTTAGTGCCGCCTGTCTGCCTCCCTATCCGCAGGTGACACATTGTGTGACGGTGTGCTATATTATAACGGGGTTTGGGTGGGAGGTGTGCGGTGGAGGAGGGTGAGGTGTGGTTGGGGCACACGCTGTTATTCCCATAGGAGAAGGATGAACGTTTGTTTGAGGGTACCGAATAAACCAGGTACCTGATAGTGTTTCATATTTCACCTGGCCTTTTCTCACGTCCTTGACTTTCCTCGCGTATCACATATCTCTATCAGTATGCAAATAATAGTAATATAAGGAACAGAGTTTTTTTCTATAGAAACCTCCCAGATCTAATTTGTCTAAACGGCAAATCCTAGCAAGCAAAGCATACTGAATTATCGTTATTCATAAAGGGCCTATAGGTGGACAATGCGAAAAGTGTCCCTATCATTTCTTCTGTATGTGAACAATATTGTTTTGCTTTATTCGTACAGCATACAGTAATCTAATGACATCGTATCATTTGTTAAAATCATCCGTGCAAAATAATGGTTTCAATAATACATTATTGTAACTTCTTATTTCCGTTACTTTATTTCACTTATACACCATCAGGTACTAACAGTGACAATACAGTAGGATGGAATAAGCTAGACGGATGGTACTAAACCACGATAAGCCATGTCATACATCAGCCCTGTTTGCGGCTATCGTACTGCCGCCGTAATAAGGCATAGCACACTTTCATAAATCTACAAGGATGAGGTATGAGGACACGTGCTTTGTGTGCAGTAATGACAATGATGGGTGTCTTTTGCACTATATTGGGGACAGCGTGCACCAGTTGAACTAGAGTTGTATACATGTATATATGCATGAATGTGACAGTGTATTTATAATAGCGCTGTCAAGGTTTAATCCGACTATGTCTAAGACCATTGCAAGCCATCCTTTACGATATCAGACAGCACTTTCGTCTCTAAAATATACATGAGAAGATTACTATAGAATATGTCTCTGTTTACTGTACGTGTATATGGTAAACCGGATTAGGCACTACTTACAATTTTGTAAAACGAGCCATAGATCACAATCCTTTTCATCGTAAACCACTGCAATCCCTACAGGCCTCGTATGTCAAATAACAATTTTCGGTAGTCCGACTCCGACTTGAGGGAATAATAAATCCATCTTTTATAGAAATCAGATAATCTAGACAAATGATTTAGTCAAGTTCGATTTCCGTCCACCAGTAAGTGTAGAGATAATACATCGTGCCCATCTGTAAACATAAGCTGCCATATTCACTTAGACCGCTCGGGCTCCAAGTGCAAATTATATCGTATGTTATGACGGCTTCAGGCTGTCTCCGGCGAGTCGGCAGCCATTGGAGTCTGAACTCAACCGGGAACTGCCTGTGTTCTAAGGTCCTTACGCTTAGGATCTGGATCTAGAAAATAGCAATTCAGTCACTCCCTCGCTACCACAGAATTTATTTCCTGAATCAGCCACTATTAGAACCTACCTGCAGGGTACCAACCAAAATTGTATTTTCAAATGCCCTGTGTTTTCCCAGAGATTTCCCTGTCCCACGGCAATTTTTCCCTGTGACATATCCAGCAAGTTGTTCAAATTTAAAAGCCTCTATGTGCAGAAAAAAATTGAACAATCCAACAACAAAAAGTAAAATCCCTGATATCTCGAGAAACAGGAATTTGCAGAACCTGGCCAAATGAAATTCCCTGTGTTTTCCCTGTGTTTTTGTAATATTTTCAAATTCCCTGTGTTTTCCCTGTCAGGGAATTTTTTTTTGGCCATTTTCCCTGTTTTCCTTGTGTGGTTGGTACCCTGTACCTGTCCTGTTTCCATACCGGATAGAAGAGTCTCCTGAACCAATGGACACATTAGCAGGCCAATATAGTACATACATTACTGACAACCAACCACCTGCACTATGAACCACTCATTACAACGATATGATAAGACTTAACATTGAATGAATACTGTTGCGGTATTTTGCAAACTGGTTTAATGACACGTGTGCTGCAAAACAGCGATTGGTAGGTGTCCACTGCGAGGGTTTGCTATACTTTATCATACTCATAATTATTGCCTTTGTTCTTCTGTCTTGATATCGTCCAGACGAGAGGCCAATGATACTGACACAGGTCTCTGAAGAACTGATTTGTTTTTAAGCAAAGATATATAATAAGCTATATTTCGAATTGGCTATTCTTCAATAAACGTATCGTCCCTGACTTAATAATCAACGGACCTTGACAAGCAGTTCATTTCTCCCCGGGAACATAACAATTCGCCCAACCCTTATTTACCGCACTGTTATTCTTTCTACATCGCATCCCTGAAATAGTCTTATACGTACGCATTCCTTTTTCCCATCAAAACATGCTGCCTCGCCCATTCTATGCCTCTGTTTTAGTAGGGGCCTTTAATTACACCAGTCAGGACGAGGTCTAAAGGGAACAAACAGTGTTTACAGCTAATTTGAAATGTAATACGTGGTACACGTACGACGGGGATAGGGCGATACAAACATTAACAAAGAGGAGCGCCTATCTGTACAACAAAATCCCTCAATCTCCATCCATCCCCCTTAGAGACCACACCAAATTCTATGGGAACCCTGCAAAGACTTATGTCAGACTATCTCACAATCCTTGACGCATTTGCAGCTGTCAGAGACATAATCTATGGATTGATGCTACTGTGAAGTTTCCCGATACCCCAGATTTAACTTGATGCATCGGAAAGTCTTTTTGGTACCCCATTCACAATAGTTTTTCTAAATTATAATACCTTTCTTATACACATGAAAATCATCTTGGGGACCGTGAAGAAAACAATGTCTAATACACAACACCACGGAAAGTATAAGAGTGTAAAGAGAAGTATGAACAATGTAGGTTAATATATTTTGCCCAAAACAGTCTATCAATGAGACTTAGTGAAAGGGGAGCTAAGGCCTCAAATAATTTTCTATGTCTCTGTTTAACATACAACGCAGAACGTTGTTATGTTCAAGGTATGAGAGAAGGTAATAAATACTGGCCACGAATACAGGAAGGGGTTTAGGAAGAAATTAGATAGAAATACGGAAGTAAATATTGGGGGCAAGAGGGAAAGGATAAAGAGAATTGGCATTGAAATCAAAGAGTCAATGAAAAGTAGCTGAAATCTCATAAAGGTGTGTATTTGTCGCAGGCGCAGTCAGACTTCTGATTAAGCTTGCGGTTAGAGAATATTCACGGTCTAGCAATGCTAATCAGCGGCATGGCGGTACGAATAAGGGGATTTATCAACAACTCGGCGATGACATATTGCCAGCAATCTCGCTAAGCTCTGCGCAGGGGAGACGGTAACGTGTTGGGTGAGGAATGGGGAGGGCGGGGAGACGTGGTGGGTGAGGAATGGAGACGAAGGCCCTCCTGCATGGACGGGCGGCGTAAGGTAGTTTAAGTAGGCGGGAAAGATCTCAGTGCATTCGGACCGAGTGGGGGCGGTGGGCGGAAGGCGGCAGGGCGTAAGAGTGAGTGACTCAGGGGTAGGTAGGTAGAGCAGCTCGGTCTGTGCTGAGCAAATCAGCCGCACTTCACTGTCCGTCTAAATATCCGTCATTTGCCCGCTTCCTACGTGTTAATGCCTCGCCGCATCCCAACAGGGCGCATTCCGGCTGTAAATCGCTGCTGGCACCAACTGCATATTTACCATCATATACATTGCCGTCTGAGCGAGTCTGAAATTGCTAATACCAAGACGGCAAGCACTAGGCCTATATAGCATAGAGTCAGAACACTCTTTTCTAAGTGAGATCTTTGTAAGATCCATGCGTCAACATTGAAAGTCTTAGCTTTATAGCTAATACATCGAGATTATGTCAGTCGGTCCTATGCCAGGTCAATTATCGGTATCATTAATCATATTACCCAATGATAAGCGGCTGAGAAATAACTTTCCGGTCATACTTTTCCCATCTTCCTTTTGAAAGGGAGAATCGCCCATAATGATTTTGAACAGCTCATCAGAAAATTAATTGCAAGTGAATCTCATAAAACCAGAGTACAAGAGTGTAATTGGCTTTAGGATTTAAGCCGAATGTTTCAATAGTTTCACCTGACCCGATTCTATTCGCTGATTCAGGTCTTTCCTTTAATCAATTTTCTTTTTATTCCTTTATGTTTAAGCTGTCCTTATGCTACGTATAACTGCTTTAGATGTACTTTTTCAATCTGCTTGCGTTGGCCTTGGCCTCAGACGCCCAATGCGGCTGTCAAAGGGAGGCGGCCGAGGGGAGGGATGTGATCTGCTCCAGGGGAAGGCGGGACGCAGGTAACTCAATTAGGGCGACGTGTAGACAGTGACACAAACATGACCCCGACGGCTGACCTTTCGACTGCCTGTCGCCCCACCCGACCCTACTATACACGGTGATTGCCTCTTACCCAACCTGCCAGCCTAATGCCATACACAGTACGATAGAACGTGGGGTGTCATAATAACACACTTCTCAGATGACACTGGGTGCTAACGGTATAATGACATTACGTTATAATGACATATTAAGACTTTCCCTCTGGTTATTGAGGTTAGATAAGCACTGTAGTTCTAAATACGTAATCTTGCAATTTATGAACGTTCATATATTGGTAGGCGTCGGCGTGAACTAGAAAATAGGAAAAAAGTTCATACTGTCTCTAAAAGTCAATTATCCTATAGAAAAGAGAATTGACCCAGTTCCAAACGGCAATACTTATTTCAAAAATACATTTCTCGTATAAACATCTGTCATAATTAACTTATGCTGCCTCAGAATGGTTTGGGGCTATTTGACCAACAATTGAAAATTCTTGACAGGCTTTGAAACCAAATTTTAATGTGATTTCTAGCTATAAAGAACGATGTAAGCCTAAAACAAATTGTGGCGCATAATTAAACCCTACTTAGTGAACTACCACTCCAATTCTTTTATAGGCTTATAAATGTAGTACCAGCTTCCCTCAAACTCATTTTATTTCAAATTTGAATACCGATATAAATTTTAACTATGCCAACTGAAAAAAGGCTAGAACTTTTAAGCATTGTAAATCTTATTGCCATGAAGTGCTAATTTGGCCTATCCCAAATCAATTTGATATTATTTCAAGAAACGCAACAGCATGCTAACTAGTATTATATTATCTCCATTGGCTAAAACTTCATTATCAACTGTAGTCGGAGTTAAGAAGAGGCCTGCAACTTTATTTATTAAAAGTACAATATGCTAACGTTCATGAACCCAGTTTAGTACCAGATCCAGTAGTTCCCGCCCTTAAAGGGTTGTCTAGATGACTGTACATCTACGTGTAATACCATCTGGTGTACAAGATGGTCGGTACTCATGGGTGCTAAGTCACCACTGGGAAATCAGCCTGAATACGGCGCCCGGTGACACTGATTAGGAGTATAAAAAGTCTAATACCATAGGCCACCTGCTAGTAGTCTCATGTCACTCGGCTGACCTTTACTATGCCATGCCAGCCTTTACTGTATACTGTATGCATAAGACTCTTGATGAAATTAACAATTTCTTCCCATATACATAACGCTGGTGATTATATTTCCATATTCCGGTGGAATATGGAAGTAAACAATCTGTAATTAGTCATTGTTATATTGTATTCATGGCAGAGAATATGCATGCATAAACCAGTCTTCCGTTATGATCTACTATACAGGGAACTATATACTATATGCCACTTTACTTTACATGGTATGAAATCATACAAAAGTAGGAAAAATTGCATGTCTGCCTTTTTTCTGCAGTATCGGTGCCATATTTTTGTTCTTAACGTTGGAAACCAGGCTTTATTTCTCATGTTCGTCCTAAAGAACGACACAATATTCGTACTTTAACCCCTTGGTAGAATTCATAATTAGGGCACTTTTGGTGTATAAAAAAACAGGATCTGCCCCTCCTGTTTTCCATTTTCTATTCAATACAACAAGTTATAGTGTATGTCTCCTACCCATCCACAAAAATAGTCCTATCTTAGCGCCAGTACTAAAAAAAACGAACCCCCCTCTGAAAAAAAGCTGGCTTCGGGGGTGTTTAGTCTAGCAGCTATGGGCCGATGATGAGAAACACGCTGTGCAAAATTGACGGCCACGATAGGACACTGTCTGGCCGTACACTGACCTTCGTGTATATCCAGGGCACAGCGACCAGCACAGCTTTTTTCTAGCACTAACCATCCTGAGCAGGGCTGTCCAAATATGTTATAACGTAATGCACCCAGCATCTTTTCCCTTGGAGAATAAGTTTTTTTTACATGGAGGCGAGTGATATTACACAGTCCTGCATGCAATACGGATGAGAGCAGACTTCAGAAAATTATGCTAGCAGCGGGCAGTAACCTCCTACCACCATTACGATGGCCTACCGCAATATTTGCTGAGCACTTAATACGTGTCTTCTTATGATATGGAGCAACTGTTTTGGTAGATATTACTATTGTTTGTTGTCGTTATTGTCGTCGTCGCAGTCGTCGTCGTTGTTGTTGTCACGAATTATTTACATGCAACCAAAAAAGACAACTACTTTCCGAGGAGGCAAATTGAACAACGAGTAAACTTCGACACCCCGGTTTAGACACACCCAAAACCAGGATGACCACTGTCGGGATTTCCCCACTTTATACTTCCCCTGGTTTGCATTTAGCTTTTGTACTTGTTTACATTTTCCACCCACTCTCGTTACAGACAGCTTTAATGACGTGTAGCATATGAGAAATTCATGGTTGCTGTGTGTAAAACTGCTTTCCTGTCAAAATATATAATTATAGAGAAGTTGCGAAACAGAATTCTCGCACCTTTTACTCTTGCTCGTTTTGACATGAGCTCTAGCTTACAGAACGGATCTGAGTCGTCCTTGGGGTCTACGACGAAAGGAGGTTCAGGTTTCCCGCATCTTAGAGACTTCCTCCAGGTGACCTGGATCCAGCTTTTCGTCAATGCCCAGGGGGTGATTCGGGCACTCCGACCGGCTATTCGCATATCACCTGGTCCGGATATTAACCCGCTTACACACTGCCTGTCCCGGAACGGGTCGGATTACACACTAGATCGATGCCAGGATCAACAATTAAGTGGTGAGCATGTCCTTGCCTGGTATAATTCACGGGTTTACAGCACTTAAATCCACCTGGTAAACAGTTCACGGATAACGTTGTTATACTTCCTATAGTTTTAATTTTGTTGGCAAACATACGTGACATGCCTTGGTATTAAAAATTGACAGGTAGCGGAATGTCAGCGTTATATATCAACATATACCACCGGTATACATCATTCTGTGTCAAGAACTTATACGCGCCATAACACTATATTCCCGGGGGGTCGCATATGGGCTGCGAGAAAAGCACTATTATTTTTAAACTTATATTATCATGCTGTTTATACATGTCTACACATAAGACTAAAAAAGTAATGTTTTCGGCCAATGAATGGTTTAACACTTATCTTATTGTCTGTGCCATTTAGCTGCAGGATCAATACTTAAGCTTTCCATTAATATGTTTGACTTGAACCCGTATCAGTTGAGGCAGCCACGAAAGCGACCACTATTATTTATTTGCATTTGGGACTCGGGAGTACCCAACAGTATACAATTATGAAATTCCGTCATGTCATTGCAGTGGACGGGCCGACCTATGCCTACTCGGCTGAGTCATAATCATGATAATGACACTGCCCCTCCCGTCCCGGCCGGCCTGGGGACGTTGTTTGGTCAGGGTCGTGTCCCACGGGTCGTGTTCCCTGGGTGGGGTATTGGCAACGCCCTTTTATAGACTCAAAACTTCCCTCTACTTCAGTGACAGGTGACGTGGGAGTGGCCAAAATCCCAAGTGACCCTTGAATGTCTTCAGTTCCACCACACTGCAAGCGTGCTTGCTTACCTTGTCACCATTTTGGATTTAGACAAGAACATTGATATTTGTAAAAATTACTTTAACAAGTTTGGAAAATTCCGAAATGCATTTGGTCCTTAGAATCAACAGTGAAATAACGCTGGCTTAATTGAGAATACTGTTCCTCTTAGATCTTCAACCTACAAAGACAAGCTTTCGTGTTGGCCTATATGTATTTCTACGTTCTATATGGCCTCCTTCCATCAAAGTTCATTATGACATTGCTGAGTGCGTTAATATGAATATGCGACCAGACATTAAACTCGATTCGATATAGCGCATGGCTGTGTCACTCAAATTTAATTATCCCGCTTTTTCAGCTCAATGATGAACATAGAGTAACTGATATGTCGGGTTTCTTTACACCTCTAAAGCCCTATACGCTGTAGGTGATTTTTCACTACCATCTTATATAATCTTATCAATATAAACAGAACTTTTTGTATCAAGAACTATTATTTTTTGAGAATATTTTTACAGTTTAACACTCAGATATCAATGTAGAGGGTAACCAATGTCAAAACCTAAGTAATCATTTTTTCACGCTTGTGATTCAACAAGTAGGGAAATTGCAAACCAGCGCAATGAAAATTGCATACAGCAATTGTACTTTTTGTCTTGTCTTTGTGGAGGCTTTGTGCTTGTCACCGTTTCAACGGGTAGGTTATTGCTGGAGACATGTCGGGACAAGACATTTTTGTGCGTAGACTGTTTGAAATGAATAATTCTTTATCCTGACCGTTGTATGTAGATAATACTTTTTACATCAACGCGCTGTTTGGGGCAGTGAGCATATCGCATACAGAGATACTCTCTAAATGAAATTCCCCTGATATTTGACATACACCCAATATACAATTAAAATGAGCTGCTCCTATATTCATGTCATATATTCCCTACCGCAGCGACCCTTCAAAGGACTTCTGGGTTCACTAAGTCCGCTGGGTGCCATGCAAATTTATCTCTGTATTGCAACACAGAGGGCTATGGGAGGCCACTGCAAAACATGTTTTTTAATGTGATGTAAAACCAGTGACATGTTGACAAAGAAGCAGTGCCTGAGTGAGACAGATGTTGCTTTCTTTCGTAGCCCCGCGGAAACAGGTTCATTTGGGGCACCCTGCCTGTCAGACCTGTGGGAGGCATGCATTCTGTCCCCCGAGGTAGCTAGGAAAAGGGCACTTTTTCTACAAAGGGGATTGTAGGTCTTTGGTCATAATTCATGTTGGGACCGTTAGGTACAAAGGGTGACTCTCTCGGGGAGTAGTCGGTATCGGTTGTTGCCGCATAACAGTCATTTGGCACAATGTGCTCTGATGTATGGATGAAGGGTATACGGTGCGAGGATCGGGCTACAATGCATGGTTATAAATGGGGAAAATCAATTATGGAAGGGGCATGAATATGGCGGTAGGCCTCTGTCATTGATTAGGGTTAAGTTGTAGTTATATATCAACGTGTTACTGGTGCCTCAGCTAAATCTGAAATATCAGTAACCTGAAATATAGCCTATTTCATATCTAGATATCTGGAGGGGAAAAAACACTTTTATTGGCCATATCGCTTATCTGGCACTCACCGTGGTGCTGTCGACGCTGTCCATGCGCTTCTGGATCTTCTCCTTGTCGCAGGCGCGGCTCCAGCGTTTCGACCCGCGCATGCCGACCCGGGAGCCGTAGCGGCCGGACATGCAGGGCGCGTCGTCGGGCTGGTAGATGGCGAACATGCGCGTCAGGGTGGGGCGGCGCCGGTCGAGGCGGCTCGTCTCGGCCGCCTGTAGGGCCTGCAGCTCCTGCCTCATGCCCGGCGTGGCGATGGACTCGCGCCGGATACGGCCGTGCTCCTCGATGGTGTTCATGCCGGTGAGGCTGGGCCGCTGGCCGCGCCGTGTGGGCATGGTCAGCGCCGTCGAGTAGCGCCGCTGGTTGAGCGGGCCCTCCCCGGGCGGCTGTAGGGCCGAGTGGCTCTTGGCGAAGTTGGACATGATGGCGACGACCGACAGCTTCAGCTCGCCGTCGTCCTTCTTCCCGCCGCCCTTGTCGCTTCCGCCGTCCTTTTCGCGGATTGTGCGGTTCCGCTTCCGCTGGCGACGACCACCGTCCATGCCCGGACTCTGGTCGGGCAGAGGCTTGTAGGTCAAACTGGCTTGTTTCCACGAACGCATCCAGTCCAACCTTTGGGGCATCTGGATACTGAAACCAGTATCCGAGTCGCCATGAAACCAAACGAAAAACGGAAAAATAAATCAAACTAATTGTACTAGCTACAAATAGTTAGCCGAGGGGTAACAATAATACGGGCCCGCACTATGCCTGACCGTGGAGGTCTAAGGCAGGCCAGGTCCCGGGCACTACGCTCAAATAAAACACTAAATAAAGGGCCTTCTATGTCCTATTGTACTTTAGCCCTTTTCTAACCCATCTTGACGATTCCAGTGGGACTCAGAAGAAGTGATATTCAAGGCAGAGCCTCATCTTTTCCAGACAATTACTCGATGTTTAATCAAATCACCATTGGTCCCTCTTGGGCCTCAGCCACTGCCGCACTCAGTTGCCATCTGGATCAGGTTTGTTTGAGGAGGGCCTCTTTAATCTGCCCGCATTGCTCTGCGACCATTGCCGTCAAGTAAGACTCATCATTTCATCTGGGCGACAGAGCCCGCATAATAACACACGGGGACTCTAATCCCTAGTGCTAGACGGTCGGAACACGGCGCCATTTCGGATGCAGTCCACGCCAACCTTGCGTCCCAAGGGGCCGGTTTATTTGACGGTCCTGACCTAACGCCTAACGAGTTGCCATGAGGTCGTCCCCCAAAACATAAGGCTCAATAAGCCCATCCCAGTTTACAGAAGCTACATGTTTTCCATGAAATATTCTCAAAATTGCTTCCATGCTTATTCCCTGAAGAGAGTTGCACAATACAAAATTAAACAAAGCAATTTGGTTGACAGATTGCTTCCTAAATTTCTAAAATGTGACCTTACATTTTGGACTTTTCCCCATAGGAACCAATGGTAAAGCCTGCCAGTCCAGCCTATAATGTCCAACCCTATTTTGCCCAGAAATACTGTATTTTGATTGGCTGACAAACCTGCAAATCTGTCAATTGATACGATTTAAGAACTGATAATGTTTCAGCAGTACTTGGGGATATAGAAAAAAACAATTCTTGCTTATTTGAGTAATCCCAAGTCTTGGAGACAAGGATGGCATGTATGTCTATTTTGTCCAACCCTTGTCCAACCCCAGGATATACCCAAAGTGGGATGGGCTTATTGTGTAGGGCTTTAGGCGGAGAGAGGGTCCCCGGGTCCCCGCCTCCTTGTCTCCCTGATGACCTCAGCCGACGTCAGAGGAGCAGGCATTCAATCACATTGCCTATGAAAAGGACCAAAAATGGTTGGCACTGTGCGGTTATGTGAGTGAGTAGCTCACGAGCAGATGCAGCTTTCCTCTCCATTAGTCGCGGCCGTCGGGGACTGTATGGCCGCAGAGACGAGTACTAATCCCCACTTTGAACTGTGAGGGAAGGCGCGACGTGCCCGGCCTACACAAGGCCCGCAGACTGTGGCCGACCGGGTAGTAGCGACAATAAGTCCTCCTGAGCGACTCGGAGCGACTCCAGAGAAAAGCCTGTTCCCAGGTGGCTGCCGCCCTGGTCCCCTGTAGGCTGGCGGTCTATCCGCTGGTCGGGGGTACTACTGTCCCCGGTCCGCATGGCGTGGGGCCTGAGCTGCTCTTCACACCGGAGCTGCTCACCATTGACATCTGTGCGGTGGTCCTTGTATAACCAAGCCTCGTGGCGACGTTGAGCAAGCCGCGGTAAGCTGTAACAGTAGATTCACGCCTCAGGCGATCAGTCAATGCATGATTATATTTCCATGTTATATATGACTAGGGATATCCTATGTATTTCTGTTGTATAAGTGTCTGATATTTTCATGTTGACTAGGTTTAGACACTCTAAAATTCTTCCCACCAAAGCTCTATCCCCATGTGTTTGTTTTTACAGTACCGCTATCTATTTTCCATGAAGTCTCTCTTTTCAGCTTCCATCGTCAACTTCAGTAAAATCCATAACGATCCGGCGGCACGTGTTTTCCTGCATGCCTGCAGCAGCAGCGAGGTTTTCCTCATCTTAATCTCTGCGAAACGTAACGCTGGATCTTTTCTCCCGACGATCGGCCCGATTGCTGGAGCGTTCATATTTGGTCAGCTTTCAAATTCTCGAAAGATATCCCATTCCTACCAATATTAAAACTTGTCCTTTTCATTTTGGGTAAATCCTCCTCCAGTTATCGACCTCCCCGTCCGATGCTGGAGAAGCCGTTCTATAATCTACGGCCACCTGGAGCAGACAGCATCACGGCTGCAGCGTCCTGTCGGGGGTGTCTACAGGTACTGGAGGAGCCCGGACGGCCCCGTCTCCGGTATCGGTCATCTCGCTGGTCGGTCTGGTATATCCTCCAGGGTCCACCTGTCTCCGGGCAGCGTCCCAGCCCTCTCCGGGGCCTGTCTGAAAGACATCATCATTCTATGACCGAAAACTTTATCTTAGAAAAGTTGTAAAAGTAAAAGAAAACATACAAAAATAGAATGCCCCTAATGTGCATCAATAAGATACTGATATGTAACAAATACTTACTTTGTTGGAATTCTTAAGCAAAATGGTAAGCAGTACGTTTCAAATCGTACCATAACTTCAATAAAAGGCACTGTTACGTTTACATTTGATATTTCGCAAAGAGGAACAAAGCACACTGTTTCTTATGTCACTTTATGACAAAATCATTTTGCGTTTTTTTTTTTCATTTTTCTTCGACGATCAAACGCGGTCACGGCGACACAAAAGGTTTCCTGGGAATCCAAAATATGGCAGATTAATATCCGTTACACGCATACCTATAGCAACGTCAACATACCCTAAACGGCGATACACACTCTCATTCGAAGAAGCCTCTTTTAGATACAGTCGCCTGTTAAAGGTAGGAAAAGAATGCATCACCCTTAATCGGCCGCAGATTGGAGTAATTTCATTAAGGTTGGGGGTTGGTTATCAATTTGTCTTATTCTTATACACGGTAACCAGATCCAATTTTCCCTCCCTTTGCTTTTCTCCACAGATTTAATTTATCTTCCTAGACGACCCTGGCGCCGGCTGCGCTGAAGGCGTTAATAAACAGTCGGCCGTCATTTCTCCCAGATCCATCGCTCCGTCAATGTGAGTTTTCTCAGACACCCCTGTGCCCCCAGGAGTCACAACTGAGAGCTCCCCATTGAATCGCTCTCGGGGAACAATATCGTCTCATGAACAGAGTTTAAATGAGGCAAAAGTCGAAACAATATGGACTATTGGGAAAACAAATTCATTGATAGTATTAGGCTAAAACAACTAAAAGGAGGTGTAACTTTGAGGTCTTGATACTTTTTCGAGGGCTAATGTTTCATTTATTTCTGATAGAATCTGATTTCATGATCAATAATGTTATGGGCATTTAATAGAAATGACAATAGACATTTTTTTCGAGTTTTTAAAACAAAATCAATAACTTCCACTTTTGAAATGTGTTATCAGGCTAAAGTAGGAAAATCTGATAGAAGCTATCTTATTACAAGTAGTGTGTGTTAATGGATTAAGGTAAAAATCGAGACACTGAAGCCATTCTATGTATTGGCTGAATGCAAGAATAGAAACAGTTGAGGGAAAAATATGTCATAAGTTCTGCATAGTCACCCTTCACCCCTTTACCCCGGATGGAATTCCCCATTCATATTATCACGCGATCAAAATGACAATCTCAAACATTTTTCACAACCTTGGTTTGTCCCTAATCCCCAGAGAGATCAATGTTGAAATCTACACACAGCGGAGAAACATTAACCGGGCATGACCAGTTCCCTCGGTACAAAACACATTATTCCCATAGTCTGGCCAACAGAAATACAGCAAATATATGGTATGTCATTGAAAGATAACTCTAGTATGTATTAACTCTATCGATTTAATCCCTACGCTGATGCCAGAGAATATTGTTTAGATTCCTCCCCCAAACCTCTTGTATCTCAAAACCATAGGGGCACAGGATAGAGTAAGTTTTTTTTAGGAATGCCCTGACCCAATGGGACAAACGAGGAAGGAAGTCCATTCCTGCTCACCCACAGATGTCCTACATAATGCAGGCTAGTCGGACTCGGTGGCTGACCTACCGTAACCGGGCAGCACCCATTTGCGGTGGAGGGGCTCTGGTCGGGAGGAGTTTAAAGGTAATATATGCGTCCGTGTGAAGTGAGGTGGGCAGGAGCAGGAGCTGAGGAAGGAAGACACTGCCCATCACGTGATTCTCGCGAGAGTACTGCGTGCAAACGAGACCTCATTGGCCAATACATCACGTGATCACTACGCACTCTCCTAGCGTAGGCGGCATTGTGCGCAGGGGGCGACGTAGAAAAGGAGACTACAAGAATTCTCTGCTTTGGCTGAAATGGTTAATGCTCTCCCCAGCTCTTTGCCATTTTATTGGACATCAAAGATATGGGTATGCGACATCTAAAGTGACTACATAAACGCCGATGTCAGATTCTGGGAACAATTGATATCGGCGTTTGGCGAAGCTCATCGGCCACATTGCCTGAAAGGGCCCACACAAGAGTGAGCCATTTGATCCGCTAGTCGTATTGTAAGGGATTGGGACACGTTTTTTGCTTAAATTCCTATCTGAACGGGGTGTTTTTATAATTCCGTGTAAAAGTGGCGAGGATAAGAATGGACAAACGAGCGCTATCAACTGTAGGCTTTTAAAATGCTCAAAGCACAGTTTCTACCGCACTCTCGTCACCTCATTCACATGTGAACTTTGTCTATACAGCTGTTAGAATCTCCCCTGTGAATATTTGACTTTATAGTCATATTTGACTTCATAGTCACTGAGTGGGTGAGAAAACTGACCATTCACACTCCAATGTAAAGGATTTTTCAATAGGGGTATTTTGTTGATTAAGCCAGACGTTTCTGATGTGTTCAGGATGCCTTTCTGATACAAACATTTACATGGCAGTGAATATAAATATGACGAAAGCGACATTCAACTTGTCAGTTGCAAATGCCCTCAATACTCATTGCTTTTCCAGGGTGTGGGGGCGAGGCCTAAGGTCAGCAAAATGACTATTGCTGTATGAATACAACACCTCCAACATGCCATTAACTGCATACCTGAATTTACGAATGGTAGCAAAAGAGATCCATGACTATCTTATGTCTATGGTATCTAAGTCATTGTACGACATTAGAGGAAAACGGTCCAATCGCCTATTCAATTGAAATCAGGCCATACAGGTATTTTTTATAAAAGATTTAATGTGAATGTATGAATCAAAACTTAACTGCATGCAGCAAGGTATGTGAGTATACATTTGCCATCACAAAGTTTATAATTAACGACGTTCCCAATATCTATATCAACGAGAGAAATACCTCAAGCCATTGTCCCTGCCTGCACCGAAAGGTTATGGATGCCGTCTGCATATAAACATGGGGGAGGGGGAGGCTGTTGTTGATGGACGGCGGTGTGATGTAGGGCTCTACTCGTGTTTTATCTTGTGTACATCATACACGGCCGACACAGACAAACTGTCACTACCCTCCCCCCACAGTCACCACTCTCCCCACAGTGACCCTCGTTAGACGCATATTCATAAGCCTCATCAGGGATGCCGCCCAAGCTTTTTGTGCTTCACTATGCGTCGACACTCAAGAAATCGTGCTAAGAAAGGTAGGGATTATGGCAAAAACTACCAGAAGAACATAACAAGGATATATCTTACCAGTCACAACGCATACGTTTTGTATTATTCTACATTTATGTTGATACGCCAAATCTATCTTATATGGCTGATTTACTCACACATAAAACCATACGAAAGGAAATTGTGACTGAAGTCATTATGATATACTTTTTAACATTTAGAAGCACCCGAACACGTCTTAACCAAATAAAGATACACTGAAGTGACCGAAAATATTATAGTTCTTTCTCAATTTCAGGAGTTCAATACCAATATTATATATGTGTCTCATAGCATTAACATATGATGGCTAATCAGAACATGTTACCTTAAAAATGCCTCCAATAGACGATTTTCACGTCAACTTGTCACGGTGACAGTGTCCGTCAGCCGGCCTGCTCATAGCAGACCAATCTGCTGCAGGTCTACTGACGTCGGACCAACTCTAATATGGGCCGTCAGTAGCCCCACCCCTACGACCTGCGGCCGGCCCGAATACCTGCCACCGGCCCATATTGGCCGTCATTACAATGACAAAGGCTGGCCGTATGAGGGGAGCGGCGGGCGCTGAGGCCGTTACCCGGGCACCCACCCCCCGTCTTTCTCCACGGTCAGACGGTCACCCTGGGCTCCCTTTATCATCAGGTATCTGATTGATCACCTCCTTGTCTGGTCCGCCGCCCAAAGGGTCTACAGGGGGAACATTCTGAGTATCCGTCACTCGCTGATCGCCAAATGGAATAGATATGTCACCTGGAGAGTGCACTGTAAATGGCTGTAGTTGGATATATATTCATGCCCGCCTTTCTACTGTCTCTTGTCTGTTAGTTATAGATTCCTAGCAAAGGACTGGTGTATTCTGCAGGAGAAGGAGCACATGGGTAGATAGAATACTGACAAAAAGCGAAATCCTACAAGTGCCATTAGGTCTCTGTGAATATAGATACTTAAAATTAATGGTAAGTCACTACCTCATTGGAAATGCCACATCGGAATATTCAAAGGCACTGCTTCATTGGAAATGCCACAGCTTAATAAATTCTAACAATGTTCTTTGCTCGATTAACTCTTAGGCCTACAGGACATGTCTATACAAAGTATAGGTATACAATACTCTAGATTCTAGTTTAGAAACCGAAGAGCAAAGTAGTTACAAGGAAAGTGACAAGAAGTAAACGTATACATACATGATAGATTATTTCATATAATATCAAATAGTTAACAGCCTGCAGAGCTATAGAGACAGAAATGTGAAACACGAGTAACGGCTGACTAATGAGGAATTATGAGACGTGAGGTGTACATTATAAAGGTGGGATTTCCCCCCCAAGACTCTCCAAGCAGAGCTGAAATTAAGCTCTGTTAATAACACCAACATGTAAGACACAAAAAACTGCATTGCAGTATAGTCTCACGAGGCAAGCCTGTCTTTGAACTAATATTAATTAAATCGTCTTTAAAAGTAAAGTGTCATACATGTTGTTTGTCTTTTCGAATCCCTTGTCTGTACCTCGTGGTGAGAAAAGTCTTGCTTTATCTGCCAACATAACAGATCATAAATTATGTCAAATAATTTGATTTACTCTACCTCGTATTAAACTTATCCTACACATTACGTATCCCTGAAGCAATACCCATTGAACTATAAACTGAAGTGCAAATATATATCGACTGAATCTGTTTCCGCACTATTTCAATCGAGATGAAGACATCAGTTTCAATTTCTACCCGATTTTCTTTACAATAATTATAACTGACTAAAAAACTTTTTGAATATAATTAACCAAGGACTTGCTACACATAATGAACTAGCACGACGCAGAAACTGCCGCGGGAGGTCGCCATTGGTAAGAAGACAGTCGGCCCTCTGACAGCCCCCTGACGTCACACCTGGGTACCCAGTAAGTGGGAGGCAGCAGAGCGTGTCGTGTTGATTACCTGGCGGCGGACGAGGGTGCTGTTACCCTGATTAAACCTGAACCTGGGCCTCACCCAGGCGGGCCACCCCTGATGTATCATTCATGGACGCCGCTATTCACGGCAACAATAGGGTAGGCGCAGTCTCAGGTTACGGACAAGCAAGAATAAATATTCAAATGTTTTAAGGCATTCTGCGAACTGTAATAAGTTTGAGAGAAGTTTTCGCAAGAAGAAAACTTCGTCATTGTAATACATTTGTGGTACCGGTAAGAATCGAACATATTGACACGCAAATGTTCTTACCTAAGTTCACAAAATATTGCGACCCTTAAGGTACACGTAGCGTTATCATCGACACACCATCGGTACTAAAGCAGACTATAGATTTAAGACCACCCTCCAACATTGAATCATGCCATAAAAAGCACCCCATGATGGCAGCCATCAGAGTCAAATTATGTGTCGGTGCTAAGAGACCCGCCTCCCCCTCTCACTGGCCGGCCCTGCCCGGCGGGGTAAGTCGGGATAAGGTCGCCCCTACCCGGCGAGTAAAGTAAAGCCGGCGTGTAGTGGCCCAGGCCGCCGGCACTGAGGCCATAATATCGGACCTTACAGGGGGGGCGGGGCTGGGGGTGTGGACGGCCGGCAGGGTGTGGGGGGCCTGTTACCGGGTTACACCTCCAGGCGCTGTCACCCAGCCGCCCTCCTCGGCCTCAGTGTCTGTCTAGACGGACCGCAGGGGGTGGGGATTCCTGTATACATCCGGGGGGACGGTATTCAGGGGGTCTTGTGTGCAAGACATCCAAAACCTTTACCTTGATATGGTTCCTGGGCTGTATGAGCATCTATATAGATCTACCGACAATACTGGTTTCATCAAAATATAAGATGGGACTACCTTATCAGTTTATCTAAGTTTCCTCATACTATTGTAGAGAAATCACTAATAAACAGGCTCATTAAATAGCATGCTTTACTTAATCTAACGCGAAATTGTGCTTTGATAGTTGTATTGACAGAGAAAAGTAAATTTTACTTTTCTCTGTCAATGCACCTATCAAAGCACAATTTTGCGTTAGTTTAAGTAAACCATGGCATTATGAATTATCATAAACCGGTAAGAACCTGCATGCAACCCAAATATTCCCCTTCAACATATTTTGAAGGGGAATATTTGGTTTGCATGCTGGTTCATACCGGTTTATGATAATTCATAATGTCATATCATATTATCGTTTTGTAACAGTGTTAGCAGAATCAATAAATCGATACGGCATCAAGTTACTTAATTTTGTGTTACCTGATAGTCATATTATACGTCTAATGTAACCTTGAATAATGATAGAAACCTTTGCTGTTGTATGAAATATCGAATTTGGCATAAAAGATTGTTTAGATAGGTAAGATAATTAGAGAAAAAACCAGACAACTTAGCAAGAAGAAGAAACAGGCCATATTTCAGTCCACATTGTTTACCAAACGCTGTTCGCTGTTTGCTAAATTTATTGCCATGAATACACCCTCAGATCTTGAAGGCCTGCTTAGCTCAAAAGACCTTTAATTAGACTGTTTACCACATACATACGGCCCGAAGCCGCACGCGTGTGCCGACACCTCGTTTGTCGTACGGTACAGTGGCAGACGTGGTCGTCTCACGCACACTACTTCCTGACCGACTCACAGCCTCTGATTATAAGACAGATTAATCCGCACAGCCAATGTAGGAGGGTCATTTGCCCTGCCGATACGTCAACAACAGGGCGCAGACCAGCCAACGCAAGGGTCGATCTAGAAAAAGTCCTAAGTTGGGCACCATATGGGAGACAATAACGCTGAATGTAATACCATATGGCCTCTTGATTCAGTTTACTTGAATAGAAAATAGAAGGCGGACGTACTAACGAGTTTTCAATTTACCAACTAGGATGTTGTGGAAAATCCGAAATTAAGCTATATTCACGATTTCTGGTTAGAAAGCGATTTATGAATGCATGGCCACTTCTTACAGCTATATACCGGTGCATATATATATATTTACATATTATGAATCATTAATACAAAAAGACAAGGGTAAGAGAATGCAAATGTGTGGTCGATGTAAATGTTCCGTAGAGATAAAGTTAAAAGGTATGTAAGTTTATAAGGGCGAGGAAAAAGATCTCCTCGAATATAGAAAAGAGGGTAAATACTTGATCAAGGCATTACATTTTAATTTACATCTATTAAGACACATTCCAGGCCATTCCACGCCCACATCCGATGCAGGAAATAGTGAGGTTCATTAGAATGTAAGATGGCTTAAGCCTATACTCTGTGCACCAACAGAATGACAGTTGGATT
Organism: Lepidonotus clava; assembly: GCA_936440205.1. Classification (NCBI taxonomy): domain Eukaryota; kingdom Metazoa; phylum Annelida; class Polychaeta; order Phyllodocida; family Polynoidae; genus Lepidonotus; species Lepidonotus clava. The sequence goes on from OW387139.1 coordinate 32,466,219, forward strand.
TGTTGTGTGTAGTACCCTCCTAATTGTGTCTCAGGTGGGTATGACTACCCCCGCCGGGTCTCACTGGGATGGCTTATCAGCGGCCTTCTCCTCGGTGAACCTCGTAAATAAAACACCAAGTATCTCATGAGTACGTGCCCTAACCATGTTGCCTCAAGAATGTCTCACGGGGATCTGAACCCACCTGCGTTTCTTTCCAGCAAAGAGGATGCCTTATGCATTCCTACCTCATGCTGAAATTCTCTAGCGAGGTAAATTAAGGACCATATATTCTCTTCATGAAATATACATGCACGCACTCATTTTTCCTAGGTCGAATATGACTCACTAAGTAATATCATTTCCCCTACTGATGTACTCGCCCATCCTGGTCTGGAAATGCCCATCAGGAATGCCCCACCTCCTCACCGGTTATGGAGCTTTATGGTTCACCTCTCTTTGAGGTCTGGTAGGGTCTGGGCATTGACCAGCCAACGCCCACTGCTTTATTGATACCGTGTGAATAAATGAAATGGAGTGGCGTAGTTTTCAACTCACGCCCCCTCCCGGTGGGCTTAGGTTCTCGTGCCTATAGATACCTGTATATTGCCATTTCCGGGTCTGGACTGGGCTTTTCCGTTTCAGCCTAAGCTATCTGCCTTCGTCTTTTTTCGTTTTTTTTTAATGAACTATTTATTGCAACCGGCCCCAGAAATTCAATTTTATCTTTACTGGTCGTCACTTCTACATACTTGGTATTGGGGGTGTAGATGGGGGAGGGGGTCATTATGTCAATCTGTCAAATTTAAGAAATGGTGATGTCGCCCTGTTGAATTTCAGAAAAATTGTGATGTCCCATGCCACTAAGCCCAAAAAGGGCCGTGTTGCCTGTCGATTTTTGGGGTCTACACCCATAGTATCGCCTTTCAGAATACGATGCTTTGAATGATCGTATTTCTATGTACTGTTATGCGTGTCTTCAAGGTACTTCCTATTTGCATGCATGCTCCTTTCATATGGGCACCAGTTATGTTTTCTTCTTATTTAGATTTGGAGATCTTTCAGTAAACGAAACCATTTTAGGCAAAATCACATGATAAGATAGATGTGACAGCAGACCTTCCTGACTCCAATATTACATCTGCTTTCCTTTGAGGCCATAGAAATATACAAAACAGCGCCTGCTCGATCACTACTCCTAATGCCCTTTCCGTGGCCCATTGGTAGCTCCTTCATGATCTGCTAAAGAAAAGAAGAAGAAAAAAGTCGCTTTCTTCTGGACGCTTGTCGTGTTTTGATCACGTGGCCACGCCCAGCCAATCGCGACCCGGGGGTATAGATCACGTGACCCGCGCTAGCCAATTGTGACTTGAGAGGGTGGGTAGTGTCGGAGACAGGAAGCAGTGCCGGGGCCGAGACGTGGTCAGACCGTAGGGACGGATTAGACAGGAGTGGGCCGCATAAGGGCTTTCAAAATCCACACATACGTACGTACAGGGCTGACGGACGTCTTTAGAGATGGCAGTACAAAACTGGTATTTCTACACGCGAGGTTCAGAAAACTCGTTTTCTGAAAAGGAAATGATCGGGGTAAAGCCTGACAAATGATGAGGTTGCATGCCTGGCATATTTTAGGGCAGTATTATGGCTGTAGGCTGGGTGCAATGACCACTATCAATGCCTGATACATTTCAATGGGAGTTCGGGATATATTGCATGGTGACCCCATATGACTTAGTATTTCTGTTAACAGTTCTATGGGGGCCTAACCTTTTCTTGGCTTTTATCAACCTTACCTTCCTAAGAAAACTCCAACGGACGGTTTTAAGTCTAGTACTTGGAGCACCTTTACTGCAATCTGACCGACTATAGCCGCGTATCTCAGGTCTAATGAACCAGAAGGCCGTCCTGTCAGGGCCTGGTACTTAGAGACCATCGGCAATCTAGTCTTTGGTGCAGAACTAAGGGGATGGGACGGGGGCACGGGTTTGTCAAGGTGAGGGCCCTTTCATGAGGGCACTAAAACCCTGCTGACTGCCAGCTACCTCCATCATGGCTTCTTAATCGGAGACCTCTAATGAAGCCCTGCGACGGGGCGCATCCTCCTGCAGTAATGGTGAGACGGTCGCTAAAAGGACATCCCAACTGAATTAGACATCTTCCTGATTCTGCACTTCTGATTCCACTCTACTATAGTATTTGTATACTATGAAATTATAGTTGACGCGTCGTATTTATAACAATACAATATATCTAATGGATGTGCTTTATTTCAATTGATTCGTAAACCAATCCAGAGATTCGTCTTGTTCTTTATTATCCTTACCTCTTTCTGTAACCGTACTACAACTTCTAATCATAATCTCTGCTATTTCCTAATGTCTATTTTGCCCTGAATACGCCTGTACGTGTGCTTACCCCTGATAATCTGACTCAGTCCTTTGTATCAGATTTCGCGGCGTCTCCATTACTTTAGCCCTCGGCTTTAGTCGGCTGATATTACTTAAGCAAGCTGCATGTACATCTCATTGTTCATTTGTAGGTCTGTTCCGTCTCTCCGCTTTTTCTTCGAGTTGGACTTGAGATATTAAAGCCTTTGCTTATATCTATCAGTCCTGTCTCATGGCCTCGGGTCCATATTCTTTTTTCTCTCATACATTTTCTTCCCTGTTATCCAATACATGTATTTATTATCCTCCTCATCAGCGGTATTCCCTTTCCCACTGTTCCTGCCTGTCCGTACCTTCATAGTCTGTATTATTGGCTTCATCTGTTTTACCTTTAGCGCTGGCTAATGGTCTTTTTGTTCTACTGTACCACAGCCTTTGTGTTTTTCCCATACAACATGAGGATGTGGACGACCTGCCATACCTCAACACGAGGTAATACTATCCAATTAAGGCCATTCCTTTTATGTTTCATACAAAAATGATCAATATCGTATTACTCTTCTCATTGGATTGCAGGGAGTATATCTTTTTCTATGTGAGCATATTTGAGGCACGTGTGCACCTTTCTGTTTTAAAAACAAATACAAAGGGAATCTTTCGTCCATCCGTTATTTAAAAGGCAAAAGGAGTTACTGTTGTACCGGCAATACACCGGTAGTCAGTCCATACAACAGTTAGTCATACTTAGGTCTAAGTATGAGACACCAATCCCTTGACAACAGTGCGGACTCCCCTTCGCATAACCTGACGGGTATAATGCTCCGACTAGGGAGACAGCGATGAACCCTCCCCATCGTCGAACCCTTCACCTGTGACCCGTACACCCCGGAGAACATAGAAAGACCATTGTAGCCGCCAGCAGCCACCGGTAGGAGCACTCCCAGGCCCGGGGGCAGGCCCTGGAGGACGAGGAGCACACACCAGGCTCAACCATGATGGGGAATCCATCCTCCACTTGGTCAGTTTTACACTGCCCTTCCATCCAGACAAATACCCAAGCTTACTGCTCAACCCTTCCCCAAAGCGATTGCAAGGGATCCAATTGCTATGCAGCACTTGAGCGCCTGGCATATTGGCCTGGGATGTTATATTGATCATGTGAATTATGGGATTATCCTACGACTCCACGTTGACAGTCCTCGTGTATTCTCACATTGCTCCTGAAAACGTACTATAGAAGAGCTTTACATATGCCTTGGCCTGTAGTATAGATATCTTTTTTGGGATAACTGCATTTCTCTACAGGTAAATCGAATAGTTCTTTTTCAAACTACTTCATACAGAACGAACCTTCCCTTATTTCCCTTAGTGAATATTCTTGTCCTAGTTACGTATTACCTGTCGTGCCATCCAGCACCTAAGCACTAATGATACCTGCCAGCTGCCTTAGTTACCACCTCTAATCGAGACAGCCGAGCAAAATAGTGCCTGGAAGACCTGGAGGTGTTGGTCCCTTCAGAAAGTGCACTAGCCACGTTCTTAGTGTGAACCAATCATAGATCTAAAGATAGCATAGCTCAGGAAAACACGGGCCCGTCATTATGGACCAGCAGACTCGGGCGGCGGCTGGGCAAACACCTTCTGTGGCAAAGCGTCTGGACTTTGTCCAGTAATATATTTTACAAGAAAAAGGAGCTTATATTATATATAATCTAAATTGATAAAAGTTTAGTGTCCATGTACTACAATCTTCTCTAATGGGTTTGCACTTGTTTAAACACATTGTATCCTTTTTGGATTCAATTTTTGAAGATGATTTAATAATACCCGATTAAATTGTTAATTTGAATAACAAGCGAGTATAAACAAGTCTTCTGACACAGCTGTACATTCATTGGGAATTGTTTCAATCTAAATATAAACCTATCAAGTTCCTATGGCATACACATTAAAATGCCCTTAAGGTGATTTAGAGCCCCTTCTCCAAACACTATAGTGTCTCCATAACGTTCCCTCCATAAGGCCTGGAGCAGAATAACTCTGTCGTAAAACATCGTGTAAAACGATGCTGGCAAGGCTTACTATATCCCCGTAAGGTTATTCGTCACATGGGAGGGAGACCTATTATCCTACCCTGACCAGCCCGGCGTCACCCGCCCTCCTCCCACACCAAGAACCAGGAGTGCCCACAGCTGGCGTTTCTATAAGAGTATATGGCGCACATCGCGGGTGACATAATTATGGCAGAGATTTATACACCTGAGCCACGGGGCAGTAACTGTAAAAGAATCTGATCATTCATTCATCGCATACCTTACATCCTAGATATAGATCTTGTGCGTCTGGAGAATATTTGCAGACATAAATTTATATTTTGGGTCCCAAGACCTTAAAATTGTTATTTCTGCAAAGCGGTGAGGATCGTAACCATTCTGTAACCATGGATTTGTTAACATGTGACTATAAAATTATCACAACACAAACGTTTGCATTTCAGTTGCTTGCTTGCCACCAAGCTGTTCCCATCGCTAAATTTAAAACTTAGAGTTGATGTAATAGGAGGATTAAATAAATATTGCCTATATTCATTCATGTCCAAACTATTCCCCTCGTTATTTGTTATTCCTATATTCACTCTAATTAATCAATCACGTTCAGCAAGCAGTACATGCTTAATTATAATCTATTTGCTAAAGGCCAAGTTAATAACTGTAAAAAGGGTGAAAAATCGATATTGTATTTGACAAAATAGTCTTTCATGCCAGGAAATAACACAATAAGACAACATATACTATTCTGATTCATCATACATTCAAATAAACATAATCTTGCGAATACCTCGATATCGTTGCGTAACTTCCTATTAAACTTTGATGTAACGTATTTGAAATGAAACAAATTAAAAATCTACCGAAGAATAACATTCCTTTCAAATTATATCACCAAGTTCTTTTTAAAGACCACACGAAATATCAGAAAATAACGGAATGTGATGACTGAGGACGTTTCTGAATAGCCATGATTAACCAAATTAAAGTCAAATGAATGCATATCACACCCAAAGCCATACTGTAACAACCGGCTCAGTAACATCTCCCAAAATTATCACACACCAAACTTTCAACAGTCAACATGACTTCCACCTCCACTGAACGCAGTCTGCTGTGGTACCTAGTGGGCGGCATAACTCAATTTGGGGACGAAAGGACACGATCTGGTGACTGTCTAACGAACAATTTACACAGACAAGGCCCATCTCGTACATGTACAATTTACAGGTGCGAAGGTATAGCATAGGCATAAATGAGCCCGATAAGTCGCCCATGCACTACAACGCCATTATATTTGTGGATAATAGGATGTTAATGATAGGATGCATGTAGTTTGAACAAAGGATGCTGGTTGTAGTGTCGTGACGTCATCTTAAAGACAATCACTCCATTATAGTTCTAGAATTGAGATTTCCTTTAATCTCTGGGAAATGAAAGATGATTGTATATGCTAACCAAAAAATCCTGAAAAAATAGGGGGTCACCGTGGTAACTTTTTGTTAAAAAGAAACACAAAATGTGCCAAATTACAAAATTTCACGTTTTTCTAGGTTTAAAACTAAATTTAGATATTTCTAAATAATTTCCATAAAAAATATCAAATACATTCTCAAATCACTGGAATATCAAACCAACATATGTATCTTTGTAATAAAACGCATTATTTAAGAAAAATATGAAAAATAGATATATTGGTTGATTATAATTAAAGAGATATTTTGATAGAAAATTAGATTTTTTCATGAAAATGACTATAGAAGAAGTTTGAATATTGAAAATTTCTCTATATTTCTATATCAGCTGGGGGTAAGTGTCAGCTATCATTTCCTGAATTAAAATTAGGGGGTCACCGATCTAACTTTTTCAGGAAATCCAGTTTTTACTTACAAGGATTAGATACAATATTCTAAATATTTGAAATTTAAAAATCTAAAAATATACACTTATGCATTATTCCAAACAATTATAAAGCTTAGACTGACCTAAGCACATGCTGCTTTCCCTATATAGATACTATTTTTCAAGTCGAGATGTGCAGAAATCTTGTAACACCAGCCCTAGAAGAGGCACTAATAACGGAGGGATTATCAAAAATAAATGTTTTATTACAAAAAAAATCATAATTAATTACAAAGTACAAATTTAACACATCTGAGACTAGATATGGGTTTATAAGGTTCTGGACTACAACTTTGTCACTTACCGCATGGCAATTGGATGATTTTGAACAGAGATATAAGCAAAATTGCATTTTCTCTCCATAGACTTCTATAGTTAAGCATCACCACCTTTTGTCACGCTTCACTGCACACCTATACAGCTAGGATGCGCAGTCTGCGTGTGCACAAACAAATAGCGCGATTGCCCTTAAAAAGGCTAAAGACGGCCCACCTAGCTTTAAGCAGAAACAGATTCCCGCTGCCTCTTGATATGATATTAAGACAGACTCCCTTTACTGTTTATCACTTTCCAAAATGTACTTTAGTTTCGCAATTATTCATACCTAAATACTGAATCTTTTCTTTACAACACATTATCTATTCTCTTTTAAATATGCGATGTAAACAGCAGTAACGGTGTAAACCTTATGAGTGGTCAACCTTATAATCGTTCTTAAAGATATTGTCTTAAGTATAGAGCTTGTGCAGACATGGTCACGTGACCACATTTTGGTGATCACCATGTGCTCATCACAACCACGTGGCTAGAAGGTACATCTAGAATTAACAAATCTTGCCTAATGAAAATTGCTTATTTTCACTAAGTGACATCATAATTATCAGACACATTAAGCAGAAATGTTTGTTCTAGATACCTTTAAAGTGTGTAAGATCACACTTTAAAATGATCACCAATATGGCGTCCAGACCAAATCTCGGACTTGTGACGTCATCTGCACAACGTCTATAAAGCCCGGAAATTTAAGTATTACCTTGCATGTATATCAAGAATCAATTATTAGTGTGGACCGTATTCATGCAGAGAATGCCCCCCCCCCCCCCACCCCCATTCAGTATACTACTATCAATACTCAGCTCTAATGGCTCGTAGAAAAAAGAGGCCAGCGTATATATACGGCAAACTTCAGTGTTCTCTTCCATTTGTGCCGGACGTAGGTGGTCCCTGACTGTCTACACTGTAGCCGCCCCCGCCGTATGATGCGGGGGACTAGGGGACGGCAGGCGGTGTGTCTCTTAGCTGACTCTGTACATTAGTCTGCGGATCACTTACTGTGTCAGGCCACATACAGAGGGGAAGTCCAGTACTCCCACTCAGCTACAAGTCAGACATGGGTCCCCCTCCCCTCCCTTACTTAAGGGAGTTGTTTTCATACAAACCAAAACTGCTAATATAAAAACTCTCTCAACTAACGGGATATTTGGGTAGTTTTAGAACAGAAAAAGAGGGCTTGAAGTTGTGATTCATTTGGTTATTCATGAACAAAATCGCTCGGGATGAATCATTTGAAAAATAATTCTAAGTGGCTGGTCATTTCTTATATCACTTCTACTTTTGGCATGAAATACTACAATCAGTTCATCCGTGCACAGAAGACTGTTTGAACTCTTTTTCGTTGGGATTGTGAAATCATGCGATCTGATAAGACAAAAACCGAAACTATTGATTTACCTTAATTCCAGTCGGAGGATCAACTCCAGTCATAGTTCTTCAAAACACCAGGCCTGGCAATTGAAGAGCGCGCGCGTCCGGCATTTAGGCTAACTTTACATAATGTCAGTTTTGCAAGGCAACTATTGCGTCGTATAAAAAGTGCACCTTTTGTGGCAAAGACGACTTTCAACTACCGTCCAATGTCATTACTGCCGGATACGCTGTCCCCTTGGTGAATACGATCAAAGTACCAGGGGCAGCGCGGTAAAGCCGGCCGCGGTTATTCACCGATTTATTGAATGCGATGTTTTGGAAGTAGTTGTTCGGCATTGATTTTGAGAGACAAAAGTGGAACAAAAGATCCCTTTAAGCGTAGCATACACTGCACGAAAGACTCCACAGAAGCTGGGACACGAGACATAGGCCTATGTATATTGAGCCACATTAACAAGGTGAAAGAAGGCACGCTTAGTCGATATTATGAAACGTCTGTATCGACAAGGGTCTGACCCAGATACGTTTAAAGATATCCGCACCTGTATATTTGGAAGATATAACAATGTAATAATTTGAGATACATATTAAAAGATGGACATTGGCCACAGATACATTATTTTATTGGGGATAGACGAGTTGTCTAGAAATAGTAGTTTGTTTACTTGCATGTCGTAGTATGTAAACATACCCTAAGTTTCTTAGTGCGTAATAGACATTCATATCAAATAACGTTGAAGAAAACGATTATATTGCAGGCCATGATTGCGCAATTTATTACTCAATCAGCAGATCACAAGAAGCTCCACATCCTGGGGATTTCCCGGGGACCTTCTACACAGTGAGTCATCGCCAGAAGATAAACAGAAGGTGTTTTTTACTGCTAGTCGGTCGGGAGTCGCAGCCCTCGGGCCAAATTGAGTTCAGACCACCTGGGTAACTTGGGGTGGTCAAAAGAGATATTGATATGCCTGGCCCACAGGACCAGCGATTCGTTATCGTATTAAAGAGCACTTTGTGGAACCGGCTCGGAGACAAACGACGTGTTTTGCAAATCAAACTATCGGACAATCCATTTGCTTCTGCATGGTTGTATATTAATCAATAGAGTGCCCATATCACATCTCTTTCTGTCCTTGGGCTCGACACTGTTCTGGCATTGCTCTTTATCCTTATCTTGTCTGAATCCGGAAAACAGGAATAGACAACTATATCCTAATACGCTATTTTGAGAAGGATTACGGCCAATCTGAGGAATGAGTGGATCTGTAAACGTCAAAGCCAGCTCACAAGTACATGAATCAAAACAAACCCACCAAGGTGCATAGGAATGCACCAAATGCCATGGCCTTAACGCAGCAATCCCGAGGTATCTGCAGGATTTCCATAAATAGAAATCTCTTGGATAGGGGAGGCTATCCTTAACCTTCCAAGGGGATCAAAGTAACCACAAGGCTGAAATCTGATCAGGCAACTTGACATGATGTGGTACAACTCTGACAAGGCAATGTCCCTAGCCTATCCCGGTGCTTCTCTCGTTTCATTGTAACCGTCTCAGCCGTGGGGCGAGGTGCAAAGTCAGTAAGTCTATATGACAGTAGGGGAGCATGGTAGAGTGGATACATATAATTTATTATATGTGCACGGCCTGATAGCAAGTAGTACCAATCTTAATACTTAGTGACAATCAAGCAGTCTTTATATCAATCTAGTTTCTCGTCCACCATTTAGTTTTGACAATAGCGATTATACTATCTGCATAATCTGGATATTTGTGAATAATTTATGTAATGAATTCAAACGGTGAAATGTCAACCATATTCGGGGACTTCATCCAGGGCCTAAGGGAACGCAAACGTCACCTTGACTAGATACTTCAGTAGGAACATGATATTCCAAATTGCCCTACTCAATGCCTACTTTCCCTATGCTACTCGTGAATATTATTAGAGTAAATTACACGGTGAAGTTAAGAAGTATATTGCTTTTTCGACCCTGTGGCACAAACCACATGATCAATTCATGCGAAATGAAGTGTAAAATGAGTTGGACACCCAGTTTAATGGTTTATCTATATGAACATTTTCACATTAATACTTGGAGAAGATGCTATTAGATATGACTCAAATGTACACGAGTCATAGCGCCTGGGCCGATACCATTTTTGTCTATACTACTTACCAACAGTGATTAAAGCAGAGGGTATCCCAGGCGGAATGTATCAGCATTACCTGCTTCGAATGTACTCCGGATATTGCGTCATGCTATACTGGGTTTCCTTCCCTCAGTAACAGCTCCAAGATCCCGGACATAACACGCAATTAGCGGTAGAATATTCCATAGAAAACAATGTTAATCTACAGCGAAGCTTGTCTTTTTGTCACTATAGGGATGCGTAAAATATATCATCATGTGTCATTATGTTACTGCGAGCTTAAAGGTTTGCCTGTATTTCACTTGTAACAGCGTCTCAATACTTTCGATAGAAATAAAGCTTTAACTGAGATACTTTTATAGGAAAAAACATTCTATATCTAAAGTGCATGAGAAGTATATCCAAAATAATTACATAACCTTGCCTTACACCGATTCATTTTCTATTCACCATACTAAAATGTTTACTCTCATGATATCGTCTTCTGTGATCACGCGATCCAAAGAAAAGCATCCATTGTACAATCAGTTTTATTTCTATGTAAATCCCGCACCATTTTCCCTACTGTAGCATAAGGTGTTCACATCCTGAACTTAAAAGACATGAGTGGAACCAGGACACCACTCTTACTATCAGCATTCCCCCTGGGACTATTCATCTGAGGGTCTACGACCAGCCCGGCCCATCAGGTCGATGGGGAGGCTATACCTGCCAGCCCAGACACAGTGTTCTGCTATCACCCCAGGACAGGTACTGCCCAAAGAACTAGCCCTTCGCTGTTGTCTACTCTGCTGGGACCGATAACCATATAGTATCATTCAATTTATGCTTCACAGGCCCTTCCTTGGGGGAGCCTATTGGCTGAAACATTGCAGTGTTGAAGTTTAAATTGAACATAAAGCACCTATAGATCATGAACATGGGGAAAGGGTGCACTTGTCGTGTCCTAGGCTTTAGCTTAGGGAAGACAGTATCCCCTTTAGGTTGGTACTGCAAGTTTGAAACCTCTCGAAAAGTTACTGGTCATAGTTAAGGGATACTGACTGGATTATCAATATAGAGTGTGAATGAATAATATCTATATGAAATAAGACTTGGAGTTCTGAACGGCAAAAAGCCACCCATGCACAATTAGCTTGATAAGTATAAAACTTTAAGACCTACCACTAAGAACCTGTGGTGCAAATTAAAACACTTCCACAGGTACATTGTAATAATATCTTTATAAATGCACATGGCTTCAACAGCAGAAATGCAAAGGGCTGTGGCATTTCCTGGCATCCTTAAGGATAGACAACACCTCTCAGCGTCAAATTCGCGGGTCTCTCTTTAAATAGACATAATATCTTTCAATATGTATAGAATAAATATGAGTCTTATATCATTAGATATCCTTTTAACGACCCTACCTATTCATATAACTCATATTTTGATGTGTAAATATATGTTTTTATAAGCAGGTCAGGAATACAAAAAACACATTTTTCACTTTTATTTTTTGAACATGAATATCTCACTTAATATTTCATAAAAATACTTGAAATTTTCACAGCATATAGACAACATTCATCTGGAGGGAAACGTGTCTCAGATTTTCTATTTATGTCTTAGTTTCTGTTTTATCAAATCTAGAAAATAATGCTGTAAAAATAAACAAAAAGTTTCCCGTTTTTTGACATAAAATGAAAACCAGGACCTAAATAAAAAATCTGAGACACGCTTCCCTCCAAATGAATGTTATTAAAGTGCTCTCCAAATTTTGTGACAATCCATCAAGCAGTTACAGAGATATCCATGTTCAAAAAATAAAAGTGAAAAAATCAATTTTTCACCTCTAATTTCAATAGTTTCAACAATAGGACCACATACTTTATATCAAAAGATAGTGAAAAATATATTCTATCATTTGATACACACTGCATAACTATAGCCATATAGGAGAGAGTGCAATGTAATTTACTGCAAATGGGGCGCCGAGAGGTGTTGTCTATCCTTAAATGGCCGTATATACTCCCTGGAGGACGTCATAATAGGCGTCAAGTGTTGCCTCATCAGTCCACCACGTGTGACCTTTACCTGTGCAGTGGCTTTATTGACCCCTCCCCTGACCCTCAATCCTGCAGCTATAGTTAGCGGTCACTGTATCATGGGGACGGCCGCACGTGTCACCGGTGGCCTGTCATAGACCAATCTGATGACAGATTTGTATGAACTGGTTTTATGGATTATAGAATTACCAGATTATCCATTCGGCCAACCTGATGTATTGTCATTAACGATACCAGACAAGCATTGACCTGTATCTGTAGATATCTGTAGATATCCAGGGGGTGATTTGAACCTTGATATATTCTCAATGGCACTCAGCAGTTGGTCTCAACATGATTATTGCATCTGTTTAATCTTATTAGTACCTTCTCAGTTTACGCATCCTCCATTACCAGAAAACAGAAGCTGACAAAAATGTACTATTGCTATGAATTATTGATACAATGATGAGCGGAACTGATGCCCATGAAATGATCCGATTAGTGCCAAGTATATGAAAAAGCAGGAATAGCAGATGGGTTCCTTGGTGATCTAAGAAAGTGTTTATAGCTTGATAAATAACAGTAGCCATATAATCACTCTTTGATCAACAACTACCTATTAGCACTTTGTAATCCTCTTCACGAACTCTCATCACAAAAATTCACTCTGTGAGACAAATATTCCGAAATCTTAGGTATTTTTGCTTATTCTTATGCAGAACAGCACTTTCGAATTTGCAACATATTTACATAATCCTTTTAAATACATAATTTTCATTGTTACTTGCTTCATCCTATAGGCGAATAGAGCAGTGGGTGCACCCATCAACAGATGTGGCGATAACACTTATAGATGGTACTTAACTCCTATGTTAGTGGACCTGCAGAGTCGGGAGATTAAGAGCGCCAATCGTTGGCAATACAGCAAAATTACATTTATTACTGAGACATTTGGCGGCTGGCCCCGGGAGGGAGGGGCTGTAACAGAAGTAGGTCACATCGACCCACTGATGAAATAATCCTCCCACAGACGGCCTGGGCCTAATGCCGACTCCTTCCCCTCCGGGCATGGGGCCAAGGTCCTCCTCTCCCAGGCCACTTCACCTCCTGCGGGTCAACTCAGACTTCTCCCCTCCAAGGTCAATATTGTAAGTACTCTGAGTGCCAGGCGAAGACTATGTTCACTTATCTTTAAAAAAAAAGGTCCGAAAACATGGCAATGAGATGGTAAGGCTGAATAGTGTTAATTAGTTCTTATAGATCTATCTTAAAAGGCTTATCTTGAGGCATCATCTGATGGGTTTGTCTGATGTATTAATTAAAAAATAGAGTAGTGACTGGTATTATAAAAGGCGCAATGATGAGAATGAGCAAACATGGTGCAGCCCACGCTTATCAATGATACACGACATTATTACACAAGTTGACACCTACCACAGCGAATGAACCCCCTCTCTCTTCGATATAAAGTCTAATCGTATTACATACGGTGACAGACGCTACATTACTCATCTTAATATTCTAGTCAATCCTAATCATCTTTTCAATGTCAACCTTTTTTTTGTGCTACAGGGACGTAACATATATTCTCATTAATTTAAGAGCAATAATCACACACTCTTCCTATAAGGATCAACAGCACTTTATAAAATCATCAAGATAGACCTCTCATTTTGAGGTAATTTTTATGAGCCTTTAACTTCAGTATTTATAAGTGCCTTATAAACATGTGGATGTTACCACAACTTTAGTGGCAGTACTATGAGGTGTAGGGGCGTCGGCCTCCCGCCACATTTGGTTATGTCAAAGTACTGTGGCAGTAGGCTGACTTTTAGCCAGTCACTTCATCCATGTTCTCAGTGTAAATTATATTTCCTTTATTTGATCAGGCCATTCCCAGGAGGCCCTTTAAGAGCTGGGGCGGGGTAAGGCCGATATCTGTAGGTGTGAAGCACTGCCAACACCACATCCGCCCCTGGGATGTTGTCATGGGGGACACACCAACGCCACTTTCAATCATTTCTACAGGAGCTCGGCTTTTTCACAAGGCCTGTTCTGGATCTTCTTTTGGGTAATACCTATGCGCAAATTGCCTAACAAGATTCTTTATCGATGTCATTACAATTTTCGATGAAGGACAGCTCGAATTCAAAGCGTCCTTAAAAGTAAAATGGCCTAATTCAAATGGTTTCTTACAGTTATCCGGAACACTGCCGGTTTAAAAGTGTGCATTGCCGCACAAAACGAAATATCTTTTTAAACGCGTAAACGTTTTGGTGCAAAGCTCTCGTACCAAATCGATCAGCATTGTTTGTGCTGTGTGACAGAGCAACAGAACACCGACCGGAGAACAGCCTGTTCGATAAAGTTAATGTTGGCATGTGGGCGGCAAGAAATACCTAGTAAAGGTCGTAACAAAAGCGATAAAACACCAGGTTGCATTCCTGTGGGAGTTTTCTAATGGAAAGGATTTATTGTAATACATCTATGTGGAGCAGGTAGTTTTTTCGGCCATGAATCTGATGCAGGTCATAGTAAGAGAAATGCAAACGGATCGATGGATCGGGAATATATCAAACTCATTTTAGAGGCATGCATTTACAGTATAAATTGTCCTTGTCCTGGGAGGCTAAAAAGCACGAGATATCAATTTGTCATAAGTGAACACAACCAAATTGAACTAAAAATTCTCAACAAAAGAGATGGCTGACTGGCCTGAAGAGGCCATAATCAAATGGCGTGTTATCCGAACCCGATGATGGCGCTGATGGGTTTGGAGTGGCCCAGGTGTCTCGGATAACCAGATGGTGGGGAGACGGAGTGCCCCAACCAGGTTTCAGGCCGATGATGGAAGGGCCACGCTCCCAGTGGATTCCACCACAATTAATATTCATTAATACTGGAGTAATTCAGCCCCCCTCCTTCCCGGCGAACCCACAATGCGGTGGGTCCTGCCTCCCACGTCCTTTCACTCTCGCTCTGTGTATTTACCAACTGTTGCCATCCCAGGTCCTGTGCCCTCGGGGGAAGTCGGGCCGCAGAACAATTATTGCACATGCGTAATAACTGCCACCTGGCGGCGGTTCAGCGGCCGTCGTTAGCTATGAGGGGGGAGGGGCAGCCCGCTTCCGGCCATATTCCTTGTGGTTCTATCGCCGCGACGAGCGACGCGATCCGCTTAGCGGTCGGCGCTATAAATAGTCGCTGATTGGATCGCCGCGTCCAGCTCTAGTACAGCTGCCGCGCGACCGTCGCCGCTGACGCCCAGGCGACGAGCGACGGCTTCAAAGGACGACCACGGTGAATATGGACTACTACTGTTTGCCGGGGGGCGATGGCCAAGATTGGCCAGCGTATCTCTGCCTAGGTATGGAAGTGCCTTATGTTTTCTCAAAGGCGAAAAGGAAAGTGGGTGTCGGAGGATTGGTGTGGGAGACGTAAGAGTGGGTAGCGGCTTGGAGGAAGGATGCAGGGCATTGGGTTAGGTGATGAGGATAATCACACCCAAGTCAGGGTGAAATTGGGCGGTGTCGGGCTCATAAAGGATGTCAGGCCTGCATGGTTTTAGGCACTGGGGCGATCAAGACGTCTATTCTGAAGCAACGTGATTGGGCCCTGTACACGTAAACACGTCATTCATTCTGACCCGCCAGACAACCACAGTCCTAATAACCACCTCCAACAGAACCATTTCTTCTTTCCTACCATCTTGATGTCACGGCATTGTTAACGGAATCAAAATAGTCAAGGCGTTTACCACTTTAATTGTGAGAAGGGGTTTTTGTTTAAGTACAAAATAGATTTATTTCGGATGATTTAAGAACACAATTTAAGTGTTCTGTAGGAAGAAAAGCAACAGCACTCGGCGCTGGTATTCTTATCAAAACCTTTGCATCTGCGAAAATTTGACAAAAAGGGATGCTTAAATATGACAAAAAGTTGGAACAACAAGCCAGTCCGCAGCGTGGGCCCTGGCCTTAATCAAATAAGATGCCGTCATAACGGCCGCTGGCGGTGTAAATACCTGCCAGCAGAGAAAAACTCACGTCATGTTTCCGAGGAGTTAATGAGTTTGCTTGTCCCTGGAAACTACCTGCTGACACCTCCAGACTCACGAGGTTGTAAGATAAAGGGCAAAGGAAAAGGTGGACGTCGTAGGTCCGACATATATGGGTTAATTAATACGTCAGGGAAATAACATGAGGGGATATGGTGTGAGGAAAAAAAGGCGGATGTTGTTAATTATCTGATACTATGATGGGTTTCAACGTAATACGAATTTATCCCTGAAATATTACATGATGTCTCCTTTTTTAAAACATATATACAAGCACACATGTAACAGTCTACATCTCTTTACGGCAGGTTGAGAGTCTCCAAGACGAATGTCATTATAGCGTTATATTCTGGTGAAGTTGAGGCCTTACCAATACACAATGTAATAATGTTATTTTAAAGTGAAATAATGTAACCAGAATGTTTAGCATCACAGTGCAACATCACAATGTTAGGTGCTAAAGGCGTTATTGGGTGCCATCAAAATAGCACATCAAGAACCAAATAGAACGTTACTGCAACGTTATTATAACGTTACATTCGTGTTTGGCTGGTGTTGTCTTACCAGTCCAATGACCCCAACATACAGAAGCAGATGTTTTTCTCTGAGAAACGCAGGCCATGTTTTAACGTTGGGCATAACACTAGAAATTGGAGCCTTCTACGAGTTGGTACAGCCACGCAGCTTCTATATTCTGTGGTAGAATTTATTGATGCAAGCAGGTGCGAGCCTAGAATCACTAATACCATTATTCGATATTTGAATTTGATAATATTTAGGGCTGAATTACCATCTGATGATGGAATGGTACGACAGAAGCATTTTTGTTGCAAACCCCATCGCACCACTTTGTGGGCAAATACCACTACCCAAGTGAAGATCTAATGTATGATGTTCTGACTCTGTGGCCGTGAGTCCCTCACAATTCACCTGTCCTGTCCACTCCCCACAGCTCCTGACAATTCGACCATCAGGCGCGCCCCACCTCGGTGACCCCGCCCTAACACCCCGGCCCCCATTCGGCGCCGACATCACGCCTTCCTCACCCACCGGCCACAATCCGATCGCCATTTTATCGTCAACAGTCGGGCAGCGGTGGGCCGACCGGAAGTTGATTGATACAGTCGGAAACAAGCCAAACGTCCTCCGTTGGCCCTAAACCTGGCCGCCCACCGTCCCCCCTTATTACCCGCCGCCACTCCTCACACCGCCTCTGTTCGCCCTTCCCACTCACTTCCCGGCCGGCCCCTGGTAAACCGCGGCCCATTTCTATGGCCAATAGCGGTGGAGGCAAGGCACTGTACTTGATCTTGGCCATATATGGGAGCCCGGATCTATTCATGGTCTTGGCCATAAGTGGGAGCCCGTATTTATACCTGGTCTTGGACCTAAGTGGAGGACCGGTTCTGTACTTGGGTTTCAACAATGGCTTTGTACATGGTCTTGTCCATTGGTTGTTGGCTCTGTTAAATGTATCATTCAATGGTCCGGGCATTCGGTTGTAGCCTGATTCTGTATTGGCCTTTTTTTGTAGTAGCAGACTGGTTCTTTACTTTGCCTTGGCCATTGGTGATAGCCAAGTACTGTATTTGACATTGGCCATTGGTGGCAGCCTGGTTCTGTGCCTGGCCTTGTCCACTGATGGAAGCCTAGTTCTGTACTTGGCAAAGTCTATTGGTGGTAGCTTTGTTCTGTACTTGGCCTTGTCTATTGGCAGCAGCCTGGTTATGGCTTGGCACTGGTCTATTGGTGGTAGCCTTGTTCTGTACTTGGCCTTGTCTATTGGCAGCAGCCTGGTTCTGTGCTTGGCCCTCGTCATTGGTAGTGCTCGGCCTGGTTGTGTATTTTGCCTTGGCCATTGGTAGGAGCCTGGTTCTGTACTTGGCCTTGGCCATTGGAGGCGCTGTGCTTGGCCTTGGCCATTGGATGTTCTGTACTTGACCATGGCCATTGATGGTAGTCTGGCTGTGCACTTGGCCATGACTGTATTGGCGTGACCACTAGCGGTTCCATCAGTACCTCGCCTCTCATCACTCACTGTCCATGCTCAGCCCTGGCCTTCCTACTACTGTAGGCATGTCTCTCCGCCTTAACACCTTCCCTATGTCCTCCCCATCCTCCATATAGGGGCCCTAGATGTGCCGGCACTGCCCTGGACAATACCACCTTCCGGGCATTGTTGGCCGTACATGACCACTTTCCAGCCATTTCCAGGCCTTTCTTAGTAATCCCTACTGCCATGTCGGTCCCCATTTCTGCGCCTAGCACCTGGCACTGCACCAACAGACTAATCTGTAAGGACAGGCAGGGGAGGGGGAAACCTATAATCACCAATTCATTACTGCCTTCACATAGCATGGGATAATCTGATTAAGTCTCTTTTACCGAATAATTAGCAGGAATTCCCGAGTTCTAGAGTCAGGTATCAGATGTGGTAGGTTTCTTTTTTTCCATGAGACCGTTAATTCCTTGAGATATGAGCCATCTGTGTTTATAATTAATCTGGATTTCTTTTGTCTTTAGCAGAAACTGAAGTCTGATGGGTTTTCTTTACGCCTGCATCTTTGCACGGGTTGACATTTCTAACAGATTTTACTCTGAGTTAATGAGTCTGATGTATTCTACTGGGTCCGCCAACTGACGGCCATCTTCTCTTATGTGTTATGTTACAGTCATAAACCACTAGTTTTTACGTACTGCAACATCTACGACTAAGCTAATAGATATAATGTTAGTTTGAAATATCTGTATCAACGATGTAGAACATGAGACACACGTTTATTGGCATGAGACAATGGTTTCCAAACGAAGCATGTAATTACATTAAAATAACAGATCTCATCTTTGATTTTGATCGAATTTCCACGTGCATTTGGTCTTGTTCTGTGAAACAAATTACTCCATCTATTCTCATACTATGCAAACAATGACTTCCAATCTCCTTCTATTTTAGTCACAAAACTGCGGTGATTAGCCACATATCTCTTCTTAACCTACCATACACCTACTGCATAATTTATGGTGATGGCTACCAAGGGCCTTCACATTCTCCCAGTGTTTGCCAGGAGTCAATCACAAATCACCAATAGCTGATTACCTCCACACAACAGGTCCCCGGAGACAGACCCTCGAGCTGTACGTTTTATGAGCAGTAGCTGAGCAGTTGCTAGAGGCTGAGCTGCTCGTTTGCTTGAGGTGCTTGGCGCGTGCCGCTTGCCACCTTAGGCACGATGACAGCCACACGGAAAGAGCTCATCCGCCTGACCTAATTAACAGCCTCTGTTAATCGGGATCAAAACATCTCATCTCAAAAACAAAGATAGCTTAATAGTTTAGTCTTTTTCTCATTTAATTGTTTGGGAATAAAAACGCTTACTCTAACGTTTTTTGGCACTACGGAGCGTGTAACAAGTTCAATTGAGACCTGGAAGCCTATCGCACGTACTGATGACAGGAAATGTCAGATTACTCACACTTTCAACAGTACTTAGCCTATAGGAATATCTGATGGCGCCGTCTGGCAGATGACTGTGTCTCGCCAGCTATCCAGCACTTCACAGAGCACGCTTAGCCTAATCCTAATCACGCTTATCTTGCCATTTCCTGAACCGATGGCAATTCGTTTACCATTAACCGTGAAATTGATAAGAAATCCGTTTCATCCATTTATGTGCCCAGGAACGAATTGTATAGATGTTAGGCCAAAATAAATCATAGTTAAAACGATGGTTGAATTGTAGGAATATTTCAGATCTAAGCCACTTTGAATACCAATTACTCAAATAATACGAATGCATATATACTTGACAACGAGAACGTCTGTCAAGAATGTTTAATAAAACAATGTTGACAATAGAAAACAATGGAAAACAACCATAGCGCTTTATAGCATCACCATTCTTTCACATGGAAGTCTTCATAAAACTTACAGACCATATTTGGTCACTTAGTGATTGCCTCTCAACAACCACCATGAAGCCATAGATACATGAATGTCCTTCTCTCCGTACCATGCAATTAACTTCCTTAATCCATGCAATCGACCGGCAGGGCAGTCGGGAGTGAGGCTCGCCGGAAGCCAACAAAAACAATGGTGGCTGGAAAAGAACACTTCCTGGGTTAGAGACGGTCCCACCACCACACTGTCCCCGACTAGAGAGACGGGTCCAGTGCTCGGCGGGAACAAGGTGTCGGATTTAGAGTGGACCGGCGGGCATTAATAATATTAAAGTGTCGGGGTCTCGGGGACCACTAGAGCCCTCTACATCTTGTATGGATGGCACCCATCTATGCTATAGGCGGGGGGTCCCCTTCCTGACAAATAGCAGGTCCACAGCAGGGGGTCTGGACACTCAGCGGGGTAACATGGGGCCCTGATGGGCGCCGAGGGGATTCCTACAGTCCGTGGGGAGGGGGCGAGCGTCACCCTGGGGTCAAGTAGCCCGGCGAGCTGTGGGTTTTGTGAAGGGGCCTCTGATAACTGTACATGATGGATCTAAAAGTAATGAATTCTATTTAGTCCCCTGTAGAGACTAACCAGCCTTGCTGCGGCCAGATACATCTCACATGGTTTAAAACGCACCAAGAAGTGAAATTGGTGCCAGTCTCTACAATAGTTCAGGAGATTATTTTTGCCATATAAGTGCTCTCTAGATCTGTCATTTTGTAATAAAATATCAAGATGTAGGAGGGTGAACTAACCCAGAAGTCTCAAAAGACATAAACTTCTTCGAAACTGAAAATTGTTTATATTCATTATTGTTGTCGAGATTGGAGAAACTAACATTTCATTTTTGCACATGTTCTTTTGCGACTGGGTTTCATACTGAGGTTCGATGGAAGACACATATTGGGGTAGATGTCTGATTGACACAATCACAGACTGGTTCTCACACGAACATAGCAGTATCTGTCAACATGAAAGGCCGTTATCGATTAAAACTAAGAGTTGCATACAAAGGGAAAGTCTGACAGGGTTACACGTAGGGGTAATTAGGGGCACGGTGCTGATAGGATTGAGCCAATATTGCTATGTTTCCAAGCGTCTGTTTAGTTTTGGGTTGATTATTATCCGATTCCGTGATTTTAGTTCGGGAACATAAAAAGATATCTGTTTTGTTTAAATGAGTTCCTCCAAACAATTCCTCCAATGATTGGAAAATTCCAAAGTGGGTTCAATAACTCTTTTCCCCACATAATTATCTTCTGAAACCTTTAAAGAAATATCGAGCCAAGATTGCTATTTTACAAGCGCCTGTGTAGTTTGGGGATGTCATTCAACCCCATGATATTAGTTAGTTTTGTTGAGTTCACAAATAATTCTCCTAATATTGAAATGGGTTTAATCATTAACAAGGAGGTGGCAGATGAATCTCTTACCTTTCCCCACATAGTTATCTTTTGAAACCTCCAAAGGAATACTGCCCTTTCTAGCGTGTTAACCCCCAACCTGCTGAGGCCTCTCCTCAAACGCTTTACGAATGATCTATGAGAAAATCCAGATCCACATTTACTTATCTTTACACGTTTGAGCACTCTGATTCCTTTTTTTGAGAGCAAAGGGGTTAGCTTGATACTTAAGGGAGTAGCTCAATCGTAAGGCTCTTCATAAATCTAGGCCCTCATGTCTATCGGGAAGTTCCGATTCCCTGCTTTAATGTAAGCTGGTAAAAGGCAATACATGTACAACTCCTTTAACTAATGTCACGTTGCAATCATTATTGCTTATCTTACGGCAACCGAACGTGATTTCGGGCAACTCTCTATCTGTGGCGGATAAAACTATCACAATTATCTTTTCCGTTGATGGTCAATACGTGTGGGGAGGCGTTGAGAAAGGGCAGTTTCAGATCGATGCACATCCACAGTGGGACGTCACGTTCTGTGCCCCTTCTCCTTTTGAAAATAAACACTGAGAACAATGAACCTTTATGGTATGGCACGATGTGGTTCTTTAGTCTACACGTACAAACCATTAGCATAGCAATCCCGCTGTTAACGCACACCAATACGAAGTATTGTAAGAGGGTTCTAAGTCGATTGTACGAAATCAATAGGCACAGAAACTACTTACGATGAGCATTAGCTATTAGGCACATTGTGAAATATTTAGGGAATATCCTGGATACCTCAGACCCTAGGTAACATCGATAAACGATAGGACCCTGTTCTAAGACACCCTTATCTTCCTAGTGTGCTGACCGTATCATGTCAGTCATTTTTCTAAGTAGGATATATATCTCACGTGCAAATTCGTTTGGGAATTATTGGGGGACCTGTTAGCCTTCCTATACAACAAGGTACATCAGCCTGTCTCCACAGTGTACTTTGTAGACCTAACCCGTTATCTGTTGTACCCGTCCGTCATGTCCATTACTAAAGACTATACCTCAGTCAGGGACCTCGGTACGTCCCAAACGTGCTTTACCCTCCCACTTGTCGGCGCGACCTTCTCCTGCAGCCATCAAGGCTTTTACATTATGCTTCCCATTTGCCCTCACAGCAGCAAATAAACACAGTAGCTCCGACCCATAAAAAGAGCAGCTCACATGCCGCTGGCAGGTTAAGAACTACACTTAACTCGGCCTACGCAGGCCCACTGCGTTTGGGCTGTTCAGCGTAGGATGGTAGGATCTGACAACAAGGTGTGGATAGATAAAGTCTCTATGGGAAATCACCTAGGTATGTATACATAGATGGGGATCCTATCCTCAAGGTTTGTGTTTTGAACCTTTTATATTTATTACGAATTTTAACGAACACAATTTCAATTTATCTCTTTACCCTGTGAACCATTGTTCAGCATCTATCCCCAGGAACACCTGCCTCTCCTAGCCAAAGGCTGCATGGCCTTTGTAGTCTCTACTCCATGCCTTTCCCCACCACACCCCCTTCACAGCATCTTGTCCTGGCTCTCTAACGCCACTGTCACCAACACGCCGTCCTCTACCAGCCACTTGTTCTTCGTTTGCTTTCCATGAATTATTTCCCTGGCCCTACCTCCAGGCCAAAAAAGGCACGGTTCATAAACACCTCCATTGTGACAGCTGTGTCCAATTGGTGGTCCCCAGAGGTGTGCTTAAAAGCCCTTTGTTTGCAATAACTGCTCCAACTGACACCAGCCAGTGTCTCTATGGCAGGTGGCAGACTTTTTAGTCTAAAAACTAAAAACAAAGAACAAAGAACAACAACAAATATTTAAATAATAGAGAAAGAGATGGCTGATTGTACGGCAACTTCCAGTAAAATGTGTTTACGAATGGCCCCGTTATGCTCGTATGTGGCCTTCATCTGCATTAACACCGTCGGGTATTGTTAGTGGGTAAGTGATTGCGGTAATTTACGGCCCTTCTAGAAGTAGGGGGAGATGAATGTCTATTATCTAGATATGCATTAGGAGCGAGGTGTGCACAGAACCTTCCCTGGTGTGACGGCCATTAGCATGGGCCAAAAAACCCACAATCATCCGACCAATCTCCAACGGAGGTCGTTTGACCTGCCTCTTCACACGTTTATTGTTCGTTGTGTAAAGGACCCCTCCCACGGTAACACGAGCAGTAAACAACGGTTATCTCTGTGAACATACTCTGTCATATATGCCATGGAGACTCCTTAACCTTTCTTGTATTTATTGCATGGTGCATTTATGAGTATTTAAGAGCGATCAAATGTGTAAAATTTTAACAGCTCAAAATCTACATAACGAAATGCCATTGCATAACCGTATTGAACCCTTGGCATTTTCTACTACAGCTTCATATTTTTTATTTAGGAATAGATATTTCTTTTTATTACAATATAACTATATCTATGGCCTTAATTCGTTCTGATCCTAAAAAAAATTCTGAACCTTTCTCTAGTTAATTCTTAAAACTATAGAGTGACTAAGAAATTACTACTACTGTGGTATTCTACTGAATATGTTAAACTAAAGACACGGAGATCATGCAGTTACGTAAATTACAATTCGAGCTGTGCGATTCTCTTTGCGCTAGTTATTTATTGGAGATGTTAGATAGCCCAACAGCTGAGACTAGAAATATTAGGGTAATAGGGGCCTATTCGATAGTTAACACATCCAATTGTGTTAGTACCACGCCAAGTTCTACTAGTAAATAATTTGTTGATTTACTGCATGTATTTCAATTTTCTCTCCAAAACTGACTAGTTTAACCAGGATCTGTAGCGGTTTCCAGAATATATTACTATCTTCAGAGATTCAATGGGGTTCTAAAGGAAACACACTGTATTTCATGTTCTATTATACTTGCTTTAGCTGGAAAAGCTCTAGCCAAAGGTCAGTGCCGATCTAGAACTGGCTGTATGAAAGACATTCCAAGGATAGACATGCGACACACATACTATGTTGCCTACGATCAATTCTCCTCCAAAACAGATATTTTCCCCCTCTTTATGCTACTCATTGCAGCTGTATTATAAACGAAATATTGCCTGGATTATCCTCCAACGGAGATATGAACTCCAGCATTAGCATTTGCCAGAATTGAAATAATCAGTCACTATTAGACAGACTGCACTGCTTGGAGGATACTTCAATGTCCAATTAGGTAAAGCAATTTAAACGTTGATCGTATCGACTTCCATTACTAGTTTGGATGCGTGGTTGATTGTGCATATATTTAGATGTAAGTAGTGTATCTTGTAGCTTTGTATATCTTCATCTTTGAAAAGGTTTAATATTAACTGTTTGGGCTCTTCATATGACATGCGTGTGATTAAAGGTCCTCACCTCTAGATAATCTACAAACAGAACTATAAACGTGATCTTAACCAATCAGGCCCGCTTCAGTCCTCTCAATAATGATAACGCTGGACTGTATCTGGTATTCTCCCCCACCTGCCGTAAACGCCAAGGACGCCGCAGCCCATGTCGCCGACTGCCGCGACAGACGGAAGCACCACCTCCAGGGTGTGAGGTAGACACTGCGGGCTACTGGAGGAGGCCGTGCTACTCACCAAAGGGACCGAAAGGACAGGCGCTGCTGTCACGTCCACTGCGGCTTCCACGAAAAGACACCCCCAACTAATGGAGAGTTTATGTGCGCGTATAGATAAAACCAACCTGGAGAGACATATTTCCTTTTGATATATCATTTTCTGCTTTTTTGTGGGCGCCTTTGGGTACTATTTCATATAATGTTCTTTTTCATAGAAGCTAACATTAAAGGTTAGACAATGTAAGGACTTTTAGTGGCGGTACGGTAAGGCCTCTCATACTCCAGACTAAAGTAGCAAACGGTTCCCATACCTTTGGTCACGTCTAATATCAATACGTTGGATAAAATCCCTCCATGAATCACTAATGCAGGCAAAATTGAACCGGTGCGACGGTAAGCATCTCTCAGCGGCTTGGAGACGTACCTCGTTGCATTTAGACGCAAAACGCTGTATTTGTGTCATGCGAAAGCCGAAAGAATGATAAGGGAATAATCAAATCCGCAGTGGTGGTTCCAGGAGAAATCCGTCCAGGAATACAGATGGAACTAACGTTTGACGTAAGTACCATACATATTGGTAACTAACGTGATGCTATGCGTACGCTGCAGAGACGGCGAAGAATGATTAAAAAAACTATTTTAGGTAAAGTAAGTCTCATTTTGATTGTGACCGGAATAAACAGTGTGCTTTGTTCAACGACGTGAAGTCTTATACTACAGTTACTCATAGGAGAGGTGAGCATCACGTACTTACCTGCGGCTCCTAAAACAGGTATCCAGGTTAGCAGTGAGTGAGTCGAGAATGGAGCAGCTCACTGTGCGCCAACCGGTGCTCTGAGTTAAAGTGAGCAGCTCGTCCGTCCCAGCTGCTGCACACACCAATGTTAGGCCATCATGGGCCGCCGGGTAGGGACAAAAACCACACGATTAGTGCACAGGTAAAGCATCCCGTCCCCACCTCACCAAAACCACACAGGTAATGGGTGGGTGAAAGAACGCCGGTCCTCCTGGCGCTCCTCCAGCTGCTGCTACTTCTCCTTGTCTCGCTCCTCCTGCAGCCATTCAAACACTGGAGCAGCCAGGTATTAGGGGCGGACACAGGAGCACAAGGCCCGTGTAGTCATCATCACTGGCTGTGGGAGGAGGCAGTGGCTGTACAGAGGCGCTGCTGGTGGCGGTGGTAGGGCGGCGCCGTCGGCGGCGGGTCTGGCTGGGGAGGGGGCCGGGAGCAGCTCACAGGCCTGCCCCGTGCGGCCGGCTGACGCGCTAATACGGCCACACACACACCGCCAAAGTGTCGCTGTCGGCAAGCACAACATGCAATGATGCGGCGGCCCGCAATGCTAACACTCCGACGTAGTCACGTACCCGTGCGGTGGTGGCATCGTCCTGTTTAGTAGCGCACTCACATCGAGTTCTGCTCGTTAAAACCGTAGCATACTTACACTAGTAGTAGCATCCCAAATGCAAAGCCGGGCTCTACTGAGTCTTTCCAACTCCTTGTTGTGAGTGTTTGCTGTACAAATATCCCGATTCACAACTTATCTAAAGATGGACACCTTGCACCCCTTGCCTCAATAGTGTCCATTCCTCCAGGGTCTCCGGTGGCGGTAGGGTAAAGCCCCACACGGTGCGGCCGACTGAGCAGCTCGTGAGCGGCCGGCGAGTCCATGTATCAGCGTGAACTGAGGCTGAGCCAGGCCCACCCTGAAGAGGCCCCCCACCCTACCCTCATCCACACACACACAGACCACTTATACCGCATTGCTGCGCTGCCCTCACTTCACTCGTGGCATGTGACGGTGCCTTGTCATGTTACTGCCTGTATCGCTATCTCATATCTGGGCTGGTCGACCATCTGGATTTTACAAGGCCATGATGGCATTAAATAAACCATTTTGCCGGACATGCATTGGGTGCGCAGTCCTAAAAGGTGTGCGCCCTGCCACAAAATCCTGTACCTATCGTCAGTAAGGCATCTGATGCTCAGAAAAGCCTGTATGCATCCGGGTGCATAACACTATGTGTGAACCTCGCAGCAAAGTCCTGTAACATTGAATGCAGGGTGCAATATTGACTTCGGACACTGTTACCACACACTTTGTCACCTAAAACAATTTATTTAAGGTTTAAGGAAAGGGGTAACAGGTAGGGTTTATCTAATGTAGCAAATAACTGGCCCTACCAGCCGATTGCGCCACGGTTCGCCATGCCTCATATATCATATGTTACCGCTACAGCACACTACAACCTTCCTAGAGTCTGGGACAATGACTGTTGTTCAACACTGTCCCAATCATGGTAGTAAGATAAATATCATTTCCAATAACAATTTTATTTAGGAAACGTGGAAAGCGACCATTGGCGTTTGAAAACCAGTTCAAGTGGTCTAAGACGCAGCGATGGGTTAAAGACAACCATGGAATTCAATTGCATCTCTCAAAAACCTAAACCGAATTTCCGCGCCTTCATTCCAGGTCTGATCAGACATGAAAGGGTCGGGCCTTCTTTCTAAGAAAACATTTCTAATGGACCGATGATCAAATTCAGATGGAGCATAATGAAACAAATTGTAAATTCAACACGAATAGCAAAACATCCTTCTCTTTATTTCTTAACTTGGAAACATGGAAAGTGAGTGTCTCCCAACAAACACATCCGGAAAACCATAAATCTGGCAAAGCTCCGGGACACAGATTTCATTATCAAAGCGTCTGGCAATCCTGTAAGCTGACATTATGTTCCGCACTGGGATCCCATAAAGGAAATGGCAATGAACAAATTATTGGTTATCTTCTTATCATTGACTTACAATGCCGTTACTACGGTGAGCGTCGACAAACCACAAGGGGGTATAGGGTACCTGAGGGCAAGAAAGGAATCCCAGTCGAACATGTTACGTCTACTTAGATCAATATCAGTCATACGAAATAAACTCCTATTTCTTTTTTTTTTAGCAACATTTCTGATTATTTGCTATACAAAAGCAATGACCGCTTTCTGGAACATTTCTAACATTCTTAATATTGTTTTCAGTAGGCCTATTAAATTTGCGAAGTTCACATTTGAAATATTAGGGAAATGGGTTAAATTTAAAGATTACGCAGAAACGACGACCTGATGAGATTTTCTCAGCTGTCTTTGAAGGTCGCGCTCTTTAGTTCTTTTTAACATTCTGTCTTTCCTTTCACACTACACTTCTCGTACAGGCTTGGTAGTTTTTTTTCCCACTTTTCACATGTGAGACCTTTCCTTATGTACGGGTATGTATCCGATGATAGTGCAATTCCTGATATAAGTGGGTGTGACCTTTCTCTCGTATCTCGGGTAAGGATGAGACGCTGCTACCTTAACCTAATAAATTGTCAAGGGATAACCTTCGCTAAGTGAATGAGAAGTATAGAAGGGAAACGTTTCTAAGAAGCAAAGAGCCCTTTAGAAAGCGGTATCTGCATCTACTCATAACACTAAACGAACCCTACTCGTATTTGAGGGTCCATAACATCATATCAGTGCTCTTATTGCGCAAACTGTATTTCTTACTTAGCCTATAACCAATTTTAACTGAAAGCCACGGCTGTCTTTCTAATAGGACTAACATTGTAATCGGCCATTTTCTCCACTGCCCGTCTCTTACGTGTACTTTATTCAGATACAGAGAGAATAATTTAACCTTATAACTGAAAAGCAAATAAAAAAAGACTGAAATCAAAGCAGAGTATTAGGCAATGAGTATATATACAAGGCCTTATTATGCTATAGAATATATTCGTAGCTCCAAAATATTCATTGTCCATATTGTACAGATACTGAAGACCTTACCATTGTGAGCATTTATCTACCTTTTGGAAGGCCAGGCGTGTGATATACAACGACTTTTGGACTAAAAAGTTGTGTATTTGGCATCACCATCGAAACGTATTGAATACGTCTGGTTGGCCAAGGACGTAAACTTCGTTATCTCCAAATAAACAATAATGAAAAAAATCACATCTTCTGAACTAAACGACTGTCCTTCCCTTCATAATCCCCAGAGGGGTGGGCGCAGCGCCATTAGGTCTCGGCAGTTAACGGCTGTATCACACTACTCGATTTTACCCACGATTTCAGGGCCAATAAGGATTTAATAAAGACATGTTATATATCACATTAGAAAGGATTTCATATTCTCTTTCAAATGATATGTAGCATGCAGGGGTTCCTTTCACATTTCTAATAACAATTTAGAAACTCCAAAATTCTGGATGGTCAAAGTCGCCTTGTAGAATACAAGCTTATGACTGGGCCGGTCGTCTTGCCTGTGGCCAGCGCTGATAATTGGTAACGGCTGACCACAGTCCACTGCTGAGGGCCATCGGTGTCGGCCCCCACACCCCCTCCCCTGAGGCCCGAGGCGCCGCGAGTCTAACGATCAGATGGCAAACAGCGGAGAAAATATGTATTTGAGTTATAGATCGAGGACCATTGGGATTGGCCGTTTTTCCCCTCATTAAGCGATGAAGTGAATGGAAAGATAGAAGATAACATGAATGTTGTGTAACTGATCGCCACTATCTGTTTCTATCTATCTAAAGAGCTGTATAATCTGTATGTCGAGATTTAAAGTTGCTATTGTTACATACACTGATAATCCTAAGCTTTCAAAAGTTAGTCAGTAGTGACTAACTTATGTTAGTCAATTATAAGTTAGTCCTTGTTGACTAACTTTATTCATAACATGTTAGTCATAGAGACTACATGGTTGGTCAAAATGACTAAGAGGGTCACATGACCAAATAAGTGGTCACATGACCACCAAGAAAAAGGCTTACAAAAGGAAACAGTCCCCAAAGCTTGGTAAGTTTATCCATTCTCATCCTTAGTTCAGACTATGCATCTAACTTTCAAACACATTCTATTTGAAAGAATAGATATCAAGGATGATTTCTAAACTCCTTTAGATCAATTAAATGGTCAATTTAGCTGTTAATTTGTTTACTTGAGTGAAGTGAAAGGAGGTGTATCATAGGGTTAGTCAAAATGACCAACCTTAGTCAAAATGACTAGGGCATTGTTCATTGTGACCATTGTGGTAATTTTGAATGTCAGTTGAAGTAAAAGTGTATATATATATATCTGTTTAATGATGCCATGTATACTAACGAATTGTAGCATTTGACCCCATTTCTCTACCAAAGATTTCTTTAAGGACACCAGGGACAATTATCATTTATGCCATAATTATCAACACATTATGTTGCCTGATAAAAGAGTTAATCCTAGTTGAATCAATAAGAGTCACAAAGAATCATAATAATTATGCTTATTTTCACACATGTAAAAAGAAATCTGGGAATTTTAGAAATTATTTGGGTTTTTATGCAGATTTTAAAGAATCTTACAGTTGGTGCATTTATGCAACTGACATCTTTACTGTGGTGTTGCATTTATGCAACTGGTATCAAGAGCACGGTGATGCATTCATGCAACTGGTGTCATGAAAGGGTTAAAGATTATTTTCATACCCTGATCCCCAGGACCAGGTTCTGATGTCTAGGAGGTGGCCCTTGTAGCTGGGAGGTCACCATAACAGCTTGGGAGAGGCCCTGATGGCTGGGAGGAGACCCTGATGGCCAGGAGGACGCCCTGACCACTAGGAGGAGGCGGAAAGAATTCTGAGAGACAAGCAGTGATAAACTCTATGTTAAAAAAGTTAGTCATAGGGGACCAACTTTCTTAGTCCTGTTTACTGTGGCAAAAGTCACTGTTCAAAGTTAGATAGGTTAGTCAATGCTGACCAACCATGGCTAGTCATATGACCTACCCTGGTTAGTCATAATCAAGGCAAGGTTGCCTAGTATTATGACTAACCAGATTAGGTCATATGACTAGCCATGGTTGGTCAGTGTTGACTAACCTATCTAACTTTGAACAGTGACTTTTGCCACAGTAAACAGGACTAAGAAAGTTGGTCCCCTATGACTAACTTTTTTAACATAGAGATTATCAGTGTAGGCGATATATTCAAAGAACGGATATTGAATGCATTATAGACATAGTAATTCAATTCTGCTTCTATAGGATATATCAAAAAGACCTACTGGGAGGAAATTACTTTGTAAAGCTTTGACAAAGTACATAGTTGCTATATTCTTTTCGGTATTTGCATGCTTTTTCCTAATTGATTTATCCATTCTACTATATACATGTTTCTTTGTCATACATTGCAAAGCATCAATAACGTTCAATATATAACCCTGCATCGCCCATCTCTCATTACAGCGTCACTACCTCCTTGCACCTTATCTCAGATTAAGTATCAGCATTAAACAAATTTTGGTGTGCTTTTGCATCGAATTAAGAGAACATCTCCCTCTTTCCCCTCACAATTATGGTAATGCAATTGAACATATTAATTCGTTTATTATTTAAATCTGGGTAACCAGAGCAGTTTTCTTGTAACCCCTTTTTCAAAACGTACAAAATAATTGATAAAAAAAAGAAGTCAGGTTCAAATTAACGTCTGCCAGACAGACGAGGGGCAACAGCACCCAAAGGACTCTTTATATTGCTTTAGAGATCTCCAAAACGGAGGCAAACATGCATTGGGTCTGAAGAGACTGCCAATTTCTTCTGTGTATTTTGTATGCACATCAAAAAAAGAGTTTTCGTTACTGGAATATGAAAATTACCAGACCAGCTTGCTTGTTTGAGTGTGGCAGAATATTGATGGAAACCGAATCGTTGGGGACTTCTTTGTTTGAAGGTAAGAATTGGGAGTATAAGAAAGGTTCCAACAAAGCAGTGCCGTGAAATACACTGCACTGATTCATAAATATGCAGGAGGACATCCCTTCTTTTGCAGGAGCCCATTACCTCAAGTAGCCCTGTCGTACAAAGGTGCGGTTTTTGAGTCACATCATACAAGTTGGAGAATAATGATACCAGGAAAATGAATTATAGTTTTAAAAGATGGACACAACATGACTGTGTAGTTGATCACATACTAGGAATGCTTACTAGAAATCGATTTTGCATGGCATTTCAATCTACTCCTAATGATTTTCTTGCAATCGTATAACTAATCTATTGTTATCTTAACAACCCCACTTTCAGCACAACTGGCTGAGATGTGCCCGATCCTGTTCGAAATGAATAGTCTGTTAGCCTTATAAAACCAGAAGTACTTGGTTGTTAGATGGTAAACTCTACCTTATTGCCTCCGAGACTCCAGGGCCGGGACAGCATACATCCCGGTAATGGAGTGTCATGCAATCAGGGCCTGACCCAGTGGCAGTCCTCCACGGTTAGCCCCTGACGTTACGGCCTACCTACACTGACTGCAGTGGGCCTTTAACCCCCTCTCTACACCACGCCTAGGCCTACCTTTTACTGGATCACAGCCCTCTAGGCACATCCAATAAATAGCCTCACAATTTGGAAGGGTGGTTGGAATCAGTAATATTTGTGTTTGCTGGGAGTGCTCCAGTGCTGAGGGCATGCTGGCACGTGGTGTATAGGCCGAGAGAGGCGGGACGGCGGGAGGCAGGCCTCCCTGGGGGGCTGGTAAACCGTGATCCGCCATCGCAGGTAGGTATCGATCAGAGGCAATGACACGCCTCCGGGGACCGTGGGGCCGGGCCAGGAAGAGGGGGCAGGGCCGGGAGGGGTAGGAAGGGACGGGGAGGAGGTGGATGGGGTGTGGAAGAGGTGGCCAAGGCTGGTAGGAGAGGGGCCAGGTGGGGAGCGGTGGGGAGGGGTGGACGGGGCCGGGATGGGTGGATGGAGACGACACACACTTAACACTGGGCCCATTGACTGCTCCTGCAGGCAGGGCGGCCGGCCATTACTTACTGAAAGGCTAGATTGTAGGAAAACCATTTAATTTCTAAGGAATGTGATCTTATTCCGATTTATCAGCACACCTGAAGTTGTATATAAGCCTACCACGTAACGGGTAAAACTGTTAAGGCAATAGCATCTACCTTCATATTTCAATTTGAGTTTATGTGACTAGATTAGGCTAAGTCAACCCTTGTGAAAAAACGTTGAAAGAGAAGGAAAAAGCAACGGCAATTCCCTCATCTAGCTAGCAACGCCTAGCTAGTACCTTCCTAGATCACCTAAGAGACGAATCCTCATAGACGGGGGACTGTATAGGAAAAAAACAACTTGTAACCTGAAGTCAAATTGCAAGTGTAGATTAGGCCTACTCCAGGGCCAGAGACTAAATGAAGCTATCCCATCGTGGAGATGCTAATGAACACACCTTGAACACCTCCCGCTAGGAGGCAGCGATTCGACTCGGCGTAGCGAGTCCTCGTCTATAACTATTACCCCTACACCCACTGCCCCCGGCCCCACAATCAAACGAGTAGCGATGCATCTCTGTCAACATCTCTGCTGAATGGGGCCAGGAGAGCGACTCCCACAGTGGCACACTCTCCGAGCACAGCCCCTCTGTTGGAGCTGCTCCGAGCTGCTCGGGCACACTGCCTAATGTGGGTTGAAGAGCCTGTAGCCGCACTCACCTGCTCGCCAGATCCCTCACTTTCCCCCAGGAGGTGCTCCACTGCATTACCCTGCTTATTAGCACTGCGGGGAGGATCTCTCATCGGATCTTGTTGCAAAGCCGGGGATTCAAAATGCCATCTTTGCGTGCGAGCACCAATTGCTCAAAGGGACTCAGCTTTCTAGACATGGTGGGCTTTGTGAGTAGGAGGAGAAGAGAGGGGGTAGAAGAAGCCATGGAAGGGCTAGGAGGGGATGGAGGGTTAGGGGAATAAAATAAGGAAGTAGGGGAGAGGCAACACTGCGCAAAATAAGACCTTTAGTGACCTTTAATTTTGTAAATGGAGCCATTGAGATTCATTAAAGGCATAGGAAATGTCACCTTTCCAATACCATTGCAAGATCTTTGATGAATTTTTAAAGGTCACCTGAAAAGGTTTTGGAAAGGTCTTGTAAAGGTGACTTTTCCATTACCTTTAGCACACCTCAATGGCTCCATTTACAGAAACTTAAAGGTCTTAAAAGGTCTTTTTTCGTGCAGTGCAAACATAGCGAGAGTTTTCGGTCTGTCAATGAACATGAGTTTATCATTAAATAAGAAAGGCAATAGGGTAAGTATTAAATTAAAGAGAGGAGTAACAGTCTTTCCGTGTATAAACATAAAGTAGCCTCACTTGCATAGAGAAAGGCTGCTTTTTATAATAAGAACTACACAAATAACAGGTGAACTGCATTTCGTAATCAATCAATGTCAGAGACAGATGGTCAGAGCCTTCTTTTCTCTTATAATTGCATTCGATTTTACAGGCGGATTAACGGTTGTCTATATACGGTATTGGTTTTAATCTGCACACCTGTCAAATTCCATAAACTCTAGGCAGGCATTGATTCACTTGGTAGAAATTTGTGATTCGTCGTATGGTCATTGCATTTGCTGTCGGTACCCACTCTTATAAGATACTCTTAAATAATCTTGTGAGATTGTACTGTTTTGTTTAGCGGCGTTTCATTGATAAATAAAATAGAAGTTCACTTTAGTACGTCCTGAGTAAAACGGTTAAGCTCAATCGATAATTACATTAAAAATGATAGCAAGGTTAGTTGTGTATTCACAACAATATCCAGAGGTGTAATACTATAGGTCCAGACCTTTTAGGTCTTCCGCTGGGGAAGAACGATTCAGCGAAAGGGCCGCCAGATGAGACGCTTTGAATGTGACACCCCCGACTTAACTGCCCTTTGCCTGCTCATTGGTTTTGCGGGCCGGGATTTGATTTCCTGAAGGAGCAATCCGTCGTACTCTCGATTGTCTTTTCTTTTCAGGGACTGCGTTCAACAATCCCATTGGGTTTTCTGCTGGTCACTGGTCTACTACAAACTAGCACGCGCTTCAGGTTCTCTCCCACAAGAGTGGGAAAGATTCAATTAATTCCTACCTAACGGTGTGCGTGATACTGACACAATACTCACTCTCGGGACGGCATGCAACCACGTTCAGCATGTCCTCAGTACTTAAATATCATATTCATTTTCCTGTAACGTAGGTCTGGCGGAATGACTAGGCATATATATATATGTTCAGGTGCCATAGACATAGCCGGAGTGAGCAGATACCTGCTTTAAGAGCAGCTCGTCCCGTGTAACCCGGGCCCATTGAGCAGCTCACACCCAACTACTCCCACACCGGTGCCCGGGTTAGAGCCCTTTGATATGCCCCCCACTACTGGAGGCCTCGATAGCTCTTCTAACTAATTGGTTCCGGTGTAGAGACCGTCACCTTGGGGCTTGGAGATGGCAGAGACCTACAGATAATATCTGTACCATGCATGCCAAACATAAACGAAAATTTAATATGAAACGGCCTATTTTGGGATCACACTTAGATAACGTATGATAGCCCTATAGTAAATTATAAGAATGTTGCTGGTACTATTGACAGATTATATGAAATGGAAGACCTGAGGATCTTAATGCTCGATTCAAATGCTATAAAATTTCCTGCTTTCTAAATAATCATTCATATTTCTTTGGTTGTCAAGGATGAACACATTTAATTCCCTTCCCATTTAAAATCGGGATGAACAGACCAAGAAGTAGGCGCAATAAAGAATTGAATTAAAAATAGTTAGGTAGGTTTCCACTTTCATCCTTGGGCAGTGTTACAGTGGTGACTGAAAAAAAAAGAATAGCCCCCTGAATAAACCAAGTGGTTGGTAAAAACGGGTCGGACAGGGAGAGGGACGTAATAATTGATAAGACAAGCCTTAAGAGCCCCGTCTGATAGGGCTGGTAATATAAAGAGACCAAAGTGATGGGACCATCCCAGCCCCGTCACGCCCGTTAATCACACGGGCACGGCGGCATCTTTATGGCCCTTTGGCCATGTTTGATTAAATTGGATATAAAAAATGGCATCTAGGGCACGCATAAATATCTTGTCAGTTAGTTATGATCTCTCGCTGAACCAAGTTAATATGATTGATCAAATGTTATGCGTAAGATGTTAGAAGAAAAATGAAAGCCAGTGCAACTTTGATCGACACTAGTATTCTTGTAAATAACTCCTTGAAGATTAAGTCATTAATCTTATTATAAGAATTAATGATTGAAGCTAAAGTGCTGGATTCAAGAGAAATGTGCCCCATCTATTATTTACAAGCCAGGCATTTTGTAAATGTGAAACAGATATCAAAGAACACTTTCAAAGTTGTGAAATTAAATTGTTTCACCATGCCTGTTGATACGATTATTCATCCACTATTCTTTCTCGAAACCGTATCAAGGGAGATAAAGAAACCCAATGAAAGTCAAACAACATTTTCATCACTACAAAACTTCTTGCTTCTACACTCATTGTACCGCAAAGTCTCGTTCGGAATGAGAAGTTTGTTTTTTGACTGAACAAAAACCTACAGACAAGGGAGGCAATGTACAAAACATCCCCCTTCTTCTGTCAACGGTCCAAACTTCTTTATTCACTCACTACTTCTCTTTTTTTACATTGCGGAGGCCTGCGTCTGTCGCCTGAATAAATCAGTGCTAACGACATCACGGCAGTGACGTCAGGAGTCATGACGTCAGAGTTACCCAACCAGACCCGACGTGGAGGCCGGGGCGTGTAGATTGGGTGTGACGTGGGTAGTGACGCGGCTAACAGGTAGGTTAGGGCTGGGCTCTGTTAACAAGGTGGTAAACCCTGTACCGCCACGTGTAGTGCATTCAGCCAAACCCGTTAACACCTCGTTTGTGGGAGTCTTGTTTGTGTTATGTAGGGTTGTAAATCAGTTGAATCGCGGATTACTTGGACAAAACCATCTAATGATGACGTTAATTTCTGAACTAGTTTTACCGTCTTCTCAGATTTAATTTTACGTGCAAAAACAAACGTAGGTAGCTAGACCTTTTTTTAGCTATAGATATGTTGGCATTTCCATTCACTACCGTAAATAACAAGCTTATTCATAACTTATGGGGTACAAATAATAGAAATCTATAACAGTTCTGCTGAAAGGCTATGGGTTACTGTATCTACATATTCACCAGGTAGGTAAACCAAAATAGGCGATTGTGTACATGGACCTCAATGAATATAATGCGAGTTGGCGTTTTCAAAACATTTACAATTACAGACGCCTATACCGAAGGGCTAATGTAGACAATGCAAAACGAAAGGGGTTGGTATTACGCGAAGCCCCAATGTCCATAATGTGTTCAGATCAATGTACCCTCAGTATATAGGTATGGGGTTAAACAGGTGAGGGCGGCTCACTCCGGGGGGTAGACACCCACCCGGCATTTCAATGTTATTCTGACCAATAAATCAATATGAGGCGTGCATCCGAATGGATTTGGTTTTACCATCAGTGACCGCCGAAACACTATTCAATGTTCATCTGTTTGCTGTACAATCATTCGGTTAAATATTGTACTCTCTTTTCATTGCCAGAGCGATATAATTGTGTTGGTTCAGAGGCCTTATCAAACAGCGAAGAATGCCTAATTCATGAGATTTGATTCATTTCAAAAAGAATTATGGGATAACAAAAAGCAATAACTCACGGTTAATGAATCTATTTCAATTATTCCAATGAACGTTCCTCTGCACTGCTATATTCAATTCATCATTATAATCCTATAGGTTTTCAATAACTCACATCTGATACCTTCATCACTGCGAAATTTATTTACCATAGGTCTATATGCCTATAATTATGCCGACTTCCTTTATATCCAAATTAAGAAAAGTATTTTGGACTGAGTGAGGATAATGGTAATAGTACTAGTGCCATGAACATCATTCACGCAATACATATCTACTTACTTTAGAAAAGATACACGTTCTAATTCAAATATAAAAATGATAAAGAATGGCATAAGCCATATGACAGGAAAAAAACAATGAGATAGTCATTTGTGTCCGAGCTCTGTCAGTGGAACTTTAAGACAAAAAGCACTTCTGTGAATACAAAACTGACGTCTTTTGTGATTTGTATACTGTCTAGAGTAGTCATTAACATCGCATAATCCACGTCTCAGGATACAAAGATATGTTCGTTGTTTAATGTTCAGACACCAAATGCCATTTATCTATAGCGACGTTCTGTAAAATTACTAATGTGCTAGACAGTCGTTGCTTTACATCTAAATCATCCGATGAAATATTTCTTGTACCATACTTAAAGCCCGCTGCGAAAACACTTTTGAGATCGCCAATGGCGGCTCGCAATAACATTCAGTTCAATTTGATTTAACCTGGGTCCTTTTCGTGCCATCACAGTCACATTTCAGAGATCATTGTATGCATGCTTGGATGGAAATAACCTACATTTGGTTGTATTTCTTCAGAGAAAACTGAGCATTTCCGTGCCAAATTCGCCATCACTTGCATCCTACGACCAGCACATGTTGCTTCCGTTTAGTTCGGAGACTAGGGTAACACGTTATGGGCATTACTTTCACCTACTTCGGAGGGTAGAGGTGATGCATTGCCATCATGATCAGACATCCCCATCAGCAACCAGGATCTGCTTAGGGATGAATTGTTCTGTTCTTAGTCTTGACATTTACCTGTCGAGCTGTACATGATGACCTTTGGTTTCGATTACTCCACTCAGCTGAGCAATCATCTGGGATGATTGAACACTATTTGTTTGAGTGAAACAGACACAGTGTGTGTTGCATCTTGTTTAACAAGTGATGCCACAAGATCCTTCCTGAAAGGATAGACTATGTGATCCTACAATAGCATTCTTGTTTCTGCATTCGAATGTTGCGTGGTACTCATTTTAAATGTCAATCACCGGTACACTACTTCGATACATCTATCAAAGCTATTTTCATTGGATTTTATTGACATAAAACAGCAGCTTTGAAGTGTTTTCTTTGCATGACAGCGCAAATTAGATATTCCATTTCATTAACTACTGTCTATAAATTTGTCAAACGTGGCATGCTATGCAACCTTTTTCTATTCCTATGGACGAAATGTGCTGAAAGATATACAGCGTTACATTAGATATTGCCATTTTGATTATGGTCTAAAGGTCAAAGACATATAAGCCCCACCCCACCTACACACGCCAATTGCTTATAAATGCAAAGAGCGTTGAGCTCCGATGTTTCACAAGCTCTGTCTGTTAACCTATAAAGTGATATTTTCCAAGGTGTACATATCCAGGATATGAAAACCTACTGATATTTAGTTCAATACAATCATTTAGCTGAATGTCATTGAAATGATATTTAAGTCATAAAATCGTGTTTCAATTACTCATTTACAGTTTTCACAATTGTCCTAGCAATATAGCCTGGTAGTATCGTCAATAATCGTACAAAGGCTGTCATAAGTGGGTTAATCATCAATTCTTCTAGTATGTCAAAATAAAAAAAACATAACTCCATGGAAAGGTGGGATGAAAAGATCTATGGTCAATCTCCTAGATCACGATGTGTATTATTTCACTGGACGGAATACAGCTAGCCACATGACTATTAATTGCTACTAAATCGGGACGTAATAAGATGAGTTTGTCGGAGCTAAAATACCCATGTTTATTCACGGCCCATTGTTCAAGGACAATATTGGACAACTCAAATAATACGTCGACGCCATGATAATAGAAATCATAAATATGACTTCGGATACATTTTTGTATTTGTGTTCCCCTTCCTTACGACTTTCCTTCGAACATGATCATAGGATAAAGTCTCTTTTGTGTTTTGTACTATTACCCTGATTGAATGCAATGAAAATGAGCATCGATATTCAACCTAACTTAGATTACAAATGCCACTCATTGACTCATTTTATTCTCTAAGTTTCCATCCAAAATTGATATGGACTTAATTTTCATGTTTGTTAGGGTAAGTAATCCATAAACCCATAAACCGAGTCCACATTTATAAATGTTGAATTCTTTTTGTATGTATTCAAATTTTGAATCTGAAAATCTGTCAGCAACCTATCTGAACCCCCACCTTCATAGCAAAAATAATTTCTCCTCGGATTTCGACAACTTAAAAATGACCTGTAAAATTAGAAAAGTGCGGAATAAACAGCACGAACTAGGGACATAAAGCGATTTATACACCATGCACCATTTGAGCACAATGGAAAGTCTGTGTGCACCTGGTTCTATGATATCAGATTGTGTTAGAAGCAGAGATGCCACTCCCGACTGATGAAAAAGAAGGAAAAGTAGGAAACACTTTCTCCACTTTTTTTCTAGAAGCAATTTAGAAGAAAAAAAACCTTAATGGAAAGACTCCTGATATTAAATTTGTAAACACAAAAATACTCTAAAACAGATATCAAAGCAAAGTATGGAACATTGCTTGTGCAATCAAAATCAAAATGAATACGGAAATCTTACAAAAGTATGGAAAATGACAACTCTGTTTTTTGATTGGGTACAAGGAACAGATCCGTACATATTTCCAACTTTTTTTTTCTCATTTACTAAGCCTCACTTTGCTAAATGGGTCAACAAATGAACAAAACAGTTCAGGTTATTTAGACAAGAAAATCCCCCGTGTATCCACATCATTAATTAGCTGTAGTAGTAATGTAGGCATACTTCTCGAAAACAGTCTAGCCGGAAATCCCAGGTTATTCAGGGATCACGTGACCTACAGACTGCTTTACTTCGACACCGGTTACTTAAGAGTTTGAACGTTAAACCAAGCAGAAGACTGCTATCCACAGCTTCCCTAGATTTGGTATTGAGACGCAGCTATTTCAATCATGAAGTGTGGGAAGTCTCTCCAGAATGATTTTTTCAAAAGATACTTTTTTGTACAAAGATTGTCCTGTTAGAGGTTAAAAAGAAGTTGAGAGTCCGACAATAATGTAATTTTTTGGCGTTCTCCCACAGGGACAACCAATTCTATGACAAGTAGTCATTGGAAAACCCCATTCGTCCTTAGAAGGCAAGCTTCACTCTCGTAACTGCCATTCGATATTTTCGCATTCCGCTCGTTTGGGATTATCAAACTAATTTTTGTTTATGGCAAAGCCATAATTATTATTGCTAGAATAAACCTCCTCCTCTGCATGTAACAGATTCCAGGGTCTTTCTCAGAAAATACCCACCCTCAACCTTTCGTTCAATACCCAGCTACAACCTCTAGCCTTAATGTAAGACCACAAACACAACTAAGGAGCATTGCCCATTGAAAGGACTGGAAATAGCAATTTGGTGGTGAGCGAGAGGTCGAAGGTTAGATACAGAATGAATAGCGGCTGCGCTCAGATTATTGACGGCGGTACTAAATGTTACCATTACCCTTTGTTTTATTCCTTTTCATTACCATCATGCAGTTACCAATAAGCATTCTATCTACCTTTCACCAGAGGTAGCATTCATACTAGCCCACCCTCTCATGTATATCCAGGTTTCATTTGGGGGAAGTCTCAGGGGAAGGTGGTCCAGTGAGTCCTCACTTCATCTTATTTTATAATCACAAAGCTTTATTCTATTCCCTCCTGATCTGAGGTTTTAGAATCTGTTTTGCCATAAAATAATCATATATGGCCTATCTAATGTAATTAAAAGCAAAAATTATTTTGATTCTTCGAATATAATTATAATGCGTGTGCACAGCTCTGCGTGACAGTTTATGGGCTCACACAAAACAGATGGACCTGCTTGAAAAGAAAATCTGTCAGAGCCAGTTTTGACATGCTAAGCGGTCATTAAATAGACCTTCTGCTGGAATGCATGGCTTCCATTAGTCTTCATTTTCATGTGAGTACATCACTTGCAGAAAACTCCATTTTATTATAGTATATGCTTCCTATGG
This sequence comes from Lepidonotus clava, assembly GCA_936440205.1. Lineage (NCBI taxonomy): Eukaryota > Metazoa > Annelida > Polychaeta > Phyllodocida > Polynoidae > Lepidonotus > Lepidonotus clava. The sequence continues at coordinate 32,508,235 of OW387139.1, forward strand.
GGGGAACATGATTTAAAAAAAAAACTAAGTATATTTCTTTTTCGTTTTTGTTTCTCCAATTATCTATCATTTGAAGGATTGGAGATCGGAGTTCATTCCTTAATTGTGAAGGTAGGCATCTGTATTACGGTAGAATACAAATGCACTGTAAAGTCTCCTGGGTGAATGCAAGCAGTACGCCCTTTACCGACGACTCCTTCCCACCACCCCTCCTTCCATGCTTACCAGGGAGATATATAGCTGTGGTAGCGACAGTCCGCATTGCTGATGATGTAAGTAAACAATACCCTCGCTCACCACATTAAGCATTGCCTTTAGGGACCAAACATTGTTCATCTGGTATGCATTCACTGTACTGCAGAATGTTTTCATATGTGCAGCAGGCGAGGCACAGTTTGGTTTCAGTTCTATAGAATTTATAGCGATAATATCATTGGGTAACTAATGTTACACTGCCGGACGAGAAATACACACGAAGACTTTCTGATATGATAGTTTTTTGAGGTCAGACCACATGAACGTTGCAGACCTGGTTCCAGTGATGGCCAGAATGATTTTCTTACGTAAACACTTCGAGCGCGATGTCCCATACCAAGTGCAGTGCAGTGCTCATAATGACGTTCGGACTCCCTGGGGGTCACCCAGTGGCCAGCATAACTGTATCATCTTATCCCAAGAAGTATATAATCAGAAAGTTAATGTGCAATTGAAGACGTAGACATATTGGGGAGCTGAGGCTGCGGCCACAGAAATGCACGTAACAACGTAGTGATTTCAAGAAACCAATAATTATACAAATCTGTTTCTAAATAAATCTAAATAATTCTTTATAATCGTGAATAATCATTCCAAAAGAATTATAATTCATCATCGCTCTCTTTCTGTGCATTTGTTATCACCGCTGCAACTGGAAGAACAAGTTTGTTTGTTTGTTGGGTTAGTTTAACATCCGGCCAACCCTTTAGTGTTCTTTTACCAGACTGCACAAGGTAAAGCTTTGCAGCTAGTTTTATGCCCCAAGGGTGGTGACCGAATCTATGATGTGATTTAGGATAAACCCGCCACCGGGTTCGATACCCTACTCTTTTCGGAGAGTGGCAAGGGGTCTTTAATGTGCAATGTCCCATAGAAAGCACACCATAAACTTATTAAAAAGGTGTAGACATGCAAAGCTCTCTACAGATATATCAGTGTAGTTAACTGAACAACACGTTTGACGTGAGCACCTTCTTTGGTTACTGATAAACTAAATCCTTATAGAGGAATCCTATCTGAAGGTATATCATTGATAACACGCCAGCATGTTAACTTTGCATCCCACTAGCCTAACTGCAGATGGGTCATCCGTGGTCTTTGGGAGTTGGCAGTAGTTATTAGAAAATAATCCTAGGTACAATAACAAGATTGTCCGTGTTCTGTGCAGAAATAGGAAGGCTGAGAAAGGGACCCAGAATTTGGCTTACGGGTACTGCAGCTTTATAACAGCAGGATAATGCCTTGAGGCAGCCATTTAAGGTAATTTGAAACACAAGAAACATCCCTGAAGAATAAGAGTTTAGATTTCCCCAAAATTATTTTTGTGAGGATGATTGCCGTACAAATTCTGCAACTTTTATTGTGTTATCTGACTTTTACTGCATTATTTCCTGGATACTTGAACGTTGTAAAACATTATAGAAAGTACATGATTTGAAGAAAAATAGCCCTTGTAATCCTAATGTTACCTCAGACTGAATAGAAAAACATGAAAAAATATAAACGTTGAAAAATGCAATATAATCTAGCTATAGGACCTACTTAACAAAAAGTAGCAGTGTTCAAAAAACTTCCATAAAACACATGGCTAAAAGAAAAGAAAAGAATGAAAATGAAAAATAAGTGTAAAATGTGGCCTGCCCATCAAACTTTCACCTGCTGCTCAGTAAAGGTATTAAAACAGGATATTGGTCATTAATATCACTGCGTAATTGACAAAAAGAGATGCTATTAAAAACGGCATTCCCACAAAACTACTGAGGTGAGCTAAAGCGCCTTTTCATGAGATCTGTTTGACCTGAAATTTCCTTTCCAATCCATCGTTAAAAATAAGCTTAAATGACATGCCTCATTAAATCTTCCTAAAATTAAGGTTTGCTAATGAATCCAGCTATGCGTGCCTCGGAATCAAAAGTGTCTAAGAAATTAAATACATTTTATCATTTCCCAGCCCTGGAGATTTCAAATGTATGATTCTCCAGCCCTGGAGATTTCAGATGTTGTACTATTTAAGTTCAATCTGAAAACTTACATTGTTCCAGGGTGTCAAGGACAAAGGTGAACCTACCTGAAAGATACAAGAAATATAGTTATTTTCTTTCATCGCGGTAAATATACATTTTCTTGTTGATATATTTTAATGACAGGTATTATGATTTCACACAAACAATATTCTACATCATGTAGGCATGTTACAATCAAAGCTATTTACAACTGCAGATTATTCTGAAAATTCAAAACATGTTAACTACTGGTATCGTCAGCATGTAATATGATGATCATGCAATTTACCAATTGCCAATGTGGCAACAGGAATGCTCTGGTCAAGAAAGGTCAACTAATCCCTAAACTGTGCATGAAAAAGGCAAAAGAGCAAAGGGACAGGTGATTTGTTATGAATTATTTTGATGAATGTGAAAGTAAACAGGAGCAGGTGAAGAGAGGCGAGAGAAGGATTTGCAGTCTGGGACATTGGGATGTTGAATGACTTCTATGGTGAGAGAGAATGCAGCAGCTTAGCACTGCTGAAATGGTGATTGACCGGCTCTGCCATTCACAGAATATAAAAATAATAGCTCTGTAAATACATTTAAATTAATAATAACTGGAACAGAGTATACCTGTTAACGTTACAACACTGACACGCCTACACATATCAGAGATGCCACTCCTGACTGATGAAAAAGTAGGCAAAGTAGGAAACACTTTTCCTACTTTCTTTCCTAGAAGCAACTTCTAGGGAAATAACGTTTAGTAATAGACATCAAACACTGAATTTGTACTTGAAAAGCTTGAAACTATCACAAAAATACTTTAAAACAGATATCAAAGTGATGTAGGAAAAATCAGTCAGGCAATGCAAAATCTCCAAAATGTAGGAAATCCTACAGAAGTAGGAAAATGGCATCTCTGACATATGGCCGGTATATAAGCATTTGCCAAAGAATGATAATAGTATATAGTTGTTAACATTACGTAAAGGCCCCTACATTGATTCATGGTAATTCCAGGCAGGCTAGACAAACAACTGCGCATTCTTTTGGGGGAGTCCTGGTTGCCTATCACGTGACCGCAATATGGCTTGCATACTCTGGTGATAAAAACAGCCAATCGAAGTATAAAAAGACATTGAGAGCCACGTTGTATAATTTGTATGATACAAGAAGCACCAATTGCATAACACATAAATTCGATGACATTAAGAATGTTTAAAATAATTTAAACGGTTCCTCCACACGAAAGGCCTAGTGCTTGAGCATTGTGTCCGAATATAACTGAATAATGGTTAAGCAAATAGAAAAGAAAAGTTAGGCTTACGGCCAATCTGATTTCTCCTAACCGAAACGTGATTCAAAGTTTTCTCGTATAAAATCAACGCATATAATATCCTGTTCGACCACGTGACCATTATACAATCATCCTGGACACGAGCTAATCAATATGAAAAGAATTAAGAAAGAGATACTAAGACTAATCTCTATCTAATTTTAGCCATATGATTGGAGTGTAGTGAGAGGAGATCAACAGCTCCAGACGGATACCAAGATCCGAAAATACCGTCCCAGTAGTGGGGCTAATTTCCCGCGTCCGAATGGGGCATGCAACATGTTGTAATGGGCCCCCAAAAAATCACATGTCGGAGATTGTGGCAATCACTAAAGATTGGCTAAAAGGCAATCAGACCAACAATAACGGTCCGAACAGATGTCTGGGCACCTGAAAGAAAATCGCCGCTCAAGAAAAGGAAATCCGGAAAATAATTACGTTCGTCAAAATGTAATTATTTAAGCCTATGCAGTAACAAGTAGAACTAGAAGAGGAGATACTAATCGGTCTGTGAGCTGTGAATGTATGAAAGGTGAAGCAGATTATTGGGGGATGAATCAAATATCCTTGTACATTGCTCAAATACAAGAGCAAAAGTTTAAGCCTCACGTCTTCGTCTCGGTAGTCTTGTTAGCACCGTAAAAACAATCCAAAGTCAACTCGGTATTCCGTGTATGAATCAATAGCCGCGGTACGTGGTTGGGTAACCCACCTGTTAGAGGCCCAGCCCCGAGGTCTGCCTGCTTAAACCGAAGAAGGGTGGCAGAGCGTGAGACACGTGCGTCTGTTACCTCCGCGGGCCTGAACAATTCTCATTAAGAAGTAACCAGCAACCAGGCACCTCCGTTGAAGGGTAGAGCGTGCCTGACTTTAATTAAACTGCCTACCTATGTCTGCAGAGGCTCTGCTACCATGTTAATTGATAGAATTAGGTTATCATTTTGAATAGATTCTCTTAAAAACAACCCTGAAGAATCAGCATAATGTGCATGTGGCTTATCTATTTTTGATTTGTAATTTATTAGTTATATAAGTCTAATCAAATGATAAAACTGAACCCCCTAAGACAAATTACAGACCAGTCTCTACGACGTGACCTTCAGGGTACCAACCAAAAGTCCATTTTCAAATTCCCTGTGTTTTCCCTGAGATTTCCCTGTCCTGCGGCAATTTTTCCCTGTGTCATATCCGGCAAGTTGTTCAAATTTAAAAGCCTCTGGCTGCAGAAAAAAATTGGACGATCCAACAACAAAAAGTCAAATCTCTAATATCTTGAGAATCAAGAATTTCATTACCTGGCCAAATGAAATTCCCTGTGTTTTCCCTGTGTTTTGGCAAAATTTGCATATTCCCTGTGTTTTCCCTGTCAGGGAATTTATTTTTGCCATTTTCCCTGTTTTCCCTGTGTGGTTGGTACCCTGGACCTTTATCTGCACATCTTTACTTGGTTCTTAACTTTCCTTTCAAGCTACAAACGTTAAGCAACGATATTTAACATTTACAAAGTTGTACAATGCTTAGTGATATTAAATCAATCCGTTGTATCATTAAGCCAACGTAAGGTCATTACAATTCATGGCCAATTATGGAAGATTGAATTTCCCATGGAAATCAATTTCTCGAACCTTAAATGGATCTGCCCTCTCTGCTTAGGGCACCTTAATAGTCTAAATGATAGCTGGGAGGCCCACCAAAAAACGTCCACGAAATTTTACAGTCACGGTCAGAAAGATCTGTCCCAAATCCCAGAAATTTCATGGACCTGAAAATTCATACAAAGATCAGACAAAAATCACTCACAATAATGTATCATAATCAAACAATACCTTTCTTATTAAAGACCATTGAAACAGTATGGAAAAAAAGAAAACAAATAAAGAAGAAATCCACGTGGTGACTTAGATTTCACGATAGCGAATTGTGTTATCATGAGTATTTTATTTTTCCCGGGTCTGGACTTTTCGTGAATGTTTTTGGTCGTCTGTTCTTTAGATGTATTTGTAAAACCTACTATAGAAGTATGTATACACACTAAAGAGGAAGGACGACAGATAATATACAGATCTAAAAGAGGTATACTGAAGTATAAGTGTCGGAACAATGAGAGTGCAGCGAGGACAATCTCATACATATTTCATATCTGCTGGCGTGAGATGTAAGTTAATATCGTCTAGATAGTCATATCCGATTCAGTCCGTGCTGATCCTTGTCAAACGCACAACCTCATCGGAGGCGTCTTTTATAACAGGCCGACAATGGTTCGTGGAAAACAATGCACTTTATGGGCAGTCTTTATCGCACACTCATTTTCATATCTTAATTACTGAGCCACAATCAGGCATAATTCAGCGTTTTCCTGGAATTATCAGCTTATGCTGCTATCCTGGCGCCATTGCTCGTAACGGACTGCCAGTTTCCATAGTGTCGCCTACGTTTTACATCGGCTTCCAAATCTGTAATCCGAAAAAGCGGAACGTTGTTTGGACAGCTGGAACGACTAACAGCCTTCTCACGTCGGTCGGGATAACCATTAGAGGCACCCAAACACCGCCCAATGCGATTTTGGCGGGAAATCGGGACCATCGAGCAGAAATGGGCAGATACAACTAAGGCAGACGACATTCAAACAGAAGGCAATTATCACTGAGTGTTGGCCACAAGAAAGTCGAAGAAGATGTGAGGTATAATGAACTGAAGCCTAAGGAGAACAATGATGTGGTTAAGACGTTGACATTTACGGGTTTGCACGAAATGTTAACCAGAAAGAAGGGCTACGTTGTGAAACTTTCCAAGAATCTGACACAGAATTGAAGATAGCCTTGCAAATAGAGAAAACCAGCATTCAGACTTTCTTGGCAGTGTTGTTATTTAGATAAATCTCTCGAATTTCCGATCACGTCTACCCACTCCAAATCCCAACGGCTCCAAGTAAGTCTCACTCGCTCTGTCCTACACAGCTGGACTTAACAAACATTTATTTAGATCACTTTTTGCCAGGTGGACGGGCGATAGGATGAAGGGAAAGTCCCATCGGTGAAGCAAACTGACCATCGGAGCTCCAATGGGACGGACTCCTTACACTATACGCACCTAATACAAAACTAAAGCCTGTTCGTAGACGAGTATACGTTATAAAAAGGCCATCTCAAAACAAATAAATTGTTACCAATTATGTTGTCATTGCACTCTTTGACAAAGAAACCCGTTCTCCCTTTCAGTAATTATGTTTTTTCTTGTATATAAAGGGAAGACAGGCGTTCTTTACTTGGTTCTAAACCTAATTATCGAGAGCGCATGTGAGTCAACGACTGTAATAGGAAAACTTCCAACTGTCAAGTTCACATTACATAAAACCTTTCCAGTTTCCATATTCAAACTTTTAAAACAGATACGAAAGCTCTTTCTGCACCGTGTAAATGACAGGACGGAAGACTAGACTTGGAGAATCGTTATTTCCATGATGAACTTTAAAATAACAGAATCACCTTGTCACCGAAGTCTGTATAGCATACAAAGATGTTTTGATCTTTCTAACAACTGCAGCTGTTTGGCTGTATTTTTTCCCTTTATGAGGCTTTTGAAAAACAATCACATGAATGAGTAGGCATGTTGACAAAAGTAGCCTTCTTGAGTTACCAACAATTCTAACATGGGACAAAGGCAACGCGGTGGTCAACTCAAACCAATCATAAAAACTGTCTCATACAGCACAGAGTTCTATGTCGGCAGGAAATTGGCCGTTACATGGACTTGCTATCAGGTCGACGTATGCAAACCATCTCATGGCTGGTCAAAGTTTCTCTCTGTGTATACAAATGAACAATACAGATCGGATAATGTCCGTTTTATTCTTAATTGATTTTGATGTTATTCAGGAAAACTGATATACTTATAAATAGTGCCCGACTCTCTTTATTGCATTTGCTTCTAGAGCTTATTATTACCAAAGGCTTTGGTGCAACCAAAAGTATTGTATTCATTCAGTGATAAAGTTTAGCAAATATCGTCAAACTCATCTACCAAGCCCCAATTAGATATAGATCTAATATCCCACTTGATATCGAGTTCAGTCCTTATAACGGAACTGCATGTTATCCAGAAAATTACCTCATTCTTTGACGTCTAATGTTGAACACATTTTTTATTTTCAATATAACAATGAAATAATATGTGAAGCAAAATTGACACCTAACAACCACCCAAAGATTCTCCAGAACAGCTATGTAATACATGTACATGCAGGCCTGTATAAATGATAGTATGAGCCATACGAGTGAGTCCCGAGCCCTTGACTGTTGACCTTTAGGTGCTCATACTGATCATTGACATGGCGGGTCCCGTCGGGGCGGTACTAATCAGATTAAAGCCATGCCGACAAGCCTCTCACATTAATTATAACCGCTTGGCCGGCTCCACCTAGTGGTACCACTGACCCCAGCCCGCCCCGCCTTCAGCTTCGGTGACAAGCGATTGCCTATACTGTGGAGGGGTAGGCTGATATATGACCTGATTTGTCAGCGATCTGTTGGCGATCCGTGCCGTATGCCGCCAGCACGGGGGGCTTTTTGATCCGACCTCTGGTACGGCTTCCGCCCCAAGTAAATGATGGATACGTATAAGGACTACATGTTGGTTGGGTATAGGGCTGGCCTAATGATGTTTGATATGTTCTCAATTTAGAAACAGTATAAATGAAGAGGGCGTAGGGTCAATATCGTACATCAGTATTGACTGGAGGTTGATATTGACATAGTGGCGGCTCACTATAAAGGTATGGACATAATGGGTGAGCTTCTTTATGGTGCAAAAATGCAAAATTGGATCTTGACCCTTGAGGACAGACCCGGGCAAATTAAGGTTTGAAAAACATCCACGCAATCTGGTTTCACATTGGATATCAATTTCAATAGTAAAAAAAAGATTGTATCAATGGACTCTACAGGGGAAAACACTGTAGAACTATGAAATAAATTGATGTCCTTCACAATGGTTGCGCTGGCGTGTGGCGCGAGCTCCCTATTTATAGGGCTGCGGTCTCTGTTCCCTTTATGGACAAACTCCTCGACCTCACTGCAAAACTCGTGTCAGCCCCCACTTAACCTCTGCCAGTTCCCGGCATCAGTCGATGTGATCACTGATGGGCACTGGCTCCATGACTGTATACGTGGTGTACCTCCATGGTCTGACTCCACATCACTTAGATGACGCTAACGGCCCTTTGTAGGATCGCGGCAGGGTATATCTGGCTTCTGCTGAGATGGGCAGTACCCAACCTCAATACCTGCTATGCGGCAAGACTTTCTGAATATTAACATGGTCCCTCACGGTACATTATATTTCTAATGACATATTATAAGATGATTTTAATTGAACATAAGGTACATAAACGTCGTGCAGGTGACGTCGCAATACCCAGATTAGGCCTGGCTGCCATATCGGTGATCAATTTAAAACAATTAAGGTTCACAATTCAGAAATATCCAGAACCCATATTTATGCCAAATTTACCATAGATTGTTTCATAGATTCATAAAAAGCCATTTAAAATTTTTAGAATTCAATAATTCTAGATGCATCTAATAGTCACATGTTTAAAATGAGCACATGGTGATCACCAAAAAGTGGTCACGTGACCACGTCTGCACAAGGTGTATATACTCTCGATTATTTGGTGGGTTCTTTTTCATCTAAATCGTTTAAAAAAGTGAACGAAAACCATCCATGGCATACTTAGTTGTTACTTCTATTATTAACATATCTTTATATGAGTTATTTGACAACTTTATGCGGTAAAGGATAGCAGCATAAATGGTTGTTTGACAGGTTAATCGGCATAAATCTCAAATGTATAGGTCACAGAAGCAGATTTTTAGAGAAAACACTCTGTAGTAAGTATGCAGATAAAGATGACATATTGTGCTTATAGATGCCGTCACAATGTGATATGGGTAACGTAAGTACAGCCAAAGTGTTTTAATGCCCTACTTAGATCTGCCTTCAAGCACTTCCTGCAGAATCAACGTCAATCACTTTCTTCAATAACGCCGCAATAGGGCCCATAGCTGCTCTCTAAAATGTGGTTCCTACTTTCCAGACAAATCACTTTGTTCAAACTCTTCACTGCGTGCAATACATTACCAACGTGTGGTAAGTTCAAGCAACTTTTTTTTTTTTTTACTGAGCTATTACTTCATAAAATGTTTGCGATGGACGAACAGGCCATGAAGCAAGAAGTCCAACGCCAGAGACCATACTTTCTGCTTCCATGCTCCAAAGGGAACATAAAACAAGTATTGGGAATCGAACCCCCGAGACTTCTGCATTGCTTCTGGGTCCCTATTAGTGTTGCCTTGTCAGATCAAATGGGCCATGAGGTTCGATAAGAAACTCCAGCCAGAGCCGTGTTTTGGGAGACGGAACTGGATGAAGGCATGAGGAAGATGTAATTTCTATTCTCAGTAGTCTTCCCTGATCTCAAAGGAGACATTATACTCATATACTGCTATATCTTAATTCTATAGAATTAGAATACAGCAGTTATGAGTAGCAAAAGCCACGGGAACTTGTAGGCCCTAACGATAATCTGATAAGCAATCGTCCACACATCATGATGCAGTTTAGATTATATACTACGAACAGGGCCATATGAATGGAGTCCTGTATCTTTTCATCTCTGTAATGATATTTGATTTAATTTATAGGTACTTTCAAGAGGTTCTTGGCGTCAACGTCACTTTTTCTGAGGAGTCGAGTGGCAGAATACGTGCAAAAGTACTTCACAATCGGGATTGAACAGTAATCTGCTAATGGAGTGTGATTCAATCCAATATGCTTCGTCTGAGAGGTGACGTTGTTACTGGTAGTCCTTCCCACGAGCCCTGCCTTCACTATGGTGGCAGATTGACCTTAGCTTAATCTTAAGGGGAGATCTGGGGTTATTTAGTTGTCAAGGGTTGCGGAATATGACCTCAGTTCTGTCAGTAACCCCTGTCTCAGACATGCCTGACCAGAGGCTTACCTTCAACGACCCTTTCAGCCAAGTGACTGCCTTTACCGCTTTGAACAGACCCCCGGGGCTGTTAGCTCTATCACTGTACTCTATTTGAATGCGGAATTAGGGGTTGGATTACCACAAGCCACATTAAGCTTGCTGTAAACCCCTTTTTTGATAAGGAAATTGCATAGAGTCCGTCACTTTTGACTCCCTTATCACCTACACAAGGTTTATTTTACTAGAAGAATTCACACTGTCGCTTTCAAAGGTTACCTCTCAGTAGTATCCATGTAGAGAAGGCAGTTATACTTGCTGCATCTTATAGTAAACAGAATGACAAACTAGCATGATAGGACAAAGCTGCAAGGAATTAAAGAAAAAACTTCTTGCTCTGGGTTATTAATAAGGCGTGGCGACGGCTGAAGGGAGGCTACATTACAGTCATGAATTAGCCTTTCTGTACCAAAAACTACTTGTGGCCTTCCCCGGAGACAACAGTGTAACGTGACCGTTAGAAACAGACATTTCTTTAGCTGTCTGTGAACACTTAAACTTTAAGATGAAAAGGTGGACAAACAAGTGAAAGGTAGGCCTACTACTATTTTTGTTAAAAGCCTTAATTCTTAAATGTACCAGGCATTTGCTTACAAATGGAATCAAAATTCAATTCAGCAGACGCAGTTCCAAGTTTTTCTGTATTTTATGCACTTGCAGGCTAATTTTGCCATATTTTGTAGACAAAAACATGGGAAACCAATTGAAATAATGCATCTCATAACAATATTAAACTATGCAATGAAAATATTTTCGAATTAACTTCAGAAATCGAAGTACATACAGTAACTAAAAGAAAAAGTACCTAATTCTACCGTTTTATAATCTCAAACAAAGGAATATTTCATAGATGACTAATATTGATATGTTAAAGGCCTGTAACAAGAAATGAACTTGTCGACATATTTCTCAGAATGCACCTTGAATTAGCCTGCAGGTAGGCCAAAATACTTCTAACAAGAGAACCACGTCTGGGAGAAACCTAGCTTGTAATTGTAACAGTCTACTCATTATTCTGAGGTGATATAAGATATATTTCAAAAAGTGTCTATGAAGAACTGTGAACTTTGTCCTTCATTTAGTCAAATAAGAACAATATTCTCAGGTGATTTTGACTGGCCGTGATGTATTTTGATAAGATGATGTAGAATTATCTATATTAGCAGTATAATGCATTTACTGTAGGTAAAGGTTGTATATAAAACTATTGATAAAAAACTATTTCAATAAAATTCCGTTTCTCCGACATGACCACATATTTTCTTCACTCCTCCCAGGTAATATTTGGATATACACTGGCGACTTCAACGTGATTGTTAGCTCAGACTGGCGCTGTCCGCCTATACTTCTTTTTTATTCAATGGATAAGATTACTCACCTCGTCTGGCCATGTAAACGCAGCTATGCCATTATCTACCCCTGTAAGCCACTCTCCGACACTCCCATATTATGCACAATCGTTGATAACGACGAGCGCCCAACCTCACATCTGGTAGGGTACCCATATCTTCAAAGGGGAACATCTATTTTATACCACCAAATCCCACATCAAAGAATCACATTCAAAGGCACAGCCACTTATGATAAAGTTGGGTAAGTCCTTGGTAATGAACATCTCTGATTCAGAAAGGTTTACTTCCCGAAAATTTTGAAATGTTCCAGGTGAGCATTTCCTGACAACCACGCATTGCGTTATCATAAATCGAAGTTTTCATCACCATTACATTATCATAAAACAGAGTTTTCTGCATCAGCCATTTTGGTGAACTGCCTAAAATGAATGGTGATGGATGAAGATTGAACCGGAACTGGAGGATCCTATCTGCTCTATAGAGCCTGGCATGCGATACGATGGCTAGTACTTAGCTTACTGTCGCTAAAGCGTAGAAAGTGAATCGGCTTAAAAAGAGCTGTTATCATATAGTGTAGACGTGAAAGATTTGTAAAGGGTACATTGAAAATATTGCATGGAGATAATTATTACTTTGGAAATTATTCAATTGAATTAACCTTTGATAAACTTATTTACGTTCGTATAAATGCTATTTAGATTTAACCATACAATTGAATTGTTGTAGCTAAATAAAGTTGTTTCATGGAAATATGACACCAGATATGATTTATGAAAAATGACTTCATGGATCAACACTAAGAGTTATGTTTGAGTGAATTCGTCACCGAAATAAAACGAATCTGACTTGGGAAAAGGATCTATTGGAGAGAGCCGTAAACAACTTAGAACGAACCCTTCTTTACGTCAAGGCACATTGATTGTCGAGTCCAAGCCATATAGCTACAGGCAGAGGATATGCCTGAGATGATTAGAATTTTATTCAAAACCTTTTTCTTTCGCTGCAATTCGCACTAGTAATCTGGAGGGTAGTACGTACTTAATATTATACGCAGTAGAGATTAGAATAAAAAAAGACAGCAAGGTAATTGTATGAAAATCCAAGAGGTAAGCGGCTTAGGTGATATGATCCATTACTGCCTAATACATTTTCTATTCCTTATATACGTATAGTTTTGGAATATGTCATCCTTATGAGGATGGTGCTCCACGACATTTTAATCACTTAACCGATTATGGACAAAAACAACCCACGTAGGTCCTAACATCGGTTGGCGCAAACTTTCTTTTGTCGGTTTGGAAAATGCCGTGTCGTGGATCACCAGCTTGATAGTAGGATTAGCAGAATAAATTACCTTCATAGACTACGAATGGTGCGGTATCTATCATCTTCAAGGTGGTCACGAAAAATCGCTGGGAAATTCCAAGGCATAAAATATAGATTCTCCCATAAATCAACAGTGTGGTCCATTTTAAAACATCCATTATGAAAGCACGCGTCGCCGCAGAACCAAGTAGGACCCTGTCGCATGCTTGGTGAAAACGCGTCGCAGTTGAATGGAAAATCAATGCTCGGCTTCAAAGGACTCTTTGACTGGTCTGCTGCCGCGCAAAAGGACATTACGGCCGACGGAGTGGCTGCGTGAGCAAGAAACCAGAGGCAGACCTGGAATCAATTACGGTTTGGGCGTTGACAATCAGAGGGTAATCGGCCGGCCGGGAGGAGGTAGGCTGTGGGCTGTGGGCGCCAGGCCTAGTGGCAACATGATCACGCCAGGATGCGATTTAAGTTGAAACGTTTTATTACTAATCTGGACTTGAGTTTCGCCTCGCACGAAATCTGTGCTTAACTTAGTTAAGGAAAGCGTATTGGTATTTCAGGCCCAAATAGTATCACTTGCTTTTATCACAGAATGGAAGCCATGCATTGAGACTGATGTTTATAACGTTGGGGTCAACATTTACACTTAAGATATAATGGGACAAATCCACTACCAATATTGTAAAGAAAGATTGACTTCTATAAAGGGACACTATTTGGAGAAATGCGCAAGTTGCATGGCATACACTTTTTATCAATCTACAGTGAAAGCTACAAATTTAAGGCAGTTCGACCGCAAGCTCAAAGAAACATCAAAGCATAGCCTGGATGTATCATAAACCTGTGATCATAAATCCTTATAGGAGGAAAGGGCACGAGTTCTTTTCAGCAACATGGTACGTGTGCCGCTCTTCTAGTATCCCTACAAGGCGCTAAACTTTCACCATTCCAACAGTTCCTAGGAAGAGGGGAAGATGGGGGGAGGGGGGCTGTTACAGCAAGGTGGGGCATGTAGGCAGGGGTCATTCCGGGCACGTTCCCTAGTGCCCTAGACAAAGAGAACCTTTCCGTGTGCGCCTAACAAAACACCTCTACCTACTCCACTGCCCAGGTGCGCCTCCCGTGTACATAGACTTCCCCCACTCCTCCAGGTCCTCTCCCGACCAGCCATTCCTCCAGGCGCTCCTCACGGACCTGTGCATGCATCCCCACTGTCCACCCTGCCCTATTAGGCTAAAGATAACCCTATAGAGTAGTGCCTGTTAGCATGCAGCCTCCGACCACAAAAAGACTGTTTGGCTTTTATAGGACATACACATGACATAAAGTCATCAATATTAAAGCCGTTCCATCTGCCGTAAAATGCATGTCGTCTTTGCGATCTATCATACGCACATTGCTACCTGTCAGAGATGCATTAAGTCACAGACTGTCATAAATTACACCATAGGCTTTTTACTGCATCTTCGTAAAGATCAAGGCATGTCAAGAACAAAGTCAAGCATGCGTGTTGGTTGCCATTATCAAGAGCCAGGAATATCACATAGAAGTTATCGCATCTTTAAAAGTTTTCACTTCATGAAATGGAAGACAACTATCCGTTTTTAATCAGAATAGTATTTCGCTAAGATCCAGGCCATAATGAATTAATTATCATCAAGCCAATCTTCGGAAAATACCAGCACCCTATATCGACCCGATACAAAAAATTTAAAAAATGGGTGCGTTCATATTTCGATTTTAATGGCTTTGGTCACAGTTTTATATCAAAAGCAATATAATTATGTGTCACGCGATTTAGAATATTTTAGTCTATATGAAGATTAAACTCTTCTTTGTCGTAAACATTTAATACACGGACAATGCTATGCTCATTCGTTTGCGTATATCCATAAGATAAGAAATGCCCTGAACAGTTCTACTGTGTGCCCTGGACCTTTACAAAAGGATGGATGTCTCGATATGCTTGCAGGTTAATCTCAACAGTGTGATTGACTGTCTCGTACTTGCCTAGTCGCATGCCACGGCTACATCAATTTGAATCTCACTTTGATGCGCAGTCACACTGTGTGGCAGCAGACAGAGCCTGTGAACTGATCACCCGGGACTGGTCTGGTATACGTCTGTGGGAAAACGGCCCAACGTCACATCCTTCAGACGAGACTGGGGATGGGTTCTGATTGTCTGGGTCAGAGGGCAGTTTGATGTCTGTCTTGTAGGATAGTCCGGTGTGGGGCGGATACGGGTAGAAAGTTTTCTGACAGCATAGGGTGGTGCATACATTATGTGGGCGGGAGGGGCAGTTATGCATATGGCTGGGTGGGGGGGAGGGGGGGGGGAGGAGGTACAACATGGGGCTGGGAGGGGCAGCACAGCAAGTGGCTTGAAGGGGCAGTTATGAATATTGCTGGGAGGGGAGGTACATCATGTGGCTAGGTGGGGCAGTACAACATGCAGCTGGGAGGGGAAGTAAATTGCAGGGGGGGGGGGGGGCAGTACAACATGCAGCTGCATGGGAGTGGTACGTACAGCATGATACTATGCACTACCCCTTGTATATACACAGAACTAACCGAGGGGGCACGAAGCCTTGATTATTGCCCCGCTGTTGAAGGGTCGAGGGCTTTGCCCGAGACCTTCGACAAGAGGCAATAATCATGGCAGAGTGCTCCCAAGGTTAGTTCTTATTCTATTCTATACCAATAAACCTGAGAAATAACCCATTAACCCATGAAAAACATTATTCACCAGTGGGGCAATAACGCCATCAGTTATTCCACCTTTGCTCACAGGGCAGGACAATGCTGAATGTATAGGCACTATGAAGTTAGTATAGAATAAATCCCACTCCTCAACCATGCAGGTGATAAATCATGCAGCTGGGATGGGCAGCACAGCATGTGACTGGGAGGGCCACTACAACATGGGGATAGGACGGGCAGTACAATATCGGGCAGGGAGGGGTAACGCGTGTGGTTGGAAGGAGTAGTACAGAGTCCCTGTGACAGTTGCAGGGAGGTGTTTGGCTGGGAGGGATAATATGGCAGTACTGCTTGCCTTGTCTAGTCTATGATCTTTACTCATCCCCATATGTATTTATAAACATTGCAAAAACAATGCATCTGAGAAAAAATGCACACATTTACCAAGACTTTTAATAGAATCCTACGTATCAACCCATGCATCTACTACATGAGCCACAGGTAGAATACAGTACAGATATAGCCGTTCTGTATATCAGAGGAGAAACTTTAACCCATGCAGACATGAAAAGATGAAACAACTGGGGGTATGACTCATGGATGTTAACGAGAGTTTGTCATAAGACGTTGTGGGTAGGACCTAGTTCTAACCCATCATTTCCAGAAACCAATTGACCGGAAACTGATTATATAGGGCCTAGTGGTAAGACCTACAAAATATTGTTGTGTTCAAGTAACCCGACCTACCCTAACATATTGATGTAACACAAGGCCGTATTATAATATGCGTCGGGCTAAATTGAATGTTATCATCCGGCGTCCAACAAGTCTGATTTGCGTTATGCCCATATGTAAGCAGTAGTCTTTTGGGATGAAAATTTGACTAACAAAATCTTCAGTTCACTAAAAATTATTATAAAAGAGGACAAGAACGTTTGTAGAGGGTATTTGATGGAAGTTCTCAATATTGAACAATACCTGAGTCTATGTGTCAAAAGTAAAAAGAAAAAGAAAATAAACCGACATAACCATCATATTTTCTTTTAGCGATGTTAGTTGAAGACAACTTCTTTTGGGTGCATAAGCTGCAGTATTCCAAACGCTCTGGGGTAATGCCCCTTGACATTACCACCCACCCACTGCTCTCTGTAGGGATGTACCACTAGCTGTGTGTACACGCCCCAGGCTGGGCAATTCATTACCTGCTCCGTGTTAGCTCCGCACTATTCTGTATGCACTGATGATTGTTCCATGCCCAGACGAATCTAACCAAATGAAAAAAGAAATGGCTCGCTACGTGCAGTCCCTATCTCAACCCAACATGCAATCTGTATTTTCTATGTCTCCATGAAAGCCTGGCACTGTATAACGGTGACTCATCTTCTAGAATGTTTGCTATATTTTTCAAATGCACCTTCTTTTGGTCAAATGCGTCGTTTGTGATGTATTAGTTTAGATGTAATTGTATGATACATTGCATGGTGTAAGTGTATGGCTTCTGGAACTTTTATTATAATTTTCAAATATATATTCTTTGTTCACAGTTTTCTTATATTTCTTATAGTTTTACAGTTTTTAAAGTTCATGGCTTTTCAAATAGAACTGGATTATATCAATACATGTATATGATAAACAAAGAAAATGTCAGGAGCTACCTATAACGGTATGAAAAGCAAATAGCTATTTGGTCAGGATGAAACTTTTTGTAGAATAGCATCATCTACATACACTGAAGAACTGTGCAGGTAATATGCCTGGAATTCTCCACAATAAATGGTAGAACCAGAAGTGACAGTTTCCGTGAAGCATAGCGGCATATGTTTTTATATCATGAACACATGCAGGTAGATCCGGCTATTCGGTTATCAATGTTCTGACCGACTAAGACATATAAGTGGCTCGACCACCTTGTAGGCGTGGCAGTTCAGCGTCCATTGCCGGCACAAATAGTCCAACACCTCTCAACTTCCTCTATCTAGGTGTCGTTACCACCTGCTGGTACCAGTCGGGTCACTATGACACACCAGCTTACCGGCGGAAACCGGCCGGAGCCTGTTCTGAGTGGAAAGTAAACATCTCGCCTGTTCATCATCACCTTGCTACGACCATTAACACGAGCCGATAACCAAGGCATTTACTTCCTCCAAATACCAGTGATAATTGCCCGTCATCCGCCGGAGGAGGCATGATAACATAAGGCTTTTACTCCATCGACTCTGGTGGCGGGGCAAAGTAGCACGGAGTAGGTAGGTTAAAAAGTCGGAAATGCACCTCTCTGGGTTGGTTACATTATGAGACGAGTGGCTGCTGTTTTCCCATCTCTATCTACTCACGGTGGACAGGCAGTTCTAAGTGGCCTCGTTAGAACTGGGAGCAGATACAAACGACTCATGAGGAGAGCGACTCACGGTGGCTGCTAACTCAGCACACCCGCCACACCTACACAAAACACTGGGCACTTTTTTAAACAGACATCAAACAAAAGAAAACATTAAAGGAAGGCCCTGCCAACGACGATCAAATACCAACAGGAGAAACGGATGAAAACAAAACGATTGCTTGATTGCGATTGCAAAGAGGGCTGATTATCCCTCCTCAATTGCGTATAGCTTAAAGAAAGTTTGCCGAAACACAACAAAACAGAGTGTGGAATGACAACAAACTAATGGCAGAGAGGGCAGAGTGAGACCCACTTAAGCCTGGTTCCTTGAAGAAGGCAGGCTCTCAGGCGATGAATGGCTGAGGCTGATTAGTAAAAAAGTGAGACGGACACCAGGGTAATTACGGCGCTATCAACTTCCGGATGCACGTGACTGGCGTGTCGGGGGAACCGGAAATACGGGCCGCAGAGGCGCCAACCGGAAGTCAACGGGCGTTCCTTCCCCGGACGATTCCAATAAATTAAAAGAAAAAATGTTTTTCTTAAGTTTGGTTAACGTTTCTCTCCATTGGTAATAATCTTTTAATATAGGGATATGTTTTCTAAGTGAGCATTTAGATCAATGAGAGATGAATCCTTGAAACCGTTTAATGAGAACCCAAAACATATCGCTTAATAAAAGGCGTCCAAAGAATCTCTGCCGTCTCTCATGATTAACAATCGCTGTATCGAGAAAGCAGGATACCGTGACACTAGACATTTATTTGCAGAGGAATTATAAGGGAAGCCGATTTTACTTGAATGCCATCAGCAAACCACAGAACCACTGTGGCCTCAAGAGGTTTGGGAAGGGGCAAGCCGAACAAGGATTCCCAATAAGAAAGACCACCAGACACTCTCCCAGCGGATACCCTATCTCGTAGCACTGTCTGCAGTCACTGATGCCGGCAAATGAATGTGCCTGGTGAGCGACCGCCGGGAGGGTTCCCATTCTCTGGGGCTGAGGGCCGACATTTTCAATTTCTCACTACAAGGGAACAGAATCTTTTGATGGCTATTTATAAAGTATCTAATGCCCTTTATGTAAGACCTAAGGGATATTTACTGCTGGTATTGGATTAGTGACAGGATGGATTAGAATAAGTACAGCCGATGATCATTAAAATTGAAAGCAACCATGAAATATTAGATCAGTTATTAGTGCACATAGTTGTCATTTTAGTCTCTGAAAATAACAAAAAAGAATTTAATTAATTAATTAATTAATTCTATCAAAGGAACTCACATTCAAGTGTTTAATCATCCAATAAATGTTAAAGGCCTAGTCTATATCTCACAGGAACAATACTAAAGGCCCTCAACCAGTCCCATAAAAGTTTCGAGTGCCGGAAGATCCCCAAATTATTTGGCGTGGATTAAGGAAGTAAATATCTCTAGTCGGTACTTGCTCAGACAGATTAACACGGTTCCTACCTTTAGATTGCAATAATGATCCAAAGCCAATAACTGAAGAGAAGAATCAGCGAGGAAGACCCCAGTGTCGTCCACTGTCCTCAGATAAGATTACGAGTTATGAACTAACCATAAATGCCCGCACTAATTCTCTCCCTGTGCAAATTACATCTGCATAACATTATGATCACACCCTTATCTATGGTCGTAAATTCCGGATCTGAACGGTGGAAAGCGACCACCCTTGTCCGGATTTTATTTATAGCTTACAGCGGCCACCCCTGAAGCCGTTTTCTTGTACTCCTGGTGGGCGTTATGCGAGTTGACAAGACTCCCCCTGGTGGGCGCGGAGCGCTGCCCGCCCGCCAGGCCCGCCCACCAGAGGGCCCTCCAGGACCCGACTACACAACTGACATCTAGTGGTGCTGACGCTTAACTAATGGGCCCCATCTAGGATTTCGCTCGGGGGTCATGGGGATCAAACCGCTGAGGGTAATGCGATTAGGTCGTTCGTTAGTACGAACCGGGTTTTATTTCTTTGATTTGCGAGCCACACCGCAGTCGTTAGCACCTTTTACCGGGACGACTCTTACTAGAATCCGTGAGAACGGCACCACTTTAAATGAGCGGCTGGGATAAACTGGGTTAACCTTGTTATTCCCTTCAGGCAGAAAGAGTTCTTCGTAGAGAAACAATAGAGAAATGACGATTAATAAGGGGTACAAGCTGGATAATATGTTTACATGACATAAGTAAAGCAAATATCCCGCGCCTGGAACAGACGTCACAAGGAATATACTACTTACTGTGGTATGCCTGTGACAAACCTACTTTGCCATACACTACTTACGCTACATAAAGAAACAAACCTCCGTTCATTATGAATTATCAAGGGTTTGGTAGTAGTTTCGGATCACCGCACTGCCGCAATCAGACGGACCCTAAGTACGCGCTTGTTAACTACACTGTTTTCGCGGCCTCTGAAACGTCGCGAATGCAATTATTCTTGTATACGCGGACATTATGATAAAAGATTATAGAGTATATATGAAATGTATTTAAATCGGGGGCCGCAATCAGGCGGATCCTAAAGTACGCGCTTGTTAACTACACTGTATGCGCGGCCTCTGAATACGATCATTGAACTTACAGTCACAAACTGGAGCTGGTATAGCTAAACAAAAATGCTGAGTAGACATTAAACTCCCACACCACCACCATAAATCTGTAGATATGTAAATAGGTTCGTGGCGTTAAATCACTGATATAATTATACAAAATCAAAATCGAAGCAGAATGCCTCTTATCAACCGTTGTCTATCCGAAGGTGTACCCAGTATATGCCCGTTTGAAATGGAACGATATTTTGTTTTTATTGCTTCTTCAAACATAGTAGAGAAGGGTCTCAAACTGCTTATAATATCAAAGAATCATGAAGTGAAAGGATCATAGAAACTTACTGAAATTCCAGTAGGTAAATTGAATTCCCACACCGTGCCTTATTGCATTGCATAGTAATCATATCATCAAATAGATTTATGGAAAAAAACACTAGTGCAAATTTAATGACACAATTTTATTTACTATTTGATCAAAACTGTATTTTGGGTTTTTTTTACGTTCTATTTCTGCAAATGAATATCACGCATTTGTAAGTCGTATGGACGTGCACGGCATAACCAAATGCTGCCAGAAATCAAACATTCTGTAGTTATATAATAGACTTATTTGCCTGTCGAACACATTAAAAAACAAGTGACCGAAACATCGACAGGCTAAATAAAAACAGCTCTAAAAAGGTGTATTCCAATCGTAGCCAATGACACCGCCACTAGATATGCCCTTCGTGATTGGTGTGCTGGGGGTGACCTGATACCTCCCGGCAGACATGCGCAGTGGTCAGGTGAGGGGCGTCCTCTTTGACAGATGCCCAGGAGGTGACGCTCCCTGGGAACCCATGGCGGAATTAGGTGATGTACCTCTGCAAACGATGATCAGGTTATCATAACGAATTATTACTGCACAGAATCCTTTAGTACTCGTACACTATGTACATCCTTTTATCAAGATCATACTCATATGAGGTTCTGATTACCTGAATGGTGATAAGCTAGTGAATAGAGATGATCTTTCAATGATAAAAATATCATGTATCACGAAATAAGTTTGTTTTAGCCACTTTAGGTTGTGCATCCTTAATCAATCTGTCCAAGAGGCAGAAAAATAGGTTGTCTTAAATCATTAAGTTCCTACATCAATATGGAGTTGGTGCAAATTAACCACGATGCCGTGAGGATTGTTTGGTTAGCTTTGCATCCCTTCATGGTTCTTTCCGGACTGCACAAGGTTATGCTTTTCAGTTAGTTTTACACCACATGGGCAGTGACCAAATTTATGAGATGAGGTGCCTAATTGTAGCAATGCCCTCTTTATAAATTATAGTGCTGCCTCACTGAGATATCATGACTCCCATGATACCCCACCCAGTCAAATTATACAGACACAGGCTGACCAATCATGAATCATGGTCCTTATTTTACACCAGTGCCAGGCAAGCAGTAACCATTGTTAAAGTTTTTGGTGTGATTGGCCAGGGTTTAATCCAACAACCTCCCAGACTCGAAGTGGGCACTCTACCAACTGAGCTACCGAGTCTGGTCTCCCCATTTGTTACCTTCTACGAACAGTGAGGGGGTGCTGGGGACACATTATTCAGAGGAGACTTCCAAAGGAACGTCATCCCCGGATCCCCACAGGGGATGCCGTGAGGATTTATACTGTTTACATTGTACACGGCAATGATATCTACAATTTTTAGTCTAAATCCTGGAAGGGTCGGTTCAGTAAACCTCTTATCTTGGAGGTCTCTTACAAACAACTGATTTAAGGGAGGTAAAGTAAGATAGACTATTGGTACTTATGAACAATGAGTTTAATCTCTGCGAATAGCTCTAATTTATATATCATCAAAAGACAGAATTGCAAAATTCCTATTGCCATGCGTGTAACCCCAAATAGCCTTCTTACCATATTTTAAGCTATAAATGAGTGGATTTACACCACTTTAATTTGATAATGACGGGAACGCAGCTGGAATGGCACATGCATAATACATTGTATAGAAAGGCGTAAATTGACGATATAAAGACCCAATGTACCGGGAGGACCAAAGATAGAGCCTGGTAGACGACGCAGGGGAGGCGGAGAGAAGAGGTGAGTTAATGAGCAGGTAGTCTAATTAAGATAGAGATAGGATGGCTCTAATTGACTTACCCCTGCTTTGTTGGAGCTGACGAGACTCGTATGAGAGCCCGCATGGAAGGACACATCGCACGGTCCAGCCATCATGATGGCCTACTGCGGCCCCTGGAGAGAAAACATAATGAATGTTATTCATGTAATTAGATAACGATTATATTTGAAAATGTAATCTTGCAAAGTTTAACCAGTTAACTGTATGACTAGCGAATTTGTTGAGTCTGTGCACTTTAGATATAATTTTATCATATTTTACCTACACCTACATGCCACTCTTTAGCAATGAATTATTTTTGAAAATATAATTTATAGCTTGTTATTCAAGTGGGCTATGCCCAAGGTCACTGAAAAATAAACACACTTAAGACACTGTAAACATATCTGCTTCGGACAGAATGTCAGTTACTTCTGATTCTTATATATTCACTTGGTAAAATTAAGATAATGAACAAGTGTAGGTTTAGCTAATGTTAGAATAAGTTAACATGGTTCATATAACAGGGTAGGTTCTCCTGCCTCTTTGTTCAGTGAGCCAAGAATGGTATGTCAATTCGTTTGTAGATTTTATAAGTGACTTCTGTGATGTGCATAGGTACTTTTGACAAACAGGGTCCAAAATGTGTATAAAATGAGCAGCATTATCCTCGCGTTGCTAAGTTAACGTCTGGCGACGTAAGCTGGTAAGGTTAGCAATGATTTTAGTCTCTGTGAATATGACAGCAATGCGTCACACACTTCTCGTACAATCCACAACCTTATATTTTATAGATTGTTAAAATGTTACAATGATTAATGTTGCACTATTTTTCTGGCAAGAGGCTTCCTTTTCTTTATTGTTTTATTCTGGAGGTTGTTTATTAACCCTTTACTACGCTAGATGCCTTGGGGCATCACTTTATGTGAAGTCTAAATACCCCAACAGGTCCTCTCTAAATATTGATAGCTTAGCCCATGACCACTATTCATAACCATAGTGCTCATACAACAGATTATCCATCATTTTAGTTTCATATTATATCTCAATATAGACAGACATTTCATAAATGGCACTGCTTAAAAATATATGAACAAATGCAAGCTGCGTGATCTAGATGCGCATAGACAAATGCCCTAAAGCTGAAACCAAATGGACGAGTCCCTAAAATAGGTAACCGATTTTAGGATTGTCATCAATTATGAAAGGACCACCCAAATGTATCAACTATTAGTTCTTTGTAAACACAATATGTCGTTATTGTTATGTGCCGTGTTAGGGTTAACAGTAACATTATTGAAGGATAATACTGGTTCTAGTTACTTACATAAAATAATCTTACTGATCAGAAATAACGAAGAGGCAAGTATGAATAACTTTGTACATATTCCGTATAGACTATACTGCGAAAGACAATTAAGACATAGGCGTGTGGGGTGGTGAAGTGGGTAGAGTGTCCGCCTGTTGTGCGGGCGGCCTGGGTTCTATCCCGGGCTGGGGTGAGCTGGCTACTAGACCCCTCTACATGTCTCCCAGTGGCAACAACTGGGTTATCAAAGGTCTCTGGTAGACCACCGGCTGTTGTGTGTATGGCCCTGTCTATGGGACCATGCACATTAAAGAACACCTGTCTCGGTAAATATGTAGGGGTACGGTCTCTATCTTCTCATAGATTCGATCATTCCATAGATACAATCATCCCAGACAGAATTGTCAAACTCTGTTCTCGCCGTGATATGACCTTAGATGTTGCTACGGCGTTAAACCCCAATAACCAACCAACCAACCAATTAAGACATTTAAGTTCTCGCGCAACACCATTCCAATTTCGTTATCAATATTTCACCAATTCCTTATATGATGCTGTGAATCCCTAACAAGACACAGAAGGCTCTTACCCCGACTTCCCTCTCGGCTGTGGGGCGTCAATTAGATTACAGGCAGGGCTATTAATAGTGATGCAATAACAAGACCGCGACTCTAGAGAAAAGAAGCTTTTATCCAACCAATTTATCTGTACTATTCCCTGGGTACAGTAGACGCCCCCTGAATGCGTGCCGACAGGCAGCAGTTTACAGGGGAGGCGTAATTAACGGTTGATTACCAGCTGATTAGCAGGCTTAATCAGCTCCAGCAGTAGCAGGTAATTCAGGTCCGATAGGGCGTACCAAATACCTCCCCTTATTGTCTGGGTATAGTAGCCAATAGCCCAAACGTTGTATAAGGAGAAAACGTCAACGATTTGGCAAGAGGTTCCCTTCCGGAGTACTCAGTTGACATTTATCCTAATCTCCCCTTTCTGTTGCTCTACTGTTTGGAAATTTGCCACAGTTTTATCAGAAATAAATATTTGTTGTACATTTAAGATCTCATTTCTTCTCCCGGGGATCTAACAAACAGCTCAGCAACTAACCTGACGAATCTGAACACTCCATTCAAGTTGTTCATTCAAAGACAGCCGTTAAGTCTTTGGTCTTAGAAACGTCTGAACAAAACTCCCCCTTTGCGTTGTGATACTCTTGTTCCGCTCTAATGTACGTTGTAGAAAACTATGCCTACGCATAGACATAAATATATTAACGTTCGATGGGAAATCTAAGCTTATTGACACGACATACTGATCATATAAACTGATAAAACGAATTTAGTGCCAGAACGAAACTTGTTTCGTCTTTAAATAACTCTGATAACACTCGACAGAACTAGCCTCATCTGCTAACTAACAATGTTTCCCTCTCCTCATCGCATTCTAGTGTTTCCTTTCAAACAGCCTCATCTAAACTGCTAAACAACTAATTGATGGAAATTCATGGAAATGGGAATCATGATAGGAAACATAACAATATTACACCGTCCTCATTTTACTAGCTTTACGTTTGCCCCATTGGCGATTGCCTGCATAGAAGAATGATACACTAGTTTTATTATGAATTCTAATGATTATAAGACAATGAGAATAGGGCATAGTTCATATTTGTAATATCAGAAATAAAATGTCTATTACTAGACTCTTTTCCATGGCCAGTGCTGCCGCATATCTTGTAAATGATTACCAGGAGGGACATTGAGATCTCCGTGGATCATAATCTGCAGTTAATCTTAAACAATACTCTTCCTCAAGACTGGGATAGAAAGAAAACGGTGGTAATGAAATCACAGACTTGCCATCTGGTGTTCCCCTTCACATAATGATTAAAAGCTAACCCCTCATGATAATATGTTTGGGCGATCAAATTTGAGGGAAACCTTTAGTGAAAACAAAGGACCCCTCATCACATGTACCTGCGTTTGTGTGTTAAGAACTCAGACTTAATTTGAGTACTTCAAAATAGACATCTTCTGTCTATTGAACGTCGGTTTCCTTACTCAGCCACTCAATGTCAGAATTTGTAATAGGTCCTTCAAGCTTAATAATCAAATAATTGCCAGTGCATCATCCAATTTATAAGTATGCCTTGAATTATAAACTATAGTCCTTTTCAAAACTGCGAAACCCTCGCAGTTTTGCCTTTCCCTTTTCAAATGCATTCTTGAATCTACAAAGCGAAACTTTGTAACAGAGTGTGGACACGCAGACTTTTGTCGAACAGTTAATCTGCTTGTACCCCGGCGCCGCCTAGTGTAAAGACTCGAGATTCACAACGTCCCCTGATCATTTCAATACCAGCTCTCCTCGAACTGAGAGTCGAACAATTACGTACTTCCAAACCTTCTATTTAAAAGATGGGGTTTATCATGCACCTGACACTCTATAATGAAAACCAGGGGAAACCCTGATGGATATTATTTAATAGAGCATTGAAAAAAGTATTATACTAAACACTTATCACTTTTTAAATCATGCATGTCCGTGGTAAGAGGGAAATATTGAAAAAATGCAATTGAGAGGTTATTCGGTCCCGTGGGGGTTGTTCTTTGTGTTGAAGTTGTTCTTAGCATTGATGACTTAGTTGTTCAAAACAGGATAGTTTTGTCCAGGATAAAGTAGTGTTAGTTGGATGAAGCATTATTCAACCTGGAAATTTCCGTAATACTGTATACAGAATGCTGCTTGTACATGCCTTAGACCGCTGTACTATTGTCTTTGTTCTTTGGGACCGAAGCAATTAATATTCAACCGCAGGTCGCGTGGCCAATTCCTATTGATGAAGACATTCCGTAAAGAACTTGCAATCTACACGAATAGATATGGTTCATGCGCTAATTCTGATACAAATAATGATCCCTTAGAGATATATAATGAAAACACATATTTGATCTGTCTCAATTCACTTTGTAGGAACATTCCTAAGCACACCTTACAGGAGCAGATTATTGAGGGAGACCTTTAGAAGTAATCTGTCCATGCGTCAGGCCTTTGTTTGCCAAGCTTTTAGTCTTTATCCCTCTGATCTTTATATGCATCAAGCACACCTACAGCCTCCACCACGGCCACCTACCCTGGCACAGTGGCACCCCCTGGTGTGTCTGAAAGGCACAAAATGAAGGTGGCTTGGCAGGACTGGTTGTACAAAATTCAGCAATTTATAGGCGGGTGGGTCTTTTAAAATTTTGATTTCACTTCAAAGTGGAATTCACAAATAAACATGAATAACAAATAGGGAATTTTTCCTTTTGCTGCCTTGCCATGTTTCCCTTAAACAAAGAACAGCGGCCGATCTGAAATCCCCGATTCTTGCAGTATATACATGTATACCAAGCATACGGTCTTGGGTATGGATGGCAATACCTCACTATGTACATCATATTATGACAGTATGGTAATACATGTAATACAAGACAAAGTACTTGCACCAATAACAAGCACAGTTTTAACGCTAGACTGTATACAGTAAAGTTAGCAGGCTTATTTAGTTGTAAAGAGAGGGGATGCCAGAGTATCATTCAACGTTGGTACTCTTAATTATAAGGATTAAAAAAGGGCTATTCTCTTCCCGTTATCGATTACTGATTAAGCACTCGGTCTTAGCTTAATCATTTTTCCTGATATTGATATGCTCACATAGAGTATAAGTGCAAGACCTTCAGGAAATTACCAATAGAAGTCTAGGCTCAGATCTACAGATAACGAAATGACGAATGTCAATTTATGAACGTCTAACGTTCATTGCTGAGGTACTTCACAAATTCTATACAGCTTACGAATTAAATCATCGATATTGTTATGTTGATTGAAGACTGAGGTAATTATATAAGTAGCTATAAGCTTAATATGGAGGTCCATCGATTTCGAATTCACCAGCCTGCATGGGGTCTACTGATTATAATCAATAATAAATGAAATGATAATCAATGCCACCTCACAAAGAACCTCCTTAATTGACTGATTGTAGCATGTATTCATCAAACAACTGTTTTGCCTACTTCGCTGATTTGTCTCATTGCACAATTCCTATAAAGACTTCTTCAACAATGAAACGTTATGTGCCTGTCTCCTACGAGCTTGGAATCTTGATTAGTCTGAGAACCCATCTTATCGGTGACCCTTTAGACCCACCGTCTGACTGTTTTCCCCGACTGTAACCCCTTCCCCTCCGCACACTACATCCAAGACGTTACGAGCCTAATAATGGCCCGGCCAACGACGATTAAACCTGAGGTAAATCTCCAGGTCGGCGCCACCCCGCCTCCCGCTCCTCAACTCCCAGCGCCGTCTGAAGTACCGGAAACCTACAATGGGGAGCCTCGGGGTACAGAGCGGTTGGCTCTGCCCGGAGGCAGAAAATAACCACAATAATAAACCGGTTTTACAATATTTGGTTAATCAAAACCCGTTTTACAATATTTGGTTTTACAGTTAAATCACACTTTGTAATTCAATTTGTGTTCTTTGTATCGTTTGAAAGTCCCCATGCAGTTGAATCACATTTAATGTAGCGTGAAAGCCCATGGAACTGATGAGTAAAGTATCCGTTAGTTCTCAAATCCTAATTCGAAACACTTTATATCAATGTCTTGAATACAAAAAGACACTGTTTTTGCGTACATATGTTCTGGCATTTCGCATCACTTAACACAAGTTCAAAAACACTGTGTTCACCCACACGAAGTATTTCAAGAGACCAAGTCGATAGTGAAAAGAGGGTGGAGTACTGAGATCGATCTAGACAAGGAGGGAATGAAACAGAAAGCAAACACGTTTGTTGTACAGATACTAAGTTACAAAGGGAAGAAAGTTTTATGAAAGGTCTACAATATAAGCAGGTTGTATTGATGTTGGGTAATAGTACTTGTAAGTTATATTGACCTTTCTGTCGATGACAAGGCGGAATTCAAGTACTATGCATGACATGAAGACTACATCAAAAGAAAAAGACGGGCAACACTACGGTTCTATCCCAATATAGATCTATCCGAGATTGAGTACCTGTATTGCGATGTAGATGTGCCTGTGGCAAATGTCAATACAGTTGGTAATTCTCCATTGGGAGTCTCCCAAACAGGTGGTAATTGTTGTAGATTTGCTGACCTGGACAGAAACGAGAGGGGAGAGCCAGGGACTGCACCTAAAGTATTCAGTTACATTAACAGGATACCCACTAGGTTATTCTGGACAATTGACCAGCTGTATGGAGGAGAAAAGCACCTTTACATATAAAATGCTCTCCTAGATCGGCAAATTTAAAGTAGTCGTTTGCGTTAATAGTACATATCAATATCACCGAAAAATCTAAAAACGTAAAATTTTACTCAATTTTCCTACTGAACACTGAAAGTTGTATGGCAAATGACCTTTTCTATGTTGGTACTAAAGAAAACTTGATGGCATATATTAATTGACTTGTAGGGAATGGCTCTGACGTCCGGCGTAACTTTCCATTAGCAGATTAGATGTGCGGTTGAAATTCTTCTGATTAGGCTTACAAATTAACTTTCAAACAAATCTAGTGATACCTCTCAACATGTTTATGCGGTGAGACTGAAATTGTCCTAGACAAATCAATCTATCAATCTGAATTTAATGGATTTACGTTTCACCCCGATTATTGATGGCACTGCATGGATGTATTCATAGAATCTATACCAAATCATGATAATATACATTTCCTTGTACATACATTATGTTGAAGTATTTGAGTCAACTATGGCAAGTTACCAACATTAGTATGACATTCTGTTTGAGTGCTGCATCCACATGGCATTGGCAATCTTTAAAAACACACGGATTTCAATTTATCAGTATGGCGAATTACCTGAGCTTCAAAGGGAATGTGATGAAAGTGTTGCTGGCCTAAAACCCTCTAGAATTAGGAGTAAAGAGTAGGACTAAAGAACCCCCCCAAGGATCTCAAGTGACAGTCCCATGGGGGTGTTAATGCGACCGGCGCGTCAGGTTGTACCTAAAAGAGATGGGGCTTTAATTCTGCTACGTGAAACAAAGCTACGTCTCGTGAGAGTGGGTTTCTTTAGAAGCCCTGGGGACGTCGTTTCCTTTAGAAGCCACCTGGGAAGCCATGTCAGGTGAAGTGACCGAGTACCCACCAACGACAAGGAAGTTGAAGTGGTTAGTTGGGGTAGGCCAGCAAGTCATCCTTCTCTTTAGTTTTTGGACTTCCCTTTCATATTACATATTCTCCATTTTGTGTAAATGAACAACCAATATGTTATTTGGTATATTATCTGTTGAACAAACGCTTACATAAAAAAGATCCTTATTTGAAAACCGAACAATTCTACAGGAGAGGCATATCAACGAGACACAGAGTAATACTGGGTATCAGCTTCGAACTTAGGATGAATTAGCAGGGAACAGGTGGAACTAAAAATAATGCAAGTAGGATTTAACATCAGTAATATTTACGTATTTCACAGTGCAATTAAAATTTTCCGAAATATTATCAACTCTCTTTAGGCCAAACAAAAAAAATTGTTGTGTTCAGGTAACATAGGTCGAAAAAAATAGGGTAGGTAGGTCGAAAAATCTTTTTTTTTTTCCTTTTTTTTTTTCACTTGCCAGAGACCCAGCCAGTGATGGAAATAAAAAAAATATTCCAAATATTCTCAAAATGCATTTTTAGCATCTAAAATACATGCCCTGAGTATCCATGTGCTGTTTTATGTTTTTTCATGGTACTTTAGGTTAATTCTTTGGATTTTGGAAAGAAAAAAAAAATTCCTTAAAAAAAAGTTAGAGTAGGGCCAAAAATTTAGGGTAGGTAGGGTTAGCTGAACACAACTTTTTTTTTTGTTTGGCCTTATCTGTTTATAACAACGGTTACTTGCCTGTAGGAAACTGTAAGTAAAGTAATATAGGTCTATATGTATGTATTTCTTTACTTACAATGGAATCCACCATCTGATAGTAATCATGTTGGGGCCTCCCTATAAAACATTAATGCACCTGCGGATATACCGAACGCACCTTATCGTATCAAACGATCCACGCCTTTGACATTTAGAGATCGGAAACATCAACACTACTTATACAATCATATCAGTTTGTTAAGTGCATTGATGACTAAGCAACCTTGAGAGACCTTCATTGACGTTATATACCTGGACCAATGCACCGGAAGATGATAACTATTTTGAGATACAAATATGCGATTTGCGATAACGAACCTATCTTATTTCACAAAATAGGACGGGTTACAATATTATTCACTCAGGTAATATACCGTTCATACTAAAATCACGAGTCAGAACTAACCATCAAGGATAGCAGTCCCATACGGCCCAAGAGGGTGCTGATTCAGAATCAGATACCGGAACTACACTGTTTATTACCAATTGGTTTGTGAAGCCACTCTAAAAATGTTACTATTTTCATAGATATTAAAAAGAAATTAAACACAAAACCATTAAATTGACATTTTAAACCTAAGTTTTATACCAAGAGTGAAAAAAGAACAGTCCTGTCTATCCAGAAATATTGAACCAAAAAAATAAACATTGTGGATAAAGAAGATGGTAACCGCCTTGGCCCTATATAGATATGAGGGAAGAGGGACAGGTGCTCTTTGTGAACAGTCTATGCACTGCTCACTCAATGATATGTTATGGTATGTATCAAGGATGACAAGTAGCAGATGGACCTATCAGCAATCACATGTAGGCATTGCTGCAGATTCATCCGCCGTCTCCCGGTAGCTTTAACTCCGTGAAAGACTTACTTTCTTGGTAACGGTTGAGGAAGCTGGTGTCAGCGGGTCCTATCTCTGGGCGCCAGATCCGCCGGGAACAATCCGTCAGCCAACAGCTACCCGCCGAAAGCACCACAGGCTGAAGTTAACTGGCAGATATGTAGTTCGGTTTCGCTACCCAAGGTTAAAGGGGATTTATCTATACTTATCTATTTACTTATTTAATGTATCTATCCATTCATCTATATTTAGAACTGTTGGGTCACTTCTTCATGGAATTTTGAATTTAACTTCTAGTTTGAATAAAAGTGAAATAGTCTTATTCAAAACAATATCATTTCTATAACTGTTTCCATCATGGCCGCCGGCGAACAATCAATCAACATTCAGACACTACTTTATGATTTATCACTGACTTAATTGCCTATGACATATTGCAGTCGGTATCTCTCAAGTTAAGAATAATTATAGAAAAAGTATTCTTAAAAATGTCAGAGCTCACTTGTACTAATTAATCCCCAGGTGCACTGTAGTTATTTACAACAATATTGCAGCTTGTGATTGACTATCATAATATTCATACGTTTTGGCCTTTGGACACCAAGCTGTCGTGGGTTCTTCCTGTAGAAATGACATCTACAGAAATGGCGCAGTACACTAGATTTACGGGCCTCACCCCATCACGTTGAAGTGGCAGGTGACCAGAGTCTATGGAACCCTCAGCGACCTACAGACCCCATTACTCGCCATTGTCTGCTCCTCCAGTAGTCCGGGGGTGGAGGGCATACAGCGACACACCTATACCTCACTTAAATTGTATGGAGAATGATGTAGTCTGTCTCCTGCTCCTGCTTGTGTCAGTTTGTCTATAACCCAGACTGTTTTACGTGTGCAGCCTCGAATAGGCTCCATACCGTGCACCTTACATGTCTCTATATAGGAAGGCCCCCTTTTATCTATTTCGTCCACTACTGGTCAGTAGGTTCTTTTGGAATAGGCACCATAAGGCATTATGGGGCCACATTGCGCCAGTTTAGATCACAACGAAATGTCCTACAAGAGCCAATATAGGTACAGACAATCAAAATAATATATCAAAACATGGCAACGAAGTATCTGTCGGATTCATGTATGCATAGAAGGCTACCCATTTCATGGAACTATAGTCTCTATTAACGCTTACATTATATACGGACACAAACATAATACATTGGTAACGCAAATTAGGCCTATATCGAGCGGAAAAATGCCCGCATCCGGGAGGTAACATTAAAGCCCGGCAACACAAGCAGGGGAGGTGGGTAATAATGTCGGGGCGTACTTCCTGCGCAGTTCCTGCAGCCATCCTGTTGGCTTCCTTTGTTCGACCACAACTCGTAGAGACACGTATACCATGAAAGAAGTCATAGTTGCAGCCAATGACGGACTAGGTAAAATGATGTGACAACGAAAGCGATCCTAATACTCTTTGCAGACTAGCCCTAGTATGAGCAGTATGCCTGTTTTGAATTGTCAAGATACCTGCATTTTCAGGGTCGTCTGTATAGGTTAACACAGATTTGCCTCAGAGTAAAGATCATGATTGATTTGAATCTTCAACATGTGGCCTATATAGTTTAAAAAGGTTGCACTACCCTCTGCAGACCAGCCTGAATATGCGCATAATTATATCATTATGCTGACCAGAATAAAGGGATAAAATCCTAAACGAACATGGCCTCCTGAATGTTTTGGACCACTCCAGGAGTAAGATGCATGAAATTTTTGAAGTTCATTTCAAAACACGTACATATATCAGATACATTCCAACCGAACTATAACCATTTTAATGGTTAAAGTTCGGTACGTCTTGTGAAAGGAGCTTCTCTGTAGTAATATCCACCGAACCTCCAGGAAAAGTCTAGCTACACGTGAGTAGGCAGTATCATCATGAGACATGCATTGATTATTGGGTCTATTGCAGCATGGTTCGACTCTGTTCGATTAAATTCAGACGCCTCTCATCTGAGCCATATTTCATGTACAATAAAAGGGAATTAGTATTGATCTAGTGGGATTTACCATCAATAGATTCCACTACATCACTGCGACTTGCTCATAATACCATTTTGTCCCTTAAGCCCCGGCCACACTGGCCAACTGAACTCAACTCGATGGTCGAGTTGAGTTGAGTTGGGCTTAGTCTCACAGTGTGGCCGGGGTAGTTGTAGCTCAACCTGCGACAGTTGAATTGAGTCCTACATCTTGGGAAGATGAAGATGAACGACTGGATCGTCGGGTCGTAGGGGTGTGTGTAGTAGATATGTATATATGATATATAGCCTCTGGCCACGACAATCGAGTCGTAATCTATGGCATGGTAGAGTTTTCTACCTAAGACTCGACTGTCGTAGGGTCTGGCGCCAGCAGGAGCTGCGACAGTCGAGTTGAGGTCAGTTGGTGAGTGTGGCCGGGGCTTTAGGTCAAGCGTGCCTTTATTTTGACGAACAGTGAGTATCAGTTTATTCGACAGGTCTACTAACTGTTTTCTAGCCTACTGGGGGAGCCAGACAATGATCTATGGCCTGGCCTGAAGACATCTTTTCTTTGTTCGAGTTTTTGGTGGAGGAAGGTAAGCGTTACCTCTCAGCGGGTTAGCGAGTTCTAGAGTAGATCCCTTTAATATTCATGTCTGCCTATGGTTTATTTGGAATGAAATGGAGTGGGAAGGACATTACTTCTCTTAAACTAAGATTGATAGGAGGGATGGAGGGGCAATTGCAGTACAGAAATCACGTGCTTGTGGATATTGCTATCTAGATTCTTACTGGAATTAGGACAAGGCTTATTGGAAGGAGTCCGCACTTCATATGGACGTACTATAACCAAACTGCTTTGCTTTCAGGAGTCATGTCGATCACAATATGGGTAAGAGAATGCAAAACGTTACAGAAACGCCCCCTTTAATCATCTTAAAAGGATACCCAGTTCTTTCTCTAGCGGATTACGCTGTATACAGAAACCTTTCTAGTTTTCAAATCTAACGAAATAAGGTATGGCTTTATTTCATTACCCAGATCCTTTTTCGTTCTGACGGTGTGCCCGCCAATTTAAGTTCGCCATGAGGTCACCGCTTCTGCTACGGTGGGCCGCTGGCAGTGGGTACCTTTTAGGAGCCCAGATGACCCCTACCCGCCTCGGGAACAGAGTCTGCTGTTTTTGTTTTTCGTTTTTGTTTTTGTTTTGTTGTGTTCTTTTAAATAGAGAAGAGTTTTACAGTAAACAATCCTACTGGAGTTTGCCAAAACTCAATATCACGGTCAATCTCGCCTCCCTACAGTCTCCTATTCACGTGAAATCATGCAATAGACCTCGCATGAATGAGCAGCTCTGGTAGTACTGAACTACTCATATAGGTCAGGGTAAATGGCATAGCACCCGCTTGTTGGAAAAGGGAGTTTATGTGACGTTGGGCGCTTTAATTATTTAGCGACTCTAACCTAGTTTCAGTTTGACGTATCAAATTGAAAATCCGTCGTTACTCGGCAGGAATCACAACGACAGATATTTAGCATGGACCTCTCTAAAAAGGATACGTCGAATATACTTATTAATTAAAACCTTATTTTTTAGTCTTTATATGACATAACAGTTATGGTCAATTTATCATACAGGAATATACATTCCCAGTTCCACTGAACTGACAGAGTGTAATTGTCTCCTATAGACGACGAGTGGTTGCCTGTTCTCCCGCCAGTCAGTGGATAATCAGTCGCCTGTCCTACTGCCAGTCAGTGGATAATCAGTACGTGACCGCTGATATCCGAGGCACAATGACCTATGCAGATGTCTCTTTGGCGTAACATACGAGACGAGCAGCTCGCGGATCAGCCCGTTGAGCTGCTCACCGGGCCGGCAGTATAAGGTTGGTGGCCGACAATTACCTGGCCATTAGCGGGCCACACCTGGGGTTGGGGCTCCTCTGGGAGGTCGGGGATACTCATCCCGGCACCACCGGGAGGCTCATCCAGGGCGCCTCCGGTAACATGTTCTACATAAGCCTAGGATTAGCACACGTGGTATCAAATATTGAGATCACATCCAGTTGCGTTGCTCCTGGTGAAAGTAGTAGGTATCTGGGTAGGTACGATATGTAGGGCTATTGTACGAATACTTTGCTGGCAGGTTAAAACTACCATTATCTATGGAAACCATAATGGTGACAGTGTGGGTTAGACAAATGTCACTGCAGTGCATTCTGATGAAACTCAAGTACATGTATCTCTGACTCTGGTATTTTCTTTGTACTGGGGTTACCTCTTCTGATTTCAAATTCCCAGTTAAAGCCTAACTGAACAGGACTCCTGATGCGTAGGGACAAAACTTTCCATTTACTTCTAAACTGAATAACGCTTGCTGTAAGTAGAATGGACAGTTTCATTAAAACTTATTTAGCATGCCAAATGGGATTAATAACGACGCCATACATAGCACGGGCAAGGGTATAAGTTTAGATTGAAGAGACAGTAAAATCTGGAGTTAAAACGCCTGCCTTAAACTCTGAATGAGAACTTACGGTAAATCAATTTTAGTGCCACCTCTAACTGCCTTGAAGTGAAACATGAGCGTGCTGTAAGTATTGGACTTAAGGCCTACCACTACTTACTCCCATGAATCTTCTCTTTTATAAAGACGTTATCTAGCTAATCCTTTGACTTATTTCTGCTATAAACATTTCCTTTATCTTTACCTTTAATCATAGGATATATGTATTACAATGTTTGGGACGGTCAAAGAACTGCAATACATTCTTTTTTTTTTAAGGAAGATGGGTGGGTAAAATGTACTGATAAATGGGAACCGCCTTAGAACAAGAAGCAAACAAGTAAAACGTGCACCTGTATAACATGCGGTGGCATGAACCCTGTATGTGTGGTACAGTCGAGCAATTAAGGCGGAAGCAAATTGGTCCAAGGCTCAGATTCATCATCGGCCTACAAGGGTTGGGCATGTGGTAGACCACTTAGCAGCTGCACTGATTAAATCGAGGCAGTGAAGCGACGAGGTGTGGCTCTGTTTTAATTTGTAAGGATTCACTTCTAAATAGACCTCCAGATGGATGATGTAGGATTAACTTCTTACAATGGCGGACCGCTATGTACTTGTCAGCCTAATCGGCATTACTCAACCAGTTTCGTGTTAAGTACTGTAGGATCTAATACTGGTTAAGGCAAATTCGCCGTCTGAAAAGCCTATACTTTGACATATGGGACATATAGGCAATCTCAGTCAGTATAGATCAATCGCTTCTCAGATTTTATAGAACGGTGTACTGTTCATGCCAAGTGAATATCGATAACCTCTCGTCGGAGACCCTGGTTCCTAGGGCTATGACAATTGATTATCTGAGTTTTACACACTATGCAAGGTGATCACAGAAGAAACTCACTTTATCCAAGCATCTAACCAACATACTAAGTAAATTTTCCTGTCTTGTACGATGATCAGATTGGTGATCCAGTGATCACTGAGTAACAACTCAACACATGTCCTGAGTGACTGAAATTTAGCCACTTGTACGCTGACCATATTTGTGCCTGTACATGAC
Source organism: Lepidonotus clava (assembly GCA_936440205.1). NCBI lineage: Eukaryota > Metazoa > Annelida > Polychaeta > Phyllodocida > Polynoidae > Lepidonotus > Lepidonotus clava. The sequence goes on from OW387139.1 coordinate 32,545,973, forward strand.
CAATGATGTAAGTATAAAACATGATCGTGATAATTTGAACCTCGACTGAACATTAGTCGAGGAAAATATGTTGTGATAAGTTAGTATGCCCTGAGTGACTGAAACTTAGTCACTTGTACGCTGACCATATTTGTGCCTGTACATGACCATTGATGTAAGTATAAAACATGATCGTGATAATTTGAACCTCGACTGAACATTAGTCGAGGAAAATGTGTCGTGAGCAACTGAAATTTAGTTGCCCTAATAATATGGATATCTCCCATCCATAATACTGGAAGTAAAATAAAATTCTACCATTGTCTTACTACTGCATCTGTTAGTGGACTGAAAATTAGTCTACTTTACATATGTATGTAGCTTATTAAGCGAAATCAATAATACTATAAACTTCTAATATACCTATTGAAAATGAATTTGTAACGTTAATATAAGGCTTATTGACTGAAAATTAGTCAATAAAACTATATGATTGACTGTCCGATGATGATGAGAAGTTCCTGCATACTGACTGAAATTTAGTTGGTAAACATCTAAATATATTTTTCATTTAACAATCTCTTTGTTGAAATTAATTAATTAATTTAATTACTATTCCATGAGTGTGGTGGTTAACGCCTAGGGGAGCTCAGACCCACCCCCATACTTAACTAAGCCTATATCGAACCAATTACATCCGACATGGCCCTTTCCCCGCTCACGGGATCTATCGGTCTATGCCGTGTTTCTCATACTGGACAATGTCCCGTACTGAGAATAACCTTTAGTACCTGCCCTTATATGTCGTCACTTCTAACAGCTATAAATGACGTATAATTACCAACCTAGTATTAACAGTATAGGTCCCATTAAAGGGTTCAAAGTTGTACATATAAACTGTCGAAGTTTATATAAAAAGCTGGCAGAAATAGACATCTTGATGAGTGATTTTGACTTGATTTTTTGTAGTGAAACTTGGTTAGATGATAGATATGATGACTCATTAGTATATCTGCCCAATAAGACTGTCTTTAGACAAGACCGAGAATATGCCTCCAAGAACAACAGATTGAAGAAGGGTGGCGGAGTGGTTATTTTTGTTAAAAACGAATTAGTTCCATATATAACTATACAAAGAGCTCCCTGTAAATCAAATCCTCTAATAGAGATATTGACCCTAGAACTGAACAAACCAACTTTCAAAAAAATTTACTTGTCATGTGTTTACCGGCCGCCCTCATCTGATATGACCAATTCTATGACTGAAATTATTAATGTAATAGAAAGTTTATGTAGGGACAATAGGGAAGTATGGATCTGTGGAGATTTTAATATAGACTGGAATAAACGTAACCATTCCCAATAGGGGATGTGCATAGCGGCCATCTTGGATTTTTGGGCCCTGCTGCATCATGGGAGTTGTAGTCCTAATTGAGCATAAATCTACAGTTGCTTAAATATATTGTTTGAAAACACCAAACTGTAGCTAAATACATATAGTTTGTGGAATTGGGTATTTTGGTCAATTTTCCTTTATTTAGAACACAGTAAATTGCTGGTTTCCATGGAAACCACACAATAATTAGTCAATTTGAAAATAAACAGTATTTGGGTCATATCTTTCTTGTTATGCAAGATAGAAAAGCAAGTGAACCATCAAAACGAAGCATTCCAAGAGTTCTATCAGATGGAACATCAGATTTGGTTGTCTTAGTTACATGGTTGCCATGGTAACCAAAATATAGCCAAATTTCAGTTTTCCTTCAATTAATGTCACTATGGCAACTGGAAATAAAGGTATAGCAAAGCAGAACATACTATTCCTGATATGTTGACCACTCTAATTAGTCAATTGAGATGTTTTGCAGAGAAAATTATGTATGGAATGTAGCAAATGGCTGGTTTCCATGGAAACCACTAAGATAAACAAATTTCAAACTAAACAGTATTTGGGTCATATTTTTCTTAATATGCAAGATAGAAAAGCAAATGAACCATCAAAACGAAGCATTCCAAGAGTTCTATCAAATGGAACATTAAATTTGGTTGCCTTGGTTACTCGGTTGCCATGGTAACCAAAATAAGCTCAAAAATATAGCCAAATGTCAGTTTCTCTTTAATTAATGATACTATGACTACCAGAAATATTGGAAAAGCAAGATAGAAAATGCCTCTTCTGACAGATTTACAACTCTGATTAGTCAAATGGGCTGTTTTGCTGAGAAAATTATGAATGGAATGTAGGAAATGGTTGGTTTCCATGGAAACCATGGAGACCACTGAGACAAACAAATTTCAAACTAAACAGTATTTAGGTCATATCTTTCTTTATATGCAAGATAGAAAAGCAAGTGAACCAGCAAAACAAAGCATTCCATGATTTCTATCAGATGGAACATCAAATTTGGTTGTCTTGGTTACTCGGTTACCATGGTAACCAAAAGGAACTCCAAAATATAGCCAAATTTCAGTTTCTCTTCAATTAATGTTACTTTGGCAACCATAAATATAGATATAGCAAAGCAGAACATACCACTTCTGAATTGTTTAACACTTAGATTAGTCAAATGGGCTGTTTTGCTTAAGAAATCATAATATGGAATGAAGGAAATGGCTGGTTTCCATGGAAACCAGCCAGTTTAAACTATAAGAACAATAATACAGACATATTTTTCTTAATATGCATGATAGAAAACAGGTGAGATGTAAAATTGATGCAGTTGTGATGAATTATAGTAATCAATTCAATTCGTGTAGTAATTATAAAGGTTAAAAGACAAGTAATGTTCTCTGTTAAAGATATAAGTAAAGCTGTGTTTTGGGACACAATCACGAAGTACACGTGATCTTGTGGTACTTGCCTGTATGGTACGATTTGCACGAAAATGTATGCACGATTTTGTAAGTACGGAATCATAATGTATCATGTATTCTTGACCGGAAGTGACCTCAGTAAGGGTCAAAGTGACCACGTGATGTTATGTAACCAATCAGGAGCCAGGTTTTGGCTATAAATAGAAGTGATTACACAAGAATAAAAAGTTCCATTTTGAAACTCACTGTGTTCACACCTCTCTTCTTCATGGGAATGGACACGAAACGATTTAGGAGAGCCTAATAGACAAGAACAGCAGCTCGAGAGCTAGAATGAGACCCAAGTTCTGGTTCAGTTAGGAGATCAGGATGCTTAGTCAAATCAGGAGAGAAGAAAATAGGGCCTTAGAGGTGTACAAACGAACTTGTCTGCACGAAAATTGGAACGAATCCGTCTGGCGTACGGACTCGGGAAGTTAACAGGTACAACAATCAGATGATGGGACCTCAGCCTACACGCTACCTTTTTAATTTTTTGGGCATGGTCCGCGTCGTGGGCACTAGAACCACCATTCGAGATACCTGTTAGGTGTGTTTTACGAGAAGGTTACCCCGAAGCCGGCCCATCTTGAGCTTCTGCCCCCACGAGAGCCTCAGTAGCCATCTTTTCCGTGAGCCAACCCCCCTGACTATACCACATCCACCACCGACCCCCGCAAGCAGGGCATGTTTCTGAGACACTCTCGACCACTCATCCCCAGGCTATCCCATCACGTGTTTAGTGTCTGGAAATCCCATCGCAAACGTGCATCAGCCGACTGAGCACAATTCGGACACGGACCATAGAGAATATTGATATATCCGTTGGGAAACCACAAGTGTTCCCCGCAGAGAACATTACACTGGTGACAGTGGTGGTGTTGTAGAAAGCACACACGAATTTGTATTTGGATTGGACGGACTGGTGTAGAGGATGCATGGCTACGGTGACTGGCTACAAGCAGATGGATTCCCACATTGTGATCAAGGAAGGGGAGGAGAAGGTTTCGGAGAAACTGGAGGTCAAGGCAGAGGATACCACAATCATCGACCGTAGGTTCCACTTCTGGGCGTCCACCCCAAACGAGGAGCAGAACGCGGAACAACAACAACAACAACAGCAGGCAGAGGCAGCTATGTTGGGCCTGAAGAAGTTCATCTTGAGACCTGAGGAATATGATGGGAAGCCCGATTTTGAGGGATGGATCAACCAGTTCAAGGAATATGCCGACCTAGGCCACTGGGCAAGCAAGGAGAAAGCATTGGTGCTGTCTCTGTCGCTCACGGCAGTGGCACAAATGTATTTTGTGGGCATCCCCGACTGTGAGGGCCTATACAGCACGAGTGGAGGCGTTACGGCGATGGTTCAGGCAAGAAAAGGACACATGCAACGCGCTCCAAGAATTGGCCGGGCTGAAGAGGTAAAAGAATCAGACGGCAAAGGAACTGGCAGATAACGCACAATGACTGTCGTCATGAGCTTACATTTCAAACGACTACGCCAGTCAGGAAAAAGCAGCCCTTCATGCATTCCAGTTGGCAGTTGGGGAGGAGCTACAGCTGAAGTGTGCCGAGAAAGGACATAATAAGTAGATACTGACCGGTGTTTGGTACCGCCTGCGGGATTTTGTTGAGGGGACTTGTTCGCCGAGGGACCGCTAGAGGGCCCGCAGCGTACTATTGTGCTTTTCATGCAAATTTGAGTGAATTCCGAGTGAATATTGAGCAAATTTTGAGCGAAATTGTGTTACAAACCTACGGCGCCACCTAGCGTATCATAAACAAAACTTCTGATCGATGCGAAGAGTATAAACATCGAAAATAAACAAAAATACTTGTTAATCTGATGGTATTCCATATCCTGATACACATTTGTTTACTAATAATCCGTTTTGGACAGCAAAAATGTGTTTGTGCGATTTTCATGCGTATTTTTGTTTACGTTTGTTTATATTTGTTTACCTCGCCCTGCGGTGACCTGGATCGCCCTGATGTGACGTCACATCAGGGTGATACAGACTCTGTATCACCCGGGCCGGCCCTCAGGTGTCCGTGCATGTTAACAGATAGGCGACTTTGTATCGGGGGTGAAATAAGATCTTGGAAGAGGCAGTTGAAGTCGTGGAAGTGGAGGAACAATATTCCCACCGGCAGGTGCGAGTGGCACGAGCAGAGGAGGATGTTCAGGCACAGATGGGAACGCTTAACACGAAACTGGAAGCTTTGATGAATGAGTTAGCCGAAGAGTGAGAACAGAGGAAACAGTATGCAGCTTAGCAGGAGGCTATTCGACGTAGGAAAGAAGATATGGAAGCTCATAACTGTCACCTGAAGGCATTTCGCAAGGGAGTGTACAAACTTCGGGCATGGTGAGAGAGGTACTTAGCATGGGCAATCGTGGGTTGTATGTAGCCGGATGGATAGAGGAGGAGTCTGTTTGCTTCCTGGTAGACACAGGTTCGATGATAAGCCTGCTTTCTGCCCGAGCATGGAGAGCATGGGAGACTGGACAGAACTGGACAAGTTCCCTGGATGGCTGTGCTCTGTGGACAGGAGTGCTTTGCATTGCTATGGGAGTAAAAGGCTATTCGTACACCTTGGAACCCAATATTTGCCATAGGAGTTCATAGTGGCCGACATTGGACATAACGATGGGATATTGGGGAATGACTTTGCTGTGCAAAGGGAGGAACAAATAGTAGGGGCGGCACGAGAGATGCACAGATTGAGGGCAGTGATGGTGAGAGCCGTGGAGGCCCCAGTTTTAGAGACGGTGGAGGTGACCCCACTGAGGGTGGCGAGAGTGGCGGTGTGAATTGGACGTTGGATGTGGTAACGACAGGAGAGACGCCACAGGGGATAGAGGTGGTCCTGAGCGTGGTGAAAGCAAGTCGGACAACGGAGGTCCTGGTGGCAAACCGACGGCCCAGTTTGGTTACGAGCCAACAGCCAGGATTAGGAGGAGAAGCCGAGGGCCCTTGCCGAGATGCTGAGGGAGGCTGAAAAAGATTTAACACAGGATTTGGTTCAACACAAGATTAACATGGGCAAACAGATGCTGGTCAAGCAGAGAGTTTGACGGTACCAAGCCGCGCGCCGGGAGGAGGAATGACAACTAGTGGAGGATATGGTTAAGCTCGGTATAATCCAGGAGAGCGGGAGTGCCTGGAGCAGCCCCACCATGCTGGATGGGAGGACGAGGTTCTGCATTGATTACCGGAGACTGAACCAAGCCACCAAGGTAGATGCCTACCCCTTGCCATGAATTGAAGACAGCCTTAACACACTAGGAGGCAGCCTCTTCTTCTACCTGGATGACATTTTGGTTTTTGGATCAACGTTTCGTGTGACCTTAGACCAACTGATTTTGGTATTGGACCAGCTACAAGAAGCTGGGTTAAAACTGAAGGTATGGAAATGTAGACTCTTTCAGAAGTGTCTCCCATTCCTGGGCCATGTCGTGTCCAAAGCTAGGATCAAGCCCAATCCGGAGAAGTGTCGCCAGGTGACGGAGCGGCCCATACCAAAAGACCTACACAAGGTCAGGGTATTCATCAGACTTTGTTCATATTATCGGAGACACATAGAAGGGTTCACGGAGTTGGCAGCACCGCTGTACGAACTCACCACGAAAAATATCCCCTTTGAATGGACCAAGAAACGACAGGAGGCATTTAGGGGTGACGTCAAAATTCAGAGGCTGTGACCCTGAGATGCTGCGGCAGGCTGCAGCAAGCTGTCAGTCATAACCCCTATGAGCCATGAATAGTGACAGAAATGGCTTATTTTCAATATAATGATTAGGAAGAAAGACAACATGGAACTTCCCTTTTATGTTTGTATACATTACATATCTTAATCACCTCATTAGGGCTAATTAGTTAACTAATTAATGGGTTAATGAGGTCATTTAGGGTCATTAAGACAGTGTCTGAGCCCCCTTTCTATCTGGCTGCAGCAAAGTTGCAGCAGGTCGCGACCATCAGTGCCCTGGGTGGTGGCTACATGCTGCAGTGTCACTGACCACTGGCTGCAACCTGCTGTGGTGAATTTTGACGTCACCCCTTAGTGAGTTGAAGAGAGCGCCCACGGAAGTGCCGGTTTTGGGTTTTCCTCAAGAGGAGGGCCAGTGGTGGCTGGACATGGATGCTAGTGACATGGGAAAGGAGGCGGTGCTGTCCCAATAGCAGGAAGGGGTGGAGAGAGTAATCGCTTACACAAGTAAAACTTTGGAGTAGAGTGAGAGAAAGTAAACATTTTAGGTGTTACATATACGGGCAACATGTAATCGTATGGACTGATAACAGTGCAGTCAGCTGGCTCCAAAGAAGGAAAGAACCCATGGGACAGGCCACTTGCTGGATAGAAATCATTGACTCTCAAAACGTGGTGTTCCAGTACCGGCCCGGGTAGAAACACGGACGAAATTAGGGGGGGAGGGGGGTGATACATGTGGATTGCCATGGCCCCCAACCTAGGACCCGCTGTACCAGCTTTGATGGTGGCTGAACAGTGCAAACACAAGTCTTCGCAGTAACTGTATGAGATGAGGTACGTAAGTACACTTTAGGAAAAAGGGGAACCCCTCGTCGTGATAGTTTGATCCCTGTCTGTTTCACACAATGGAGTTATGGCCGCAGAAACGACAGAATAGGGGGGGGGGGATAACAGTGTTGGCGGAGAGAATGACACTTTTACGGCCACTCCCCCGGCCAGGCGGGCAGTAAACAGGGAAGGATTTGGCTGACGCGTCGTCAGGGGCCAGTGACCGACCCGCAGAGAAGCAGTGTGTACGCCCGGTGGGTGTGAGCGGACCGCCCCAGAGATAGGGTTAATAAGTCCAGGGCAGGTTGACGTCTCAGCCTTTGAGCCTCATGTTAGGTTGGGGTGAGAAATTAGACTCCTTCAAGAAGTAGAGACCTCCTTCGTCTCTTCTTCTTATAGAAGGAGAGTGTAGGTGTATAGGGTGCGTCAGTGGGGCTGGGAACTACCAGTAGGTGGCGTAAGCAAGGCCGGAAACCAATGGTGCCCCACAACGAGGCAGTGGAGAAACTGTCGCTATGGGGCTTTGGCGTAGCCCGCGCTCATCAGGTTGAGAAGGTATAAATAGGCGAGCAGATGGCTGTAGGAGTCTGGCTTCGGGGCCAGGGTGACACATACACCCCTCACAGCAGCAGTAATGTCGACCAGAAGGGAGGACTCTCCTCAACAAGCCAAGGTCAACTTTAGGACGGGGCGAACTCGTACACATGAGGGCGAGATCAGGGACAAACTCATGAGAACAAGCATGTGAAGACTTGGCTTGATGGACAAAGTCACGACACGAGATGGCTGACCGAGGGACGGGCCGCCGCAGCATCTGCGGTGGTGAGTTCCAGGACCTGGACCGACATGTGCGAGGCCAACACGAGGGATACCGTAAATGACCACACGTGTGCCCCTGCTGTCTGGAAGCAAGAATTACAGTGATTAGATAAAAAACATAGCCGGGTTCCATCCCGGTGATATCCCCAGAGGCCGGGAGGATCCTATCCTATGCTAAGAGTACAGTGAAGCCTTCGTGCTGGACGTCTATGGGCTACCACCCTGTATTTGGTATGAGACTGGAGACGAGACAGCTGCACGAGTCGGGGAACTGTGATGTTAGTTCCATAGACAGAACCCAGAGGGATTTCAAGCACCGCCAAAAGCTAAGCTATGCAAATGGCAGGGAAGTGGGCCACCTCAGCCTAGAACGATCAACATCCCTGGCAGGAAGGGGAGACCGGGGGAACATGAACCTCTGGGGGACGCAAGAAACCACCAGCCTGGAACGTGGCGGCCAGCTCATAGAGCACCCCTAGCCTAAGGCGCTCACCTCGTCATGCGAGGCAAGACTTGGATTCACCGGGAAGGAGGCACAGGAGGGTAAGCTCTCCGAGAACTGAAAGTCAGCTCCTGCCACAGCCGCTCATCTCACCGGCAACTCGGAACACGAAGGTGCAGGCAACGGTGGACTGGCTGTTGGCCCAGGGGGAGCCAGGACGGAGGGTCAAAGGACAAGAGGCAGCGACCAAGGGATGGGGTAGGACGTTCACCCATCCCACTCGTGCAGTACCCGGACCGCCCTCGGACGCGGAAGTGATTGAAATAACCTTATCCAAAGAAAAGTTGGAGAAACCGGGAGAGGAAGCTGCCAGTGGAGGGTCCTTCAAATGACCATCGGTCAGGGAGGCCGACGTCGAGGAGCCCACCTGGAAAAGAAAATATAAATGATATCGGCGCTCCCGAGTGCCGTCGGGGGCCACAGATACAAGCTCCGAGGCCACAGGGACAGAGTCAGACAGGAGCCAGTCGGAGAGTGACCGGGTGGTGTGGCCCAGCCGTCTAGACAGGAAGGAAAACAGCCCATTTGACTAATCAGAGTAGTAAACAATTCAGATACTGTATGTTCTGCTTTGCTATATCTATATTTCTGGTTGCCAAAGTAACATTAGTTGAAGAGAAACTGAAATTTGGCTATATTTTGGAGTTCCTTTTGATTACCATGGCAACCGAGTAACCAAGACAACCAAATTTGATGTTCCATCTGATAGAAATCATGGAATGCTTTGTTTTGCTGGTTCACTTGCTTTTCTATCTTGCATATAAAGAAAGATATGACCTAAATACTGTTTAGTTTGAAATTTGTTTGTCTCAGTGGTCTCCATGGTTTCCATGGAAACCAACCATTTCCTACATTCCATTCATAATTTTCTCAGCAAAACAGCCCATTTGACTAATCAGAGTTGTAAATCTGTCAGAAGAGGCATTTTCTATCTTGCTTTTCCAATATTTCTGGTAGTCATAGTATCATTAATTAAAGAGAAACTGACATTTGGCTATATTTTTGAGCTTATTTTGGTTACCATGGCAACCGAGTAACCAAGGCAACCAAATTTAATGTTCCATTTGATAGAACTCTTGGAATGCTTCGTTTTGATGGTTCATTTGCTTTTCTATCTTGCATATTAAGAAAAATATGACCCAAATACTGTTTAGTTTGAAATTTGTTTATCTTAGTGGTTTCCATGGAAACCAGCCATTTGCTACATTCCATACATAATTTTCTCTGCAAAACATCTCAATTGACTAATTAGAGTGGTCAACATATCAGGAATAGTATGTTCTGCTTTGCTATACCTTTATTTCCAGTTGCCATAGTGACATTAATTGAAGGAAAACTGAAATCTGGCTATATTTTGGAGTTCATTTTGGTTACCATGGCAACCGTGTAACCAAGATAACCAAATCTGATGTTCCATCTGATAGAACTCTTGGAATGCTTCATTTTGATGGTTCACTTGCTTTTCTATCTTGCATAACAAGAAAGATATGACCCAAATACTGTTTATTTTCAAATTGACTAATTATTGTGTGGTTTCCATGGAAACCAGCAATTTACTGTGTTCTAAATAAAGGAAAATTGACCAAAACACCCAATTCCACAAACTATTTGTATTTAGCTACAGTTTGGTGTTTTCAAACAATATATTTGAGCAACTGTAGATTTATGCTCAATTAGGACTACAACTCCCATGATGCAGCAGGGCCCAAAAATCCAAGATGGCCGCTATGCACATCCCCTATTGAAGTTACTGAAGGCCTGCCTCCATGACAAACATCTAAAACAATTAATAAATGGTATAACACGTCCAAATCTACATGGGGGCTCATGCATAGATTATATCATTACAAATAGTGAATTTATAAGCCAGAGCGGCATTACACAGGACTTAATATCGGACCATTTGCCAGTTTACGCACTGCGCAAAAAGCCGCGTACACGACACGAAACAAAAAGTAAATTAATAAGAAATTATAAAAAATTTGACCCCATCAACTTTGAACTCCTACTTATGCAGTATAGCTGGGATGAATTCTACAATATCTCTGACCCTGATGTGCTATGGGAAACAATATCTGTGCGTATAATGGAGATTCTAGAGGTGATGTGCCCTCTGGTCCGGAAAAATATTTTTGTAAATAAACCGAGATGGTTAACTGATGACTTACTTAAACTAATGGGAGATAGGAACTATTATACAACCTTGGCCAAACAAACATGTTCAGAATTTTACTTATCGCTTGCCAGATTTCTGCGGAACTCTTGTAATGCTAAAGTGGCCAAAGCCAAAGGGGATTTTATACAGAGGAAATTATATGAGACTAAAAATGACCCCAAAAAGTTTTGGCGTGAGATAGCTGATTTATTGACTCCCTCGAGTAATAAGGATTGCTACTATCCTCTTATGGATCCTGATACAAACTTAAAGTGTAACATAGGTGAAGAGAGTGACTTATTGAATGACTTTTATGCGACAATAAGCCTACAACTGTTTGGAACTACCAATGAGAGTACTATAGAGGATATGGGTATTATTGAAAGTACTCCTCAAAATGTGTCAGCTTCTTTCACTGAAATTGCATTTCAAGAGGTAAACCGAGAAATTGAAAAAGTAGATGTTACTAAGTCGAGTGGAATCAATGGCTTGCCATCGTTTATTTTGAAACATTCGTTATCCATACTCGCTCCTGAACTGACTCACATATTTAATAGCTCTGTTGATACAATGAAATTCCCACGAAAATGGGCTTCTGGTATCATTACCCCGATACCAAAATCAGGAGATTTATTAAAAGTCACTAATTGGCGCCCTATTGCTCTGGTGCCTCTACCGGGAAAAATCATGGAACACCTGATACATAAAAGGTTGCTGAACATTTTACTGGATAAACAATGTATCAGTAAATCGCAGAACGGTTTTATACCCGGTGGTTCGACCCAACGTGCAACTTATGTATTAACAAATGATATACTATTTGCGCTGAACAGAGGTGAATTAACGGGCCTAGTCTACATTGATATATCTAAAGCATTCGATTGTATCGACCATAATAGACTATTAGATAAGTTAAGTAATGATGGAATGCATGTTTCTATTATAACTTGGCTGCGTAGTTACCTAACACGAGAGCAATGCACTTATTTTAATAATAAGCAGTCTCTATACCAGAGAGTCACTACTGGAGTTCCCCAAGGCTCAGTCCTTGGACCGTTATTGTTTATTTACTATATGAATGATGTTGTTGAAGAGATACGTTATACCAAAATAATCATGTACGCTGACGACTGTGTCCTTTATATTTCCAAACGGAAAATGGTGGACATTCAGGAGTGCCTACAAGCTGATACAATCAGTTTTGGTGCTTGGTGTAAGAGAAACAGATTATGTATAAACATAAATAAAACAAAAACAATGCTAGTGGGAACTCGGTTCAAACTGAAACAACATGATAAACTAGAGATTTCTGTTGATGATAAGCCCCTAACCAGTGTAGAATCGTATGTTTACCTTGGTGTTACACTTGATGCAGAAATGAATCTCACACCGCATTTGACTAATCTTTATAATAGGGTACGTAGAAAGGTGTTTCAATTGAGTAAATTACGCAAATTTATAACAGAGTTTGCAGCTATACAGATTTATAAGCAAACTATCCTTCCTATAATGGACTACTGTGGCTACTTAGCCATGAGTGGTAATAAGAAGGACTTCATGCCGTTTCAGATATTGCAAAATAATGCGCTCAGAACTTGTATAGGGTATCCAAGGGCGAATGCATTTTCCCGTAAGGAAATGCATCAAAATTTCAAGTTAACAGGTATAAACCAGCGATGGGATTATCAACTTCTGCAAATGATGTTCCAGTTATCTAAAGATGAATCATTAATTAAAAAACATGCACGAGCAACTCGACAAGCACATTATGTTGAATTTAAGCAACCGAAGCTTATTAGTAGTAGATACAAAAGATCTCCCTATATACGTGGAACAATACTGTGGAATAACTTAAATCCAGAAATACAACATATTGTAAGTAAGTTAGAATTTAAAAGGATGACTACGGGAGATTATAAAGACTACATCGACGACTACCCATATAATGTTGTTCAGTAGAGCGGGTAGAAATTGTATAGTACATAAACTTCTCTGTGTGAATGGAACTCTGACTGAAAATTAGTCAGACTCAACACCTACTTTCTCGTTATGTCAGTACATATGAACTACAAATGAGAGTGATTAATTGTGCGGTATTTTGTTTCTAGACCTCCGTAGTCCCAGACTGAAACTTAGTCTCTGCACCAATTGATTGATAATTATGTTTTATCCTGTATCAATATACCAATAATGTATCTTTAATTCAAGTAGTGCCTGATGATGTATAAATATCGGCACTCTTGGAAGACCAGGACTTGTCCTGAAAGTTTGCTTAGGAATAAACAAAACAAAAACAAAAACAAAAAAAATTAGCTTGGTTCGTATTTCACTCTCGTTGTACAATTGACGGTGGCGCATTTCGAGCCGCTCCCTTATTTTGGACAAATATGGATTTTTTCGATGTAAAGGAAAACCTCTGGATCCAACCCCGATTGAGTACCCATATCGCCTAAACTATCTAAGATTCTGTTAGATACTACCAATGTCTCTGCAACCTTTGCGAAAAGTTGATAAAATACTCACTTTTAGAATGTCCCTTGGGGACAGAATCTGGACAAAACCAATCTTACCTATTGTTCGTAAAGTATTGCACAGCTGTGACGGCCATGACGTCAGTGGGGCGATTAGCCGAAGATAATTCAAGTATGGCACATTGCAAACACTTATTTCTATACAAAAGTCTCTACAAATTGTAAGTCCTTTTAAAGGTAGAATCTGTATTCAGACGCACTGTGCTTTTAAAACAGCCCCCATCAACAGACAGACCATGAATATTAGGCTGCTGCTGTCATTCTGAACACCAGAATACTCATACTTCAACCGTTATCATAGTAGGCCACTTGAGCTATAAATATCAAGTAATGTTTCATACGTCCAAAAACGGTATGGTAAGCCTGACAAACATTACAGGCTTGAAACAATGGTGATGCAAAGCCACTCTATGCTTCCATATTCATGGAGTCAAGTGGCAAAGGCTTATCCCCTGAGGTTCATGGATGACCTATATAATAGGAACAAACTCGAGTTGATGTTTGTCCGCTAGAAGCCCATAAAAATGCGGGCAGGCCTGTAATAGAACACCTTATTTGATCACTGACATAGCGGCACACTGCCGCAGCTTGGCAGAACCCGTGTTTGGTCAGCCGACAGCAGTGAACGACGTCCACTCCAGACAAGGGCCGCGTGGCTGAGTACTCTAACCTGTGGATGATGGATCCCCTATACAACTCCCCCACCCCCACCATCTCCACGGTCGTGATCAGAACAGGCACTGCGGGCTATCAGACCAGGATTGATGGTGTGAGGAGGTCGGCGGGGGCTGTTAGAATCGGTGTAATGTAATAAGGCCCGGTTTACTCACCCACTGTGACGTCCGGCAGCGCGTACCGCCGCCCCTCACCGACCATCATCGCCCGGCGCGTATTGATCCGCCATCTATTGACCACCAACACGTGGTCCAGGCACCGTGGAGCAGAGAGGTGTGACTACTGCCCTGAGCGGCGCGTGGCCACTGATATGTATGTACGCGTCTCCCTGTGGTGTGAGACTGAGGCTGGCCGCTTTCTATACACACACCCGCGTAGGTTGTATAAGGACGTGATGGTTTGTTCAGCATCACCACATCCCCCTGCCAATGGTATGCGTATGCGGCGTCCTCGTTGTCCTCAAAAAGTCAACAGTTATAACCATGTGCTATACGTCATGGATGAATGATTTCAGTCACTGCCTCCATATGGATCTTTAGTGCACCGTTATGGTAGAGTGGCCGTAGACCTTTATCTTCATGAATGCTCCCCGGTCGAGGTGTGCAGGTAAGCCGGTATGCACCAGTTTGTACTTAGTCCGTTCCCCCCTATTGCAGTAACACAGGTGCGTTTACCTGAAGGAGTTATTGTGACTGCCGCCATGCAGCGCCATGGCGTCTCTTGACATTAGCACGTACGATTGTTCAAAGGTGGTGACTTTAGGGGGCAGAAGGTACCTGACAGAACCACCTCCAGGATAGGTATACACTGCCGATAATACCCATCTGCTGCACATGCCTACTGCTCTGCCGCCCAAACGTGGACATGGGAATATGTTAGATAAGCGCTCACAATCATTTTACAGTGATTCCCCATACAAGTGGCTCTCTCTGCTGTGAGAGCCAATTGAACAATGATTAAAACAATCAATGATTTAATTGAAATTCCTTCCCTCGGACATTGACGTCTAACCCAGGCGAGGGCTCACAACGACGGCTTTCTCCATGCATACCGGCACAATCCCTAGTCTAAAACTGGTAAAAGGCCTGTGACAAGACCACTGAGTCACGTGTCCAAAGATATGTTTGAATGAGGTTAGGCAAATTTAATTATTACAATCACAATGTATTTCAATTTAAACTGATCTGTCAAATCTGCCGGTTTGTATTTAGATTTTAGGATTCTATCCAGTTAATACAGGATACACTGCATCCGTTTTAACTGTAAAAAATGGCTGCTATTCCATGAGACGTGTCTGACATACAAATGCAGGAACTGTCTCATTAGAACATAATAATGTCTCATTAGCATGCAAAACATGTAGGTCATTGCCATTTAGCACGTATTGCACCGGAGGGGCAGAATGTGGCAGTGTAATAATATGCAGCTCCTCTACCCCGATACCCTGGGCCCATTACCTGCCGCAGATACCTCCACCCAGCACTGGGTGCCCCGCTCCCGGCCGACGACCCTCTATCATTACTGGAGGAGTGGCGCCCGGACCGAACTGCCTGGGTGAAGGCCGTTCCTCCGGTGGGTATATTTACCCCGGTCTGCCTCCAGCACTCGACCAACCTGAGTGCCAATTGCCCCCATTGCAGATATCAATCTGTTTGCTGCAATCTAAAACTCAGATTTTGGGTATGAGATTCCACTCAGAGCCTCATGCTGTTTAGGAGTGAAAATGCACACGTTTAAGGCACCAGAAATCCGAGGGAAAGTTTATCTAGGATGTGTACGGAGCAGTTGCCTTATTATAGCCGGCTCCTGCCGTGAGGTACTCCCGTCCCTGCTGTGTATCTTGGCCGGCCCAAGTGGCCGGTGACTGGACAAATCGGCCAGGCCGGGTTTCCCATCAGACCAGACAAGCTAACCCTCTTCTGACCAGCCCCTACCTCCTGCCCCTCGATCGATATTCAGCCGGGTTTTGTCAATGGGGGGTCGTCCAGACAGAATCCCGTCTCCCAGGCGGGGTGCCCGGTCCTCCCAGAAAGGTGTCTCTCAACCGTCTTCGCCTGACTCAAATCCCCAACTCCAACTACTCATTGCAATCACACAGTTTAAGACGCCTACGTCAGAATGAAGCCACTTTAAAGGACGGCTTCTGGGAATCAAGCGCTGATCTTTACCTTTGACAGGTTCCGTTGAGGTGTCTACTGGAATAAAATGGGAGATTTCTCTAAAGAGTCAGGGTGTGGCCTAGCGTGATAATGCAGACACTTATTCAGTAGAAATAAATAGAATCTTCTTCAAACACCTTACATCGCATGAATGCTTTCTAAAAAGGTCTTCTATCCCAAGGCACCATCCTCTTTCATCCTTTATCCCGCCTCTTCAAATACCGCCCTTTGGCTATATATATATGTCAGTCTTGGTATAAAACATCACACTTTAAACGGGATCTTGCTAAGAATCTCACCTAACATCTTCAACACTTTTAATGCCATCGTCCACAGTTCACAGTGTAGGATGTGCAGGATATGACGTGCATGGTGGAAGAAATAATATAGACATCAGTTGTTTCTTTACTAATTCTGTTGAAACTGAGAGACTAATACACAGTTTTTGGATAGAAGTATCCTTTTTGGCTGCATAAAGAAGATGCCTTTTAATAATATATCTGGTTTTAAGTAGGTCATTCAGTAGTTACTGAGAGGTTATGTAATTTGATGGCCAGGCTAAACGAGCAAGGTTCAACGATATAATGCACTGTCATTTTCATGTTCAAGAAGGGCAGAAGTGATAAATTGTGTCAGTAATGAAATTTTTTTTGCTTTATTTTCTCCAGAATAAGCGGTTCCATTATTTTCCCTCTCGGTCATCACAAGCCATGCCGACTGGGTTCATGACTCATACATCAAGGAGCTCATCATATTGTAATAGGGGCTATTTCCTAACATCAGAGGAACATAAAACCACAACCGTCAAAACAGATTAGGCATATAGCAAGTAATTGTGCTGAAGTAAAAGGAATAAAAAAACGTGTGCAAGAATATCGCTATAGTAACTACCCTACAAAATGTAAATAACGATGTAGTCAGAAGCAAGTAAATATACGTTTCATGTTACAATTAAATTGTTTTTGACGAAAGTAAATGTTTCCTGGAGTTGTTTTTTAGTATTTGTTTCTTTTTGGGGGGTACTTTTTGGTTAATCCCATTTAATGTGGATAAAATGGACCTGTCCATTATCATGTCACGGAAACATAATCCTCATGAATCATTTAGCTCTGCTTCTGATGAAAGAGACGAATGGGTTGTATCAGTATTTTCGGAGTATAGGTGGTAAATCTTGCCATAAGGGATTTGCCATCAGTCCGTCGCGTTTTATCTCTCCTCAAATCCCCTTGCCGTCCCACCCGGCGTCACGCCAACCCCCACTTTCATGGCTGCTTTGTTATGTCATATCCCGCCTCACAGAGCGTGCCAGCGGGCGGCCAACCGTGCAGTGGTCTGTCAGAGACGGGGATAGAGCTGGGCACAGGGGTGTGAAAAGGTTTATAGAAAAGTGCCCTATGCCCAGTGGGACTTTTATTGTTCTTTGCTTTTGAACCTTAAGTTTCCAAAACAACAATCCAAGTTGAAAATAAGTAAAGTTCTGTCTGAGTCATTCTCATAAAGTCTACGGGTGCCCTTTTTCAGACACAGTCACAGTAGCCTGAGTACTTGGCATCAAGCTGTTTTGATGAAATGGGAGTGGGGAGGAGGATTTGTGCAATAATTCCACCGATGAATAGAGTTATGAAGAAGCAGGACTGGAGACAGTAGCAGCAGCTGCTCATTGGGACTGTTAGCTGCTCACTTTGACATTCATGGGTCTTGTAGTGAGCGGGGCAACACGCAAATGTGCATGATATTCATAGCCTGCCCTCTTGATCAACAACATATAACTTGTTTGTTTGTTGGGGTAGTTTAACGTCTGGCCAACCACACAGGGTTCTTTCCAGGCTGCACAAGATGATGCTTTTCAACTGTGGGTGATCTTATCTATGATATGGTTTAGTAGAAACCCGCCACCGGGTTTAATACACTACTCTTTTCGAGGAGTGAAAAAGGGCCTTTTATGTGCAATGTCCCATAGAAAGGACACCACACACCCGGCATTTGATTACTCTGTTGCGAGCATGTGGACAATGTCAAACAGAAAAGATACGATTATAGGTGTAAAGGCAAGGTGTCCGTGTTGGTTTACATTCAATTTGATCGATCCTCTGCATCCTTTTGAAACCGAAGTTGATACCAGGAATAGGCACATGTATGTAAATACATTTTCAGTATCAATTAATCTTGAATATGCATTTTCTGTTTATAATTAGATATATCTCGAATACACCCCAACCCCTTCCGGTTTTATCCTTTTGGACCCGATTTTATAGATATTAAGCCTATGTTGGAAGTGCAGCAACACCATAATATACAGTTATATGAATAGGATATTGCCATGGGTGCAAGTCCTGGTATGACTGCCCCCACCGAATGCCCAAAGTTGTCTAATAGGATCCACAGTTGAAACAGCCTATGGAATTGTAATAAGGTGATACGGCCGTTTTAATACATTGCAAAATGGTTCTTCAGTGTCGCTGTGATATGCTGTGATGTGGGGGGAAATTAACTACACTCTATAAATTACCCCCCACCCCACCCCCACCACCACCACCACGCCCTCGGGGACCAACATGTGAGACCGGCGTCAGCGGACAAACACGAGGGCTCTCACTATTGCAGTACTGACAGCAAATTCGTCATATTTATTTCCCAATGACAGGATCGTTATGTGTCAGATATCATTGGTTAGAAAATCAAATGTTATATACACTGATACAAATTTGACACTGAGGCACTGAGGCTATTTATGAACCAACCACACTAGCATACCTGCCTCGGATGCAAGCGTCAGTCGCCCTTTCACCTGATCTTCCCCTCTTATTTAAGTTGCCTTGAGAACAACTAAAGTCAAATTCCGGGGAATAAAATTAATTTGGATGAAACATGCCACCCCCAAAATAATTCTTTCCAATTGCAAATTATGTTTATCACTATTTAAGGCGTGCAGGCCAATTTCAAATCCTTCTTGGAGTAATAAGTTTATTCCAATTTGTTGATAACCTGGAATTATTCTACTTTTTCGGGGAACCCGTGATTTGGTTATCATGACTCCCATGCCGCACGTGATCGTTGATTATTCCCGCCGTGGAGGAAATTGGCCCACTGTTCAGAAATTATAAGCAGGGCTAACTAGGGGGAGCCATCTTTAGGGTGGGAAAGCATATAACCATTCCTGGTATATATTATGTGGTGGCGAGGGGCCATTCATTTTCCAACCTGTCGTCATTTCTTACGACCCTCCACTCCTCCTGTTCCTCTTTTTCACGATCCTCTTTTCACTTTCACGTTATTTCATCCATACAGACAGGGGAATTTTCGCTCCAATGTGAAAGGAAGCCTTCCAGCGCACGTCCAATCTTGAAACTGCGGGGCAATAGCTGTATTTATTACCCAAAAATTCAAATGTAATTTTGAAATAGATTAAATAGTAGACAGGAAGCCGTACAAAACACCAGCTGTCGTTTTTCCAAATGAAAGTTGGAGAGTGGTAGCGATCAGGTGCAACTCTTCAGGTAAACTGTAGAATGCATTGTAAATGGTGGCGAGCGTACATCTCTACAGATAATCTTTAAAATGCTGTAAAACAAATTGGCAAGTGGCAGCGACCGGCTACATTAGACGCAGATAATCTGTAAATGCTTTAAACCATGATGACAATTGGCAGCAATCAGAAACATCTTTTGACGTAATCCGTGGACTGCATTAAATCACACAGACAAGTATAGTAGTACGTCTGTACAGATTATCTCTAAATGTGTAAAACACATTGCCATTTGGCAGCGATCAGACACATCTTTACAGATTATCTGTAAAATGTTGTAACAGGTTGATAAATGGTGTAAATCAGGTACAAATATGTAAAGTGAACGTAGACAAGTGTTGGTAATAAGGCACATCTCTCAAGATAATCTGTAGAATGTCTTAAAGGTAATCTAGATTTGGTAGTTGCTACCTCAATAAAATATTTATGATCTTTGTTTTATTCCAGAGTTTCATCACGGCAGTCACATAAACTATTGCTAGTTACCTGAGAGTTCGACATAAAAACTTCATTACAAAAACATGAACAATAGATGAATGTTGGTGGTATTTGACCAGAGTTCATCTAATGTCAATGGGTGGGCAGATGGTCACAAAAGTTATCAGACCGCGTACCACCTGCCAGGTGTCTTAGGAGATGACTTGTCAATTGGACTGTACAGAAAAGCTGACACATTGATAGCGGGATTACAATTTGTCTGAATGTCAGACCAGGTTCCATAACAATTTGTCTGAAACTCTGGCCAGGTTGTAAAGGTTATTGTCAAGTTGTTTCCTGTATCATTATTGCTACATGCATAGTGTGTGATGGCGAGTCAGCAAATAGATTAGATACATTAGATATGTAACAAGCTAATGAAAATAAATTATGGCGAGTCAACAAATAGATTAGATACATTAGATATGTAACAAGCTAATGAAAATAAATTATGCAATAAGTAACATCGAACACCGTCTGAATTAAGGTTTAGTTTATTTGAATTTGTGTAAATATATGTATTAAAGGAACTTCTTTTTACGTAAGTTCATTGAGCCGTTGTTTTATTGTTAATTTTGGACAAAAACAAGCTTTTACTGACTAAGTAATCCATACATATTATAATGAAAACACTCACAAGTAAATTCCATAGATATCTAAATGTACTTTAGTAGGAATTCATCAAGTTTATATATAATCAAAAAGAAATCATCCATGCCATCACCAAACATTTGAATAGAAACAGGTACCGTTCTGATAATCTAAGAATGTTAAAAACAATCCATTAACTTAACATGAGTTTTCTTTTCTGGGATGAATGTTTTGTGTGGCCAAGAACCTTCATTAATCACACAGGAAATGGCATGCGAGCTTAATGGGGCCAGATCAAGTGGTCAAAAAAGGTTCACGAAGAAAAGAAATAGTTTGACGAATCTACGCAAATTAGGAAAAGTTTGAAAAGCCAAACTTGCAGATGGAATGTCATGACCTGGCATATGGAGCGTCCCAGATACTTTACGAACTACTTTCGATTGTCTACCCTTTGAGGAAAGTTTCCTATACGGGAATAGCTTACTTCACTTGAGAATCAACCAGAGAGAGTTGAGCATTCAAGTCATAAACGTTGAGCGATCAAACTATTTGAATTCTGAAAACGTGTAAGTGGTTTTTTTTTTTCAAACAAAAGCGTAAAATATTAATAGCTATTTCTATGAAAAAAAAATCATTAACATCAATCTTAATTCCTTGTATTACTTTACCTCAGTATTTCTTTTATCAGATTTTGTCCCTTGCCGTTTGGCGACGCAAACATTGCAAACACTGGCGGAAGGTGGTCAAATGGATCTTTATGCGATGTCCCTCACTAGATTGCTCTATACAAGGCATTTTTAGACTCGCCGACGATATATGAAGGAATCTTTCAACTCACCAGCTCATCTAGTTGCATCGGACGACATAACGCTGATATAGTCCAAGTGGAAAATCTGAAAGGTAAGAGACATAATTAAAACATCTTGCAATTTGAGAGGAACTTTAACAACATCTCAATTATTCCAATTAACAGGTGATGGGGATAAAAAGGAATCAGCAACTTTCAGCTTCAGGGCAGGTGAAACCTCTGCAGTCACATTAGAATTTCATTATAAGAAGTTGCACGCACTTTCAGGCCAGGATTGTTTGACATGAACTCGAAGCACTATCTTGGTGCTACACTGGATCTTCGCGGAAAGATATTTTTGGACATTTTGATCTTCCATTTGGTTATAATCATTTGACATGATGACACACGAGTGCTAGGCCAATTTATCATATCGAAACGGAATTACAATAAGATATCTTTCTCCAACTCTACCCCATAACAGAATTTTTGCCACATAAATATTCCACACTAAAGAGTAGTTATGGCTCCCTCTGTTTTTGCCAGAGCAGATAGCTATTAAAGTGGCCAGTAACGGTGGCATCCACGGCCATTCATCAAAGCCGCTTTGGCTTATCGGCCAAGACGTCATAATCTCTTCTCAGAGACGTGGGCGGCCAGAAAAGTTCCTTTAGTTTGTTTGCAATGCCACACACTGAAAAGCGCTAATAATTGAAATAGACGTTGACCCCAGCTTAAATGGTTTCTGATTAAGCCTGCCCGGACATTTCTACCAAACACTAAAACCTTAGAAAATAATGTCTTATTTCAACCATAGACTATATCTTGACAGTCTGTGTTTCATCGAACGAGAAGTTATAATTACTTACACAAGAAAAAATAATCCCTGACATTGAGTTTCCGTGCGTGACCCGAGGTCAGGACGTTCACATAGTTATGTCTCTGATTGCTTGTTGCCGTCGGCCATGTAGACATGGCTTCAAAGAGCACGTCAAGCAGCGGAAAGACGCATCGATGAGGGATGGGGAGGAGGTAAACACAAAAAGGACGGACAGTCCCTTATGGAGTCATCACTCTTTTACCTCCTGCGTGGGCTACGTGACTATCATGATCGTGTATAGGTCTTATGACGGACAGTCCCTTATGAGGCTATTGCTCCTTTACCTCTTGCCTACAACATGACTATCATATGTATATGTCTTATGACAGAAAGTCCCTTATGAGGCCATTGCTCCTTTACCTCTTGCCTATGACATGACTATCATATGTATAGGTCTTATCACAGAAAGTCCCTTATGAGGCCATTGCTCCTTTACCTCCTGCCTACAATGTGACTATCATATGTATAGGTCTTATCACGGAAAGTCCCTTATGAGACCATTGCTCCTTTACCTCCTGCCTACAATGTGACTATCATGTGTATAGGTCTTATCACGGAAAGTCCCTTATGAGGCCATTGCTCCTTTACCTCCTGCCTACAATGTGACTATCATGTGTATAGGTCTTATCACGGAAAGTCCCTTATGAGGCCATTGCTCCTTTACCTCCTGCCTACAACGTGACCATCATGTGTATAGGTCTTATGATGGAAAGTCCCTGATGAGGCCATTTCTACTTTACCTCCTGCCTATCATGTGTATATTGTTTGTTTGTTGGGGTAGTTTAACATCCAGCCAATCCCTCAGGGTTCTTTCCAGACAGCACAAGGTAATGATTTTCAGCTAGTTTTACGCCACATGGGCGGTGACCAAATCTATGAGATGAGATTTCTATTTGTAGCACTGGGACTCAATGCCCTCTTTATAGCACTGCCTCACTGAGATGTCATCTCACAGGCCAACATGATACCCCACCCAGTCACAGTATACCGACACCAGGCTGACCAGTCATGTTTTGTGGTTCTTACTTCATGTGGAGTGCCAGGCAAGCAGTAACCACTGCCATTGTGAAATGCCAGGGTTAGAGGCCATGACCTCCCAGACTTGAAGCAGGCACTCTACCAACTGAACTCATTAGTCTGGTTTTACCATTTGTCACCTTTTACAATCAGCTAGGGGATACTAGGAACCTATTCTTTCCAGGAAGTTCCCGGAGGAACCCCCACCCCAGGTCCCCAAAGGGGTATCATATTATGTATAGGTCTTATGATGGTCAGTCCCTTATGAGGTCGTCACTAAACTTCTAAACTTAACTAATGCCCTTTCCCACTGGGTACAGTGAGGGAAGCAAAGTGAAGTGAAGCGAACCACACCGACATGATGTACATTCCTTAATATGGCCCTTTCACATTACCACCTCTGATCAGCAAATGATGGAAGGATCCATATATACTAACAACAGGGATTCATATACTAATGATAGGGCTTCGTATAAGTAGACTCACAATATGGTTTGGTTTGTTTCTGTACCCTTAAGACAGCATTCAAGAAGCAAACTGAACTGAACCATATCATAGAGTTCTGGTCCATATGTATTCTAGAATTCGGTTCTAATGCCCTATCATGCACATTCTAGAATGCTACAGTGTTCAGATACACATTAGGAAGCATATTGGAGCGATCTGATGTGCATTCTATCGTGTAGTCTGAAAGGCGTATTATACTTCAGGTCTAATTCATACTTAGGTATGGGAGCTTCCTTTATGGATAAACACATCAAGAGGGATGGGGGGGGGGGGTATTGCAGTGGCATACGTTCCTGTACGAATCTATTGTCATTTGAGCCTAAGGGAGTGGTTGGAGGTCTGATTTCTTTTTAAATGTGCTTACGTACTTAAAAGAAGATCCCTACTTCCTTTGTATCATAACTACTAAATCTCGTTAAAATAAAGCCTAACTGTTGTGGGTGCCTGATTTAGAGAATCTGAAATATAGTTGTTATTATTCACTTCCCAATTTTGTTGGTTCAGGCTATAAAGTTATCGGACAGGTCAATACCATAGTTGTCACCTTACAAATAGTTTTATGCAGTATTCAGAGATTCCGGAATCAACGAGATCCAAGTTGCCAATACCAGACATCTATGGGTTTTGTCGGGCCCCACAAGCTGGCAGCCCCGAGAGGTGCACGTTAGGATGACCCGTCTGGGCATAGGGCACTGTGAGGATATTACTAGCCATCGACCAACACACGCTTCCTGTATTCCCAGTCCTCAACCCTTCAGCCAGGGGCAGGCCTTACAAACTGGGCTAGCACTGAGCTACGTATAGGGCGGCAGCCTATCGAAAAAAATATCAGTTTCCGTGCACGATTTCTGTTTCACTCAGTAAGCAAGGACAAAGGCCATACCCGATCTTAGCCACAGTGAAAAATACCGTTGGTGGAAGAATGACCTCTCTATAGGTCGCTTTTGCCATCAGAATTCCCATTTTATACGCAAGGGTGGACATAATGAACAGCTAAATATATTCAATGTTGCCTGTATGCGTACCAATTTATACAATGTGTGAATAATATGGCTCAATGCGATGGTCAAGGAACATACAAGGCAAAAGAAATCACCTGCCATGCCCAACTTACAATACGTTTCACAATCACACTATTTTCACTGCTAAATATATTTTTCTTGTGTGGCCTCTGAAAAAGACCAGCAGTGAAAATAGTGTAATTGTGAAAAATTGTATTGTAAGTTGGGCATGGCAGGTGGTGATTTCTTTTTGGCAAAATATCACAATCACACACTATATTATAGTGTGTTATCGTGATATTTTTGCTAAAGTCCGTCACAGTTTGGAGGCGATAATCAGATGTTCTAGGAAATGTCAGGCCACGAGGGGCCGGGAGACATGCTTAACCTTTACAACTAGCCCCTGCATGGTCACCGCCTCCCACACCCCAATCACAATAATGTATTTCAACCAGATTAAAGACCTTTGGTTTCATCCAGATAATGGTAGGAATACAGTAATATGAAATGCTATGTTGTGGCCAACAAAGATCGAATATATTTTAGTTAAGCAATTTCTATCTAAACTGTTACCCTATACAGTTGAATTAATTATCCCAAACCTTCGTAATTTCACAAAAGTTTTCCTTAGAAAGAATCGCAAAACTTTGGACAGGAGATAACTAAAACTCTGTATTTTATACTCATTTTATCCTCATGCTCTCTCTTTCAAAGTAATCTTTCAGGGACTAGTTTTTATAAATCAATATAAATTATAAATGTAACGGACATCCTGTTTTTGTTTTGCAAACAAGAGTTCCAGTCTCCCCTGCACAAATTAGTGGCAGTGCCTCAGGGCTAGGAAACCATTGGTCGATTTTCAGCACGGCACAGAAATTATGCCTTGATGAATCAAAATGTTAGTTATTACTGTTACTTAAGAAAGCTGTAGGGTTCTCAATATTTTTCCCTTGGCGTCTTTGAACCATCAGAGATGTTCAGCACCCGGGGTCAGCAACGAGGTGATTGTTTTCACAGTCGGGACACTTCACGAGGACAACTCCCTTCTAATAATGCAGTAGCGGGGGTTATCAGGAGGGCACAGACCTTCTCTCAGGGCCTTTCCTGACGAACTACTGGGGATATACGAAAGCCTACACTTTTTGGTGAGTGAGTTTTGGGTGTTTTACGCCGTACCGACAGCCAGGGTCATTTTCACAGCAAAAACCAGTTGGGACAAATTCTGTCTTTGGTGATCGAATCTATGAGATGAAGGTGACAGAGCGGGCAAACAGCAAGGGATCAAAACCCAGTGATCATTTTTGCTCTACCTCATCCCTTGGTGAACCAAGCACTGACCGGGAATTGAACCCAAGAACCACTTGGTCAGTGCAGGGTCCCCCCTATCGTCGCCTTGTACGATCAGCAGGGGCTACTGAGGGCCTATTCTTACCCGGACCCCCACAGGGCACTTTTTGGTGGTGATTTGTTGTAGCCCAGAGTATAAAAGCTAAAAATGGGACTACAAAGTCAACAATGGGTTCCTGTATTTTTGTTTATGATAATAATCAATGACAGATAGAAACCGTGTCATACTTATATTTCTGATGGGATAAGAATATGAACCACACAGGTGTGGCAGCCTTTAAACCCAAACTATTACAATGTTCTGTCTGACAAGCACAAGAACACTTTGTAATTGATTCTTCTGATATGAAATAAGTATATGGGACGCTGCTTTTATGGGGCTAAAATACAACCCATTATGATGAAATAACTAGTTGATTCCAACCATACAGAAGAAATGTTTCTTAATACAAAATAACAGGGATCTAAGTATACAATATTGCACTGCACTCAATTACACCATGCGTTGAGCAGAACAAACACATTACACCGAAAAAATAAAACGATTAAACTCAAGCAAAAATATATAAATATTAATGTTTGTAATTGAGGCTCCAAACGATAACCTGGTTTTAAAACACCAACTCTATTGTTGATGCTATTACTTTAACAAAAATGTCTTTGAATTTATCAAGTGGTTACATGTAAAAGCCGTAGTTTATGTAAACTTTATGCAAAATCAATTCAGATAGGGCGGAGTTCTATAAAGCAATTAAGTGTACTACAATAAAACTTACAAAAAGGGCAGTAGCGTCTCTCCTCACGATAAGACCAGATTAAGGTCAATTTTAAAATGACAAACTGGTTTAATTGGGTCACTTATGATCAAAATAACACCGATAATCCCTACCCCATTAGTCAATTCATAAAACAACCAAAGATTGCCACTATACTGCAGTGAATGAACCACATCATATACCATTGACACTTTTTACAAACTTTTAAAATGAAATCCTCACATGCCATGTAATTGGTAAATAGCATGATTGGTTTGTATTACCAACAAACTAGGCCAAGTCAGTGCTAGCCGATATGCCCGGCAGACAATCTACACGGTAAAAAGGCAAGGCAAAGTTCCCCTTCTCCAGGGACATCATTAACAGCCGGAACCCATGGAGGCAGGCAGTGCTCTCGTCCACCCAACACTGATTGTATGCACCTCCTTTGCTAAAGACTCCCAATATTTTCAGCGATTCGTTGGTCGGCACAGAATAGTCGATTTGCTAGAAGATGCTCCTTTATACATTTCTGCTTTATATAACCCCAACATCATTGCAAAATGTAACGTTGATAGGTAAGGTGCAAAGGTTTTTGTGAATCGATAAACGTAAACTACATTCGTTGATTTATCATTAATATATATAGAAGATATCTGCAAAATAGCGTATGAAAGCCACTGCCGCCTTGGCTAGTTAGCAATTGGCCTATTGCCAGAACTCTGTATTTGTGGCGGGCTCCCGCTCTGTAGACGGTGAGTTGCCAAACACTCACACAAGGTTCCCCAAGCTCCCCGAACATATATACGTTGGTGTGTTTATTCGTTGGATTGTCGACTGACTGCGAACAAAGCACTAACTGATAACCTCGGCAATAAAGTATTTCAGCTGAATATTATTACTTATAGAAATGTCCATAAATATAGACAAGACGAGGAAAACCCCCATTCTCTTGTAAGATGATTGTACTGCTGACTTTAGAAGTACTATAGAATGCTAAAGCTCAGTTCACTTATTTCAGGTTAGCACCGAGGCTCGACGTAAGCCAAGGATTGTGACAATACATGTGAACTGTCGTGCCATAGTATCCACTTATGTACATGCACGTAGAATAAGGTTTAGAGTTTTCCTTTTACATGTTTTAACTTTGCAGTGCTTCCAAATACATTTGAACGGGGACAATATCTTACATTATCTTCACACTAGCTAATAAAGTGTTGCCTATATATAGGAGCTTTGATAAGTGATTACTTGACAACTAAACAAGAAATGCATAGTGTCCGCGGAAAAAAACGATCGGATCCGTCACTCTGCGGCGAATCACCTTGCGCAGAGCATTGAAGGTGCAGAGTGGTCCGTCATCATGACGACGTCCGTCGCCGTGACGACGCCCAAGACGACTTTTAACCAATCAGAGTTCAGATAACAACTTGATTTGGGGAATTTGTTCTCTGCTGATAGCTGCAATAACTTTTAACCAATCAGAATTCTGATAACTACTGGCTTTTGGGAAGTTGTTCTCTGCTGATAGCTGAAAACTAAACTGCAACAGGAAAAGGACTATGGCCTTCAGCAAACGAGGCTCTGACCTCTGTGAGACCTAAATATTGACATAAAACTACTAATTACTAATGCTTACTATCATTGGGAAAATCATTCTAAGATACAAATATATTCTAAAGGTATAATAAATTGTATATATTATACGTAATTGTAGCACTAATGTATTTTCTTAGTCCTTAATGCACAGTCTAATATTCAGTGATGTGAGGCCTGAAAGTTTCCCTCCTCCATGAATTTTGGACAGGGGGTAAAGCGATCACGTCGCTACGCTCCGTTGAGCCTTCGGCGCGGATCGCTTTAAAAAAGTGACCTTTTGGGATATTTCTAAATCGGTAAAATGGTCCTGCAGAATCGATTGATGTTCTCTTTCCCGTGTACCTCCCTAAAGGCACTCAACCCTAATGAAGCACACCTTTCCCTGACACCGCTGGTCCCCATTCTGAGACAACACCTTTCCCCAATGGACCTTCTCGGGCACCGGCGATCAGCGGCAGGTTGGCCCGGTACATCGCCACTAGGGGGCGTAGACGGCGGGACGACGAGCGGCGGGCAGGGCGGTTCCGGTGCGGGGAGGCAGGGGGCCTCTCAGGAGACGACCGGTCACTTAGTTGAGTGCTCCGGGGGCGGGCACAGAATAGTGATAAGGGAAAAACACATTAAACCTAAGGTGACTATGGGCACGAGGCACGATAGGGGACCCCCCGCCTAAGATCCTCTTCTCTTGGAATAAAGTAGTTTACGAACTAGGTCTATATTTACATCATGACCGGAAATGGGATTAAACTTCCCCATTATTTTTGTTCTCTTGAAATTCGATATCTGCTCAATGGATGCCATGGCAAGGACATATGAATTAAATCCCATATCATTTGAAGGCTTATCAAGTTATGGAAGTAACGTTTTCGAAGCAATGCTCCAAACGTGTTAACTAAACAGGATGGAAGGGGTTTAGGTGAGGCAATTGCACCTAAAGAAAATAAATATCAGGTGGTTTTATTACTAATCGATGAAGTACAGCAAAATAAATTCTCCCAACTCCCTTTGATATGACAACTTGTGTTAGTCTAAAAATACAAAGTTTGATGAAACCTCACAACTGGTCTGCCTGTAACTGAAATGACCCAAATAACTGACGAGGAGGCATGCCTTAGTGGTAAACTATACCCACCTTCTGCTAGCTACCGGGGACCGGATCTAGTGTCAGTACACACAGGTATAAAGTCCACAGAGAGCTAGACTGACTTTCGATGGTTTACGAGCTTGTATAGGTGACTCGGGGAGGTACCTCTGCTTCCGAGTGAAGCTCTGCTTAAGTGAGTTGTACGCGAGTACACTAACGAGATAAGACCCTACTTCTGGATATTCGATTGTGTGCGCAGATCTATTGCTAGGAAGACAGGTGTCTTCCATCTGGGTGAAACATTCCCTGTGCGAAATAATTTCTAGAGAATTCTTAGATGGCTATGTAAACGTATATTCAGATACTCGGGAATATGAATATTGGTTTAGTATCAATCTTATAGGAACGAAGCTATACAGACTAATCTCAGTGGAATATTTCTCGGGAAATTGTTTGTTCGTTTGTTGGGGTAGTTTAACGTCCGGCCAACCCTTATGGGTTCTTTCCAGACTGCACAAGGTAATACTTTTCAGCTTATTTTATGCCACAAGGGCAGTGACCGAATATATGATATGGTTTAGGAGAAACTTTCTGGGAAAACCCAATAATAATCTGGATTCGAATTTGTTGCCATGGGCGATTGAGACGTTACCACTGGCAGTATCGGGATTTGAAATCAAATATAGCAGCATGTTGTTTCTCTATCACGTAGCTTCATGTTTCCTAGAAGACCACCCTGTCCAACTGAACCCATGGATGTAAGAGAGGTCGTAGGTCAAATATACTGCTAACGATAATGTGGGCATTTTGGCACATTTGGCGCATGGATCACAGATGCATTTAATCTTTTACACTTTTTAAGGACCAACTACATACGCCAGCTATTATTGCGACAATTAGATTAATGGACATAAATAATTCCCGACAATCGGACATTACCTTTACGTTCATTTTACATTCTTACATCGTACATTTTACATGTTCAAGTAGACTGCAAAACTGGAAAAAATAATGTGCATGATATCATTATATGTTTCGAAGAATACAAATTGGCTTATTGTGGGGTTCTGCTCAGGCTCATAAATGGGGGAGTGGATCACCCTGAGCCACATTTCCAACTATGCCCCCCCCCCCCCCCCCCGTGTGCTTAACAGACAAATAACTTTCACATTAGTTACACTCGGGTTGTGTGCACATCTAGTGATTTTCTTTTTATTCACCATAAAGATTTGATCTATTCCTGATATGATTTCATACAATTGAAGAAGGTGCCCCGCGCGCTTGGTTTACAGTAAAAAAATATTATACTGACAGCGTTTTTACAAATGGTTCCTGAATTCGTCCACTGGTACGATTAGGCCTAATACCCAAACGCTTCTGCACTCACCCTGTGGGCTTGTGCTGAACTATTTGGTATCACCAACTCGTATTCTGCAGCATACCATCATCATAGCTAGAAGTTTCTCTCTCAGAATTAATGTTATGGCTTCTAGAATCTAATGTTTTGGTTCAAAGTGTTTAGCATAACTATTCTGAATTTAGTTACTCGCGCTAAAAGCATCATATAGGATATTAAATACATCATATACATGAAGCAGCAGTATCTCATTAGAGTGTAGGTTCTTTGACAAATGTGCCTACCAAGCCTATTAGTGGTGGGAACTTTCTTTATGCAAAAGAGCAAAAGAGCTACTTCTAACGGCAAGTTTGTTATTATGTTCTCACCAAGTCTTTTTCGTTGCATGCACTACATTCCGAAGGTGTGGGTTACGCAGAAGGAGGAGGGGCATGGCTTAGCCGATCCGTCTCTTCTAAGCAAGAGGCACCACAATGTGGTTTCAAGTAAAAGAAAAGAAGAAAAACGCGCCGAAGCCTTGGCAATCAAGTTTGGACTACAGTTAGATTGATTAGCTTGATTACAATTTGATCCCAAATAAATTATCCCGCGGTTAGTTGCCATGCAAGTTTCATATATTATGTCCATAAATTGACAATATTAATGAACACTGAACAGACTTTCATGAAACCCCTTTCAGACTACACGGTTCAAAGTGCATTAATTCGCATACCAGCTTGTGTATGAAAAATAGAACATTCTAGAATACGCATTAATGAGCTTTAGAACCGAACTCTAGAATTCGCATATGGACCAGTACTCCAGAAAACGTTTCGGTTCGGTTCGGTTCACTTCTCAATGTGTGTGTGAAAGATACAAAAGTGAAGCGAACCGTATTCTTAGCATAAGAATTGAGGAAGTCATTATACGAATCCTATCAACAGTAACTGGTTGGAGATGGACGTGTGAATGGCCGTATTCTAGAATGTGCTTTGCGTAGGGGTGCTTAGCTTCGGTTCCCTCAAGTGAAGTGTGAAACTGAAAGGGGTATATATAAGTTGCCTTTGCTGGGAAACTAACATTTCAATCATCCAGCAGTTTTCTGGATGTCAGGGCTACTGGACAATCGACTTTTTAAGCCCTGAAGGCAGCAGGAACATGTTCATGCTGCCTCCGAATGGTAAGAAGACCTAATTACCATGCAGTTGTGGGTATGGTTATGATAACTCTGTCGAGATAATCGCACAGGCACACACTTTGGAATAATTTTGTATTCACTGTTAATCGGTGAACATACGCCTTGGTGTTCATTATGAGATATGGAGAAATTATAATCAGATCAATGGGTCGATTATACCGGTCCGCAATAAATACACTGTGTCTAACAGCCCAAACGAAGCAGCTTTATGTAAATTGCCTATAAATAATGTTGCTCCTTCAGCACAGCAGTGACGTAATTGCATATACCGCGCCCAAGCCTAAACTATACGAATGCTATATATCATATTGTTGTTAGAAAAAATGCCTTGAATACCACTAGGTATACATATCCACCTCTTAATGTTTTTAAGAAGCCAATACACATCGCCTGAATATTTACATCTCAAGCCTTTCTGAAAAGTAATTAGCCAGCAACGTATTTCTTTTAGTACACGTCAGTTCAGCATAATCCTAAAGACTAGATGCAAACTCACTACCGCGTACTCGACCTCAAGTCAACCCGGCATGTCAGCTATACAGACATTGACAAACACCCCTGGATCAGCCCTTCTTCTTGTCCGACATTCAACCAGAACGAACATGATATTGTGTCTCCCCACAGGCGGGAATTAAGCATTAAAAAAAATAATTTTAGCTTTCAAATGATACCAAGCACATCAAGATTAGATAATTTTCAAAGACGTTAGAGGCTGTCGAAGACAGGAATGTCTGTCCTTCTGAAAATGACAAAAAGCCCGGATAATAAATATCTATCTAAATATTTAGCAATGAAATAAAATTTACTCCATAAGTTAGCAAGACACCCTTAAATCATGGGTATAACTTTTGATCTATAAAAGTTAATCTACTTTAGTTTGGACTTATACCTGGCTGGAAGAACATGTAAAAACGTGAAGCCTTTAACGCAAATAAAAAAATAAAATAAAAATAATAATAATAATAAAATAATATTATTCAAGTCATGTTTTTCCAAATGGGATACAATTTTTGACAAAATCTGCAAAATGTTGTCGTTTCCATGGTAACCAAACATCTAATGTTAGGTAATATATGGGGGAAAACACTCTATTATTATTCCAAATAGAATGTTTTTCAGACAAAATGGAATGTTTAGAGTGGGTTAACTGAATTTTACACAAAAAGTTGGTTTAAGACATTTTTATCCCTATTTTTCACAAATCTACCCATATCTCCCTTAATATTGGCCTTAGAGCTTCAGATATAACCCCCTTGGATCATCCTTTCTGTGTGGTGTCACATATCCATCAGTTCCACCAAAGAGCCTGACTCAATATATCATGGCACCTTGTGCCCTGAATTGTAGTACTTCATCGTAAGTCAGCTGGTCCGACGGCTCAGCGCATTGTCTCCATGGGCAGGTGGCAAAATCTATTATCGCGGCTAATGAGTAACATAAAACTTGATTGTTTTAAGGTCCTTCTTTATCTTGTAAAGAGGCTAAAGATGCATCTATAGGCCAGTTATTGATACTATGGAAAAACAAAGGGCAAATAAATCTTTATGTATGTCGCCGTGTAATTGTGCTTACGCTTTCACATAGATGTCATAAATCCTGTTTGGTTATTCACTCTGTATCCCATTCTCATACTGATGAATTGATAATGCATTCATTCTGTATGGTTATATATTCTGCATCTTACTAATGAAAGAATCCTTTAGCCCTCAAGTTCTTTAGTATACTTGTCAAGGTTTTGATAACACTGGCGTTGCACAAAATAGCAAGATACCCGATTTATAATTTATCAGTGTTCGAAATTAAGGATTTATTCTGTGCACACGCCGGGTGCATGCCTGTCAAAAATCATGCACCCGGGACATGTATCATGTGTACAGCAATATATTAAGGTATTTATCCTATTAAAAATGTATGCACACACCGGGTGCACAGCTCTAAAAAACCATGCACCCTGTAGCCAAATTCTGCACACCGGGTGCAGGGTGCACCCTTAATTTCGAACACTGTTTATATATGATCAGAGCAGTGGCACAAAGGGAAGCTAGTCTCGTTTTCTATACAAAACATCATGAAATAATTCCTAGAGATTGCGTAAATCTAGCTATTTTAGGAAAACAGCAAGCTCCTGGTCAAATGTATTAAAAATCGACAAATGATTAATCTAATTTATCAACTTCTCTTCTATTTCAGTCCGTGCTTTCAGTGCATTTAATCCTCGGGAAAGAAATGTAATGTTTAATTGAGTAAAAACTTTTCTCCAGTGTAATGAGAAATAACAAATAAGGTGGTAAGGAAATTGTCCTAAATTAATGCTAGTTTAGGTAGGACCCTATCTTTGAAATGTTTAACTGCCAATACAAGACCCTTCTTAGGACTAAACACCATAATAGATCAAGCCCAAAGAAATTGATCCAGGGGCCAGACCCTGATGAGGTCATTACAAGACTTGGCTATTGGCCATTAGATGCTCGTTACTACGAGGACTCTACTTGATGGAACAGACAGACTCTGCAGCTTGAATCTTGAACGTGACTTCCCAACTACTTTCGACTTTCTGAATGAGTCAAACGGACACGTGTTTCTGATAATGTGCAACAAGTATTAAAAACGTTAACTGCAGAACAGAATGACATCAATCGTATGAATAAAGATAACGAAATGATGAAAAAAGCATACATCTCAACCTGCGTTAAGGGAAGGTGTGTAATTCAAGTAAATGTATGATATGAGGTCGGGGGTTCCAATTGAAGCACACCGTGCAGAATAGCAACACACCGTGCTTACCGTCTGTAAATGAATATTAAGGTCAGGCAGTGTTTCGTTTTATCAAAAGAATCCATTAATGTCTAGAGGATGTGTTTATCAATAATAATTATCAATGTGAGTGGTTGGTGTATTAGCATTATATCGAAACTTTTAAGCATAATTATTTCATAGAAATAGCAATGTTGGGGCACCAACTGTTCACATAGTCCAATTTGGGTTCTACTTTAGCAGAAACAAAAGAAGAACAGGGTGTGCAATAATAGAATACACACTTTGTATACCCATTTTCTCCGAATACAGTAAACATATCCAAAGGAGGTCACAATCATAAAACCAACAATTATCCCCAGGAAGCTTTCCCATCCAGCCTGCTGCTGCTGGAATATCTTTAAACGACCAAAGTATAGGGTTCTGATTGCCTTGAAATAATAACTGTTACCACTATGGTTATATTGTGACTGTAGACATCTCGGCAGCCAAACTCGGTGCAAAGTAACTAGTAGGGAGATAAAAACTGTCATCAGAGCATTGGCAACGCCTGTGGAAAAAACGTCAACATTCATGTACGTATCACAAGACCGATCTTTGCTACGTAGTGTAGGCCCTATATAGGCAATCTACGATCAAAGACGATAAGGAAACAATTTCTTTTTTTTTTTTTTTTTTTTTTTTTATTGTTTAACCACATTCATTTTTTCAAATGTTCTTCCAGGTAGGTAGCACAATTGATTATATCATTCATATCCAAATAACTGAAAACAATATAATGACCAAGCTAAGATAAGCCATTGGTCGCAGTATGATAAACAATCTCAAGTACAACATTATATAACATATAATCATGAGGACAGATACATTTGGACTCTATTATCAATATCTCAATGTATAAGTGTATAAATCATTGTTTTCGTTGCCAGATCTTAGACTCTTTTTGAAAGGACTTTTTGTCAGGGATATTTTGGATTTCAATGGGCAAACTGTCCCATAGTTTAGCACCAACATAGTAGGGACTTCTTTTATATACGCAAAGGTTAACTATCTGAGTCTGAAATTTTATTTTATCATAGGATCTTGTGGCCCTCAATCTTTGAGCCTGCAACCAATCATAATGGTAACGGTTTTTATGCATAATAGTCAATAAATGCAATTCACGTCGCCTATTTAATTGATCAAGTTTACAGAAATCATGGATTTCATGGATCGAATAATCTCTGACACATTTTATATCAAGAACTGTTCTCAAAATTCTGTTTTGCATGCGTTGTAATTTATCACAGATATGTTTTGTACATAAATAGTACATTATATCTGCATATTCTATGACCGGGAGAACAACTTGTTTATAAATCAATATACGTGTCTGTATATTCACATATTCCCGTAATTTATTTAATTTAAAGATTCTTTGAGCAAACTTACGACACTGACTATTAAAGTGTGGTTTCATAGTCATACACTCGTCAAATATAACACCAAGATAGTTATAAGACTCACAGGCAGATAGTGATATGTTGTTTATCGTAATATTCAGAGTTTTGTCCAATCTGTCGAGCATGTGACGTGTCCCAAAAATTGATGTTTTTGACTTGGATTCATTTATAACTAGGCAATTTTTTTTACACCAGTTACTAATGATATTAGTTGATTCCTGCAACACATTCTCGATATGATTGATATCAGTATTTGTGCAGTAGATGGCTGCATCATCAGCGTATAACAGTATTTTAACATCCAAATCATTTAGATATTCAATTATATCATTTATGTAAATGATAAAGAGCAGCGGCCCGATGGTCGAGCCTTGGGGCACGCCAATTTTGATACCATGCTCAGCCGAGATCATTCCATTAAATTTAGTACGTATTTTACGGTTACCAAGATATCCCTCTAGCCATTTTATGAGTTTTCTGTCTACTCCTAAGGCATCCAATTTTGATAATAGTAGTCCATTATGTACACAGTCGAAAGCTTTAGCCAGATCGAGGTAGACCACACCAGTATAACTATGGTTATTTAAACCATCAATTATGTCCTTTGTAAAATTCATTATGGCATCTATGGTTGACCTACCTGGTCTAAAACCATACTGTCTATCAGTTAACAAATCTCTGTTATTTAAATCATTAGACAGTATTTTATGAATATACTTCTCTAATAATTTCCCTGGAAGGGGTTGAATAGAGATTGGCCGCCAGTTACTACAATTAGATGTTTTACCACCTTTGGGAATAGGGGTGATTGTTGCTATGCTCCATACATCCGGAAATATACCAGTCTCCAAAGAGCACTTGTATAAATCCAACAGCTGATGCTCAAGGGCAATGAAGGAGTCTTTTAAAATAAAAGTTGGAATATCAATGATCCCTGAGTTTTTGTGAACATCTATTTCCCTTATCAAATCACGTACATCATCAAGATCTATACTCAGCGGGAGTGAAATATGTGGCAAATGGTCCTGGTTATTTACGTTGATATCCGGATTAATGGAGCACTTTGATGTTATACTTTCTCCTATGGTTGCAAAATAATTATTTAAGTGACCAACACTGTCAGTCGTATCTAACTGTGTCCCGGCCGAGTTATTCAATGAGATATATGCATTATTGCTGGTATTTGGTGATAATAGACCATTCAAACATCGCCAGAATTTCTTAGGGTTTGAAGCGTTCTCTTCCAAGTTCGCTTCAACAAATTGTTGCTTCGCCTTATTAATATGTCTGTTTACTTTATTTTTTAAAACCCTAATATTACTAAGATTTTCTATGGTGTTATTAGCCATACACTCTCTAACTGCATCATTGCGGTCATTCACTAACTCAGTCAAATACCTAGTCCACCAAAGTGGTTTATTAACTCTTGATCTTATTAGTTTAATAGGACACATTATTTCAAGATGATAAAGTATTCGATTTTGCAATAATGTCCATTTATGGTTGGGGTCGTCAGAGCGATAAAAATCATTCCAATCATCCATCCCCAAAAGATTACGAAGTAGTATAGCATCATAGAATTTATAGGTTCTGCCATAAACCTTTTCAAAGCTGGTCTTTTCTCTTGCTTTTTTACGTACGGCATATACACCTAGATGGTCACTAATTTGACTATCTATGACGCCACTTGATGCTAGATGATCTGTGTTGGTTATGATAAGATCTATACAGGATTTGATGTTCTTTGAGTAACGTGTTGGCCTTTTAATAGTTTGAATTAAGCAGTTCTCTCTGACAAAGTCAATCAATAATTTACATTTAGCATTATTTCGTTTTAAATAATCTATGTTAAAATCGCCCAGTATCCATAACTCTTTGGAATCAATTAGTGGATTGTTAACCAGAGTATCCAAATGTTCAAAAAACCTATTAATATCACCATCAGGTGGTCTGTAGATGCATACGAGTACCATACTCTTATGCTGTGGCCAATCTTTTATTATAATAGTCATAATTTCAATTTCAGGACATATATAAGTGTGGTCATCTATGATGCTGGCATACGGTGCTAACTGGTTATTCAAATATACTATAAGTCCTCCTCCCCTGCGTTTAGTTACGCCATTCTTTAATCCACATTCCCTGTCGAGTCGATATATAGTCTTCCCATCTATTGTCAGTAAGTCATCCATATATAATGAATGTAGCCATGTTTCTGTGAACATTAATACATCAAGATCTTTATAAAGTTCTCTAATTTCATTAAGTTTCCTGAAAAGGCCGCACACATTATTGTGTATGAATCTAATTCCTTTCAGTTTACTAAGTTCATCAGCGGACGTTGTCATAATATGCAATTAAGTAAAAACATACTCTATTAAGGATGACACAAAGATACTAAGTATTATAGACTCGACAGGTGACACAACTAGTTTAAGCAACATTATGAACGTATATACAGTCATTACATGAGAAATTTGTGAGTTCTTCAACGTGTTAGTTATCAAGTTGAAGAGCAGACATAACCAACCATCCATATAAGTAAGTAGTTATATCTATGCCAATGGCAGTGTATTTCAATGAACAAACGTATTTACTACAAAATGTATATATAGCATGCGAGGGCTCCGTGATCTGATACACAGAAAAAAAAAAAAAAAAAAAAAAAAAACATTAAAAAAAAAAAATTAAAAAAATTATTAACAGGCTAAGATAAGCACTGTCGTTATAAGTGTCATGCAACAGGCTAAGTTAAGCACTGTTCAGATTAAATCGTATTACATATTACTTCAAAGTCAGTCATATTCATTCAGAAGGAATTCAGAAAATAGTTCACTTCCCTGTTTCGTTCCACGTTTCTCCATACAATTTGCGCGATGTGGTTCTGGGTATCGTCTGTGGGATGCACACCGTCAGCAAGGCGGCGATATAGGTGGTCGCGTCGGCCAGTCCTTGGACGGTAACGATGGATCACATTGGAAATCCAGGGAGTCAGCAGGGCATTGCCAATGTTTGTATGGTTGATCAGGGCATTGATATGTTCAATCCCGAGGTTCAACAACCATTGATACAAGTAGGGAGAGTTGTCGCCATTGTATTTTGATATGTCAACCCCATATAGGGGACACACCACCACGGGTACATTACCAAAATAATATCGGCAAGCATTCAAGACAGAACGGATTTCAAAAATTACATTACCAACCAGGTCCGATAGGTCAGTGGTTCTGAGACGGATTCGGCGAGTTTGTCCATCCAATGTCGTCAGATTATTTACGCCGCATAATATGTAGATTGATTCAATTCCAGTCTCAAAGCGGTAATCCCTGATGTAACGTTCAAGATCACGTAAGGTTGCACCTGGGAAAAAATATATCTCCACCACTGACCGGCCTGCGTATGGTATATGTTTCCAAAGTCCTCTCCCACGGGAGTCACTAAATATGAAAATTCTGGGCATGTTGAAACCCAATACACACTCACGCACTGCTGCGTTTGGAGTTCTATGTGTGAATGTCATTCTGGCATACCGGCGTGAGTCGTCACTAGTTCAATAGGTGCGTTTTCGATGGCGTCCATTTGACATAGCACGCACAATGTTCTCTCGGGTATCTTCCAGAATAAATCCCCCTTTGTTTTGACCAGTCCAGGTACCCTGATCATATACTGCCGACTCAAATGGCTGTCCTCCACCCCACATAGAGCTAGAGGAGGCTTCCACTAAGCTCTTGTTGCCTGTTTGGATCAGCTGATCACGTAAATCCTCGTTCTGCTCATACTTCTTTTCATTAATTTCAGCCAATACTTGCTCTCGCATGGCATTCCATTCTGGGCTGTTTTCCACCAGTGCACCAAGTCGCATAATTTCATAGGGATTACTTTCCCTCATGATTTTGTCTGCTATGTCAAAACGTCTTGCTTGGATGGCTCTCGTGTGGACATAGGCCTGTTCATTACAGTTATAAACTGTACCTTTATACGTAACTTTTCTCTTGTAAAGGTTCGAGTAGA
Source organism: Lepidonotus clava (assembly GCA_936440205.1). NCBI lineage: Eukaryota > Metazoa > Annelida > Polychaeta > Phyllodocida > Polynoidae > Lepidonotus > Lepidonotus clava. The sequence continues at coordinate 32,586,503 of OW387139.1, forward strand.
ATGCGGTTGGACCACTGTAGAAGATGGCAGTATCAGTTTCTTTTATTTTGGGGGAAACTTTCTTTTTTGTTTCACGTGTGTTGGTCAGCATCGGATCTATTTCACTCAGACCCTGATTTTGGCGCTCTTTTTGATTGCCTGTTGTGCGTGATTTACCAGCTGGTATTGTTAACTCCTTCGGCGGTACAAACTGCTTTGGTATGCTGTCCAGTTGATCTAGACTATAATAGTCTGCTTCAATGCGCACTCTGTCTCCCTCCATGAACGCAATTGCCCCATTCTTTCTTGCGAATGACACAATAAGTCTGGCCCTATTTTTGACACGCCTGACTGCCCATTCCTCGTCGGGGTTTAACCATACACCAATGGTGTTGGGGTTATGTCTCAACCTGCCTTTGATTTTCAACGCCTCTGATTTGGCTTGTATGTCAAAAAAGCCAATTTTGATAGCCCTGGGTCGGTTATTTTGCATGTGGGTGCGTCTAGGAATGCGTTTAATGAAGGAGATATCTTCCTTTACGAATTCTATACCTATACTATAGAATAGACTGATTGCTTTGGCCATTGTGTCTTCGTTGTCCTCTTCCAGCAATCCCTCTATAATGATATTATGATTTCTTTGACTTTCATAATAGTGCACTGATGCATTCTCATTGCCGGGAATTGGGTTTTTACGTGGTTCACGTTCGGTGATTTGAGCATACGTCTTTTTTGTTTTGTCATCATTTACAGGCCTGCCTTTCTTGAGCTCATTGATTTCCATCTGTTGTGTATCAAGCTTTTTGTTAAGCTCGTCTAACAATGAGTTTAGATTGTCGTCATTCTTATTGATGGTTTTAACTACCCCATCTATTCGTTTACCCGTGTTGATTTTTAAGATCTGTAGGTCACTATTGGTAGTGTCGACCTTGGTGTTAAGATCAACTATGTCAGTTTTAGTAACCATGTTCCTTGTTAGATTGTTTACGTTGGTGGTTAACGTTTGTAATGATTTCGTGAGGAGAATCAGGGTACTTTGGATCGTGGTTAGTTCATGGTGACCATTTAGGTTGTTCATAGAGGCAGCGTGCGTCACCTCATTGTCGTCCACAGATGACTCAACTGTTAAGTCATTCATACTTTTGGCTTTCTTTTGTAATGGGGACCGATCGGATGGTGATAACAGGAGATCATTTTCGACAGTAATCGAACCATTTAGAAAGTCATGTTCATTATCTTCATGTGAGATATCAGTGGGGTTGATTTCATCAGTAGGTTCACATACCTGTATCAGGGAGGCACTTCGTGTTGTCACGGACACGGCGCCATTTTTGCGCTTCCTTTTTTGACTCCCTGTCATGATTGGGAGAAGTGTTCAGTAATTGTATTCCATACGGGTCAGCATAGTCCACTATGTATAGTCCACAAGATACACCAGTGTATTACTGGAGTTCTTGAATATTTTTCAATGATCAAATCAGTGTATATATCCCAGCAGTGCCGAGAAATCACGGAGCCCTCATTCCGTGTGTACTCATGTGCCCGCCATTTTCTCAGTTCTCGGAAAGCCAGTCTCGGAAAACAGGCCGAGTATGCAAACATTAATCAAAATTATCAATAGTACAGTGGGTTCAAATTCAGAATGCCTTTCAAATGTTTTAGTGCAGAAGTTGTTCGGTATAACGATAATTAGTTCTGAATTTTGAGTACGATTGATGACATAAGGATGGAATATAATCAATATGACTGCATAATTGAACAGTAACGCTTATCCAATGTTAGTCATAATTCCAATATGCATGTGTTCATTCATTTTGACTGAATTACTACTGTTTTTTCTCGATGAATGATACCCCCATTTTCAAACTCAGTAAATCAATGTCCCAAAGTTGGAGCCGATCATCCTAATTTAGTAAAGCTCCTCAAACATGAGAAAAACCAAGTGTCTTTTAAAATGGCACCTCACGAAAAGTTTAACATCTCTCCTCAACAACTTTCAATTTCATGGAAATTGAGCGAGATTTGATCCATATCGCAAGTCCCCAATTTCGGATCACTCAAATAGGCCTTTCTCTCTTATCCAGAGTAAAGACATCCATGCATAATTGATGGTTTTGCCGGCTGTTGGTTTGGTGGACCTATCGGAGCCCTGCCATACTGGCCCCACAGAGTCAACGACGTTCAGATGGTGGCAATAGGCATAAAGCTTGATCTCTTTTTTTCTTTTTATTTTGACAGAGCACTTCGCTTTTGCACGATAAGTCCTCCATAATCCATCCAGATTGGTAACAGAGATGGGCGGGGAGCAATGTGGCCCATACCTTCCCTTTAAACAGGCCTTGACGTCAGACGTGGGAGGAGAATTAAGCTGCATTTACAGCACAGCAGTCCTAGCAAAAGGAATGAGTATATTTCCTGTTCGAAGATGCACATGATACCTATAATCTAGCAAATAGGCCTACATACTTAGCTTAAAAAATCAAGTTCACCCGCTATGACTTCGAGAACTTCAAATTAGAGCCAAAGTTATTTCATGATTTGTTCAAGTATCTGTTCTAACCACAAACGGTGACCAATATTATATGACTTCAGTTTTTGATGAATCACATTCGGATACTAAAAGCGATGTGTTAAACATGTATGTTAATCAATATTCCATGCATACCATAGAATATGCCCTTTGATCAAATGCCAGCCATCGCGTTAACAAGCCACTGGTTTCGACCAGCCAGTACCAGACTGATAGAGTCTCCGAGTATAGGTGGTGTAAATAAGCCATACATATACTATCGATCAGGGTCAGGGGTGTCATTTGGCGCTGGGTGGGAACTGTGCGGAGGGCGTCAGCAGTGGGAGGTGGTGGGAGACAGTATACCCATGGTCTGGTTGTATATGATAGCCCGCACCCTGACAGGTAGTATAAGGACTAGCACCTGGAGCAACGTGCCTCACCACGAGCCGGTACGCAGGGGCCAGATGTATACCTTCTCCAATGACTCCTCCCCATACCGGTAATCGCCGGTGTTTTGTCTGCTCTTCCGAATTATATGAATAGTCCTAAGGATTCAATAGTGGAATATTATGCTGGTATATTGTGGTCGGTAGGTGAAAAGAAACTGTATATATGCGTAAACAGCTGTGGCTTTATTCATATACGGGGTCATGGGGAGCCAACAGGTATATCCAGCCACCAAGAACGGTAGTTTTCAGATTATCTACAACTTGTCAATGAACTCTGCAACACATCGTCATAGTCAAATAGACCCGTTATGATTTATCAAGCTTCAAACATCCTGGTAGAGACGCTTCTTGGCATGTATGCCCTGCTGAATAAACGATAATTGTGAAAATGATTAGTAGCTGTTAAAAATATCTTTTACATTGTACTTGGTCAGATCAGGATCAGGTCATTTTATTCAGACCTGATCTTTTGCAGAAAGGTCCTAATACTCAGGTAAACAGGAAAGTTCACTTATCGGATTTATAATTGATATATATTTGTTTACTGACTCTCGACTACAAGCTACTGTATGCTAATGATACTGGTTTTTGTTAAGTGATTGAGTGTCGTAATTTATCTTGTACATCGATAAACAGGTGATAATATTTCCATTCAGATTATTGTAGGCCCTATTAGATAAATAGTCCTGGGTGCAAAGTAAATCTGTCAGCACGAAATGGAATATAATTGGTACTTCATTGCATAGTATGACATGTATATATCACAAGTCACACTTGCATCAAAATGCCAAATGCGGGCTATGTGTATTATAATTAATGGTGTTAGGCTTACTTTAGGCAAAATGGAAGAATTTTTTTAAACATTCTGTCATGTTTTGTTAGAGCTCGTGGCCACAGGTGTGGTAAATAATGTGATGACCTGACAACTATCAACTTTCCTGTATTTAACGAGACCATGACAAAAAAGAAAACGTGTTCAGATCATTCATATCGATTTTTCTGTATCACAAAGGATACATATATATAGTATTTTTCAAATGACGGCTATATTACGCGTTTTACTAGGGCAAAAACCAGCACACATGCTCCTTTTGATGTGTACAATAGGTTACAATAGCTGTATACACCAAATTTAAAATGCTTCTATTAATTTTGTGTCACTTTAGAATCTATCTACGTCAATCGGTTATAAATGTATTGTTACTAGCGTTTCCATGGATACATATCATGTTAATGGTGGCGGAAGCTAATATTTGTTTATTAGGGGATTGTTTTAGGTATTCATAACTAACTCTTCCACCCATTTATCACTTTCCTAATGCCGTGTGATCGTTATCGATATTTCTTTCATCACGAGCCTCACCTGCTCCTACACAAAACCCCATCCCACTCGGAAATAAATCTTTGATTTCCCGGCCTAACACGCTGGATTTCATCTAAATATTCATATTTTAAATGTTTTATTCTGCCCATTAATCATTTAAGCTGCGAATCCTGAATTTCCATAACTGACACTGCCTATTATTTCCTGAGAAGGTTATACTCCTCCGTCGGTGCCAATCCACATTAAAGACTTTTTTGCTCAAACATAAGCCGCACCTCTCCCATTCTCTCCATAAAAACAACATAATGATAAATCGAAGAAGACAAACTGGCTGACTGTTTCCGTCTCGTGGGTGGTTTGGCCGGCCCAAACATGGCCCGAATGGAGCAGGTAGGCGGGTAAAGTCTGGTGGGACGACCAACTTGAACAGACAACGGTAACGTCAATCCATGCGGCAAACAGAGGGCGGCGGGGACACCATGCATGGGCCGGGGTTGTTTGACCAGGTAATGGGTGACAGGGGTAGGCGCCCACCTGGGGCTCATCATACAGGTTTCGGCCGGGTCCACCGTAAGGCGCCGTGTACACAGGACGATCAACCCACCTGGTCGCGCCTCATTGAGCAGGAGCAATGTCAAATAACTTGGTCATTAACTTTTTATCTACCTTTACTTTCTTTTTCAGAGGTGGTGTCAAATGCTAGGTGATGTTTGCTATAAAAAGTGTAGGTAGAAAGCAAAATATCAGGCTAAACAGACAGATGTTTAGTTAAGATGTTATTTGATAAAGTGATCACCAACAAAATCAGTCCTGTATTGATTTATTCATAACAAAGTTAAATCACCAGCGATAAGTCGACGTTTCAATATACTACTTACAGCTATAACATTCCTGTTTTGACTTTGTCATTACAAAGTTAAATCACCTGCGACAGGTCCACATTTCAATATACTACTTACAGCTATAAAATGATCACAAACAACATCAGCAGCGTATCCGATCCCCACCATAATTGAATTGAATCCCCGTCAGCCAGCGTTATCTATATGTTTTACAAATACATTGTATTTTAAAGCTTAACCCTAAAACTAATTACAAAAAGAAGGACGCTGAATGCCTTTTCCATTCTATAATTATTGGACAAGTACCTGAGTCGATTTCCTTATAAAGTGTCTCTTCAGCTGACTGACCCATATCAATCATTGACAAAGTGGAAAAGGGGGTTTGACAGGATCAGGCCTAAGCCGTTAAGTCTGTAACCAGAATAATGACTCCGGGTATTGGTGTCAGTCTCTAAGAAGAGAGGCCCTTAGTCCCTGCCCGCTGGGACGAACTTAAGGCGCGGGATCTGCTCCGAGCTGCTCCGGTGTCTGACAGCACCCTTCACCGGCACCTGACAGCACCTGGCAGACAGGACTGAGGATATAGCAAGGATCGTGTACGCGCTGATTTTGTGCTCGCGTATGTCAGGAATTTTACACACGCGGATATTACAATAAGCCTATACGCATGGGTATGTCCTCGCATATACATGTACTAGCAGGCTTATACGCGCGGACATAGCCCATTTTAACAATATATTACATTACTATGAATTTTTAAAAATCTGGGGCTATGTCCCCGAACCCCATCTTTCTTTTCTTCTTTCTAGGTTTTATGTACATTCTGTTTAATTTTAGTGTCTGCATATACCCTACTGTCGTGTGTACAACCACCCTCATGCCCGCGTATACTAGGAAGATTATGGATGCGGGAATTCAACCTAAAAAATGCCCGCAGATGCAAGGAATTATATCCACACGGTACTCACGGCGTGACACTCGCGCGCGTAACCACCCTCGGCAGGGCTCTGATGGGTTCGACCGCACCTATCTGGGGCCGACAATGGGTATCGGAAATGGTAAAACACTTTCAAGCTTGACTGCTTTTAGTTGTTATTTTTCTGTTGTTTTTTAATGTACTTATATGTTTGTTGTTGTTTTTGGAGGGAGTGGGACTGTTCCTGTTTTCTTGATTTACAAAAGCAAAGCAAACCAAATCTCAGCCACTTCGGAACAGCTCTTCCCAATACCTACCAAACATCACAAAACTACAGCAGCGTTGGCATAACATTTATACCTTGTTTGTACAAATTCTATGGGAATAACATGCCATTGATTGGCAAACCACAAAGGCTTTCGTCGATCATTGTTTAGAAGCTCCCGCGATGCTTCTGACCAAGTCCCTGTGGTATCTCACTGGTCAATACTAGTGTGAAAGTTTTACTTTCGCGTGCTTTGGGTCCATCTAGCACCTTCACTCCTCGATACCTTATCGCCACATCTACCGTCCTCTGAAACCACACTAAGGGTCTTGATCTTGGCCACCAAGGCGTAAAGGTACTGGTGCTAAAATATGGACATGAAGAGATAGTAATCTTTCACTGTGATTTACAGTTGTCGGCATCATGGCAGTTTTTAGCACTTGAGCTGAATTCACTACCTTGCGTCAAACGCATTATTTGCTGCTCATATGCATAGTTTTTTAAGGCATCGATAATGGTGTTGACTCAAATCGTCCCTTACATCAGAACAGACACTCAGACACTCATTTAATTAAAAGAATACTTGGGGAGGCAATCAACCCACAAAGATGCTGTACATTTCAAATAACAAGAAGCAAAAGAGCTACAAAGTTCCGCTCATGAATGAGCGATGGTCGTCCCTCAAAAAACTGAAGGCCTACCTACAACTAGAAGGCTATAATATGGGCTATGCGTACTGACCACCACCACCACTCCTACTGTCACACACAAGTCAGGGAGGGGTTTAGGAAAGGGGCTTCTACTGAGTGACCTATCACTTACTCACCTAGATCTGCCTGCCTGCAGGTGACAGTGGAGGTCCTAATGTGGAGGGGTGAGGGTTGATTGGTTCAGGTAGTGATTATGCAACCTACTTCTGGCTTCTCACACTACCTGACTTTAACAACCATTGAAGGACAATGCCCTTCAACAGCTGAGCATGATATTGTGTAACCGGTCATTAAGAACAAAGAGAATCAAATGACTAAAGATATGACTGATTGAGAGAGTCCCCACCAATAGCTACTATACTATATAGATATAACTAGGGACTCCAAAAAACCAAAATGATTCTCTAATTCAATAGACAAAAATCCCTTTTGAAAAGTTACTAAACATTGATAGACTTTTTATATTCGTTGGATTTTCCAGATTTTAGCTTTTGGAATTTGAAAAGATATGAGGCACTTCTCATCAAAATTAGGTGGGGTCTAATGGTTTAATTAAGTAAGCTTGCTTTCAAAGTTTAGTGTGTTGGAAAGAGAATACTGCATATCACTACAGATTGTCTATGAGAAGAAAGAACAGAAATAAATTATTCAAAAGGATGTTTTGTCGTATAAAAACAAGCCGTAGACCCCTAGCATCACGTACCCGTGTCTACTTTCATCAGGGTACCTTTTTACTGTATATTCCCATGGGGTAAATAAACAGCCACTCTGAATTACACCGGGGTGAGACTGACAATCGGAAAGAACAGTGGTTAGTGGATCGATAGTCCCTCCTGTCACCGGCACAGAGGAATCTGTAACTCATTCTGATGGAATAGGAAAAAATGATCCCAAACGGACCACCCGTTTAAAAAACACACATATGGAGGAGGGCCCAGCGGAGGGGGTCGATAAGGGAAATGCTGGGGGCGGCCGCTTGTTTGTGTCAATCAATGGGTAAATGGGGGCGTCCTGACAGGCCACTCCCAATGTCCATATCTTGGACTGATGTCTTCGACAAAGGAAGCTGTTTTTTCTTGGCCTAGAAAGGTCTCAGCCATCCTCCATCATAGTCAGATCGACGTGGTCCGTGTGTGTGAAGTTTACAGTGGGAGATGGGGCACCTAGCTGTCATGGCCCGTGTTACCGGCCTGGGAAAATGTGTTTGTTGCGAATTAAAGTTGAACAACCTGAAGAATGACATCTCTTATTCCACATGACGCCACAACTGTAATCAGAAAAAATGTGACAGCTTCGCATTAAAGTTTTGGTAACACGAAGACAGTTGTCGCGGAGTGGAAAACATGACAGTTTAATGCTCTCTCTGCAGAGATAACACTTTCCACAAATCTGGATTAAAAATTGGAGTATAGAAAGCAAGGCAATTTATTTTATTAAACGATGCCACTTTTAAATAAAATGAGTTCTCGGCCACAGTCGCGTCAATTCAAGATGAAACCCACCCCAGCCTTTACCACTCTCAGCACCGCAGACATCTCTAAGAACAGATCAGACTTTCAGGCTTTGACATTGTTACTTCAATGGCAAGAATTCTCTTTCATTTTCACAAAATCTGCCTTCACAGAGAGCTGGTGCCCTTGTGCTACTTCTTCCATTCAGTGGATTCCCTTTCATGTTACCGCCCACTTAACCAGACTAGTCTTTCCTATCTAACGTAAGCCTTCCCATGAAGAGTAGACCTGTATCTTAATTCTAAAAGGATCAATGATTATGGTTCAGACCCAAGGGCTGTAAACTCCCAGTATGATACAACGCTCGGTAATGGGATGAAAAAACAACTAATTACTCTGTCTTATTTACGGGGATTTATTCAGGGGATTTACACTGCCTGATTTAAAACAGTACGGTGCTTGCCAACTATAGAACCCCCTGCTAATCACTTCCCATCAGCTCTCCCTTTGTCATTGTTACTGCCTAGCTTTGATAGACAGAGTGATTCACACCTTGCTCGCCTTACACTTGGCTGGCATATGCGCTAAAGGCATGAATTGTGCGTCTGTCAATACCTCTGTCTGGTTTTGCTACCCCTGGAAAATTTGTCTGCCGCCTTCCTACCGACCACCGGAACCTATTAACTAATAGGGCCAAGGCTAGACACAATCTATGAGGCCTTGTAGCATTTCAAACATATCATACCCGGCCGGATATTGCTCTGTGATGTTGTTCTATACGAGAGGACAGTTGCCAGAATCACACGCTGCCAAAATGTACGAAGGGGAAGGCTTTGACAGTTTTTCTGTGGTTTGGATATTCATCCAACAAAAGAATAATGTCCCAACTAGAAAGCGGATGTGTTTGCATGGTTAAAAACAAACCGCTCTGTGCCATTGTTGAAGTGAAATAGATTTTTTTAAAGTAAGTCTTAATATCTTCTATTAATAAGGCATTCCCCTTTAAATTCATTCTAGGGGATGAGATATTCGTTGACAGTAAAGGTCGCTGCTATCAGTAATATCATAACGTCATTCGATTTTCCATATCATCTAGTTTTAAACTCGCTCTGGCATGTTTAATCTGAATATTTGGTCTCGGCAACCATGCCATGTGCAGCTTCTGCTGGTCTGGTTTCACTGAAACCTTCCAATGTTACTCCCTATGCCTGACACCACCACCCTGCCCCCAACCCCCACCACCTCGGTTAGCGCCGCATAATGGCCCTCCAGGTTGGCAATCAGTCCCTCCATACGCCACTCATCTCTCCTCCCGGGTCCCCATAAGTCTCACGATTGGCTGCCCAACCCGCCTGTAGGTTACCATGGCGACGGCTCATCCTCCTGAAGAAGTGAGTTTCTCGAGATCATCGCCGTTGATCCCGGCGTCATCGGGGGTATCAGATAAATCAAAGACTTGGGCTCTGGCCCGGGCCTAGCAGGTGCATCCATCAGAATTAAGAATGCCACCGTCAACAAGTACACAGGCATGCCTAGACAGGTGGGACGGGAGGCAGCTGCATGGGGACAAATCCTTATCCTAAATTATACACTTATATCATGGTAACGTGAAGGTTCCTTCAATATTGGAACCGATAAGACAAAACATATGGCACGTTTTATTTAGTTTAGCAAAATCCTATCCGAGTTTGCTTATATATAATCATTTAAAGTGGTAATCTTAGAATTCAATAAGGTTTTTATTGAATTTCCGCGTTCCTAGAACTGGAAATTGCATTACAAGAAAGCGAAACCTGTGGACATGACCAATGCTGTTTACGAGCCTTGTCAGAACAAATCGTCTTCCAAAATGCCAGGTCACGTTACGAGCCATATTCCTGTCACTTCTGACTGACCTCAATCACCATAACTCAGTAGGAGTCGGGTGGGAGTCCACATCCCAATGGTTACGCACCCCGCCCTCCCAACCCTCCGCCCCTATACTCCCAGCCCCCGACCAGCCTTGGCCGTCGTCTCCGGCCCCCAGCACTCCTCTCCAACATCAATCAGCCCGTCCTTACTAGTGGTGCCAACTTATGACAAAACGGATACTGCTAAACAACTGAGGACCGCTCCCGTATTTCATCGGTGGTAATTGAAATACTTTTGTAAGATTATCAGATGAAACAGAAAACCTGATGATGATTTAGGAATAAAAGAGGGATTGGATACATGATAAATCTACCCTACTTCTAAGAGTGGCAGTTTGGCTGAAGGGATTGGATTAGTTACCTAATTGATTGCCGTGTCACTAAAGAAGACTCATCGATAATTCTATCAACGAAAACAGGATCTTCTTGAATTATGAATTTATGTGTTGTTCACGTGAAGATTCATCCACCACCCTGGAGACAATACGATGTCACATGCCTTTAAGTTTATACAGTAGTTGCAGAGGCCCTGTCATGAAACATCCAAGATATAACACAAAATCAAACTATTAGTACAATCACCGACATGTTTACAAAGCATCAGGAATTAAGTCCCATAGTAAATACAAACATCCATCATTTCTTGGCAAACAATTTTACTTCAAAAGTCATTATTATAAAAGACGAAGAAGATTTGAAAAAATATAAGACACGATTTCAGTTATTTTATCGTGAAATGTATTGAAAAAAGTCGTTTGCCTAGTAGGTAATAGAGAGAACGAACACTGTTCCGTAGTGAGATTAAATCTATCACTCAAGTGTGTCACTTTGACGCAGAAATGTAGCCAGGAGATAAGTCAGGAAATTAAACTATTGGTGGCATGCTGCGAGCCTTAATTGCCTTGCTTATGGGGTAAAATCCTGGCTGGTTGCAGCGTGATCCGCTATAATTGGGTTGACAGGTAAGCTTGTAGTTATTTCCACGGAAAATATAACATTCGCGAAAACAAATATATAGGCAAAATGAAATTGTTGTGTTCAGGACCGACCCTATTATTTTGCACCGACCCTGACGTATTTTTCCAAAGAATTTTTTTTTTTAATAATGAAAAAAAAGAAGCTAAAATGAGCAAATGAACATTCCATGGCCTCTACATTAACAGAACCTGTGTTCAAACTTTTCCAAGAGGGTAAAATGAGGAATTCTTATTTTTGTAAATCCCGACCTACCGACCCTATTTTATCGGAGGCATGAAACATGAACAGAACTATTTCTGTTTTGCCTAAAATATGTGTTTTTCTGAAACACTAAGAATGTGAGACCTTTAATGTAATAACATGCGATTATAACGGAAGAATATTCTTTAAAAATAACAAAGGTAGACCATCTCTTGACTTCAAACACCCTCTGAAATACAATTATTTACTGGCAAGGTCCCACGACACATATGACATTGTGACCTGAAATACTGATGTCGTCAGAAAGTGAAGTTTTTTGTGTGTTTATTTATATACGTGTATCTAAATCTTTACTTTGTGTTATCAGATAAATTAATGTATGTATAATTTTTTTGAAAGTCATGGCTTACCTTTACTTAAATGTTTATTCGCTAGAGTGACTGATACTTTCAATGAAAAAAAAACACCAAAAAAAAGGAGTGGGGAGTGGGGGAGCGCAATTGTGTAACTTTTGGGGGCAATCTCTCTAGGGCTTGAGTTTCACACTAGAAAAGTGGTATTTGGTCCCAAAAAGGGGGACATGTGCCACATGCGCCCTCCTCTAATTCCGTCCTTGCATGCCCTCCCTTAAAACAGTAGTAATCGATAAGGGCGCCAAATCCCTTATCATTCCACACATGCAGTTCCTCTGTCAGGTTAACATCTGCCAAAGACAATCAAGGTTTGGGCGTTTTTCCAATGGTCCGTGTAAATCACATGCCAATAAAGTCTATATGATAAACAATTAAAACTTAATGATACAATGACATTTGGCATAGATTCAATAATGCGGACTGTTGATATATTCAAAACGATCACAAATCTATTAAGCGTTTTGTATGAACACCAAAGTCGAAGTTTTCATTATCTTATTCATTGAACTTTATACCGATACATGCAGTACAAATGGCGAAAACGCTTGCTGCTGTTGTACTTTGAATAGTTCGGATCAAGCCAATGAACTGGGAATTTCCGCTGGAAAAATAATATTATAACAATCAGTTACTTAAAAAGATCACAGGTATTTAGTGTTGACTCATGAACGAACCTTTTAATCATATGAACCGTTTGCCGTTGGTAGAAAGGTTACATTGATTGATAAAGTCCTAATATCTGTTGCTAAGACCATTTAACCTCTGATAGTCCCTCACTAACCTCCCGGGGAGCAATCCACTTTGCTTATTGCTACTCAACCAATCATCAAATATCGATAATGCCTACATAATTCATCCCGGCCGCCTATCTTGTACCACCCCTTCTCCAGCGTCCTAAGACCGCTGCCGACGTGCCTCCAGGACTGGCGAGGTTTAAGTAGAGCCGGGGGAGAAGGGTGGCAGCCATCCTCTTGGCAATAGCTACCACTACTCGGGTATTACGGTGACTTCACGCGCCCTAGCACTGGTTGACTCTGCTGTGATTTACTGCTGTCCTTACCACAGTTGCCTGCGACTTTATATTCATCCAAGCCGAATTGCAATGTACTCTTCTCTCTTTTTTTTGGTCTATGGAGAATCTTTTTCTATAGTTGTTGTCTCTTGGGAATTCGAATGTAATGACATATAGTGCTGTTTGCAATTCCCCCGATCGCCTTTAATGCACCTGCAACTCTATCCGTTGAGCGTTGAATCTAGGAGGGCTAGTATCCAACTCGGCAATTAACATTCTAGGTAATTCAGCACAACGTCCTCAATAGAATTTCCTCATAGTATGTGTTTACTGCCACGGTCAATATCTTTCTTCATCCTTATTCCAACATGGCCCATAACACACATTAACTACTTTTGCATAATTCCTATTTTGCGTATATGATACATGCTTTATGTTTTCAGTGACTGGGGGACACAAATACTAAAAGAGAGCGATGGTTTTACGGAACATATGAATAATTCCCAGGACTTTTCCAATTACGATATTCCAAAAAATGATGCAATGTGACATATGAGAGGAAACTATATTTGCTAATGAACAATAGAAGTTAGCATTTCTCCTTTTCCACATAGAGACTACCTGAATCATTAATGAATAGACACATTGACTCTGAATAAAATATACTTTTTCAGATTTCTCGTATTCATTATTCACATGAAGGCTGTTGATATTTGAAAAATATATAGGTAGCAAATCGAGCCAATAACGTTCGAATCATAAGCCTGATTCAGCCTGGGGCTGTTTCCCTGGGGCTGTTTATGGGGTCATAATAAGCATTCTGTGTCGTCTTTTCCGTTTCTTTAATTGCCTAAAATGCTGCTTCATATGCATGGTAGACTTTCCTCTCATCCCCCTTATATTTTTGTGGTATTTAGTATTTGTGGACGGCCATTTTGGTACACGCTCTTTGGTGTAACTGTGGCCGGTCGATTTTCTCCTCATTACATAGATGCTAGTACAGTCATTGTGATGCACCAAATTTGTATACTCTCAGTCTCATGCACTATCTTCATGTTAAGGTGCAACCATTTTCTGTACACCATCTTTAAAGCGACATTGGCCACAGGCCAGTTTGCTTTTCTCCAACGAATCTGCTGATTTTTATTTTGTTCACTGAAAACTATTTTTTGTGTGACTTTGACCATGCGACTTTCCTCTCATTACTGGAAGCTTTGTAAATCCATTTCTTTGCTCCCTTTGGTACGTCAAAGGTCAGTTTCCTTCAACTGCCCCCTTCCCTGTGCCCCCTGATTGGTGTGACAGTGGCCAGGGCCCAATGTTGTCCCCGCTGAGAGCGATGACACGTGGCTGTTGGCCAGGCTTAACCTTCTGCTATCAGCCCACTGCGAGGACAGGGGCTTCTCTGCGAGCAGCTCACGAGGGGAGCAACTACAGAGAGCAGCTCAGTTGGCATCTGACCCCTCCAAGCACTCCCCTTAGCATGCTGCCTCCTCGCCTCACGCGATGGTCCCACCCATGCACGTCAGTTCGAACCCTTCATATACAAAGCAATCAACTCAAGTTTCTCACGAGATACTTGAGAGTTTGTCACCATCTCAAATTCAGTCATACCCGCACGCACTGTCCACTGCCGGGGATATCAAATTGTCTGCCCTTAACAAAGTGCCAAGTTCATATACTACTGCTCCTCTGTCCTCCCAAAGTAAAAGTGGCTGGGTAGGACGTGGATCGATTGAAGCAGAAATATTGACGGGCAAAGGTGCACAAAAGGATGTTATTTGGCTCGATTGTTATACAACGTTCATCAGCTGTTCATGACTATAAAATGAACATATTTCCGCAATTTTACAAGAATAGAACATTTTAAATAAGGAGCCAAGAACTGTATTCATTCTAGAATTATCATTTGTGAATATTATCATATACCTGAAGGAAATCGGAATCGTTATAACTAAGGGTTGTCTCAAGTTGAGTAATTCCTCCTTCTCGTGTTAAGAACATGTTAATCATGATAACCATAGAAACAGGCACTACAATATTTAGCGGGTAAACGGCTGCGGCTGAAGTTTCCTGCTCTCATCACGGCACTTCCACATCACCCTGCCTGGCACACTTTCAGAGTCTGATGTACGTGACGGCGTGGGAGGGTTGCCAGGTTAAAGGTCTTAATAAACCAATTGATCCATTAGCCTTCGTATCAACGAGTAATTAACACAGGAAATTGACCGTAACTGGAGGAAGAAGTAATTTCCGCATTATAATTGTTTGCAACTCGATCTATAATTGATTGCAGCTCTTTCCAATCGAATTAGCACATACATGTATCTGAAGAAAGTATATTCAACCCTTAACAGTAGAGCGGTCATTTTCAAAAAGAACCTTATAATTTAAGGAAAACCCCCAATCTGAGGTATATCAAGGCATCTCGTCGACGGTTTAAAAAGTAAATATCTTAACTTCATGGGATAACAGTTTGTAATGTTTCTACTTAAGCGAATAAGGGTTCTCAATATTCAAATCATTTAAATGCAAATTGGATGACAGTCTATGAATTGACGCCACTGTATACCGCAGATCCTTCAAACGGTAAACCACCTACTACATAGTTTCTTTTTATCCTTCTGAAATACAGATCATCATAATTGTTTTAATGACAGTAATTAATGGAATAGGACACACACATGATGATTTCTATTTCTAAAAGAAGTCATACAGGTCGACACGGGCGGGTCGAAAGTCTTTGGCTTAGTATCTACGTGTATTTAGAACACCAGGCATAGATTGATTAGTAGGTGAACAACAGAATAATATGTCCACCATGTGCTTTTCACCATAATATGCAGGTACATTGTGTCCCAATTGAGGCGCAGTCATTCTAAAGGTGTCTGAATCTTATACCGGAAATGTATCATTTCAGAGTACAAAGGAGCCGAATTGGCAGGTTATTGTCTACAGAATATCTCAACCAAAGAACACATAGTGATGCAGCATGGTCCATGTTATTGTCCATAGCCATACAATACTGCCACCTAATGGCATTATGTTATCATTATAACATACCGTGAATACGAGACAAAAAGGCCTGCGTCCCCGAATCAAAAGGAGTATGAATAGCACAGAGGGGTGTTGAGATATGCCGCGTGTGTGGCGGGGCGACAAGCAGCTCGCCGCAGGTCATGTTCTGGGCGCCGTCTAACAGCATTAGGCTGTGAGTTATCCATGCACTCCCTGACCCCTCCGCCCCAGGGGGCAGCCTCCTGTAGGTGCCAGAGAAAGTAAAGTAAGCTCCATCTGCGGCGTGGGACCCAGCCCTGGTCACGTCCGGCCCTCCTCCGGGACCTGGTCACTGCTTGGAGGAGATAGAGGCTACTGGAGGAGCTGCTCACAGGTAGAAGTGACGGACGACAGCCGGCCCGCCCCAGGGACGTGCAATGACTGAGGGACGGGGTAGACATACACAGTGTTTGAAATAAACTGATTTAAGATCAAATTTTGTGCCCAGATCGACACATGTATGTTCCAAAATCATATGTCCCGACCATTCCCTAATGCATCCGGCAATTGACGGATATAGAAACACATATCAAAAGTATGTACATTCCACGGCTGAGGAATAGTATGCATATTGTTAGGGGGAACACATTCAATTCAGAAGTGTATCAAAATCCTCTTCCGAATAAATGTATAAAGAAATGTTCAGTCATAAATTGGTATGAGCATGACACTCAATGTCGAGAATGTCGGCCATAAACAAATTTCTTTCACAAAGAGTAATCAGTATGCTACGTCCCACCCACATCTCACCTATGATTATGTTTTATTTCCGAGGACTATGTTTACCCGAGATATCCCTTAAATTATACCTTACATTTTGAGCTATTCTAAGAAACTTGATCTGATCATTGCCTTTATGATACTGAAAATGAATTGTTTGTTTGGGTAGTTTAACGTCCATCCAACCACACAGGGTTCTTTCCAGACTGCACAAGGTGATGCTTTTCGGCGGTGGGTGAGCATATCTATGATATGATTTAGGAGAAACCTGCCACCGGGTTTGATACTCTACTCATTTTGAAGAGTGACAAGTTTTTTTTTATGTGCATGTCCCATAGAGAGGAAATTCCTGCCACATCATATTTAGGACAAAATTACTCTTTCCTGCACTAAAATCCAATCGCCCATGATGTCTCCTGCGTCTTTCCTTGCCAAGTAGCAAAAAGATATTTACTTTCCAACGTCCCAACCTTCCCCACCGCTGCCACATTCAATAAAGCCCATGTTAAGAGGCCCCTCCTCACCTCAATATCAATGGTGCTTATGGCAGACGGCTTCAACATGGGACAAAACCCACCTGGACTGCGGGGAAGGCCCCATGGCTGAGAGGCTGGGGCCTTTTAGAAGGGCTACAGGCACTTATCTTATCGAACCCAATCATACCGAAAAGGGCAGGCAGAGAGGGAAACGAAGGGATGCGATCCGTAGCACAGGAACATTGGGGCTCAATATAAGTCCTGGCATTGGAGGATTAGTTGGGGTAAAGGAGGGGGACTTGCGCTGGTCAATACATGGCATTCAGAGTTGGTCTACCGGCCCAGGAGGCGCCCAAATGACCGGCTATCAGGGGACCCAGCCCGGCCGAGGCACCTCTATAGAAGCTTGTTGGATTTACGGTATGCTTTAACAGATTTCAAACTGATGGAAAACTTTGGATATTAAGCAAGTACTGCTGAAGAAATGGGCTGAAAATGACGACTCGGAGTTAGAGTAATTGTATTGTGAACGACTTCCTCTTCTGGGCTTGTATAATTTACTTGTATTTCCCACATCGCCAACCGGAATAATTATGTTTACAAAGAGCGGACTGTTCACAATAACATAATGCCATCGGTCCAAAGATGCCGAAGGAGAAATGGGAAGGTGTTGTATTGTGCCCCAGCTTTTAGCTGAATAGACGCTCATTAATCTTCATGTCTACTTGACAAAACTGTCTTACCCTATTTGTGAGACCAGGATTCCAGAGATGATTGGTTGTAAATACAATTTTAGTGTCTCTTTGCCAACAAAAGGCGTCAATTCTACACTCAATGACATGCGAATTCCATTTAAAGTCAGTTTCTGTAAATGGAGCTTCTCTATTCATTTCACTGAAGAGAATGGCTTGCATCACCTATTTCCGATCAGAACGGAATTCGGTACCTATAATTACCACCATCAGTTCTGACAAATTGGAGGCAAAAGCTGAGCCAATGTAGGGAATGGAAAACACTGCACTCAGGGAACCAACAAAATTCCTTTTTTTGATGGATAATTTATCAATAGCTAGAAATACCATTTTGGTTTCATTTGATATAGAATTTATTGTTAATACATGTATTTGAATGAATGTGATATGTTAAAACTCTTTTATTCTACTAGCTTACACAAGAATTGACGTCGACTATTATATTGTAGGACAGCCAATCTGGTGAGGAAGACGGTGTGTTACTCTCCGTAAATGATAAAAGATTGCATGTTCGATGGCACTGTACCATCCCTAACACTAAATTATGTAGTTTTTGATTAAATGTGTGAAAAGCAATAAGGTTGATTTCAAAAACAGCTGCAAGAACAATCACATTTTCAAAAAAGGTAATGAAACATACGGAGACCAACTAAAAAGGTTGTGATATATGGAGACAGACACGCACATAAACACATCATCCACGTGATGGGCGAGTCCCACCCCCTGAGTCCAGACTATTCCGCCCGAAGTTGTAGCAACATAGCTGCTACTATGCCAACGCTAGGTAACAATAACAAAGGCGCAGAATATACACCGCTGTTCCTGCATGAGGCCGTAAACAAGTCTGGTGGGGGCAAAACAAGATAGAACAGGTAAAATTAACCATGTCCTCCTTTTCTCAAAACAGATATTCCATGCCACTCTGCGAGAATGATACAAATCTACCTTACTTTAGCTGACATTTTTGGGGTAATAGTAAAACATATACTTCCAGGCATGAGTTGTAGTCAATTCTTCCCAACTAATTTTTTTCCACGTGAACAGTCTCATGTGCTTAGTAACATGTTTCCCTCAGACTAACTCATCTGATCGGATGATATCTCTCTCCCTTGGCGAAGTACCGCTAAGCGTTGCTTATCAGAAATCTCCTCTGTGATAAGGTTATGAGATGGAGAACAAGGCATGGTATAAAAAATGAGGAACGGCATGGGGTTTCTTGGCGGTGTTGGCTAGCACTTCTGAGCTAATGAGGTAACGGGCTTTATGCTTCATACTTTGTCACCAAAGAAGGGCAGTCTAAACTGACTCATCCTAACTGTAGTGCTACACCGAGAATGTTGTTAAAATTTTGGTTATAATCCTTTTGTTTTAGGGAATGTTATAATTATATTTTTGCATCGAACTAGGGAATTTATTGACAAATTTACTGGGGTTCACGTTATCATTATGATGACTACGAAACTTATATAATATGGCCTATAAGGTCGGCCCGGATGGTCGGGGTTAATGAGCAATGGTTGTTTGCGCTGCTTTGATAACAAACTTTGTTGGTCAAAGTCTCAGTAACCAAATTCATAGTGTTGGGCTTAAAAGTGAAGGTTTGTAAAGACTAGCTCCATAAACCACATAGTTGTAATGCTCTTACTTCTCTTGCATCGTTTCATCACATAATCCGATTGTCTATTTCGCACAGTATAAAAAAGCGGACGTAAGACACTTCGAAATTGATGGAGTTTTATCCTCTATAATCCGTGCATCAGCCAGATCAAAAAGTATATTAGATTCATCCTTTCTTCATTATTTGCTTGGCTCCTCCTTGTGCGCTGTACCTCCGTTGGAGAGGTTACCGCTTTACACTGGACTGACACTGTTGCCTAGCAACGGGCAGCATCCTCAGGACCCCCGGGACCACTCCAGCCTCTTATCCCTATGGGAAAACCAGTCGTGAGGTTACCAAGCCCCCTGTCAGGAAAGAGTCGCATCACTTGATATTCGGCGTGCAAAATGTGTTTAAGTGATATACAAGGGGAAACGCGACGTGAAACAGCACTTAACAAATTGGCGAGGAGGGTGATATATGAGGGAAATCATCGTAGGAAGGTGATTTATGTCTACTGTACTAGGAAGGGTAAATAAGTGATAGGCAGGTCATAAAATGATGTAGGACATATGACTAAGACCATCATCAACAACAAAATGCAAATGAAGTTTACTTATAGACAATAATACGCTTAATTACTGCCTTATCGTAATAACAGTGCCCAAGTACTCCCATACTTCCTGACCATTTCGGAAAATAAGATCGTTCTAGGGTAGCCCTGGATGGGGAGGTAAATGATATCAACCTATCATTAGACGATCTACTGTATATGTAGAAAGATGGTTGTATTATTGAACTAACTTCTTTGTAAACATAA
Source organism: Lepidonotus clava (assembly GCA_936440205.1). Lineage (NCBI taxonomy): Eukaryota > Metazoa > Annelida > Polychaeta > Phyllodocida > Polynoidae > Lepidonotus > Lepidonotus clava. The sequence goes on from OW387139.1 coordinate 32,606,887, forward strand.
GATCAGGGAAGCATTGGTTGGTTTTCCCCGAAATTATGTGTAGAATTACATAATATACATTTCAAGTAACAGTGTACTTGAAATGTGTAGGAGTATCTATACGTAATAGCGGTATCTTTTCGACGTTGCAGGATTTTTTCTTGAATTGTGGACATTATGCTTTATTTCAGACAATTTCACATAGCCTCTCCATCTTTCAATGTTGTCTACAGTGTCCGACGTTCGATTGTATGTGTCCGACGTTGCGGTTGAGAGGATGAACATGTCAGTGTGGTCCATGTAGGCTACTTTACTTTGATTTGTTAGGAGACTATACCAGCTGTTGGCTGCCGTCTCTAAGCGATGCTCTTGCCCCGCTAGACGGTATAACCATACGAATTTCTAGAAGATTGCTTCTGTAGTGTATCTAAACAGACATGCATTCCATTGGCTATCTACCGTTGTCTGCCACGGCCACGGCACCACATACGAGAGATATTCAATCTACGATCGAAATTATAGCAACGCGCTATAGACTGTCCACCTAATATTGTGAAACGATATCCGTGACTGAGTGTTAATCTGTTGACCAAAGAATGACAAATGAGTTTTACTATCAGATGCCAATCATTTTAAGAAAATGAAATCCTGGGGTAATTAGGCCAAAAAAAACACGCTTAATCAAATTAGCCAAGCTATGGTGTGACTACATCAATCAAAGGAGAGGAAAAGGGAATTGGCTTGAGTTTGTGTTTTTTAACCTGTCATTATGAGTCGCTTCCTTATCCCCAGGCGATCCCTATCGATTTGTCTTTGAGCTGACAACGGGAAGACGAGAAGAGCTGCTCGCATAGCGAATCCGTCGGCTCCGGACTACGATACACACGGAGAAGAATAGTGTCTTCATCCGATTACTTGCTTCGCTCCACTCTATGGGTTCACTTAGTTACATTTATAATTTCAATTCTATTTAAGATTTAGTGAAAAATGTCTGATCTTTTGATTTTATTTTCAATGATTTGGCCTGATGAATTACAAGCTAACTGTATTTAGTGTGGTCGCACTTAAATTTGTTTGGACAATAGATTTCTTACATATTTAACCGGCATCTGGCCAATAAGTACTATGTATTTCCGCTTAGGATATGATCTGCCTAATGTAAGATACATCATATTACGTTTATTGCCTTTTGCCACGAGAACACTTACATTACGCTTTGACTGTAACGGCCGCACACTAACTAGATATAGTCACTTTTTACAAGATCGTTGATAAGATTAAGGGACCCTTTCATGATGGAAAATGTCCTTATGGTAATGGGCTGCAATACTTATAGTAGAGAGTAGATATAGTAGATAATGAAAATGTTGTGGCCACAGCCTTAATATCATGGATAGAAGACCTGCACACTCTTAATTAGCTTTATGCATGAGTTTTCACTCATTATCATTAAAGCAAATGATCAATTATATATAGTGAGTCAAATCAGACAATGATCATATAGGAAGTCATAAATAGTCGATTCGGAATACGTTATACTAACATCCAGTCCAGTCCGCTTGGCAGAGTTCTATCTATGGCACCTATCTCTAGCACGAGCCGCCTCCAGGGCGGCACTGATGTAATACTGCAGGGAGAAACAAGCAGGAAAAATCAAGTAACTCATGTCAATGACATAATAAAAACACTTATAATGAATTCAATATTTACCACATAATATAATTGTCTAGGAATATATCGTACCTATATTGTACCCACTGATCCCGGGCCACTGACACACTAGTTTTCATGGCTATCCGCATTTCTGTCAGTAAAACATTCTATTCGTAACGTTTCTCAAAATAATGCATCTTAGTGTGAATCTTAATATGGTCTACTCTAAGTTAAATTCTTGGTTTGAATAGATCTCTACTAAACCTACGACATTAAAGACTTTGTAAAAAGTAAAAGTTCGCTCCACTTGATTATCGCGTCTCCATATAATGTGCATGTCCACACTAAGGGGCATAATAAGGTTCTTCTGACTTTGAGGATTTATAACTCATATACTAATGAAAATTTAGGGTTAATTTTTGAAAAGTTATTTGCAGAATGACCCTGAGAGATAGTAGACATAGCATCGTGGCTTCGTGCTTATAATTTTAAGTAACATAAGAGATATTAGTGAAAAATAATGAGATTTTTAGGGCCATTTTTTGTGACATGGTAAACATGTTTGGAAGGCATGGCATAAAAACAGATTCAATGTAAATATAAGGTAAAATCAACCATCCTAATGAATAAAATGAATGATAAAGCAATTAAAAACAAATCTATACAAAGGAAAAATAATATTTTTTGATGATTTAAAGCAATTTTAAATTATGTCACGGACGCGACATGAGTCTGTCAAAATATCTGTTTATTTCAGAATTTTTTAATGCAAAAACATAGGTTTTTACATACATAATCTTTTTTGCTACAAAAAGACCCAAATATATTCTTTATAGAGGCCCATCATTATATTCATTGTAATTAGATAGAAGTTCTAAAACATATGTCAAAAAATAAAAGTTAATTTCCGTCAACTTTTTTAATAATCTGTCCGTGACATTTTATATGTCATTTTTATTGTTTCTCTTCAGATAACATGATAACTGTATCTTAAGGACATTACTATATGATTGAAATGATCATTTCAGTCATTTTTCTTTTGATAGTAATTTTTGAAACATGGAAAAGATAAGGGCAAACTTTGTCTGTCAACAAACTTGACTGTTGTCACATCCGTGACGCAACATCACATCCGTGACAAAATAATGGTTTTTTAGTAAAAGTACATTTTATTATTCATAGAATTATGTCTTTATAACACAAATTTGTATAAGAAAGATTAAATATACAATAAAATATTAGAAATGATGTAAAATAATGGTTTCTTTTACTAATTTTTCATTTGTTTAGCTTGTGTCACGGACGCGATGATTGACAATGAGTCACGTCACGGACGTGACTGTCTGAAAATCCATTCTTACTCTGGAAAAAACCTAATGTATCAGATGAATTTTATTCCTTTTACATTCTGAGCTTAAATTCTCTCTTAGGTGAGATGTTTAAAGTGGCCTTTCATTCAGAAATATCAAAATAATTGAATTTATTTATGAGATGTCAAACATAGCAGTCTGTCAATCATCACGTCCATGACGTAGGTCAAACATCACGTCCGTGACATACAACCTGAAAACATCACGTCCGTGACAATGTCAACAATCTGTCCGTGACAAAAAATGACTTTTTAAGGTCAAAATACTTCAAAAAACATAATTTCAGGGATCCTACATGTTTATATAAGTTAGTCTGTGAGATTGTATGCAACATTGCAATAAAATTATTAGATAATCAAACTTAAGAGAAAATAGAAAATGTCAGTTTTAAGTGTGCCAATTTGTAATGTCAAAAGTATCCATAAATTCAAAAAATGAATAAATTTACATTTTTGAAGGGCAGGATACAATATTCCATGATGGGAATTTTTCAATTTGGGTGATTTACAAGGAATTTGTTGAAGAACTTATATCAAAAACTGAATTTCAAATTGTCAACATCACGTCCGTGACACCAAAAAAGATCTATTTAAATGGCTAAAAAATCATTGAAATAATTTTTTCGTTATCTTTTCATGATAAGAAAATGAAAATAGGGACACTATAAAACATTTCTATGATTGTTATTGACAAATCACAAAACATCTAAATTTGAGTAGTCATGTCACGTTTTTATGCCCTTTAGTGTGGACATGCTCATATATCTTAATTTTCGCTCGTGACATGGACTTCAGTGAGGCTCGACAATTACTTTGATTCCCGTTAGCATGAATCTATCCACGTGTGAAGCTTCTGGGACCTAGAGTGGATTCTAGATTACCTTTGAAGTTCACTGGGGTGGACTCTCAATTAAGTGACACTCAGGCAGCAAACTCAATAAAACCAACATCTTGTGTTATACGGTAAGCACGCACTTACCAAAGGAGTACATCAGGGAACGACAAGGATCCATGTTTAAATTGAATTTGTGTACTTAGATAGATATGATAAATCAACGTTAAAGATCACAAATGAGCCATAGTGTGCACGAGGGAGCTTGTCATCGTGTGTGGACTATGCAACAAGACTGTGCACCAGGTACGGGTACAGTATTGAATTCGTGCAGGTTGTTAACCCTTTGCCGTTTCTTAGTTTTTCCATCGACTCATTTATTTCCTTGTTTCTTATTGGTATCCCGGCAACGCCTATGTTAATTACGACTGATTATAAACGAATGTGGGTGAATGTGAAATCCCATAAAATTGAAAGATTATTGGCGATTTCGTCGTCAGGAAAATTAGATTTCAGATCATACTCATGTTTCAGGATGGCTTGTATTTAAGTAATTTAACCAGCCCACCTGAGTGGCATTTACAGACCGATTTTAGAACCTTTAACATCACGCAAGCGGGTATGAAGTCTAGGTCACTGGCTTAAAAAAACAGAGAATGTGATATCAGGTTACTTAAAATGCTACATCATTTCTCTCCGATTCGTATTATCCCCCTTTCGTTAAGGGTTAATCTTAAATGAGAACTGGCTAAAGAAACAGGGTGATATACTATCACGATGACATTAATATTAAAGCTAGCATAGTAGCTGTGGTATTAACCCTACATTATGTATCAAAGACCATTGGCAGTGGCAAGCTCAATTTTTTAACTGAGTTCAAACTATTATCTTTTTACTTCATGCGTATATGTGTAGACCAGTTTGATTTAGAAATCGTCTGGTGACGATGACCCTAGGTGGGTTGGTAGGTCATTGAATAATATGATAAGATCCAGAGGTAGTTTTTTTTGTTGTTTTTTTTAAATGTAACTTTATTAACTGCTTCATGTGTATACATGTTCTTCCAGTAGTTTGGCATAACGTATGGTATATTATGATACATTTGTTATATAAATTAGGATGTGATGAGCAATGGATAATGAATAAATGAGTTCTTAGTGTATTGTGTCTTTATCCAGAGAAGCTGAACCGCTTTTGTTTATCCGATTGTTTAAAAAATTGCTAAACATTTTCCTCTAATTGGCGAATTCAACCCTCATGAGTTTCATGTTACTGAGACACCAAACAATGTGTCACACTAGTTTGTGTGACATTAGCTGGGGTTCTACCAACAAAAACACAGACTTTTAATTTCACGACATCACATGGCGTCGCTCTTCCTGTAGTGCCGTATGAAAAATAGAATTGAACTGATATAATTAAACACTTTGATAGTTTAGGACGAACCAACTTATACTTTAACAAGTTCATCTTCATTCAACCTAGCCCATTAACGCTAACAATGCCCCTTGAGCCCCTCGCCTTGTTCTGGCTGAACTAGTTCCCGTTTCCATAATCAAGTTAGTTATTCCCTGAACGAATTAAATAATGCTGCCAAGGGGAGACGGTTACAGTGGAGCGTGTGGACGAACGGGGGACGACCAGCTGAGGAGCTTCGTGCGGACTTAAGCAATAACAGAGTCAATAACACTGGAGGCTCACATTTATAAGGCTGATTGTCTTGCGACATAACTACAAAAATTAAGGAAAATTGTGTTTTCGAAACTACGGTGCAATATCCACGAAAATAGAGAGTAAGAATAAGATATATTTAACTAGATGCTTGGTTTGGAGAGCATACAATATTATGTCATCTTTTGCCGGTAGTAAAGTGAATAGACAGTCAAGGAAATAGCTTAAGTTTAAAAATTTAAGGATTGATTTAACCTGTATTCCTAATATAATTCCTACTTCAAATATTTCATATGCTAACTGGTTCACATTCAAAGCAAAAATGGTTCAAAGAAGTGGTTCACACTGAAACAATCTCCTTTTCTTTGCTGTTTATCAGCCTATTGTCATATAGTCATATTGCCGCAGCTCTCTGATCAATATGGCATAGTGGCTTCACTTTATTACTTTGAACAATAGTGTGTAATTGGAACAATGCTACTGCAACCAATATGTTCCTCCAATGCATGCAGTCTACTAAATGCCCCAATGTGACAACATAATATGTATAGTGGACTGTGTGGTCACACCAAGGCATTTAGTAGAATATTATTCTACTAAATGCCTTGGTGTGACCACACAGTCCACTATATGCCCCTATGTGACCACTCACTTTACTAATGTTCTGATATGACTGTACAGTCTATTTAATGCCCCTATATGACCACCTAGTATACTAATGACCTAGTGTGACCACACAATCTGTGTGTTAATTACAACAGTAAAGCTGCATAAAATAGGCCAATAATGATAACAGACTCTACTGGCCAAATGTAAGTTTGTTTTGCTGATCTCCTTTATTAGATAAGTGTAGGTCAAATGAGTAACCCTTTTAACTTAACCTTGTCTCTGACCTTGCACTATCTAGTAGGAAACAAATCAGACCTACGTGTTAGTGCTTTTTGGCTTGATTCATTTTACCCTGCTTACTACGGGTAGGGTTTTTTCTTTTATATTGGCAGGCATCACATTACAAATGAATTGTAAGCATTTGAAAGCTTGAAAGAGCTATTTGATCCCACTACGGTAGAAGAGAATACTCACAATATCATCCCCACTAAAATTGTTTGGGTTGAAAATGAGTGATTGTACAACATTCTGCACCCGGCATAAGCATAAAATGTGTCCTTAATTTAGGACACTGGGCCAGCTGTGCAGAGAACATCAGGATTTTGGTCATCATGACAGTACATATATTAATGAAAATAAGATTTGAAAAATTTGAAAATTCCCGACCGACCGACCGACCCCCCTTTTTTTCACGTGAACCGGAACACAACTTTTTTTTTTTTTTTTTTTTTTGCGTGCACATGATAACTGAAAAATTGTATTTCTGAGTTGCTCTCAAACTACTCACTGGCCGAGGCGGGCGAGCTACTCTATTACTCAGCACAGGGCTAACGCCAGACATGGTGGTGCCTCATCAGACTGGAACATAATGTTTGCTTCACCTTACACTGCAGTTAGTTTTTGCCCATAAACTTTGAAACATGCATGTGGTAATCAAGGCATAATCAAACAAAACACGAAAGGCGAGCTCAAATCCTGACTTAATAATCTTGGCTAGAAATAAACCTACCAATACAAACACCCCCTTTTGCCTTACTGACCTATAATGTGCTGTATCAGCTGTGCTTATATAACCGTGTGAAATGGAGCCACCATAATAGTTCCATGTGTCCATATTGAGGTAATGCATGGTAATATGCGTAATGACCAGGAAATTAGGCCCCGCATACGAGACAATGGATACGCCAATTGGGTGGGCACTATCAAATATGCAACATTTGCCAGCGCGTATCATACAGAAAGCCAGCCCCCTAGGTCGCCAATGGTCAGCTGGACGGCATATCCCTGTTTCAAGACTGAAGTTAAATAGGTTTAACCTGCTAAGTATCCCCTGGGGAACTGTTCTTAAAATGGCAGTCTCTATAATAGTACTCTTTGCCACTGTTTTGTAAAATTGCAAACTTGCGTGGGTATCAAGGACTTAGATATAAATTCCAATATGAGCATTAAAGTGTGAGTGTCCCAGATTTATTTGACTTGAATTATATTTCATGAAATAAAGAAAATATGATGTTTGTACTGGATTCCCCCGGTATGTGATTATTACCATGGATGCGGAGATATCGTCATGTTCGAACCATGAGAACCGGCATTTGTTGTCAAGCGACATATAAACCACCAGAACACGTTTCGAATGACTTGCTCACCTGCTCCGGAGCTGCTCAGACCTCCAATTTCAAGTTTTGAGCCAGATGAAAGGATTTTTCTTTCATATCTAGTATCGCTAAACTTATTATAAATCGCTGTGACAATTCGCTAGAGGCGATAGGAAAAAGAATTTCTGCAGAAAATATTTAACTCGTCACCCTACTCCTGCAGGTAAGAAATTATGTTACAAAGGTCTGACAGCTGACCTGGAGCACCAAGGGAGTACGGGGCATCCAGACCAAGTGAGACCGTCCTAGGAGGATTCATTGCGGAAGAAAAATTAATCTAAAACGTTTCTTGGAAAATAAAAAAATTAGCCTAAGAACAGCCTTTCGGTTGCCACAGAAGCCCGGGGCCCCAAGGGTCTTAAGCCCCGGCCTAGACAAAGTATTCGTCCCTGGATATTCCCATTCCGACCAGGGGAGGGGCTTGCGGCGCAGGCTAGCCCCGGCCCAACAAAGTACTCTATGACTGAGCCCAACTCAACTCAACTCGACTGTTGGGCAGTAGAGCCGGTATTATGACTGGAATCTTAGCGTTTAAATCTACGACTGACAGGTCGTAGATGTTGAGATGTTGAAAAATGTATGACTGGATCGACGGGTCTCGGGGATCAGTAGCTTTGTGTATATATTTTACTATACTCTTTATGTAGCAAAATCGAGTCTTAGTCCGTGACATGGTAGAGCTTAATTTCTAAGAGACTGTCGGGGATATGGTGCCAGGATAAGCTACAACAATCGAGTTGAACTGAGTTGGGCAGTGGAGCTGGGCCCGGGCTTTAAAGGGAGGTCGGGTCCCTACATTTTCAGGACTAGGGGCCCGACTGCCACCTAGAAATTCATAAAATTAATGAAAGTTATGTAATGAACAAAGCAGATTTTTGTGGATAACTCCAGTCCTACTGCATCTTGTTAATTATGGCGTCAGTTCTTTCAGTTGACTATGACATCTCTTGCAGTAATAAGTGATATAAACATTGAAAAAAAGACATTGATATAATATTCTACATTTTTTCATTTTGAGTCAGGCCCTAAGTGAGACAGCTATATCCAGGTAAATGTTTATATTATTTATCTATTAAGTGAAAAAATATGCACTTCTTTAAACCCTTACCAATCATGCTCCTTATCTATGAAATGGAAATAAATCTTCGTTCTCTGTAATGAATTGGTTTATTTTTCTGTTTTGCTTTTTTTGCCAAAGACTGGCAACTATAGGCCTAAGTCTGGGTGGACACCGAGGAGCCATACATGGGTCTAACCCCTAAAATTAACTCAGCGACTGGGAGCTTTTCTTAAATTTGACACCATCATACGTGACATTGGCTATAAATTATAATATACGACAAGGACATGCGTCATTTCTAAATGCTATGCATTCATTATTTGACACACGACACAGGCCCGTATACAGGTTCTGCTGTGGGGGGGGGGGGGGGGGGGCATGATTTCGTTAAAGGAACTTTTGCTTATAATGTCCATGATTTTAACCTAAAAGGGGGTGGGGGGAGGCGAGCTTCACCAAGTGGAACATTTACATTTTTTTAGTGGTTTTACATTTAATTTTTAAGAAAAGGTGGAACTTTTTGAGACATTCCTCCTTGGGGGGGGGGGGGGGCGTCACCCCCGCCACTCCCCCACCCCCGTATACGGGCCTGGATATCATTTGATCTAACCCCATCCCCCTCTTAAGGACAATGGCGCCATTTTCCAGATATCCAAAAAATGAAAGTTCCTCAATCTAATTCATATTTTGCAAAAAGACTCAATAATATATGTAGAATTCATAAATGGTATAGAAAATAGGCTGAAATATATAATTTTCAAGGGAGAAATGGGGAAACATGACTAATTTTGAGAAAACTTTGCAATTGCCTAAAAATGATATTTGCAACATACATTACATTTTCTTCTGTCACTCTTTTAATATAGGGTGTATAAAGGCATATTATGTATCCAAATTATTGGAAGGGTCTCAGGAATAACATAGAATTCTCAAAATACTTTTAATATACAAATTTCAGTGATTTTATAGAAAAACAAATAAATAGCTATTTGAGGCTATTTTTAGGTTTTTAAATGGATATCCATCTCTGCTAGCCAAATTAGTACGGTGACCCCCTGTTTTTTTGGCTGGATATGATAGCCTACATCCATATGCATGCCATATTAACTTTCAGAGCAATTTTCAATGTTCAATTTTTTTGTGTGAAACTTTATTTTTGAATTTTTATATTTTTGAACTATTTCATTTGATGTAATTTCCAGTTAAAAACAAATATTACATTATAAGATTTTACAAATGTTTTTATTTTTCAATTGAGAAAACATGAACACACTTATCAAAAACATTTGGCTGGTTGTCATTTCATTTTTATCAAAATAATTAGCAAATAAAATTGAATTTCAAAATTTATTTTGCAAGTCAATTTTTGAATAATTACCATATAAATAAACCTGTCCAGCCAAAAAGTTTCCACGGTGACCTATCATTTTTTTTGTATTTTTGGTATCTATATGGGTAGACCTTTCACTGTGTAAAGATTGAAACAATTCTCAATGTGACTTCTATAATGGCGCCATTGTCCTTAAGGGCCCAGACATATCACCGGTGGACTCAGGAGTTTTCAAAATCAAGGGGCCAGCTGGGCGCTCAGCACTTTTAATCCAGGGGCCCTCGCTTAAATCTAGGACCCTCATTTGAAATCTTTAAAAGCGTCTACAGTGATTTCTTCATTTTCAGGTCCACCTTTCCTTCCAAACTTCAATGTAAAAACCCACAAAAGTTTGAAGAAAATTTTGGAAAGTTTCAGTTGGTGAACCTCGCCAGCCCCCTTTGTAGCTTGAAATTATTGAAATTATAAGCAAAAATTTCTATTAGGAAACTTCAACACCCACCCACCTGCAGCAGAACCTGTATACGGGCCTGATTTTAATCTCAAAGGGAGAAAATATTATGAATGGAAAGCCATATAATCAACCAGGTGCCATATCTTCGTAATTAACCAAGGTCATCAAAATTCATGGTTATGCTGACCAAGGCAAATGTAACCATGAACCATATTTTTCGTAACACTAACCACTGCAATTTTTTTCTGCCAACCATGCATTTGCTTACCCTCCTCCAGACTTAGGTTAGGGGTGGTTTAGCCCATAGTTAAGGCTAACCATGGTGTTGCCAAATCTCTAAAGGGCGAGATAACATGTGATTACTTGTTATAGATGAGGGAATAGCAGAAGAATTGTCAAAAAAAACTCACATATTTGAATACCTGATGTCACAATGAATATATTTAGGTACGTTAGAGGCATATATATAAGTACTAAATAAAACAAGATTATTCTGAAAGTGCTGTCACTGTCACAAAGTCCACATTCTTTGGTGCAATATGTGCCAGATTCAATTATCCACAATTCATAATGTGACATCCCACTCAAAAATATGTGGTTGTTTTTTTCATTATTGTTTGTATTTGCATGGGTGTTCCATTTGCACCCCATACACCTAGACTCTTTCTCTTTAAGAAGAGGAGAAAGGTTTCCCCTCATCCTCTTGAAGCACACCTTTCACCCCCTATTATACTTATGCTTGGGTCATTTGGTGAGGGATTTTGTTTCAAGAAGAAGAGGACATACATGCACCCCCTGGTGGTTTACATCAATACTAAACCTCTATGCTTCAAGCAGAAAACCTCACCTTATAAGCCTCATGTGAGGTATAACAGGGAGAATCTTTGCTCTTAAAGAGGAAGAGGGGAAACCTTCCTCTTCCTCTTAAAGAGAAAGAGTCTAGGTGTATGGGGTGCCATTTGTAACTTGCTTACATTTAGCTTGCTACTGTCCATCTCCATAAAAATATTAAAAGCAAACAAGGTTAGGACTTGTAAATACTGTACTAATAGCTTAGTACTTTTAATATATTATCATAATTTATAATTTAGTTAGGATCAGACCTAGCAATACTACTTCTGAGAAGAGACATTTTACGCTCCTAGCGCCACCTGTTAACCAGTATAAAAGGCGTTGCAAGGTAGGGAGCGAGTCAGTTAGTAGAGTTTGAGTGAGTTCAACTAGAAGAGCTGCTCGGAGCTATACCTACCAGCTCCTGCGCAGTATACTGGAGTTTACCGATACCAACTACCTCGGACAAAGGATTGTGATAGAGCTAAGCGCTAGGGTGGTCTAGGATGTGCTGGAACAACTTGTATTCTAAATGTGGTTGATCACTGAGTAGGAGATGGGAAGGTGGACTGATGGAGACTTATTCACTGTGGCTTTGACTCGGGATGAGATGTTTACTTGAATAAAACCCTTTCATTTTAAGAGCTCCCTCATTGTCCATTTCTTTTGAACTATTGGGGAATGGATGAATTAACTTTGAGCGCGGTCTGATTGGCTCAATAACTCGGATGAACGACTCATGGATAAATTAATTATACACATCACGCAGTCTTAAATCGAACACTAACAATAGTTCAATACATGTATAAATATCTAATTGAGATTACGTATACAGTTACATCACCATTTTTGTTTAAACCCAGAATCCTTAACCATGAAACCCTAACCACAAAATGCTGCTTAGACAGTGGTTAGTGGTGATTGGCTGAAAACATGCACCGTGGTTAGGACCACTATTAACCCTGGCCTAACCACGGCAAAATTAACCATGGCATACTTAACAATGAAATAATTTTACGAAGATATGGGCCCAGTTGAAAGATTCAATCATGAAGAAAGCAAAGTATGCAGGACATCATGGTTGACAATCCCTATGACCCATAATTTTTATAGTGGCAGTCGGGCACGGAGGCTACCAGGTAATAAATCAAGGGGCCACGATTGCCTTTTAAAAGCATCTGGCCCCTGGGCTCCCCTGTTTATGTCCATAGGTGCGGATTTTGGGGAGGGGAGGGGGCGTGCCGCCCTATTTTAGCCAAAATTGGAGTTATTTACTAATTCAACTAGACTATAGATCTAACTTAGCACATCCCACCCAACCCAAACCCTTTCTAAAATTCTACTGGTCCATCCCTGAATGAAGATAATTTTCCACCCTGACTTAAACTTTATTCTAAAACTATAACCACCAATAAATATGGGGGGGGGGAGATAATTAAATCATGCTTGTTGAAGTTGTTCTCTAACCTGTTTGACTACTGAATAGTTTTTTTCCATCAATCATGACTGGCAATGTCTTATTTATAAGTTAGTCTGTAGAGGACTATAATATAGGTTTGTACATATAGATCTAAATAGAGTGGACACCGAGTCAGTGGAATCAAGTGGACATGACTGGTTTGGTTGAGTGTTGGTTTCGCAAGACCCCATCATTCATAGATTTATTTCAAATTCATACGTATTGCCGCTTAGTGGACTAGACTAGAGCTGGTCTTCCTCAACAACAGCCTATAACGTTACTGAATGGGTCATTGAGGGATGCTCACAGCTGATGTGATGGCGCCATGTGTAAGGTGAAATCGACGTGCACTGGACCATGTCCACCTTAACCTTAGGATACCTTAGACAGCTGGTGTTAGTTAAACAAGATCTAACAAGAACAAGTTATGTGAAACTTACCTTCACTCCGCACGCATCCAGTGAGTCCTGTGATGAGAAATGTCAACTTAATGTTCTTTTTATCCTCGGAGGCCGTAAATAATGAGTAATCCAAGATTGCAGCATCAACTGCAGAGTACACAAGCCACCGCTAACACGAGTGTGTTACGGGTCTGGACTGGAGATAACTGGAACGGCGGCGGTAGGTTGCCCGGTAACCCCGGAGACAGCCAGAGACACTGAGCGGGAGGCTGGAGCAAGAGAGGGAAGAAAATCAATGATTTCAACACCTTTTCAACTCAGTAGATGGCGAGAGCGGCCGGACCCCTCTGCTATTGATGCTCCATCTTGCGTTGAATACGTTAACACAAAGCGAGTTTTACCAACTCTTGTTTTCTAGTATTCGTGGAAAATTATGGATACTGCATGGTATTCAGTTGACCTGAGATTGAAGATATTCAGTGACACACGTGTGTTTTCCGAAAGTGCCGCCCAACGCGTTTCACGACATGCCAGAAAACGTCAGTTTCTGGGTCGACTAATTTGATTGGTCAATACATCAAGGCCCAAAAAGTTGACCAATCACAGGCTTGTTTACAGCTATTTTACGCTTCTCAGTCCAAGATGGCTCTCATTATAAATACGACCGCCGTCGAGAGCGGTTCAAAGGGGAAAATCAGTAAAAGTCCCCCAAAATACATCGTTATTTCTTGCTGTAATCAAGGAAGTCATGCTCAAGATCATCTAAGAACAGGTTATACTCGATTCGGATATGGTTCCGTGGCACAATTAGGCTGTATTTTGGGAAGTGTCCTGCGAGTTCTCTCTTCGAGGACCGCCATTTCTTGAACTTGCTTAGCCAGTCAAAAGTTTCTGAGAACAACACCGACTGCATTGCTTAAATTTCTTATGCAAACTCGGTCCCGATTTGGTCACATTGTCTGTTAAAAGTGCATAGAATATCGAAATTTGTATATGACAATGTTATTGTGATACCAGACACGTGGTTCCAATACAAATCACATCTTCATCCTGTAACCTGAGATGCACGCACATGGTCACAATTTCAACCAGACCATTGTTTTCCTTTGCAGTCTCAGAGTCTATGATTCAACAATATTCAGACAGTTTTAAAGATATATGACATATGCTGATTACGAAAAAATGACCTTGACAGTTCTCCCACATGTGCAACGATACCTAAACTCGTAACTTGTTCTTAGAATGAAATCTTGAGATGGCAACAAGGTGAGCCCCATTAGCTGTCAGAATTCTACAACTAGGCTAGACACGTGCCCTATCCTTGTACAAACATAATATAGACCTAGGTGATCATGTACGTTCCTAATTCCAATTACATAATCCGTCACTTTGAAAATCATCGCTCTTTTCTTCTTCTTTTGTTTAAATTGTAATTAGATCTAATCAGAAACAAGGCGAACCCCCATTTATGTTGCACTGATTGACGGATAGAACGAGGCATAGAAAGATCTACGTACCTGCGCGCACGAGACCAAAACCCTGTTTTGGTACTCCTTCCCCACTCAAAATAAGCAAGAATCTTTTTAAGACCGATTTCTGAACTTTTTTTGGAAGATCATAGCCCAGGTTTCAAACATAGGCTGAAACAAGTGAAAGATCTTTTATGTGGCCATGACAATGTAGATCTACGTGGGTTAAAAAAGAAGCATAGCTTTTCCCTAATTTTTATTGAATTTATAAACATGAGTTAAAAATGAGTGATCAGGGAAATCTTGATCAGTGTCTCACGATTAGAGATTCTGTTTATCATAAATGAATTTCACATCTGAGTATCCCTCTTTGATACTATTTTGCAATAATACCATCAATTTCGGTAAATGACAAAATTGCTGATCTTGAAGCCCTGATCAAAATTTCCCTGATAAGCCAAATTAGTTACGAAGATATGGGCCCAGAGACCCAGGCAGTATTGAAAATTAAAAAAAAAAATCTAAATATCCTCTAAAAACATATTAATCATCTAAAATAGATGATCTGAGCATCTATGTGCTGTTTTATGGGTTTCTATGCTTTTTCAGATCAATTCTTTTTGATTTTTTAAAAAAAATCCCAAAAAAGTTAGGGTAGGGCCAAAAATTTAGGGTAGGTAGGGTTACCTGAACACATTTTTTGGGGGGGCCTTAGTATGTACATTCATCATTTGGGGGTGGGGATAAATGAGTATTTTTGTGTAGACAATGCCTTAGTCTGTGGTGGTCAAAACCAAATTTCTAAAACAATGAATGGACCTACTAACCCTGAATAAGAAACATTGTTGCAAAAAGTTGACGCAAGAAAACCCTGGGTTAGGCACTCAGGAGTCATTCATAGCCAGGGATGCCCGAGGCCACCCACCTTAAAATTTGCCAAATTCAGATTCTTTCAATTACAAATTCTAGCGCCCAAATGGACTGCCTGACATATTAACATTATGACGCCCCCTCCCCCCCCCCCTCCCCGCCCCCTTATTTGATAATATCTGGATCTGTCTCTGACATCACTTCATTGTAAGGAGTATCTATTGCCAACTTGGACTCTAGTTATCACCACCCAAATGCGCGTTCAACTTTTAAACCGATGGGTAAAATTGGTTAAAATCAGATCCGATAGGTTTCTTGGAGTGGGAGGTGCTCATTACGGGATTTCATGGCAAGAACAGATTTTCACTTAAAGGTCTTCCCCCTACTCACAGGAGCTTTGGAACTTTGGAGACAGTGGAAGCAAAGGGTCCATTTCGAAATATACTCTTGTGTTTTGTATGTTATCCAGCTAAAACAAGCATGTTTGAGTGGATATATATGCATTGAGGGTAATTAACCTGGTCAGTGACCAAAGCACAGATTAACTTTCACTCTTTTAATGGTATAGGTCAATGCATATAATTTTATAAACTCAAACAAGCTTGTTGGGGCCGGATAACATACAGAACACAAAAGTACAACCAATCAAAAGTTACTGATTTAGGCTTGGGAAATTGAAGCTAGTCTGCATTGTTTTAGCAGCCTTGATTTGGCTGAACTGTATTCAAGTGCATGCTGTTTAATGAATCTTTATAAACGTCTGATAATTTTGGGATGCATAGTCCCTGTCAAAAGTAGCGTATTATAGAAAAAGAAAGTTTTAGAGAGTTTTTCTAGAGGAACAGTCAGATTTTATGCTTCAATGATAATGATAATGATTTATTTGTAAGGCTTTAACTACAACTTTTGTTGAAAAAGTTCCGAAATCTGAAAAAAAAGGTCTCTAGTCAGCCCTCAAAAAGTCAATCGGGTGCTCGACAGGAAACAACACTTTTTTAAGGTGGTCTAAAGGTTGAATCTAAAAAGTTAAGACAAGATTTTTTGTGTATGCCCTCACAGTAAAGCACCTCACCTGATCAGCTATTATTTTAATTGTCAATATCTACCTAGAAACTTCTCTCAATTGAAAATAAAAACATTTAAGCATTTTTTTCTAATTCTTATTTCTGACACCAGGTGGTGTTAAGGGGCAGCTGGCTAATGATATATTTCTATGATACTATGACTTTTGTGATAGAGAACGTGTGGAAAAATCGCGGATACCTTGGCCCAAACCCCGAAAGTGGGTCGATGGGGTCCCTAGATTGTTGGCTGAATGTTTTTTTATAAGCGTATGGTCGATAGATGAGCAGAAATTCTCATATGCAGAATAACTTTATGGGTTTGGTGTGAAACGCTAAATTGAAGGAGCTTGTTTGTACAATTTTTTTTTTTTTTTTTTTTTGCAACACGTCCCGATCTCAAATCCTCAGTTCAAATCCCGAGCTCTGGGGCTCTAATGGTGGAGTTCTACATAGAATATGACTTGTTTCCTTATAATTTAGTACCGAATAATTATATAATATTCATGAAATTGTGTTTTCTCGAACTACCACAATTTTAATTCCCCAGACTATGTCCCAAAACTTAATGTCATGACATAAATTGTAAAAGAATTTATTTCCCTTTTGCATTTATAGACCTAGACTCTTAGTTTCTGCAAAGCTCAATGATTTATGAACCTCTCAGCTATTTCATTAGGGATAGAATTTATCAGTGAGGTGCCTCTGAATAGGGCAAAGATCTCAGCCCTCCCCTGTCAAGGTCCACAAGAAGGCTTGTGCATAATGTGGTGTGGACACTGATAAAACAGTAAAGCCCTATTCACGTCAGACGACCTTTTTGTGATTACGAACAGCCCCCCCCCCCCCCCCCCCCCCCACCTAACACACTCATTAATTGTCGTCTTAAAAATAGATTGTCCATTCTCAACAATTAGATATCTTAGAATAACATTCCAATAAACTTCCTTAAGAAAAATAGCAACGGAATGTTTTATCTCAGCTATTTTAAGTTCAATGCCGGGGTTGCACATTTTAAGAATTATGAATTGTTATGTAATATGGAATTTTAAAGAGACGTGGGGTTGATGAGGGGATTATTTTCTTTGAAGATTTCTTTAAAATATCCTAAATCACACCCACGAATATGACACTGGGTTTAGTATCAAGGAAAGAAAAGTTATGTTGACTTGGTTTTTTTCCTATCGTAAAAAATACAAATTAATCCTTTGTTGCAAGTCGGTGTCAAAATATAGGTGCTTATACACAGCACACACGTCAATACGGCAGACTATAATCCCGTTTGCTCAGCAAACTTGCTCAGCAGTAGCACACAACAGATTTTGCCTATTTAAGAGAAAAAATGAGCAAATTTCTCCATAGGGTACCTTGAGGTAAAGGCCATACAGTTTTAACTTTAAGAACAGGCCTAAATTATTTATTTGTTTAATCTCATGGGTACAAAGTTTTTTTTATGAAAGAGTTAACCTTGTATTGAATGTAGGTTGAATATAATTAACAATATATGTCATAGTAATATTTTCACTGAACTTGCTTGCTCTTTTGCTTCAGACTCGACCGGTTGTTCCTGCTGCTGGAGACTGGCTCGACCCCGGTGATCCGTAAGTCGGCCGCCGAGCAGCTCGGGGAGGTCCAGAAACTCCACCCTCACGAGTTCCACAACCTGCTTACCAAGGTTGGAGTATAAGTTATACTTTTTCAGTTAAATAACATACATGTTCTCTAAATTTACTAATGGAACTGTAAAAAAGGAAAGCATTTTAGCAAATAATATTTTTGTATGAAAAGTAAATAATTTATGGCTTTATCAGTTAAGTCTGTTTTGTAACATGATCGAGTACGGCCACAGATATTTTTCTTGATTTACTCAAACGTTTAATATTCTGTGTGAATTTCTATCGGAAACATTTCATTCTGGGAGTCATCTTTACCGACTGCTTCAGACCGAGTTTTCTGCTTAAACTTCACAACAATACTATTTTTTTCAGGTTCACACTTATTTGGGTAGTAATTCCTGGGAGACGCGTATAGCTGCAGGACAAGCCGTCGAAGCAATATCTAGAAATGTACCTCAGTGGGAACCCGTGGGCACGCCGAAACAGGGTATTTTGCATTCTTTCTTTGTTTAATATACATGTATGATCGTTATACTGCTGTTTTAGCTCGCGGTTATTCTTAACATGTTGGCTCTCTTTCTGGATATGGATAATTTCCAAAATGACCTTTTGCCAAAAATGACAAAGCTTCTCAAGTTTCTTTTCCATGCAGATATTAGGTGACTTTTTCCATAATAGAGATTCAAAGTTATGTGTCTCATCGATTTTATAAGTTCTAAAAATTCAGAGAAAAATAAATCGTTAACAATAATTTTTTATTTTTTTATTTCAGAGGAGAGTGCGTCCACGTCGAGCGGCTCTGTGGGTCGCCTCGTCTTCTCCCAGTTCAACATTCAGCGGGTCCTCCGTCATGGCGCCTCCCTGCTCGGGTCAGAAGGGGCCGAGTATGACGTCGCCGACGAAAGTCTGGGTGAGTGAACACGATCAAGTGATTAAGGGAGATAAGTGTTAATCTGAGATATAATTTTCAGATTATTCGTCGGAATTTACTATTTCAATCAATGGTAATTGAAGCTATAAAGTGGCTGCTGAATCGTGGCATAAGCCGTTTAAGTATAGCCAAAAAGCTATTAAAAAGTTTTTGACTGCTAGGATATGACGGTATCATTTTTTGATAGGTATTTCGCCGACGAAAAAAAGACTTTCTGATAATCTAAAAGGGTTCTTGGACCTGGGTCAGATTCTTATACCTGAGTCACAATTTCCGACTTTTTTTAAAAAAGACCCTACCCAATTTCTAAAACTTTGAGAATCAATGATGCTTTATTTTTCCGTATTTCATTTTAAGCGTAGAAAATCTATGGTGTAGAACCTTGATCAATCAGATGTTTTGTCACCAGGCCTGGACTCGAAGGAGCGGCTCAGCCAACAGAAGCAGCTGCTCAACAAACGACTGGGCCTGGACATGGCCGCTGGTCTGGGCATCGCCTCCGACGACCTCTTCCAGGAGGATGACCTCATTATTCAGCGGGAGGCGAGCAGCTCCCCGTCACAGGTGAGTGGACTGAGAGCAGCCCTGTGATCCCTAGACTTTCGAGTGCCTGAGGCCCTCCCAGATATGGGGCATGAGTTGGATCTGCAGTGTAGGCATTTGTCACATCTAAATGGTTTTTTAACTGGTGCAGAAAATATTTAAGCACGTTTTTATTTCTCATATGATATGCAAAATACTTTGGAAACGGAATTTGATCAAGAAGCATATACCCGATTTCCCCCCTTTTTAGTGTTTTCTCTAGTTAGTCCCACTGTTTTGATTAAACATAATGCCTGCCAGAAACTTTGAACTTTAAATGAGGGTCTGTTATCTAATCATTCATATTTTTGTTGTAACCAATCCGCCCGATTTAAAAAAAAATTACGAAAAATTGTGTGTTTTAATTGAAAATCTGTCAGGGTCAATTCAGTGGAATAAACTTTGGTAAAATTATACAATTTGTTAAACTTTGTTGTAAACCAGTACTGGTATTGTGTTTGGTTGACCAGAACTCCAACATCGCTGACTTGGTGACGCAGCAGTTACATGGCAGCGACAGTCAGCTGAGTGCCCGGGAAAGGAATCGGGCCAAACGACGAGCTAAGCTTCTCGCTAAACAGGTGTCTCATGAACCAGACAAGAAGGCTACCAACGGGTTAGTTTTTATAGCTTCATGGTTTTGTATTAGTAAAAATCGTGAGTAAGTGTGAGCTTATCCTACCTTTCCAAGGCTTGTGTGTTTATTTCTGTACTGTCTACTGAACATCGTCTAATTTATTTATAGATAAGTTTCAATAATCATAAGACTCATAAGTAAAAGATACCTTTTGGATTTTTCTCAATATACTCTGGGACAGTCACTTATCAAACTTAGTTTATTTATCAGTCTTAACTTGATGTCGTCACCATTTATCATTTTGACATTCTCTTCTATCAATTAGATATAAAAAAAAAATTAAGTTTCTATTTTCAAAGTAAAATCACATATATGGTGTTATGGAATGCAAAATGAATATCCACGTGTTTGTACGTCATGCCTTCTCAGCTTTGATATAATAATAATCCCCCACTTTCAGGGACGGCAGTGACGGTGAGCCACCAACCAAACTGAGAAAGACGGCCAGCGTGGTGGTGGAGGCGGCCGACGGGAAGGACAACAAGATCGTCCTGGACAACGTACCGGACAACACCATGAACCTGGACGAGGTAGGCACTGCATCTTATGTCTGTGACACCCATACAAGAAGTTGTAAGAAGGGGTGCTAACCCGACATAGCGTCTGCAGGTTTGCAACGGCAAATAGAAAAAAAAACTTCTGTCTGACGAAATGGCTCACCAGCAGGGAAAAAATACGCGTTTTGAAAAACGAATGTGAGAAATTAACTACATTGAAGTTAACCACATTGTACCTTCTTTTTAAAAGTTTTTTAAGTTATGTAGTACATATCCAGACTGTTTTTGCTTCCTAATCATTCCTACTACCAAATAGTCATAAAGTATATTCGAGTTGAATATTGTGAAAGTGTGTTACCAGAGATAACTCATTCTAAGTTGTCCCTCTCAGATGGATGAGTGGCCGTTTGAGTCGTTCTGTGACCTGCTGATGAACGACCTTTTCCACTCGTCCTGGGAGAGACGGCATGGCGCAGCCACCGGCCTCCGAGAAGTGATGAAACTTCATGGTAGTGGGGCAGGCAAAACAGTCACCACACCAGTAGATATGGTGAGTTCATAAGGCAAAACGGTCACCAAACCAGTAGACATGGTGAGTTCATCGGAAAAGTGTTGCCACAGACCTTAACAAATATTATATCAAGAATATCAATGTGGCTTTATCTCTTTATTTTTCTATCCTGTCAACGACATCCTATATGTTAAGATAAGAATGGGATCCGTTTACGCTCTTGAAGATTTGTGACCGTTATTTTTCAGAGTCATGAAATTGATTAAACAAATATCATTCTTTATCAGATGGCCATTGAAAATGAGCACTGGTTAGAGGACCTCTGTCTGCGGCTTATCTGTGTGCTCGCCCTCGACCGATTTGGAGATTTCATTGCTGATGAGGTAAGTTCATTCTAAATTAATTTCTGCAAATACCTTGCGAAATTATCAAATATATTATGTTACTTCATACTGTTTGTTTTAGAATGAGAAAAACATACATCTATTATCGTAAGATTTTTAATCATATTACTTATTATTATTTTCAATGTAATATCGGGAAAATTGTCTTTTTTGGGGGTTATTATTTTTTTCATTTTGTTCAACTGATAACCCTCTCATACTCGATTTACATTCCCTCTGCCTAGGTTGTTGCCCCTGTAAGAGAGACGTGTGCGCAGACACTGGGCACAGCCCTGAAGTACATCTCTCCAGGCGGGGTGCGGAGTGTGGTCACTGTGCTCCTCCAGCTGCTGCAGCAGACCCGCTGGGAGGTGCGCCATGGGGGGCTGCTCGGCATCAAGTACGCACTTGCCGTCAGACAGGTTGGTGGTAACGATTGAATACAAAATGACATGTACAACGTAAATATATGATTATATATACATATATAAGCCTGATAAAGAAGATATGCATTGATATAATGTTGATTGTAGATGGTAAATAACCTCCGGATTTTCTTTAGATAAATCAATGGAATAGATTCATCAATTTGAGATTTTACTTGGTAGAGATGATGTACATTACATCGTGTTGTCGTATTTAGAGATTCAAACTTTAGGAGTGATATTTGAATTCATCCATCTGATGAAGTTCATTTAGTATTTTGATTATAAGTTTCGTATATACATCAGTGATAAGGGGCTTTGTTGCTCTTTGTTGTTCCATAGGTCCCACTTGTATAATGGGCCTCTAATAGTATTACCATGGGAGATAAGTTTACCCGTAAATGTCATGTATGTAGGATGTCTTTTTTTTTCATGTAGGACGTCCAAAGCGATCTGCTTCCAACTGTTCTTCCAACCGTCTTCCTCGGTCTCCAAGACAGCGATGATGACGTCAGAGCTGTATCGGCCGCCGCTTTACTTCCAGTCACAGACACTATCGTAGCGACGCTTCCTGATTATGTAAGTGAGATGTTAAATGTCCCCAGCTACTCACATCCGTCTTTTCCTTTGAACCCAGTGGGACAAAGAATGAAAAGTACTACATGCATTATTTTCTATGATGCCTGCTATCCGATTATTTATATTTTTATTGGGATATATTAGTATCAAGTTATAATATTTCATATGCCAAACATTTATTCCGTTACGCAGTTATTTTCTATACTTATTACGTGGCAAGATTTCAACCGTTAAATTATGTTCATAATCATTTCAGACGTTTACTGTATACGTTGCATGTTAATTCCTTGCCTTGCAGGTATCTAACATTGTCCAGTGCCTGTGGCACACCCTCCTCGACCTCGATGACCTCACGGCTTCCACAAACAGTATCATGTCTCTACTCTCCACACTACTGTCTCACCCGGCCATACAATCGACTAAGTAAGTTCTACTTTGCTGTTACAAAAAATTAGTATTCGTTTTGTATGTGCTGAATATTGCTGCATCGGGCCTCTGATGAAAGAAGCTTGGCCATTTCTATAATCTATATGCCGTTATCTGTAATGGCAGTAGACATTGGAAACATCTTGACATGTTTCGCGATGAATTTTGTTGGAAGCAAAACAATTTCAATCAATTTGAATTGGTTTTTAAATCAGTGATTCTTTTATATTCTGAAATATACACATCACTTTACCCTGATATTGGCGGACTTCAGAAGTACATTCAAAAGGAATCAGAATGATGTGAAATAACCTTAGTATTGAATATCTCATTTAATTCTTATGAGAACACGGACTACAAGTGAATCTAACATACCTACTCGTGTCATTATCAGTGTATGCCAGCAGTCCCTGACTGAGCTCGTACCTCGCCTCTGGCCCTTCCTACGTCACAACATTGCCTCCGTGAGAAGAGCCGCCCTGCACACCCTCTACACACTCACCTCACACCAACCCGACAACGTGAGTTGTCAAAACATTATAATTATTATTAAGAGGTTTATATGGGAAACAGCATTTTGATATGCCCACAGGAGGAGAGTAAGCAATCAAAAGGCCCTTGATTCGTTTCCCGGATTAGGTGTTTATAACTGGGTTGCGAATTATAACTAGCCCTGTACTCTTAGTGCTGGAGTAGACGTAAAACGTGGCAAGTCGTGTCTCCTTTCTGATGCTACCGCTTGTTGTGAGCTGGTATCTGGTGATCCAGCCCTTAAGTGCCTTGTCACTGTCTCCTTGGTGACAATTGGTTTGGTGCAGTCATCCAGGCACCAGTGATGCCAGGGGACTGCCCAGGGGCCCAGAGCCAGACTCAGGGTGAGTGGGGTGGGCTGATAAAAGGGGTGGTTGGGAAACCAACCCCAGGCAAGTGGTTTCGACAAGTGTCTCTTCAGGCATCATGTGAAAAAGGAAAAAACGGTACCTAAAATAGTTAAAAAAAAAAAAAAATCTTAGTGCTGGAGTAGTTCAGAACTGACCAAATCGGTAGGATTCTGTCACCTACGCACAAATAAGGCACCAGATTACCATTTGGATAAATACAAGCAGGGGGCAACTGCGGGAATACGGATCTAACAACCAAACAATGTGCAGTAATGCATTACTCCCGGATTGCATGGAAACTGGCTATGCCAATCACAAAATAATTGGTAACTGGTAAATCCAACCCAAACATACGATCCCTATTGTTTTGTAAGGTCATTGCTATTAGTTTCTAAATAACAAGAACCTATTCTCTGACTTTATTATCATTCATTTGCTATTTTAAAGGTTTTCACGATCATATTATCATACTATTTTAATTTACCTGGTCCCCTTGCATTTTTATGGATACAGGGCTGGCTGCTGCCCATCCTACAGGATTCCATGCGGCACATTGTACAGAGGGCCCTCCTGGAACCCAGTGGGGACCTGTTAGAACTTGTCAACAAGGTAAATCAAACTTCTCTTTATGCATTTCTTCCTTTAACTTGAAAGGTTGCATTCTCTATTTCCTATTCCTGGTTTTGGTACACACTACCTTATATCATAATTTCCATTGAAAGTTAAATTAACCTAAAGTTTGCCATCGTAACTATTAAATTTAAAAGATTGAGTCTATCAGCATACCGAAATATAACTTAAATTAAGGTGATCACTGAAAAGTTACACAACGCAAATATGTAGAAGTAAACCAAAGTGTCTTGGTCTCGTTCTAGACGTGGTGCGCGCTGGTGTCCAGTGTGTCCGTAGACCAGCTCCTGCCGGTGGCGCTGCCCTTCCTCGGCCCCTGGATGTGTCTGATGATGCAGCCTCCTCAGATGGCCTACGACCCGGCCATGCTGATCGAGGCTAAACACAAACCCAAGGACCAGTCCACCCCTAAAAGGATGAACCCAGAGGCCCAGCAACAGGTGCCCAAAGAGGTGTCCGACTACATCGGGGGGTCGCCCGCCCACAGCGGGGGGATGCGTCAGCTGGAGCACGATCAACGAGTCATGCGCGCCCGGCTGGTCACTGCCAGGTGAGACGAGGGATTGTTCATACTTGGTCTAATATCGCAGTTGCCTGTATGTTATAGATATTATCTCAAATTAAACCTTTCTTAAATTAAAATTACAAAAAAGATACACATAGGTATTCTATGAATTTTACTACTAAAGCACGTCCTAATGAAACCTAGATAGAAAAATGCCGATTAAAAGTTATTTGAAGAGTATGAAAAATACTCAATAATACAGGATTGTTTTTTCAATATTTACATGGTGAGTTGGAGAATTGTTAACGTTCATTCATCAGTTTTAGAGATATCCCAAGAAAACGCAGCTTAATATTGTTTAGTCAAATCACCACACAAGACGATTAAGATTCAATCATCATGGAACTTTCATAGTTTAGAATTTAAGCAAAATAGTTATTACCTCCCATGTTGACCTTATTTCAGGTTATTAGGACTATTGTGCAGCAAACTAAGTATGGCTACAACCCCGGCGGGCGCAGACCCTCCGAGTCAGACCATCGCCAACATGTTCCTCTTCTACCTGGGCTCCAAGTCGGCCCTTCAGCGCCTCGCCGTGGGCCATGTCGTCATGCAGTGGGCAATACTACAGCAGGTCAGTCTTCTGTATCATTCCCACTTCGATATGGTGCCCAGGGGACAATTGAGTGGTCAAAATCTTGAATGGTTGGAATTAGGATTCAATTATCATTCTTTAACTAAAAATTATTTATGCATACCATATCTTAACCTTCTACCACAGTAAAAAACATATTTTGCTTGTTGTGATCCTCTTGTTCGAAGTTAATTTACACTATGCGTACATGGAAATGGGGAAATGATATCAAAATAATGCAGACTATATTATCGTAAATCCGCGTTCACTAATCATTTCACTGAAAGGTCCCGATAATGAGGCCGGTCGGACTTCCGTCAGTTATCTAGTTAAAAAACACAAGTCGGAGAGGAATAATTTTGTGTTTTATTTTATGTTTCAGCCATGTTTGTGTCCTGAATCTCTCCGTGTCCGCCTGACTCAGTGCCTCACAGAATCCATATATTTTGATGAAATCGCCATGTCTTTCACCCGGATGCAAACAGAGTGCCGAAATTTCCTTGCCACTTTGAAACAACAGGGAATATGTTTTGATGACAAAATACCTCCAGGGTGAGTTTATCTCAAATTGCAGTGTATTCAACATAAATCAGAAATAAAGATGAACATCTCTTTAGTTATTTCTTTATAAGATTGATCAGGACTTCAATGGGTCGCTGAAAACACAATATTTCATTAATGCACATTACAAATACTGGTATTCTGAAAAGTCAATTAAAGGGTGATAAATCCACAAATTGTTTTCCATTTGTTTTAACAATTTTGCTATTATACTCCTTACACAATTATGATAGTTTAGAAGGACACACTAGGCTCGTACCCTATATAAATTTACGACTTTTTAACTTTATTCTACAGTTATTTCTTCCTTTAGTTATAATGTGCGTCTACGTACAATCATCAGACCGATATTTTGATTTGACTTGTAGTTCAGTGTTGACGATAGAGCAGGCCCAGACCCTGACCGGAGAGATGTTTGACTCAGTCCGAGCCAAGATCCCGGCCAAGCAGCAGCAGTCGTTGGCCGACCGCCGGGTCCAGGTGGGGCTCATCGTGTCACAGACCCTACACGATCAGCAGGTACTCTCCATCAGGTGAGCCGGAGTACGCTGTTTGTTAGAAGAGAAATAGTTGTGATATGAAAGCATCAGCCCTAATGATCTACAATGATGAATGGCAATGTGAAACGTGAATGTAAACTATTACATTAGTCAATAAACCTTCTTGAATCTTGAAACAGATGCGGTATTTTTTCGATGGAACAACTGTAATGTATCCTTGCTTTAATCTAAAGTTGTGTAAAAAGCTAATAAGAAAGTATTGCTTTTAAGTTTAGTATATAGTAAAGACAGGCCTATTCTGTAGTTTCTGTGAATTTTATGGTAGACACGCCGATAGAGTCAGTGAACTGCCATTTAACTAATTTTATTTCTCTCAGTTGATGTTCGGTATTTAACTCGTCTGAGGACAGGGAAACGACAGTATAATCATTGTAACTTTTAGCTACAATACTTTAATCTATTATATGGTTCTAATTTTTTCAGAGTTCAGTCCAGTATGTCTGGTGCCCTCGTTCTGCTTCGCGCACTTCCAGAAAAGTTTAACCCCATCATCCGTCCTCTCATGGATTCCCTGAAACGTGAAGAAAACGCTGAACTGCAGGTTTGTGACCCCAAATAAATTCAACAACCATGCCTATACTTAGATGAATACCTGTAGCTCTACTCATATGTACCTCTTCTAGTATATCTAGAACATTTCGAGCTTTTAGAAATCAATGGTATGCTTTGATGTACAGGTGGGCATTTTCACAACCAAAAAGAGATCATTTACCCGTCTCACATATCAAATAGGGAGCTGATATTATGGCTTCCTGGTCATTAAATAACAAACTATACTTTGTTATCCCCGTAGGAGGTGTGCGCTCAGTGTATGTCTGAGCTGCTCGTGCAGAGCCTGTCACGGACCCCATGCCCTAACCCCAAGGTGGTTAAAAACCTGTGTGTGGCGCTGTGCTCGGACCCCGACCACACTCCGGTCATCACGGCCCAGCCCCCGCCGGCTAAGGGCAGCAAGGGCTCCACCACTGCAGCCAACACAGGTCAGTTTGAGTGTTCAAAATTACACACATTTTGCAAATAATCTTTAATTTTTATTTAGACATTATCTTATTATTTCATCTATTTAGACGTCATACATTCATTTTATGACCCGTAGAAATAGAAAGACGTGTTTGTGTGTCAGGTAGAACATACTAGACCAAGAGAAATCCTCTTCGCTTACTCCCTTCAGTAGGCAGAAAATTTACATTATTGTAATTCACTGTTGTATTACTCCATATTACTTGGACTCTCCAATTTTAGATTTGGATAGATACAAAAAGTTCAGTTGTATTTTACAATGTTATTCATCCTTTTTCAGAATCTACCCAGGAATTGACCTCTTGTGATAATTTCTCAGGAATTTTGACTCTCAATGCTCAACAAAAGGTAAGATACATTAGCTAAAACGCTTCCTAATTGCATGACCGTTTAAAAAGCACAAAATTATTGATATTGTAGTCATCTTCGTGTACTTCTCTTACCAATTAAATGTTGCACTTTTTATCGAATATCCATGTACGTACATACAAATAAGATAAGATGTGCCTGTTATTTTGCTGATCAAGTCGTACATAATGAAAATTATTCCAATACGCCTAGTCGTCACTTGATAAGTCCATCTCCCCTCCCCCATGTAGGCGGCCAGTCAGGAGAAGACGGGCCCCGGCCGACGACCAGCACATATCAAACGGAGCATGAGCTTCACGCTCAAGTCCGGCGTCGCCGTCGATGTCACTTTAGATGCTATTGCCAATGAGGAAGATGACGTAAGGACCGTTCTATAAAGATTTATGAAAGTTTTATTATAAAAAAAATGCATAAATCATGAATAATGATCACATAGATCTAGCCTTGAAGTTACAAGAATACTAACAATTTTTTTTTTAAGAATACTTAACATCTATCGCATTTACAGTTAAGCCTAATTGAAATACATTACTCTAGATAGTTTCAAACATTCAGTAAGTCTGATGTTGGATGTACCATGCCATTTGATTATCCAGGGACGGCGTCAGCTTCTTGTTCAGAGGAGGGGAGCAACGGTTGCCTTGACTACAATAACCAAGACTACCGGAGCTAACCTGCCAACACTGATGCAGAGTTTGTGGGAGATCATTGTGGAGAAAACCAAATACTCAAAACGTAAAGCCAAAGGTAGGTTAATGGGATGACTTTCCTCCTCTTTTCTCTTTTCTCCTCCTTCTATGCTTTTAGAGTGTACGTAGCTATGTGTTAAGCCCCATACCCACTAGGCGATTTTACTGGCTACTGGCGATGGGCAACAGCAGAATCACTGGTATAATCGTCACCAATTCAGATCACATGTTAGTATGTAACATTTCAATATTACACACTAACATGTGATCTGAATTGGTAATGATTTTACCAGTGATTCTGCTGCTTCCCGTCGCCAGTCGCCGGTAAAATCGCCTAGTGGGTATGGGGCTTAAGGATCAGTTCAATGCAAAATCAATAATCCCTATGTTTCTGAGTGTCCATTTGCTTCTTGCACCAACACGAAATATAAAAATTTGTCGGAAATCATTGTAAGAGATGATAAGCTGTTTATACGGACTTGGGAATTTGAAGGACAGTTGTATAGAATTAGGAAATAATGTGATAGGGATATTTCATCCAGTTCTCTGGCCTTGTTTCAGAGCCTAAGCCAACCATAGAGGAGGCCCAGGAGTTGGTGACCCACCTGCAGGTGGTGGAGACGGTTTGTCCCTCCGTGAACTCTGACCTCTACAAACAAGTGAGTTGCTAGAGGTTCTTTACGTAATTAATATATCAATGGCTATGATTCTGTTATGATTCACGGACACTGGTGTTTTTGCGTTGTTTTCTTGTGAAAATTCAGTCTTGTTTTTATGCGTTTACTCATAGACATACATAACATACATCTTATGTATCTCTATCGTCTATGGTTTACTTTAATGAAGAGCCTCATGGTTGGTTGGTAATTAGGGTTTAACACCGTAGCAACATCTAAGGTCATATCACGGCGAAAAAAGAGTCATGTAGAGGCCTATCTATTTTTATTTCACCAATGGAATAAGATTACCCAAAGGCATCAATTCAATTTTCAATGACGTAAGGAACAGGTCCTATATTTTTATTAATTGTATTACCCACAATTAACCATGATATACCATATCACTCTCCTACAACCCCTTGCAGCTGCTAGCCGGGCTGGGCTCTCTGTGCGCCTGTCTCGAACACCCCTACACGGCCGTGCGCCACATGGCGGCCCGTGTACTGGGCGCGCTCAGTAAGGTGGTCACCGCCGACACCATGAACGTGGTGCTGGAGAAGGTGCTGCCCCTCCTCGGCTCCCCCAGCGACACCAAGCGGCAGGGCACCATAGAGACCGTGGCCAGTATCCTTAACATGGTGTCATTATTTTTCATGAGTACTATTTCTCTTTTTTTGCTTTACTTGTAAGAAGTGTGGAGATGGTTATAATAATCTACCAAAAAAAAACCACGAAAATCAGTACAATGTTGGAAACTGGCTGTCGGCCAACAGATCCGATTTTGCCATAAGAATGTTGACTAAAAGGTCAGAATGTTGACCTTGATTACTTTCTGTAGGCCCTGATGTTTTTGGTAACTGCTCGCATAAATGGCAAGGAAAAAATGTGCAAAATGTGGTCGGAATGAACAGATTATTGGAGTGGAGGTAGCACGGAACTCTGTAAAAATTCAGGGTCAATGTCGTTACAAATTGTTGGCCCTTCTCTAAAATCTAAAGTCTTTCGCCAATAGACCAGCGTTAGTGGCAACCACTGTGATATTAACGTATCTGTTATAATATACGAAAAGGAAGTGACATGACATAGATATGATAAGATTTGATAGGCATAACGAGATTTAAATGTTCAGGGCTCAAACTTGTTTTTGAACCAAAATATGCATTATACCGCGGCGGTCAGTTGTAGTGCCTTAACCCGCCCAGACCTGCTGGACCAGCTGGGGGTGGACATCGTGCCCTACCTGGTGCTGCTCGTGGTGCCCGTCATGGGCCGTATGAGTGACCAGGACGCCGCCGTCCGCCTCACCGCCACCCACTGCTTCGCCACCCTCATCAGACTCATCCCACTAGAGGTAGCAACACTTGGCATCGTTTGCATAAATTTATGATAAAAAAAAGTCGGTGATTCAAAGTTGCAAACAACATTGGTTTCAAAACTGCAAGAAAATGCAATTCAAAACCAGCAAATTCACGGTTGCCGTCTGAGGAGGAAGGACCTTACGTATTCAGCCAAAACCAACAGTGGTCGTAACTTTTTCGATGTAAAACAACAAGTTTAACGCGGTAAACATTTGAATGTCAAAGCGTCCAATTTTGTATTGTAAGAAATATTGATCATGATTCCCACAAGTGTACAGGTATGTGAGAATGCTGTGATCAAAGACCTCTTGGTGAAAAGGATTGCATTTTCTAAGTACGTCTGACGTTTTTCTTTCTTACACAGTCCGGGATCCCCGACCCGCCGTCCATGTCGGCCGCCCTGTCGGAGAGGAAGGAAAAGGAGCGGCGCTTCCTGGAGCAGCTCCTGGACGGCTCCAAGTTAGACAACTACGTCATCCCCATCCCCGTCAAGGCCGAGCTCCGAAAGTACCAACAGGTGGGGCCTCCCTCGGAGTATAACATTGAGTTGGGTCCAACTATCGATACAGCTGGTATATGTGTTTTGGCAAACCCAATGCAAACGATACATAAGAGTTATATAGGTAGTCCTTGTGTTATGATTTTCACTAATTCTACGAATGGAGTTTTTTATTAAAAAGTCTGTCAGAGGGCGAACCTGTAGGTTATAAAATTCGATTCATTTACTCAACTCTTCGT
The DNA here is from genome assembly GCA_936440205.1 of Lepidonotus clava. Taxonomy (NCBI): domain Eukaryota; kingdom Metazoa; phylum Annelida; class Polychaeta; order Phyllodocida; family Polynoidae; genus Lepidonotus; species Lepidonotus clava. The sequence goes on from OW387139.1 coordinate 32,638,781, forward strand.
GTAGGTTCGGATAGCTAAATAATTATACTTATAGTTTTTAATTTTGCGATAAATTAACGATTAATCTCTTACATTGTCTGTAGGACGGAGTAAACTGGTTGTGGTTCCTGAACCGCTACAAGCTGCACGGCATCCTCTGTGACGACATGGGTCTGGGTAAAACCCTCCAGTCCATCTGTATACTGGCCGGGGACCACGCCTACCGAGTGGAGAATTACAAGGTGGGTAGGACAGTCACATGGGTTTTATATAAGAAATACGAGAAACATGTATAGGGGATGCGTGTCTACTTAATGTACTGATATTAAGGCAGAGAAAAAAGGGTTCTTTCAATAGAAGGTAGCGAATAAATGGTTATGCAAAATGTTTGCCTGTAAGATCTGTTTGACTGTTATTTACTATTTTATTTTTGTCAACTAAATGAAAAGTTATACAGACCGATATATGCTTTTACATCTTATTGGATATACTGAATATTTATATCAAGGACAAGTTTATATATTTATTTCTTAGGTATAAATGAAAGAGGTGTATTCAATGTGATTCTTTTTTTTTAAATAGAAATGTGTCGATTGATGTACCATTTTAATTGGTTCCATTTTGTAATCAACCTATATCCAGTAAAAATGTTGTGGTCAAAACACATTTTGCTATGTTTCTCACAGGAGACGGGATCAGCCGACTCGTGCCCCCTGCCGTCTATCGTAGTATGTCCGCCCACACTGACCGGGCACTGGGTCTACGAGGTGGAAAAGTTTGTCAGTCTGGACCACCTCAACCCCCTCCACTACACCGGCCCTCCTATGGAGCGCCAAAGGTAAGGTCCTCTGGTTACCTTATTCACTAGCATCTTAAATAAGCAATTATTTATCTATCATTGTGTAAAATCGCATTTTCCATAATAATTTTATATTATTGAGGGTCTAAACTCGAGTGCATTTAATATTTCATACAGTTAAGTCATGAATGATTAAAGATTAGATTGTTCAAACCCTGATTGCGATGATAATTATAATAATTTATGCTATGCAGACTACAAAAACGCGTGAAGAAACATAATCTTGTCGTCGCGTCCTACGATGTGGTGCGGAACGATATTGACTTCTTTGGGTATGTATACAGAACATTTGTCACATCCTGCCGTGAGATGCCCTCTGCGCCGGCAAATCGCCTGTGAGACCAGGCTCTACTGTGTAGGAAGAAAACTCGCGCCCAGCGGGCAAAGAATACAACGCCCTGTGGCTCAAATGTAGTCCGACGTTTTTTGCGTGTGCTATCCGGACTGCAGGGGCCAACCTAATACCAGCTGCAGTGCAAAGTTACAGAATGCATATGTAACTTTTCTTCAATGATATAAGCTTAAAGAATAAATAATACAAAAACATTTGCATTCAACTGAGTTTTCCTATAGTTATGTTAAATAAGTTTTACGTCGTTTACAAGCTGGAGCAGTTTCGTAATCCGACTATTTGTGTTTTAGGTCAATAAAGTGGAACTACTGTATACTAGACGAGGGCCACATCATCAAAAATAGTAAAACAAAGGTAGGTACAGCACCAGCTCTGTCGAGCCATCTATATCTTGACAAATCATTATTGGCTTTATGCCACAAATAACACAAAAATGACATTTGTTGTTATTTGTCATATATACAATGACAAGAACACACAGACTATTTCGCCTCTCATGGAAGCTCTGCTCCAGAGCTGACATTAAGACTAGTAATCTTATCTATATGATTTGGGACGTGGCTTATGTGCAAACTTCGGATGGTACCGCGGAACTGAACCAGTAAGAGTGTTTGCTGGTATTTATTGTGCCTTGTCAACATCACCAAGGTAACTTTGAGAGTTAGAATCTCTGGCATCATCAAAACGAGTGGTCTTGTGATGTCATAAGTATCACTAGGCAAAAAAAAAACATCTTTACTATTATGTTATGTCTTTTTACAAAGCTGTCCAAGGCGGTGAAGCAGCTGCGGGCCAACCACCGCCTCATCCTCTCGGGTACCCCCATCCAGAACAACGTGCTAGAACTGTGGTCCCTGTTTGACTTCCTCATGCCCGGCTTTCTGGGCACTGAGAAGCAGTTTCAGGCGCGCTTCGGCCGGCCTATCCTGCAGAGTAGGGACGCCAAGAGCTCGACCAGGGAGCAGGAGGCCGGTGAGTCCACACACGTTTGTGGGAAGTTGTGGCACTGAATAGCGAAAGTGTATCCATTTATGGTGATATAGAATGTACGTGCGCCAAGGTTTAATTTGAATTTACTTGCAAAAGCAAGTTCAGTATTGGAATATGTCATAGTACGGTTGGTAATTCTAAAAACAAAACTCAGTTGTCAATTCCATGTTTTGCAAGCATAATATTTCTCATCGGAGATGCCACTTTCCCGTCTAAATACGAATTTTCGTGTTTTTCGTCTAACAAAAATGTATATAAAGTCCCTAAATTTTAGAAGAAAATGTTGTTTTTTTCACATTAGTTTTTAATCACGGCTCAGTATATCAGTAAACAATTCTGTGTCACAAGTGTAAGTGTACCTGTGTGTCCTCCAGGGGCGCTGGCCATGGAGGCCCTTCACCGCCAGGTGCTGCCCTTCCTCCTGCGCCGTATGAAGGAGGACGTGCTGCAGGACCTGCCGCCCAAGATCATCCAGGACTACTACTGCGACCTCAGTCCTCTACAGGTACTTAAAGGACCTTTATTCTCGGTTTTCTAGATGTTTTTTCCCAACGGTGAGAAGTTCACTTTTTAATATTCCAATTTTTTCTTTTCTTTTTCGAAATTCAAATGAACTGACAACACAGATCAGTTCAGTCTATGTCAGGGTGCCCACACGGGTATCAAAAGGTCTTAAAAAGTCTTATTTTGGTTTTGCCATTTATAAGGCTAAAGGTCTTATGTTCAGTCATGAGGTGTTAAAAAGGTCTTAGTTTTGGTCAATCTGAAATTTTTACAATATTTTATATTTCCTCCTGTCATTTCTATGTATACCTCTTTTTGGTTGAAAGTATAAATGTTTGAAAACGTCCAAAAATATTCTGAGAAATGTCGTTAAAAGGTCTTATTTTCGTACACGACAAGGTATTATAAAGGTCTTATTTAGGTCTTATTTTGATTTCTGAAAAAGCGTGGGCACCCTGTATGTGGTTGCTGTGAACACATACACCTTGCCTCGTCTCATAAATATTTCAATATTCAATCCAAATGTGTCTTGCATTTTTCAAAGTGTATTTGTAAATTTACCATTGAAAGCCACAAAGCTTATTTTCATCTTAACTGTTTCAGATTCAACTATATGAGGACTTCTCCAAGTCTCGAGCCAAGAAGTCGGTGGACGACACCCTCACAGGTGCTACACCCCAGGAGGAGAAAATGACAAACCGATCTCATATCTTCCAGGTAAGTGACTCTGATAAAGTGCACGAACAAAATACCTTTCTCTTTGTACGTATACACATAAATCTTATGTATCTCTATGGTATACATAAACACTGAGCGGCTAAAAAGTCGTATTTTCATAAGAAAAAGTATTTCTTCTTTGACTGAACGAAGTTTTCTAACTATAATGGTAAAAGAGGATACAGATCATTGATATTTAAATCAGACAGATAAAATATATTTAAAAAAAAAATACCTCCTTGCTCGCAGGCCCTACAGTACCTACGGAAGGTGTGTAACCACCCCGGGCTGGTCCTTACGTCCAACCACCCGCAGTACGACAACATCTCCGGTAAGCTGCGTGACCAGGGAACCTCTCTACGAGACATCAACCACGCCCCCAAGCTCACTGCTCTCAAGTAGGTGTCTCTTTTGTTTAAACGACAAAAGAGTGGTTCTTGCAGTTCCATTCTTCTGTAAAGAAATGTTCAACACTGACAAAATGTACATCTGCGTAGTATTTGTAATCATTATTCTGAATATTCTAAACGATCCTAAAAATAATCATCGGATGAACTTCATTACCATAGCTGTAGAGGATACGAAAGGGTAACGCCAATCTATACAAAATTCGCATGTATAAGTTTGTATATGATTCACACGTTCACCTGCCATATTGTTGTGGTATATCAACAACCTAAGCTAGTTTCGATATCTTTATGGAAACTAAGTCGGACGACACCCTCACTGCCCTTTATCAATGGGAGTTTTCAATGTTACCCTAGTAAGACAATTGACATAAATATATAAATATCTGTCTGTAAATACTAATGAATGTTTATACTTCTAATATACCGAAGACGAGAATAATCTACAGTTGCAATGAAATTACTTTCAACCAATACATATATTTTTCAGACAACTGCTGACTGACTGTGGCATTGGTCTGACGGGGCCCGAGGCGGCCGACGCGCCGGTCGTCAACCAACACCGTGTGCTCCTCTTCTGTCAACTCAAGGCCATGCTGGATATCGTCGAGAACGACCTTTTCAGGTATCTGCTTATAACGAAGCGTTACGTTCTGTATTGTTTTGATAGGTTAAACGCCTTCATGAACGAAATATACGTAGAAAAGAAATCATCCTAAATACACGTTTGTTTATACAGTCGACCCTCACTTCTTAAGATTCATCTGGTCGCCAACAAAATATCTCAAGTATTGAAATCTTTCAAATTTGTGTTTTTTGTTTCTGAAAAGTACTAGAGAAACGTGTATAATTTGCCATGAATTGACATAATCAATACCAGTGATGCAGATGTGTTGCCTTAACGGTACTGAGAGAAACTTAGTGTGCCTTAATGCATCAGAGGCAAGGAGGTCAAGCTTTTTTTCAAATGAATGTATTGGTGTAATACATTCTTTGTGGAAAAAACATGTACAGACACATATATACCTATACACCAGAGTAAAATGTTAGATGAAATGTTTTATTTGTGGTTCAATTCATAACAGTCGTATCTAGCATCCTTCAAAACAATTGTACTTAATCTTGAACCAGCATTTAACTCCGTACAAGCTTCGCCCGTATTGACCCGTATCGGCAACTATATATATATATATCATAGGACATACCAACTTGCAGTAATGAGCCGTGCGTGTTGGTTGCACAAATCTATAATTCATTGACGTTTTCCCCTCTGTTATTCAGACAGCAGATGCCGACCGTTACCTTCCTCCGTCTAGATGGCAGCGTACCAGCCGGGTCTCGGCACGGAATCGTCAATAGGTGAGATATAAGGGCTAGTGAGTTTGTGTATCAATATTGGCTTTCTGTAAATTATTAATTGATTAGCCACTGTTTGGATTGTGGTCCCAAGCGACAATAAACTACACCCAGAAGGTAGGGTTAGTGTAATCAGTTATCATTTTCAGGGTGATGTTCTCTAATTTAAGGTCTTCAATTTTACATTTTTCTTGCAAGAGGTCTTAAAAAGTCTTTGATAAGATACGATTTGAAAATAAGAATTTAATGATAACGTGAGTAAGATGCCGCTTTTTGCCGAGTGTCCTTACATCAAACTGTATGGAAAGATATTTTCCTTAGCACGTGGCAATTCAGTCTTATATTTGCCAAACCTCGGAATAATATAGGTCATAGCAATGTCTTAATTTGATTTTTGAAAAAGCGTTGGCACCCTGATTTTACAACAATAAAGGGAATCAACCTATGCATAACCTATGACAAAATTATTTACGTAAATATCAAATAACATTATAAATATATACAGATATACTTACATTGCCCTCGTACATTAATTGCTGAACATAGAAATTAGATTTTGATACTCACTTTGTCAAGACCTGCCATCTTTTACAAATAGAAGTTAATGAATATACCAAATTCATTGCAGGTTCAATAACGACCCTTCGATCGACGTGCTGCTGCTGACGACCCACGTGGGTGGGCTGGGTCTGAACTTGACCGGGGCCGACACGGTCATCTTCGTGGAGCATGACTGGAACCCGATGAAGGACCTACAGGCCATGGACCGCGCGCACCGCATCGGTCAGAAGAAGGTGGTCAACGTGTACCGCCTCATCACCAGGGGCACGCTTGAGGAGAAGATCATGGGGTAGGTTTTGACTGTTTACTTTTCCTCACATTACTTTGTTACTTTCGAATTCAGAATTGGAAATCGTGATACTTATCTCAAAACTAGCAAAATCGTAACTTATAGATACGTACTATATATAGTAAAATGCAAATAGTCGGGCTAAAAAACTTAGGATATTACTGCGCTTGAGGTGGAAAGTTCTGTAAGCTAAACGTTTGCAAAGAGTTTCAGTATTTTGTTTGATTCTTTAATAGATGTATTTATCAATTTAGTGTTAACATATTTTCAACATCTGGATTGACCTTCTATATAATGTATAAATTTTCCGTTCTATCGAGATGTGTTTCACAGATAGTCACAGATCTAATGTCTAGTAACTTAACCCGATCTAACCCTCATACGTGTTCGCATAATTTCATTGCAGACTGCAGAAATTCAAGATGAACATTGCCAACACCATCATTAACCAGGAGAATGCCAGTATGGCCTCAATGGGTACAGACCAGCTGTTGGACTTGTTCACCCTTGAGTCTGACAATGCTCAGAAGGCCTCTGCGGCCTGCCCGGGTGGGGCGGATGACGTGGGCCAACAGACGATGAAGGCCGTACTCGACAACCTGGGCGACTTGTGGGACGAGAAACAGTACGAGACCGAGTACGACATGGGCAGCTTCCTGAAGTCCCTCTCAAAGTAGGGTGCTTCTAGGCAGGTTACTCTTAGAGTCTGAACAAGTTTGGTTTTATTGGAAATCGTGTGGCAGGTTTGAAACGGTGTACAACACGTCAAATGAATTCAGGTATGTTATACCTAAGGTTCATTCGCTTGTAACCTGGTTAAATGTAGATATGTTAATACTTTTCAGAATTATTCAACACTTTTTTGATATATTTTTGAAACTTTGGGCAGCCTTGAAAGATGTGGTACACCTAAACTTTTGGATTCCTTACTCAGAGGGAAGACAGCGTACTTCTCTTGACAAAGACTGTTTAAGTACTGCTCGGAATATAGTTATTTGACTAAGCCATTCAGTTTTACGACTGTATCTAACTACATTTTGATATTACACAAAGCTACATGATAACATAGATACACGGTCGTGTATACAGTGCTCCAGGCTCACAATGGACCCGGTGCAGCCACTGCCATTACAGTCTACAGGGCTGGTCTCATGGGATGGGGGAGGGGTCACGATCTCGACGGGGGCATTATTAATGAGCTGCGAGTGAAAAGAAACTATACCAAATAAGGACATTGAGTGTCATTAGAACAAAGTGGTGATATGATAATGTTAACATATTAATATTAGTGAGGCTACAGCTCGCATTAAAACGATAGGATACTATTGTCCAATGTGGATACATTCTTGCTTGTTGATTGAGTCTGTTTTGTGTGCTATGACTGATATCTGTTGAGTCTATCATATGGTTTATCACCCTTCTTTGCAAATTTTACATACTAACCAGTTTGTTATATAGAGCATAGATGACAAGTTACAGTTATGAACAAAATACTAATTTACTACTGAAGTAGTTTAGAGCTACATTTGTACTAAATACGTCATCGATGAATGGCGTTTTCAATTATCAGTAAGAAATAAAAAGCTCTCAAAGAGCTAGTATATATTGTAATGTCGTTAATCTTATTTCTAACCAATTACCAAGACAACTACAGAACGAGTATCAACTTTGGTTAAGATCATAATGACTCGAAACGTACTCCCCATACTCCCCCCATCAACGTTTTTAAACGCTTACTTTCTGATAACATGAAGTGAAAGAAGTCACTTAAAGTATTATGGACAAGAAAAAGGCCAAAGCCGCAAATTAATTGAGGAATCCACTTATGAATAAGTGTGATTTAATGGTATGTTTTATTTGATAAAATAGATGAATACAAAGTACATAATAGTCCTTGATAATGCTTCTCCCTCACTAGGACCTTATCCAGAACTTGGATGAACATATGACAAATTATCTTTAGTTGTGCAACAAAAGGTCTCTGTCAAGAAAAGAGAAAATGATGAAAACTTGATCTGAAAGTTTTATAAATACATCGCTGGTGGTGATTACTGGCACATATCCCAGGCATAAAACGTATTTAAAGTTGAATACCCGCAATTACCGGTAATCTTTTTTGTATGAAGATGTTTCGTTCTGTCATGCGAACATATTCCTATCACAGTCATTTAAAGACATTTAAGCACTGTTGATGATAACTTTCATGAAATCCTATGATAACCTCCGTCACTTTCTGTTGTCTACAACAGAAAGTCTAAAGGTTTTTCAATGATACTAACGTATCATTATCTTGGAAACTACTAGACAATATCCAGTAATGTTAACTCAGTTGTCTTTCAAACCGATGCAATTTTCATCCCTTTAAGAAAAAGAAATACGTATTTATAGTACGTACATCTAAACACTGTTTCCAGTGTACTATATAAGATCTTAAATGTACTCTTAACATATTCTCCATTACATTATAACAATGTCTGTGAAATAGCAAAGCGGATACCTCTATCAAGAACTCCATTACAAGCAATATGCCTCAATACACAAGCATGAGATGAGTGCCATTTACAATTACCTATGTATACAGAATAAGTTAATAGTGTCAATTCATTGTCACTATCATGATACACATTGATGTTGATATACTACCTATAAAGATATTCAATCAATGATGTTTTGTGTTTAGAATGGGGCCTCCATTTCCACTTTTCCCTTTATATTTATCTTACCCTAGGGTGATACAGGTTTAGTATTTCCGGAAGTAAACAATAGTTCTGGTAGTTAGTCTCAGGTTTGAAATTTCACTTCAAATAATTCCAGGACATAATACATAGCCAACCAGTGTGGGGGTCCTTAATGGATTTATCAACCTTAAGAGGTATGAGCCTTCAGTGTTCCCTTACTGTTTCCCCCCTTCCCCTCAGACCATTATGTGTGTACAATTGGACTACCTTCTCAATGTTCCTTTTCTCGTTGCCCCTATACCCAGCCTGTATTTTGTGTATAATGGGAGCTCCCATCCCATTGTTCCCTTTCTCTATGCCCCCTTTCCCTCCGGCCGTCTTTTGTGTATAATGGGAGCTCCCATCCCATTGTTCCCTTTCTCTATGCCCCCTTTCCGTCAGGCTGTGTTTTGTGTATAACGGGAGCTCCCATCCCAGTGTTCCCTTTCTCTATGCCCCCTTTCCGTCAGGCTGTGTTTTGTGTATAACGGGAGCTCCCATCCCAGTGTTCCCTTTCTCTATGCCCCCTTTCCCTCCGGCCGTCTTTTGTGTATAATGGGAGCTCCCATCCCATTGTTCCCTTTCTCTATGCCCCCTTTCCGTCAGGCTGTGTTTTGTGTATAACGGGAGCTCCCATCCCAGTGTTCCCTTTCTCTATGCCCCTTTCCCCCAGGCCATGTTTTGTGTATAATGGGAGCTCCCATCCCAGTGTTCCCCTTCTCTATGCCCCCTTGCCATCAGATTGTGCGTGGTTCTCTGCCCCCTCCTCCTCCTCCCCCGGGGTGATGTTCACGTTCACCTTGTGCCACGAGTTGTTGAGGAATCCCCGGAGGTTCCAGATGCCGGAGACAGACTCAGGCTGCACATTGTGGGCCGTGTCGACGGCCTTACAGATGACGTTGAGACTGGTGAGTCCCTCGGGCACCTCCACCTCGGCCTCCCACAGGGTCCAGGCCCAGGCCCGGTCGTGCTCCTGGTCGGCCTGTACCAGGTCGGCCGTCTGCCACGTCTTCCCGCCGTCGGCCGACACGTCCACCCTCAGAATGCCCTTACCGCCCCCGCTGTGGGCGTAGCCCTTGACGGTGACGGAGCCCACGTCGTCCGGGAAGCTGGCCCCTAGGGGCGGGTAGCAGATGGCCGACTGGACGGGCGACTCGTAGATGGCCGGCGCGTCCTCGAAGCTGTACTCGTCCCACTTAACGGAGGGCGGCGACGACTTGTAGTCCTTCTTCTGCCAGAAGAGCTGGCTCTCCTCGTCGCTGACGGTGATCCGCCGCAGCCACTTGACGTTCCTGGCGCCCACGTAGCCGGCGGCCACTACCCTTATTGGGTAGCCGTGGTCTTTAGGTAAGGTCTGGCCGTTCATCTCGTAGGCGAGCAGCACGTCCCCGCGGGGGTCCACCGCCTTACCGGCCGGGATGGACGCGCCGTACGGCTCCCCCGAGATGTCGGCGTCCCAGCCCTGGAACTCGACGTGGCGGACGGCGTCGCTGGTGTCCTCCACCCCCAGGTGGGCGAGTACGTCGGCCAGCTTGGCCCCGGCCCAGACGGCGTTACTGATGGCCGTGAAGCCCGACATGGCGCCGTAGATCTTCTGGTGGCCCTGCATGCCGTCCCGACGGTTGCCCGCGCACTGGATGGTCGCCGAGATGGTGTGCTTCTTGAACTTGGTCTTCAGGTCCTCCAGGGTGAGTCTGACCGGCTCCTTGTGGCCGGGGACCACCACCTCCAGGGCGTAGTCGTCGGCCGTCAGCTGCGGCACGGGCAGGTGGTTGCGCACCATGAACAGTTCGTTGGGGGTGTTGAAGTGGTCGGTGAGGATCTGAGGCGGGGTCTCGGCGTCAAAGGGCTTCTGGGTGTTGATGATGAAGGCCGGGTGTCTCTCCGGGTCGGCCCGGTAAGGGTCGTTCTCCTTGGCCTTCTGCCTCATCCTCACCAGCTCCTCCAGGCTGGCCTTGTCTATACGCCCTATGCACATCTCCTCCAGCATGGCCCGCACCTCCGGGGTGTCGTGGATGGTGTACAGGTTCCAGAAGGGCTCGATGGAGCCTCCCGCGGCCAGCAGGATCTTGGAGCCTCCAGGGTGGCTCTCCACGAAGCCGGTGATGTCGTACACCTTGTTGCCGTAGGTGACCCAGATGCCCGTCTCCAGCGACTTGTGGCTGGCCACCTCCTCCAGGGTGAAGGTGGGCATGCTGGCCTCCAGGATCTCAGCCGACCCGTCCAGGGTGGTGAGCGCGTCGTCCTCGTCTGACTTCGAGTTGTAGTACGTCACGCCTGAGGTAAAGTGTAAGGTCATAGTCATAGTCATTATTCAAGCTACAGTTGACTGATCGCGGGAGTTCTACCATTGAGCGCAAGGAATAAGGGGGCACTTGGGTTCAATTTAAATAGAAACATTTACCTTTTGGAAAATATAATAGCTACCGTTGTAACTTGTATGATAATTTTCATCGAAAAGTTTCCTGCTTCTCAATTTGGATATTCTAATTCAACCATTTCTATTGTTTCCTGTGAGTATCAAAGTAAATATTTACATAAGGACATTGTTTTCCTGTTGAAACTGTGAAACCTATTTCTGTTTTCGACTCAATAGCAAACATAAGGGTCAAAAGGAGAGGGGCCATTGAAAACTAGACACTACCTTATAGTGTCGGTCCACCCTCCCCTCTCCGAACCCCGATTCCCCCGCCCCTCAAGTTCTAGGTTCATTTAGAGTTCACCGCTTCTCCGATTTCTCGGCGCATTTAGCCTCCAGTCGGGATTAATTCACACTAAGGCCGATTGATGGGGAAAAATTACAATCATTTCAATGCAATATAGAGTAAGACTCGACTAATCCAAACTGGCCATGGCACAATCTGCATTTAGCTATCGTAAAAACAAGAAGTCTCACCGATCATTCCTCCCAGGGCCAGGGTCGGGGCGCCCCACTTGAGCATGTTGACCCTCCTCCAGCGTTGGGCCATGGCCTCCAGGGGCGACGGTCCCCGGGCGCCGTAGCACCTCAGGCCGGGCCGGGAGATCACCCAGAAGCGGTCCTTGCTGCGGAGAACGGCGACAATGCCCCGTCCGCCACGCATGGCTACCTTCCTCAGTACAGACATGATCTGTAAGCATACATTTGAGACGTGATCTGTGAGTCGGGCACTGTTATATATGTTATACACTATAAAGAGGAAATGAAGTTTTAATCGGAAATAACGGATGAATTATATGCACAGATGTTACATTGGTTTTTCATCATTGGTGTGGTGTATCATCATTGGTGTGGTGTATTTAAGTCATATAATATCCCCCGAAAAACACGACATCGGGCTATTGTTACTAGTAATACAATTTATTGCCACATTTGCATATATATGATAGAAAGAACTGCACGCGTCAGCAAAACAAAAAGTACAATAGAAAGACAACGTTCATTGGTTTTCTTGTTGCTTTTCAGTTGTTTTCAGAAGTAAAATAAGAGTTGAAAAACTATACTTTTTAATTGAGTTTATCACCATTAATATATATCATTGGTGGATTTGACAAAAGCTGGTTCAGATAGATATCATTGCTTTATGTTCTAATAGAGGCATGCATTGTATGTATGTACGTGTGGATGTGTGGCCCGTCGAGGGGAAAGGGTGCTTTGTACGAGATATCCCTAGAAATCACTGTTTTAAGGTATGTTATTAGCTTTCAGATGGTACCAAGTACTTTCAGACACGATCATTATGAGGCTTTATGTAATGTCTCGCTAATGTATGTAATGTCTCGCTAAATTCACCATCGTCCGGACAATTAAAACAAGGAAAATTTGTATACTACACAAGCCCGTAGCCAGGGGGGGTGACGTGGGGTATGCGTCACCCCCCCAAGCTGGGCTAGGTCCACTTTTTCCTATACTCATATTATACCCCTGATGGCCCTCTGGTACCCCTTTTTACCTGCTCTGCTGAGGAGCGGTATGTACAGAGGGGAGTGCGTATTGACAGGCTGTACGTACCGCTCCTCATTTTGATTATTTTTAGAAATTTTAGAGCCTTGATTGGGTGATCAAATATAGAAGACCCTTAGGGGTCGTCCTTTGGTCTATGGACGACCCTCTGGCCAGTGTACGGCCCAAGGCCTTGGGCCTTGGGCCGTATGCTGGCAGCCTGGTCTTCCTCCGACCCTTGGACGTCCCCCGCGGGTCTTCTTATATTAGTATTGTTGCATTTTTTTTCATTTAAGGAGTATGACCCATGTAAAAGACCTACATCATTGATTAAAAAGTCCACTTTTTGAAAATGGTCACCCCCCCACAGAAAGTTCTGTAAACGGGCCTGCTACATTTAGATATCCCAATATGATACTTATAGCAAAAATAGCCGTTTTTAGCCTTTCGTTATCGCTATCATATATCTGTAAAATAGAAACAGCTTAAAGGATGAGTCCTTCAAAGTCTAGAGAACGCTGCCCGCCTTCACATCCAATTCACCGTACCACGGATAGCCAATTTCTTCAGTTTTTGCTGCAGGTTAGCCTTGAGCAGGGTGCATGCTGGGTAATATGTTGACAAATCACAAGGCTTTACCATAGGAATTTTCATTAATTATGTCAGTATTTTGAGTTTGACATAAACTTAACCTAGCCATAATTATTTTTTAAATCTGTATCCATATACATTACATATTTTACAAGTCGTTTGAAGATTCATTCATTATAGGTGGAAATATCACAATTATTCATCAATTTTCTATAGTTTCACAAGGGGCTTTATCGACAAAATTGGTCAAAATTAGCCTGCAGGTGCTCAAAGTTATATAAATCAGCTAACTGTGGTAGGGTGAATTGGATTAGTTTACTCTACGATCCTATTAAATTAATCTCCATTTTATATAGGCATATATAGAGAATTATGCCATGCTATCCATCAATAAGTGGAACCACAATGCCATTTATCATATTGATAGAACTATAATATTGCCAGGCGTTCATTGTACTCTGTCGATACTGGTAGCGTATTCCGAACTATTGAGCATTATCATCGTTACCAAAATAGATACAACAGATATACATTCGAATAGATTGAACTATCCAAAACAACTCAGACTAATCAATAACGTATAAATGCTTCATTTTGTATATACCTCTATCCTTCCCTTTCACAAACCAAAATTTGTTTGATATTAGATAATTCTATAATTATACAGTTAGAAATACGTGACGACCGCTTCACCTGATATGAGTAAACGGCGTCTAAACTAGTGGAAAATTCCCATAGCCCTGTGTGGGGTTATCTGAGGTAAACCAGCCCTGATTGTTTAACTCTTTCTCGACTCTAATTTCCAGCCTAACTCTGACGTCAAAACTAATTATTTGAATCCCCTGAAATTCTAATTATGTAAAGTTTCGAAAGCATGTCCTTTAATCAGGTACATACGTTTTATATTTGCAGACTTTTATGGTGCACGTTGTCACTTTAAAAGGTTAAAGGGTTTGCATAATATTACATTTTGATCAGAATTAAATAAGTTATTACATGAACAGCGCGCACCCAACCCCCTATTTTTCATTATAGGTAGATAAGACATTGCTTTTGGGTACATCCATTATGCAACAAACGTATCGCATTATCATTGACCTTATGTAATCCGACATCCCACCTTCCCTCATATATTTGTCCCAAGATGTTGAGGGAGGCTGTCCAACCGTCAATATAGCACAATAATCGTAAATACCATTACAAAAAAGTTGTTGATCGGACTGACTTCATTGGGTTTAGTTTAAAGAACAAGAACTCCACTTAGTATAAGTATTCTTAAAGAACTAGACATCTAAAGATTTCGGCCGGAGACCGGCTGATGTTTTGGCAGGGACTCTTCAAACACCAACCCCATGAGGGAAAGATTTTCTAACAATAAAATCCAGGGTTCCAATAAATTCAACATGCAACATAAGGACCCCCCTCCCCCACTACACCCCCCCTCCCCTCACCACTGTGGGGGTGGTGTGTAGTAGTCACTGGTAGTGGTGGTTGTATATAGACACCCCCTCCGCTCACCCGTGACTCACCTGCCATGGCCACACTCACTGGTCACTGCCTCAACCCCACCCCCCCCCCACCTCCACCCCACCTCCACCCTCCACCTTGGCACCCCTGCCATACAGTTCTGTGGTCCACTATAGGGTGGTGGAAGGTGGGGTGGGGGGAGGGGAAGGGGAAGGGGGAGGTGAAGGATGAGAGGGGAGCCAGTCAAGGCCAAAGGATATTTCATTTTCTGTTTCTTAGTTTGCCCTTACTAAAATTGAAATTAAAATCAATTTGAAATGAAAATATGTTACATAATTAAGTAATGATAAATCAAATGCTTATCAATAAAAATAGTTTGAAAATTTATACTTTAAGCGTTTGTCAGAAATAACTACATGAGTACATTTATTGGAAACAACAAATTAATATTGTTTTCAGGGCAACCTGGGCTTTCCGGTCTCTCAAATTGGACATACCTCTATATATAGGACCCATGGGCAGTGGATGTCAATCACTGATATTTGTCCCTCCTACCTCTACCACCAGTGACCAATGAGAAGAGACTTGAGTGGAGGCCCTACAGACCACCACCACTGGGGGTCAGAGAGGGCACACCAATTAAACAATTACATGGTCCGCCACCCTACTACAATAGACCCAATTCAAAAACAGACCTATACCTTTGTTTTGGCAGGGCTTTCAAAGGTACTATAGTCCACACTTGTATTACCCTGCCAAAACAAAAATCGACTGGGGATTAAGAAAAGAGCAACACATATATTGGTGGGTATCAATTAAGGAAAATCTATCATAAACCATAAAGATATGTAGACCTATTATACCTGATGCAGTGAATTAACATTGGAGATTCACTCCCCCGAAAAAATGCCAGTCCATTCTATGTAAGGTCTGGCATGGTTGGTTGGAAATTGGTTAAGAGTTAAGAAGTTAAGAGACCATACCCCTACACTTTTACCGAGGCATTGGTACGTGTAGGTCTATTCCTACACAAAGCATTTTTCCGTATGTATGAGGATAGGATGCATGGTAACCATAAGGCAAACGACCAGTCACGGAGTTTTATTCATACTTGTTCATCCAAAATAGAGGCTATTCTGTCTTCAATGTAAATCTTCTTAAATAAAGATCTTAGGGGTGATTGCATGTTCCGAGCAGATAAAATGATTACAGAAAGGGTGAGCTGGTGATCAGTTCTATTTGTGGAACCACCATTATGGAAAATGAACTCCTACCATAAAGACTTGATTTATAACAAAACAGATAGATGTCTATGGGTTTCCCTCCTATCCTACCGTGCCCCTTCATCTCCTCCGCATCCTATACACACCCCAAACAAAAATAAAATCGCTGGTTTATTCAATATTTTCAGAATTCTTAGGGGAGCAATAAGCTGGCAACAGTTAGAATGCCTGTAACTTTGTTAGTACAGCTGGTCCAGTTCTGTATTTGGTTCAATAGACTATGTCTTTTTTTATGAAAGCATGAACAGTCATACACAATAATATGTGCGAAGGTGGATTTTCGAAATTTGTTCAGTTATGCAGATATTCACGTATGCAGTTTAAACTTTTACAATTACTATCCACGCCGGCTAAGGTGCATGCTAACGCTTGATTACCCATCCTTGATTATCCATAAAGAGTTGATGGGAAAAGTTGCCGAGGTATAGAAGCGAACACGGATCGACTGCTGAATACATGACTGAACCTTTAAAAAAGGCTGTTTTTACCCGTATAGCATAGACGTAACCTTTAGAGCAACAGAATACATCAAATGCCACTTTAAGTGAGTGATGAGTGAGTGGTGGATCTTTTACGCCAAAACTGACACCCGGCGTCATTTTCACGGTGAAAATAAGTTAGGAAGAATTCTGACTTTTCAGACACGTGTTTTCATTTGATGAGCCTTTGGTGATTGTATCTATGAGATGAAAGTGACAGGGCAGGCAAACAACAGCCCTAGGATCAAAACCTGAAGATCATTTTTGCTGTACCTCATCCCTTAGTGAACCCAGACACCAATTGGGAATTAACCAAGTAAACCAATGAATTACTTGGTCAGTGCTGGGTCCCCCTATATATTGTCACCTGCTATGATCAGCAGGGGCTACTGGGGGCCTATATTCTTCCAAGGAGCAGAAGCCCCACCCCGGTACCCCCACAGGGGGCAAATACCCGGTCCTTCCTACTTTCCGTTTTTTCATCTCTCTTGAGTGGCATCTCAAAAACCGGGTTTACATGTGACATACACTATACATGAGTCACCTGTTGGTACCATTCTGAACACGGCAGCTTTCTCTCTCCAGGTACACAGTGTATTAAAACCTCGCACTATTCAAAGGGCTTATAAATATTCATTTTGACTCAGGTACGATAAACTATTAATAGACATATCGTACATTGAATATGTTCACTTTAAAAGAAACTCTAACCATTAACTCTACCTGAAGAAACATGAACTGTTTTTTGCTCTTTCAGTGTATGGACTGCTGGTATTCAGCGTGAAAGGGGCCCCACTTCCATAAGTAGTGTCTACAGTAAAACAGCTCAGGGGTACCAGCAGAGCAGGGGGATCAGAGGCATCACATGTATGATATCAAAAGATGATGCATGTTGGGCTTCTTACTAATGGCTCACTGGTGCTCGCCTTAATTACCTGATTACCACCAATTTTACTTCTGAAGTAAACAGTTAACTTTTGAAAGCGTTTTAATCAAACCTAGGTTATTTAAAGCCACACGGAATTCTTAAAAGCCATTCTCACGTTCCCGCGTCACTTGTAGGCTACTGTCAATTCCTATTTATGAATTTGTATGCCGCTGCTACCTGCATGGTACCTCTTGACTAGAAAATTCAAGACTGGCTTATAGAGTTATATAAGTGATAAGATTATTTACTGGATGTTTTTTTGAAAAGAAGAAACTAGCAAATATAAAACTATAAACACATTGTAAACTGGAGACAGGTAAAGCTAGATTACGGAAAGACACTGCTAAGGCAGTATTATGTGGGTTTGGATTTAGTGTTATGCAAGCGTGTTTCTACTTTTACACAAGGAAACGTCTATGGGTCATGATATTGGTCATAGCAACCTACCGTTATGTAAGATATTGTTAAAAGTTTGTCTCATTTGTTAGTATAGTCCAGTTTTGTTTGTTGCTGCTGTTTCAGATACCAAAGGATCTCCCCTGCTGCCTGCTCACGTATGAGTACGTTCATGGTTGAGCGAGTAATTGCCGGCAGAGCAACTACCGGTAGTCTTGCCCTATGCCTCACCAGCAAAATTACTGAAATGCTCGTGAGGGCTTCCAAAGTACATACACATGTATATGGAAGAACACCAGGCTTCCACAGGCAAAAGCTCAAAGCATTCCTTTCTGTGCCCAGGGACAGCTAAATTAACAAGAAATCATATGATCATATTTCCATCATAATAATTATTTCTATGAACTGTCCAGTGATCATTATATGTAACTATAACACAACTATACGGAAGACTATGTAACATGAGCATGGTTTGATAAAATTAATAATTAAAAAAAACTTTCCATCAGTGCCATATCGGGCCAAGAATAAGCCTATTGCCTTCTTATGCATGGATTACTAGTTGTTGCACCTTAGAATGGGCACCAATTATATGAGGAATACATGTAATATCTATTTTATTTGAAACCCTTCACTCAAGGCTCTTATAAGGACTCTAATGGTGGCTTACATAGTATCAAAGTATACGCTCTACAAGAAGTCCATCATAACTTACTTCAAATTCAAATTTATGATAAAATATAATAATCTTTAAACATGCAAATGGTATTGCAATATGCAAATTGCCAAATAGAATCATAGCAAAAACAAGAAACTATATGTAACTTTGTCAATCAAATTGTACAAATAAGTTTTAAAAAACAAGGAAACAATGACTAGCAGCTTAGCACATAATGTTCTACCCTTAATTGTGCTGAAAACAGACTTTTGTTCTACTAACAACCATTCAAATTAGAGGATAGATTTCATCGTAAAAGTCAATATGGTTAAGTAGTTATTGCTGAAACAGGAAAATGTAACTTTTCCATTCCTGCATGTTAGCTTATTTTATTATATATATTGTTCATGGGGTGTCCAGCATGAGAAGGGATCATTGGAAGTTTAACAGACGCATGACGTTATAGACGTTATGTACAGTGCTTCGGAAACGGTGGTAATTTATTTGGACTTGAGCTACCCAGATAATGATAAATCTACCCCAAACGATGTAAGAAAGACAACCAGTTGATTTGAAAATTATTATCAAACTTAATAAAACGGATACGCAACATTGTCATACCTGAGCCTATAACAACCCCAAACATGAACATCAATATCGAATGTACCCCTTATCATTTATATATACATAAAAGCAATTATATAGTTCTATTGCTAAAGGCATACATTGACATTTTCAATCTTCAATATATAATAAGTAATTATATTCTATATATAGTAAGCCACATCTTTACACCGAACTTATAAGTTACACTGGCCGCCGTCCACCTAACGACCTCGGAGACGACCACTTGTGTTTCCCCCGTGAATTATATAAGAGGATTGGCTACAATACCTGTTATACACTCGTGTGGGTGGACGAGCAAGGCTTAGGGCCCGGAAAAATAGGTATTGGTTTTGATGTTTGTTGCACTTTCTAATTCAAACCATCACTAAAATTAATAATCATTGATCAAAATTAATAATCATCGATGTAATCGTTACTGGTTTCATTCCAAGTTCACTGAGCAGGAATCAACCATTCATCCCGACGGATCTACCTGGAGCAGTCTGGTAGGTTATATAAGCCCACTTACTGCAGATTATGTTTATTCACGTGGTGCGATTTCTATAGATGACTGTGGAGAATGGTCCACCTTTCAAACGTTAGAGCCAGTGTAATGCCAGACATAATAATTATGGACTAAATCCCCAATCTACCTGTTCACAGTTGAGGCTAATCCCATGAATATCTCTTATATGTACCGTGCAGCAAAGTGTATTACCAGTTACATAAGATGAATCATGTAAAGTACATATAGAGTAAGACAGAACTAAAAAAAAAACATGTATATTTTTTCAATGCCTACCTGTTCTTGTCTCAGGTGATGTCAAAGGCTCTTAACGTCCAAAACGTCCAACTGGCTGGAAACACGAGAAAGCATTAAGATTAATCAACCGTGAATCAATAGACGCAATAACTCTCAAACCATGGACGTGTACACGTTTTCTGGCAGTGACTGAAAGGGAGATATAAACATTAGATGACCAATATTGATTATATATTTACCAGTTTTCCGTGCTTACTGAAAATAAGTTACATATACGGCAGATTAATTACATCAATTGGATTCAAAGTACCAGCCAGCCAGCTGGAAGAAAGTGACACATAGATTTAAGGTTTATTCATGGCAGTTATGAAAAAGTGCCGTTGTGAGGAGCAGACCACCCCACGTTTCACCGAAAAAGTCATTTTAAGCACACGTGTAAATACTTACCACCAGGCAAGGGCATCCCTCTGGGGACTCTAAAACTCTGTGAACATCTTATACCGGAAACTTTCATAGGTACTTCCGCATCTGCTGCTTCTAGGGTAGGCTTTCTTCGTCCGGGCTTTGGAACTTCCATATTGATTAATGAGATTTACATACACTACACACAATTAGAAATTTGGCCTATATCAGCTGTATATAGAAATGAGACGTCAGTTTCGTTGCTTCAGTTTGCCTGTGAAAAAGAGAAGATCAAAAGGAATTAGTAATAGGTGCCACATATAGGCCTACACAAGTACATATCGTTATTACCTATCCTCGCCATAATGCAAACATTATGACAATAATTATTCATAAGGCTCTATACATACATGTTGCAATGTTTTTCTGAAAGAGTATTACTTTATTAATACATTTCACGAACAAAATAAAGTATTAAGAAGTAGGCTATTGCAGTGGGACCTCATTCAAGTATGAGCGTATAAGTTACATAACAGCTCAATACCCGTTCTGAGGGATCCGTTCTATATACTGCACGTGGCCTGTTAACTGGTTAAGTGCACGCTGCAGTTTTAATACATAATGATGGCATTCGCATAGAAGGTCTTACCACCCGTTGGTTCATATGCCATAAATCATTTCGTTCAGGCTCTCAATTGACATCACTAGAATTGGTCTGTGAACTCTACGTGTAATGGAGGCTGAACGGGGAGATGGGTTGTAGTGTAAATGACCAATGTGTAATAAGCCCTTGACCTCTCGATCTGGCCAGTTGCAATATACGGGTACCTAGACCTACATCGACTACATCTAGATTAGACACGGATCGGCCTCACGTTATGTGTAGGTATAGCTCGCGATCGACATCCAGGGTGCAATCGATGGATATTATGGACATAGCTCAATCAATGGTATACCTATATACCGTTTATATATTATATGCATGTGTGTTTTAGCTTGGCAATAAAAATGATCATTGATAGTATGTATAAGTTGTATTTCTTACCTGTAGATCAAATGCTTATGAAATATATATTATAGGCCCTATATAAGATATTTATATAATTATATTAAATTCCTATTCCGCCATGCACTTTCGTTTATTTGCTCCAATAGGCATTCCCTTACCGTGTTTTCCATTTGAATTCAAGTGAAGAAAAATTTAAAGTGAAGGTTATTTTTAGAAATATATATATATATATATATATATATATATATATATATACACTTGCGTGTCTGCTGATCTTGGCGACGTTAGTGTGAGAGAGGGATCATAGAGCTGTAGCTATAGACTGATGGTTGGCTATGGTTGGTTTGATACCCTTCTGGGGTATGTAGAGGGTTTACAATCCTATAGATGTGGGGGATTTTCGTGTCGTACGTCGATGTAAAGGACTACATATAGCTCTGTCGAATGTCACTTTTCCTTACCGAATTCTTTAATTTGCCTATGTTATATTCCTTATATTAAAGTGTTTCTTCAGGCCAAGCTCTATGGTCATGTCTTGTTGGCTTTTCATGTAAAGTAAGTGTGAGCGTATCCAAGGCGGCAATCTTTGGTACTTAGCCATGCCTTATGGGTGTGGCCAATTATCATTTTGCCTTTGGCATATATATTGTAAATGGTACCAATGAATAATCTTTTAACCATTGCAAAAGGTAATATTGTATTTTATATTTGCCTTTTATGTTTCCTTTACATCAGTGATGGATAGAGATAATTATTGCTTAATGTGAAATAAGGACATGTGAAATAATGTTATTCAATTTAGATATTCAATATACATTGTAGTTTCTTTTAAAAAAGCCATTTCTACTACATGTGTTCACTGTCACAGTAATATTGAAAAGCTTTTCCGATTTTAGCCATTTGGTTATACATAGGCCTATGTTTGACAAATGGAAGTGGGGGAGCAAAGCAAGATGCAACTGCCGCTCTATACACGCATCGGTATGATAAGCTTATACCTATTTTCTATCCACTTCTTTTAACACCACTTTTAGTGTGTGTGTGTGTTTTTTAGAAATTTATTTATATAGGATGAGCCCTAATACACTTGTCCAACATGTGTGTCACGCTCAAAATTGCCATATATGAATCATTGTAATTTTCACTCATATATGCGCGAATTTGTTTATAAAATCAGCATGTTGCGCTAATATCGCAGCCCAAGTCGTGAAGTGTAATACCGCCTTAAGGCCCTATTATAAATGATATAGCTCTATCAGCCTTCCCAGTAGGTCTACGCTATTTTTGTTCAGGGTTGGCGCTGTCATTTTCAGCGACGCTGGCGAGTTCAGAATAGAGGCCACTACAGTCATGATGCGCTCACCGGCCGGCCGGCTTGCGGCAAGCCCAGCTGGCCAGACATGAGACAATAACAACACACGGCCACGCATTTCCACTGAATCTTGACTCAAAATCTCCACAAAGAATCCACCTATCACACCTGCGATATCCAAGACACCATTATAACACCTATACTGAAATAATGGTGTGGATAGTTATTAGAAAACCTTCCTACCGGCGCTTTTAGTCTGGGTCGGTCCTGGGCGGCGGTGAGGGTGGTGAGCCGGTAGCTGCAGCTGGTGATGTGGTTGTAGTACTGCGCGCGCACCCCTGCTCCAGTGACTAGGACTACTCACCAGACAGGGGGAGGGGGCAGGGGGCAGGAGGCAGCAGACGCCGGGCTGACCAGCCACCGCTGACAGCCGACCGCCGCCAGCCTGACCAGCCGCCGCCGACCGCGCCGACTGCTAGCCACAGCAGGGTCTATAGCTATTCTGCTGAACTCTAATCTTCACTGGTTGATTCGTAGAAGGTTATTGATATAAGTAGTAGACCTAATGGATCAGGGTACAAAGTGTCAGTTCCTTTTCACTGTATTCCTGTATCCCTGTTTGCCTTTTTTACCCTCTTTTTCCTATTTTTTCCTCTTAAATGTAGTGTATAATGCATAATTCTGTTCAAGAATAACCTTTAAACCAGTTCAATTATTTTTTAACGCCGTATTCGCCTAAAAGGCAAACAGTGTTACAGTGAAAAGGCATACAGGCTGTGTAAATACAAATCATTTCATGCAAATTTCTCTTCCACCTCCCCCTGGTGCAGGCATGGGGGATTACATAACCTTTCATAACAGGGGGTGGAGTTTCACCTCTCTGGTTGGGTTTATGAGGGGAAACATGTGGAATTGCATAACATTAGTTGTCTTTTGCCACTGAAGTGATAAGATATGTAAATGAGATCACAGGGAGATTTGCATGAAATGATTTGTATTTACACAGCCTGTTTGCCTTTTCACTGTAACACTGTTTGCCTTTTAGAGAACCAGAGGTGAATACGGGGTTAAGAAGTATTTGGAATGGTTTAAAGGTTATTCTTGAACAGAATTATGCATTATATAGTACATTTAAGAGGAGAAAACAGGCAAAAGAGTGGTAAAAAAAGGCAAACAGTGTTACAGTGTTACAGTGAAAAGGAACTGACACTTTGTACCCTGATCCTAATGCTATTCACACACCAACACAGGACGTATGCAAACAAAGGACGCCATCACGCCATAGCCAATAGCTCAAATCAAATAACTCGATTGTTTTATTCCATATTTCAATGAGTATTCCATGCCTACTTTTTATAGTGTGCAGCCTCACAGTATGCAGAATATTCACATCACATGCACATGACTGTATGCACCATTATATATCATTATGTCGAAAGACAAACAAATTATTACAATTTCAAAACGTAATGGCAATCACTGACTAAGGCTCCATATAGGCCTATCGTTATTCAAAAGTAGTTTTCATGATCGATATTCCTAACCATTCCGCCGCCATTCCTGCATGCTTTCCCATGCGATATGGTACAATTAAACATACAACAATAGTTGCCTTCATTCAAACTAAAGAGTTATAATTGAGCATAACAATTAATGACAGAAGGCCTAATGACAACCAACAGGGATGTGACACATTACATAGAAATGGCACATTACAATGACGTGACACATTACTTAGTATTTCATATTTCTAAGACTTAAAACTGGATGACACTATTATTTCAATTATAGTAAATGCTGAAATGATATGATACTTTGAGAAATATATATTATATGTGGAGAGATGTAGGCTGATACGATGACCGATTGAGCAATACAACTACTTTCCGGCCGTCCAGAACTGGTTGAAAATGACTAGAAGTGGTCGAAACGATCAGACACGGCCTTCCCATTAAGCAATGCGACCAGAAGGCTATTACGAAATGGCCAGTCGCTTTGAAAATGTCTGACAATTTTAGATATACTGGTCGCTAGCAGTAGCTATTTCTATCTCGACCAGAATTTAGGCTGAATGTCTCAATGGGCGCGCAGGAGAGGGACCACTGTAACCTGTTTACCTGTTTACACTAACCATGGAACCGTTACTAATTTATAGATGGCGTTTAAGGATAGCAGCAGATTAATGACATAGGGTGGTTACACGTGTGTCCTTAAAATAGCCTCAATCCTGATATATATATATATATATATATATATATATATATATATAGCCTATATAATTATATATAATTATATATATAATATTATATATATATATATATTATGCATGTAAAGAATAGAATGCAAGATCAGTTTCTGGTTTCTTTTAGTTAATGTAAGAAATTATAATAAGAGATTGTTGCCATTATGAAAATCAGTAAAATATTGCCATTAGACACATTCCTCATTCCTACCGCTTTTGTTTGCATTATTCAAATTCACAATCTTCATAATAATCATTTAGCTTTCCGTTCGCGGGTGCTAAAACGAAACTCCCTGAATGTTAGCATTGTTCACAATAATTCATTAAGGCTTACACTCGTTATTGATCCGTAGTTTTCATATTTAGCTTCACATTTTTTCGTACATAAATCCAAGACATGATTGACTAACAGAGGGCTGGTATGGATCGTTAGAGCCGCCCTTCTAGATTCAGGTGCGGATCCAGTGAGGGGGAGGTCCTCCCCCCCCCCCTTTTTTTTTGATGGACACCTAAACAACGAGAAAAAACATCCCGGACGTGTTGCGCAAATAAGCATAATTGTATTCGCGTTACAGTCGTGTTAGTGCACTGTTCTTAGCTTTTATACTGACCCCCCCCTCCCCACCCCCCCTTTCCGGAAATCAGATAATTGTTCTTCTCCTTGGTTAAGTAATTACAGGCCTACCAACCTGTGATGGCCAAAATCCGGGACAGCTATAAATAACATTTTTGTACTTTTCTCTTCTTTGTATTGGGGGGGTGGGGGGAATCTGCTACCGTAGGCTACTGATTATTTTCTTAAATATTGGTGTACAATTTCAAATTGTCGAAAATAAAACAATATTTGTTGATAATGTAACAATAATATGTCTTCCGTGCCCACAAAATCTGTATGAATTGACGTGAGAAGATTGAGAAAATCTTAGAAAATTCGGAGGTAATGGTTGCATTTCATGGATTTTACGAGTAATTCTTACTCATTTTAAAACATAAGCCTATACAATTTTGAATACCCCATTTTCCGGGACAATGTGGGACGAGCGGCAGCCCTGTAATAATATTGAATGTATGAGTTACGGGTGAGCTGTTTCCGTGATATGTATTACTATATCAGTGTAATTATGTACCCAAATTGGAAGAGTTTTTGTCCCCGTTTCAACCCGTGTGGGCGGATAATTGGTGACGGTAACTTACCGCACAGGTAGAGATTCCTACCTGGAGGAGCTGTGACATACGGACAGAAGGAGATGTAATAAAACCTCATTGATTCTACTCACCGACACTTTGTATCAACAGGCCTCTCTCCTCCTGTAGCAGAATATAGAAGCTTGTCAGGGGCCCGTGTAGCCGCCACGTATCGCCTCTCCTTGTCTCTCCTCCAGTCTCCTCGACCGCCTACTCAAGAAGCGCTTATTATCTCCTCTATGCGCCACACGGGGCTCCTCCAGGGCCGAGGAGACGGCAGCGCCGCCCGGCGGGCAAGGTGCAAACGTCAAGCACTTAGTGGGCAGATCGGGGACGACCAATGGGGGACAAGAACCAGGTAGAAAGCCGCTAAATATGGTATTTCATATAACAAGCCAATCGTTTAAGACTTTTGAGATTCTGGGTTATCAATACATTTGACTATGGCTACATAGTCCCAGTTTTATTAGTTTTTCTTCCGATTATTAGGGACTGTCTATCAGAAGACGACACATCAACTACAAAAAATGAAGTGCACCTACACGATTTTAAATCATCACAAATACGAAAGTAATTAGCGTGAGTTTTAGAATTCCAACTCGCAGACAAAACGTTAACTGTTCATGAGGGTTCACGCGAACGCTATAGTTTACAATTATGTTGGACAATCAGTGAATATTCTGGCTAATATTGTCAAATCTAACATTGGTTCCAATGACCAAATGTAAAACTTGATAACTTGCGTACAGACTCGTTTAGTATAAACGATAATCACACAGACCAAATAAACTTGGGTATCATAATATTCAAGGTAGCTTGAATTGTCTAAGAAAAATGATGGGGTCGTGTGTTGTGCCCCAAAATGATAATGAGCTCATATACAAAATGGTGTATGGGAAAATCATCGAACCCATCCAAATACTTAACCCTTGATATCCAAACAACGGCATGTAGGACATGCAGTTATAAAACCATGACTATCTACGATATTTTATTAACTCGGTTATAAATTTCTAGCATACATATATGAGCCAATGCACACCTTTCCTGTCGGATCATAAACATCTTTACGCATTTCTTCTATTTCTTTTTTACAATCTTATTACGTGATAATCTTCAGTGTTTCACTGGTTTTCAGATGTATTACATGAACATTATATACAAGTGATGGTAATAGGGATAATGATGGAATAAATATTAACAGTGAAACTTAATTCAGAGTCTATGATGATGCCCAAGTATGAATAACTACCTACAAAAGCAATCTTCTTCTTGTCAGTATTAAAGGGGGCATGACTCAGCTCCTTAAAAATACCCCTATGTGCACATACCATAGCCTTTGATTTGCTTACATCCAGCATCAGGGAATTTTGTTCCCCCCAGTTGATGAAGGAATACAGACTATTTTGTAATTCACTATGTATATATGACCAATTATTCCCATGTACATATAAAACACAATCACAAGCATACATACTCAACTTAACATTAGCAATTTTTGTAACCACATCATTAATACAAAACACTAAGAGAATTGGGCCAAGGATTTATCCCTGACCAATCCCGCTCTTTACATTCAATTAAAAGGAGATCATGCTATCATATAACGAACAGTTTGTGTCTTAGTTAAATAACTTTTAAACCAATCAATCAGAGATTATAAAAACCAGAGTTGTAAAGTTTAAACAAAAGCATTTTATGGCCTGGAGAGTCGAATGCCTTCCTGACCTGGAGGAATATCAAACCAGTTAATAGGTCATTATTCATGGCATCATGGATATCCTTTGTTAAATATGGCCTCATGAGTTGCTTAGAAGGCAAGAACCCAAATTGCCTAGGTGTTAGAATATTATTCTCAGTCAAATGGCCTAAAAATCTGTTATGTTTAAGATACTCCATCTATTCTCCTTCTATAGTTTAAGAGTGTTGCCTGTAGGGTGGGCTTTATACTTCAGACTGTTTAACAGGTACAGCATCTCATATGATAGATGTGCGATTTGGGCACTGTACCATGTGATATTCTTTATGCATGGTTAAAGTGCAGGATGTCACGGCCCAACCAGACAGGAGCAATGCAATTATAACACTGACGTCTTTCCTCGGAAACAACATAAGATAAAAGTCTAAATTAGCTTCGGGTAAACAACATACACGTAAATATTTGTCCAATTAACTCTAGATGGAATGCCGTCAAATGTCCTAAACTCTTATGTTTGTCTCCATCACACTGCGCAAAAAAACACCTTTACAGACCTTTAATTTCTTTGGAAAGATATTGTAAATGGCACATTTACTATATCTTTAAGGACCTTTCCAAAAAATGATAGGTCACCTTTGATTTTTGGTAAAGGTGGTCTTTACATCACCTTTACTGTCCTTAATGGCCCCATTTCCAAAAAATATTGCAGGCCATTGAAGGTGACCTTTATCATACCTTTAAGGGTTCATTATATGTCTGAGACGGTGATAATTGCTGAACTTAAATTTCATTAAAGGTCACCTATTATATTCACTGAAGGTTTGTAAAGGTGATATTTACTTGATCTTTAGGGTAATTAATTATCACCTTTCATGAACTTGTATGTTGCCAGGCAAGTGACCTTTTAGCAATCCTGAGATAGCCTAAATGCCATCAAAGGTGATATTTAATGAATGTAAAGACGATTAAATGTCATAAAGGTGACCTTTTATATATTACTAAAGGTCGCTTAATGTGACATTTAGATGGCCTTTGCAACTTATCAATGGTGACATTTACATTGTCTTTAATGTATATTGTATTTCATATATAAATCAATCCATATGATTCATGAGATGTGACCTTTAATGATTTCCAATTTTTGTAAAGTTGACCATTGAGGCCCAGTAAAGGCATTGAAAAGGTAACCTTTACAACATCCAGTCTCAAATCTTCTACAAAATTGTAGTTACTTCTTCACTCTTCAGTCCAGTCAGTCTGAGACTTCAAAGGAGACTGGGGGAGGCTTCCAAACCATCTAACTTATATACCCCCAACAACTGACCTCTGAGAAAGCACCCTCTCCTTATTGGTTGATCTGGGCCAAATCTTTTGCTGTGACTGGCCAAGCTGAAAAGGGTTATTGACCAATCAGAGCACATCTCTTTCCATTGCTTTACTACATATTTTAGGACTAGGAAAGGTGACCTTTCCAAAATTCAGTAAATGTGTTGGGAAAGGTCATCTTATCCATGACATTTACTACACATTTTAGGAAACAGAAAGGTGACCTTTCCAAATTCAATAAAGGGGTTGGGAAAGATCATAGTTTCCATGGCATTAACAACATACTTATAGGTATATGGAAGGGTGACCTTTCCAAAATTCAGTAAAGGCATTGGGAATGATCATCTTTTCCATGACATTTACTACACATTTTAGGAAAAGGAAAGGTGACCTTTCCAAATTTAGTAAAGGTTTTGGGAAAGATCATCTTTTCCATGACGTTTACTACACATTTAGGTACAAGGAGAGGTGACCTTTCCAAAATTCAGTAAAGGCCTAGGGAAAGGTCACTTTTATCCATGACCTCTCCATGACCTTTACTGAATATAGCTAAAGGTATTACCTTTAATGAATGTAAAGGTCAAGAATTGCCTTGGAAAAGGTCACCCTTCAAAATCTGCATCTTTACATGACCTTTAGTGCACTAGTAAAGGTCTGTAAAGGTGTTTTTTCGCGCAGTGTCAGTGCTACTCTAGTGCACGTAACGGTTCATGGAAATGCAATCTACATGTAGTTGTTATGTCCTACCATACATGGTCCTACGGACCTTTAAATTTATTTTCGGAGTGATCCCAAAAGAAATTGTAGCAAAACAAACGAACAAACGATATAAACAAATGTAAATATATGATGCAGCGCCAAATTATATAGCCCTATTGCCTATATACATTGCAAACCCGTTTTTCTTTTGCATTTTTGTCACATATACATCTGGGGGGCCGACCAAAAAACTTTCACGAACCTACTAACTTACGAATATACAGGTCACTTTTATCACGAACCTCGGAAAAAAGTTTGTCCAAAAAGAGGTTCGTGATAAGTCAGGTTCGTGACAACAGATTCGTGAAGTACCTCACGAACCTGCACAGAATCGTACTCACGAATCTATTCGTCACAGATACGTCGTCAAAACAAGAGGTCACGAATCTAGGTCATGTATTTTCTGCGGGACTGTCACTTCCGGTTTAGCTGGTTTTCGGCGTGTATCATTCAATAAACCTATATAGATCTGTCGATAACCAGCGGATGGGCCGATGGATGATGACAACAGTGACGGGTAACTGCTAACTCTTCAGCTTCACAGCTGTCTTTGGACCCCATTTTCCAGTAAATAACTTCCACATCATATTCTCCAGGTTTGTACTTTAATTCCCAGTTACTGTGATCAAATTAGAAGCATATTATTATGAAGTATCATGTATTGATTGGCGTGATGACCGAGCAAAAGTTGTTTTTAATGTTCGCCAAAAAATCTATAGTCATGTCCGATGTCATCACTGTCACTGTCACTGTCACTGTTAGCCTAAGCCTAACCCTCTATGCAATTCTAATTCAAATTCCATTACAAGGCGTAAAATAGTAATCTTATGTGTACAACTCTTTTCAGATGGCGTCATTCTTCCCTGAAACTGACTTGCTGTCAGTCGACTACCGGATTTGTAGTATGGAGCAGGTTCTACAGCAACAGGATCTCCCCAAAGACGACAGAAATGTGGTTCAAATGATGTTGGATGAGGCCAGAGCAGAAAAAAAGGCGCAGCAAAAGGAACAGTTTGACCAAATAATGCAGAAATTTCAACAGAAGCCTCCACCGACAAAAGGGACTGCCTTCAAACCTCAGAAAACCTCCAAAGTGTCTACCGGTACCAAACAAGTCCCTATTAAGCAGGAGCCAGCTGACGAAGATTCCTCTCTGGATGTCATTAATGTAATTGATCCCACCCCGGAAAAATTTCAGTTTGTCAAACAGGCTGAGGCGAATGCGAAGAAGCATAAACAAAAGAAATCTACTACAGAGGTACCTGTGGAGAAAGCCCCTTTGCAAGACGAAGACGTCCCCACGAAACCTCCGTCCAAGAAGAAAAAAACCCAAGCTTCTTCAGTCTCTGCCTCAGTATCAACGCAGCAGCAGTCAGGAACGCCTGCACCCCAAGAGCCTTCCACTTCTACCGGTTGTGGACGTGGTAGGGGGAAAGGGTCAGCTAAGCCTAAAACAAGCACCCTTCTACATCAACATCTAAACGTGGTCGTGGTCGTGGGAAAAAAAAGCCTCCACTACAGTAGCAGATAGTCCGGCAGTAGCTGCAGTACCCCCAGCAGGAGGTGCCCAACCTAACATAGATTCAGATTCAGATTCAGATGACCAAGCACCACTGGCGGCACCTCAACGTGCCGAATCCCGTGGAAAAAGGAAAGACTTTGCTTTCTGCTCCTCTGACACAGAGAACGACGGGCCGGGTTCTAAGGCGTGGTTCTCACCAGAGGAAATGAAGATAATATACGATGCCATGGATTCTGATCCGTAAGCATAGCACTTTATATTTAAATTCTAATTCATAACTCAATCATTTAATCACTAGCAGTAGAAGCAAAGTATTACCAAACATCTACAAGGGCTTAATGTTCCCAATTTTATGAAATTAATTTAAAGAGTTCAACAAGCCACAGACAAGAAAAATCATAGATGAATAAAATAAAAATGTTTTCACTAAATCCTGTACCAGAAACTCTAACCTTTGCTGAAAGTAATGCTATTTGTAACAAAACATACAGTGAAATATTGTATATTTCTATCACTTAGGGATTCCTTAATCGGTAAGTGGACCGATGGAACGTCTGGGGAGGCTAGGTTGAAACGTCGTAATGCTATTCTCAAAAAGATTCAGCGCAATGCCAATGCTCACACGGGTCTTAAGAGAAGAAAGAAGTATATATCTACATTAAGATCCGTGATCAGAAGAGCATAGTTCTCAATAAGGTAAATAATGCATAACTAATTTCAAATCGCTCGTGTTGCTGGAGGTAAAAAAATATCTTTATACATAAATATAGACTCTCTAACAAGTAGCAAATTTGATTATCACAATTGTGTACAATAAGTATGGATGATCTTTAAAATCAAAAAAAATGTCAGCTATAGAAAACGCACTTTTCTTCATTTTACATACAATGAACTTATGTCATATTTTGCTTTTCTTGGATAGAAACGCAAGTTGGAGGAACAGTATGGGGGCACTGGCGCACCACCCATGCCACCTGAGGAAGGGCTAACTGAGCTGGAGGTCCGATGTCTTAAATTCTGGGGTCACGAGGCTGGTGTATGTAAGTAAAGTAACAGTATTTTCCATTGAGCCTTGAAACAAACCCGATATAGAAAAAAAAACTAAAAAGATACGTCCTCACTTACATATATGATAATTATGAAAGTTAGAATGTTGTCGGGACGAAACTTCAGCGCAAATGTATATTTCAGAGAATGTGCTACTACAATGTTAAAGTATTGAAATGTATGTGTTTGTCCTTTTAATTGTCCCTTTTCTTATGAAGTTCCACTTGCATTTTAGTCGTTGCTGGCGCAGTAAAAACCAAACTAGACGAATCCGACTCTGAAGTGGACTCATCTGCTGAAGCCGCCCACATACAAGCCTATGAGGAGGAGCAGAAGAAACTGCATAAGGAGTACAAGGAAAGTCGGGCGGCCACTGTCAGAGCTGTAAAGAAACAGTACAGTAAGTATGTTCATTAAAATATATATATATTTTTTCACTCTATCATCACCATCCATTGTTTCCTACAATTGAGACCATATTTTTGTTATATTTTGTTTCTTTGTTAACCTGACTAACTTGTGAATAAAAATTAATTCCTCTGTAATAAACATTAAATCAACAATTTTCATTCCAGAGCGGGAGACTGCTGCCTGTAAACCAGATCCTTCAGAAGTCATCACCGTACCCTCACCCTCACCAACAAACACTGAACCTGCGGTCGATGAGAGCAGCCGAAAGTCCCGTCTCCGTCTAAAGCGTTCGAAACGTTCCCGTCCAGCCTTACATAACAGTGGCGACGAAAGTGACCACGACAGCCCATCTCGAGGTAATGTATTATTCATAAATCAAAAGATTCTTCTCTAAATTAGATACTCACTACAGAAAATCTAGGTTCGTGGCAAAAGTGACCTATATTCGTATTTCTTAGGTTTGTGATTTTTTTTTGTTCAGCCGCCTAGAAGACAAACTGTCAATAATTTCCAATCTAAAAAAAAATGTACAAAAAAATGAAAATCCATCTTTAGTGTACAAAAGTTCACATTGACATACAGCCCCCCAAAAAATTATACAATCTTAAAGTATCGTATCTAATGTCATATGTCCAATCTATATATTTGTTAATTGAAAATAGATCATTTAAAATTTTGAAAATTTTACAGATGTGACGCCTCCTACTAAGGCTATGCCCGTAGCATGCAGTACTGGAATAAGGACTTCAGAGCGTCTGGCCAAAAAAAAGACTCCACAGCAATCAATATCAGAGTCTCTTTCTCAGCTGGACTGGACGGACCGATCTTTGGCAAAGCGGTCGCTCACCTATCAAACAGGGGACAACACTTTGGATAGTAGTAAGTACTCATAAAAATTTTAAAATTACAAACAACTGTTACAATTTAAATGATAGTCATATGGCATAATTTTGATAATATTTATCAAATTCAAAAATATAATGTGAGACATGTTGTGTAACTGTCTTGTAGTGTTAATAATATTCATCCCATGTTTTTCACTTTTTCAGGCATTAGTCCGAGTCAACATAACCTCCCCAACCTAAGTACGTCTCCCCTCCGTGCAGTCGATGATGCAGAAGATAGTGAACTGCCGAATTACAGCGTAAAAGTAACCACAGAGGTTGTGCCAACGAAATCTACTTCCAAAGACGTCCCAGCGAGATCTATTTCCAAAGACGTACGTACTGTCGCGACCACATCTACTTCCAAAGACGTACGTACTGTCTCGACCACATCCACTGGAAAAACCAATGTGAACCCTGCAAGGACAGAAATCGGAGAGAAAGTCGAGTATATCCAGACATTAACCGAAGATAAAGAGGGCATGATTACTCGTGTGGGACAATTTCTTGATATGCGTCTTGAGGACTATGTTCAAACCGAGATGGAGGTCTACCAAAAAGTCTTTCAAGCACAGTCAGAAAAAATGGATGTAGTTAAACAGAAGGTGACAGAAGTGTGTCATGATGTACAGTGGATACAGAAGACCCCAGTGGATCTTTCAGGAGTGCAGAACCGCTTGGATACCATCATCACAGATACAAACAACCTCAGTTCTCAGGTGAACGAAGTCTGTGCTAACGTATCTAACACCCAAGAGAAGATGGGGTCAGTCACCACGGACCTTCAGAGTGTTAAAAGCACAGTTGGGACATATAAAATGGAGTTCAAGAACATCAAAACAGAAGCCCATTCACAGAAACTAAGGCACAACACTCTCATGCAAAGCGTACAGACTGTACAGTAGGATATCAGTTCGACTAGGTATGAGATGCAGGAAATCTCAGGGGACTTAGACCTCATAAAGAACGACTTTCAAACCACAAATACTGGCCTTGAAAGTGTCAAAAGTCAAATGGAATTTATGAAGAAGGAAATGTTCATGCTGAAGGGTGAGGTAAGCTCTTTAAAGACAGAGGTGAAAGGGAGTACCAAGAAAATCGAGGGCTGGATGGATGCTATAAACAGCACCATAGTTCAAGCCTGCTCACTACCGGGTCCACTGTTTTCCATACAAAATCCTGTTCAGCCTTTACGTATCAAGTCAGACTCCGAGGAAGACGAACCTTCTGATGGTACTAACGCTGCCCATGGTGCTAATCCACCTACTAGTACACCGATGGACAAGGATGATAGTGCTGAGGGGGGAACTAAGTCAAGTGGGAATACCTCAGAAGTGACTTTCAAACATAAAGATACAGGAGCAACTTATGCGAAAGAGCCAAAAACACCCAAGAAACAGATTCTGTTTAATACCTCTGCCGACACAGTTCCCTCTATGTCCCCATGTAACGATTTAGACCCTGCCGAAACCCAAGATCCCAACGTTAACATGAACGTTGAAATTTTGGTTCAAGATACAGAATAATACTCTTCTCAATGGCCAGAAACTCAGTCCCAGGACATGATGGAGGTACAGAACCCTGAAGCTGTAATAGAAGTGCCTATTACTAGTGCCGGGGGTACTGGCTTCATCCCTGTTGTGTCCATGGCGGCGGGTGAAGTTCCTACAACAGTTGGCTATGTACCCCAGTCTGTGGTGAATGTTATGAGAAAGCGTTTACATGATACTGCTGAGTAAGGAACATGGACTATCAACCCTTTCTATTATTTCTGTTGGTTGGATATATTATTTTAAAGTGAGGATGTATACTCGTATTTAGTACTTTCAAAGATTTTTACAACATCGATTACTGCAAATCGGTAAGAAAAGAGTGACAATCAAGCGGACGTTCAACTATTATCCAAGAAATACTTGAAAACTGTATTGATACAACTAGCACTGTTGAAGATATACGTACATGGTTAGAATCATGTGAGACATTCCTATAAAGTGCATGTGATGACATAAAACAGACTAGTCTAGTATATAACACGACCACCTTTTATTTTAAGTTTACTCAGGTGTTGTGTAGGTTCTAAGTATAATTTCAGAAATGTGAAAAAAAAGGGTCTTACACGACCGTTCAGTAACCAAAGAACCTCAAAAACTTTAGAGGCTAAATTCTGTTTAAATATTTCGTTTATTAAAAAAAAATTGTTCGCCAGGAACTTTTCCAAATTTGTTTTGACCTCACAGAGTCTGCAACATACTAAGAACAAATGTTATTTTGTCGTCTGACCTATTTAAGTGACATATTATATCTTTGTGGCGGGACATGCATTTGGCCTCGTTTCGGCATCAAAAGTTAAAAAAAAAAAAAGATCGTCGGTAAGAACATGTACAATAATCAGTAAAGAGTTTCGTCACAACGATTGTGTAATTTGTACCCATCTGTGCTTACTGCAACTGAATAGCATGTGGTTCCGTTGTGGCTGTTTTGTAAGAGCATAGTTAGACATAGAAATTTAACAAAGAAACGGTGCTTAACAGAGGATGTTACATAATGTTATGTACGTCATTTTAAGAAAATTTTTTACTAGGATACGTATCATATAGACGTTAAACTAGTTGAAACACTTTCAAAAGTCTTTCTTTCTAACGAGGACATCCAGCTTGTCCTTGTCCACGTCCGCGCCCACGAGCACCACCACGACCACGGCCGCGACCCCTTGCACCTGTGCCTCTTTGCCGGCGGGTTCCTCTGCCGATATCCACAGGGGCGGGTCCGCCATACTGGTTGTAGATGTACCGTTGCCGATACCTAACCCCTGCGTGTCCTGGGCCATAGTTGTCTGGGTGAAGACCGTCACCAGCAGGGATGTCTTCCGGCTAAAGGTGTCGGTTGGCCCGCAGAAAGCGCGCGCGTGCCTCCACTCGGATGCGCATCTCCATCTCTGGGTCTCTGTTCTCCCCCGGCCGCAACTTACGTAGCCCCCAGTCAATACAGCGGTTGTGTAGTACACAACACGCTTTGACGACCCACGAAGCCTGAAGAGGTTGCATGTGCAGGGCACCTACACCAGACTTGGACAGGACACTGGAATAGAAAATAATTTTTAAGATTGACAAGAAAGTGATGATAAGTTCAGTTAGTGGTATCAGTATAGAAGAAAATACTAATTGATACATTATCTACGCTGCTAAGAAGATTCGCAAATATTAAGTCATAATAGGTGACCACAGTAAGGTTCTTGGTCTATGTTGACACTAACTGAATGTGTCCGTTTCTTAGTTTTTAGACTTTAATGTGACAGGTAGCTGAATATTACCGCCAGCGACTTTTAAGTTGCCCAATGCACCTCTCCACTGAGGATCTAGCAGTCACGTGGGCCACTTGATATCTCTGCTGGTGGGGCTCCAACTCAGACAGCATTTTGCACCGAAACGGCGTCAGTACTTGGGGTGTGAGTTTGTACCTGCGTGGACATGAGTTAAAGCCTTTAGAAGCGAAAACATGTTATGTACATGTTGTGTTTCATGTTTGTACCATGGAAAAATCTGAATACTTAGTAACGATGACTGTCTGTTAAAGCATTAGACTTGGAAGAACAACTTGCTGTTTTTTTAATATGACTTATTTATACGTACCCTCCGTCTCCAAGCAGAAAGTATCCCCCGAACCTCTCTGGGCGGTAGGCCATATGATGACCTAAGTCAGAGTAGGCCAGTGCGGACTGGTCGTGGTGGCACCCCGACATACCACTTTCAACGTAAAGGATCTTCTCTTCGGAGTCGGACACGACCTAGCCGAAAATATTAAATGAATAATTGTCTTTTCAATGCAGAAAATACATTTCATTTATTTTGGTGTGGTGGAAAGAACTTTCTTGTAAGCCTGCAGCTGAGATGTATACATTGTTACTAAACAAGTTTGAAAGACTGAGTTTGGAACATAATATTTCTCTTACTGACCACTACTGTTCAAGGTAAATTATGATGTTCAATGTTCTGTAACACACTGATGTAAAAACTTGTCTACTTTGGGTTAAAAATAAAAAAGAGTTGATGTTTACTGACATTCATTTATGAGGTTATTTTATTGAAGATTCGTTAGTACGATACTGTAAGAATTATTACACATATCTTACCATCACGTTAAGGGCATGATAATCCTTCCTACACACGTACACGTGCTCGTTTCGTGGAGGCCTCATCAAAGGCACGTAGGTACCATCAATGCAGCCGATGCATTTGTTCACCTTGTGCCTCTGGGCGAAGTTCACGGCTGTGAGGTGGAGTGCCTCTTCCTGTGAGAAATAGTAGGGTCAACTATTTTATTTCTTTATAAAGATCTTGGGGGCCGACCAAAATGTTTTCTAACATTACTTAGGTTTGGAGTAGTAATTACTGTAGGGTTTAATCATTATTTTCTATTTCTATGTATTGAAAAGTATTTTTATGTTACTTTTCCCTAATTAATGTTCTTTTTTTTTCTTTTTTTCTTACCTTGGGGAAAGACACATGTCTTTTGTAGCGGGAAACGAGAAATTTCACAAAGGCAGTGACAGCCCTCCCAACACTAGAGCGTGATACACCACCCTGAGTGTCCCGAATGACAGTGTAGTACGATCCTGTTGCGAGGAACCTAAGAGCATAGCACACCTACAAAATGAAATTGGTTTGGATTAATATAAAAGAGTTGTTTTAATTATTATTTTAGGGTGGCTTTATTGGTTAATATCATATATAGGATCATATTTTACTTAAATAAAGTGTGGGGTATTTTTCATGGTTTGGTGAACTAGTACTTTAAGACATAAAGTTTGTCTTTTTTTTAGTAGGGG
The DNA here is from genome assembly GCA_936440205.1 of Lepidonotus clava. NCBI lineage: Eukaryota > Metazoa > Annelida > Polychaeta > Phyllodocida > Polynoidae > Lepidonotus > Lepidonotus clava. Next base: position 32,677,228 of record OW387139.1, read on the forward strand.
GAGGGGCCAACTATATTAACCCTTTCACTGCCAGATATATCACAATATAACTGATATTTACTGAAATATTGCCCAAAATACAAAAATTAGTGCATAAATTCCCTAAAACTCAAATTTAGTTTAGATACTGGCGTCCTTAAAGGGTTAACATTGACGATAAATAGGTTTTACGAACCATTTTATGTATCACGAATCCAAATTTTTGGTTCGTGAAATATAGCGTTTACGAACCTCCGCGAAGTTCGTAAACGCGTCGCAAAGATTTGTATATTTTTTCTGGACGGCGATTCTCAGGTTCTGAGATTCGTATATTATTTTTGGGACAAACTTTGGGTTCGTGACGACTGGGGCGCTCATATTTAGATTCGTGAAAGTTTTTTGGTCGCCATACCTGGTATACATATGATATAACCTCATACAAACGTAGCAATATAAAACATTAAAGGGTTACGAGTATGTATTAGGCCTATATAGGCTAGCATACATAAAGTGAACGAATATGATGTCAATTTGAGTAGTTTGGGGGTCTAAGCACAAACCTCACACCAGCTGGAAAGCCCCATCTGCTATTGTACAAGGTGACCTTCAACGTTTTATATTTCAAGTGTTTAGTCGGTTTCAAAAGTTTAAATCAATAGGATAAGCATATAAGGGTGCGTGGTATTTTCCACTCCCAGCCTAACACGGCTTGATGCCTATGCAAGTAATTATACTATCTAAAATAGAGAGGCCCATATATAGCCTACATCGTTTCTCAAGAACTACGTTGTAGACGTGTAGTATACGTATGCGTTACAAACATTTCTGTTGAAATGACGATGATCATGGCGACATAGAGGTAACATGGAGGTAACCTCTATGTCGCCATGATCATCGTCATTTCAACAGAAATGTTTCAGGTAAAATGTACTACAAGATTCACCGTTCCATAAAAGGCTATCTCAACGCCTCAGCACACAAGCCCTCACCCTCACCCTCGGATACACCGCCTATTATTAGACTATACTTTGCTTTGCAGATTAAAGGTTGTTATTTTAATCTGCCCTATCGATGAAGCACCCTGCATAACACAGCCCCTGTTGAAGAACCAGGCCCCGGTGAACTTTTTACTTGGATGCTAGACCTTCTCTGAAGGGCACCTCTAGACCTTTGATACAACTGAGAGCGGTGTATAACCCACTTCACACTGGGCAACTTTTGACATTTTCGGTGCGATGCATTGGTAAATAAAAAAAAGAAAAAGAGAGAAAGCATTTACTCGAAGACGTGGCCCGTTGGACACTGACTAATCGACACAATGGACACTTTAACCTACTGTGCTTAATAGTGATGACTTACCGGCAACATTGCTGTTTTCCAATTAGGAATAACTGCTGTTATGCTAGATTAATTTTAATTCAAACTCAGTTAACAGTTATATGCTCCAATTGCTGATATCTACATTATAGTAAACTTTTAAGCTAGAAAAAATAATTCTTAATAATCTAGATAATTATTATCAGTGGATACAGGCTTTTGAAAAGTCGAGGGCGTGCTTATAGAAGGGGGGGGGGGGGGCGCTGCCCCTTCATTCCAGAATTTTACATTTAACAAAAGTGAAATTTGGCCCCCAAAAAGGACGGGAAGGGGTGGGGGCGCCTCTGAGCACCCATACTAAATCCGCCTCTGATTATAGTCCTACAATGATATTTTTTGACAAGGAGAGGTTACGCTGTTTGCCAACTTTTCATCTTTTCATTGCACAGGTCACCGATGTAAAACATTTTAGGTAGACAATTTTGAAATATCATAAACCATGTACTATTCTGATCATGTCTCAATTTTCTGAATGGAAATAGAATCGTTCAATGTGAACGAGACTTCTATTATCTGTCGTATGTACAACACACCGTGAGGACACGTATGCAAAGGTCGTGGAGGTGATAATACCACGCTTCAGCAGAATTATACGTTTTATATAATTATATAATTATAGGCTGTGTTTATCAGCTACTATGTCTAAATATGACCCCCTGATGTAATCGGCCGTCCAAGGCGATTCCTAGCTGTTTGAATAGTTGTAATACAAATTAGAATGTCTTTACTGGGAGGGGACTCCCATTTTTGTTAAAGTTCATCACACTGCTTAACTCTTTATCAGTCAAATGTCACCTGGACTAAGGTCCACCAGAGACCATAAATCCTGACGATGGGTCTTTGGATGCATCATTCTTCCTGCGTCATTGTTCCAAATAAGCCTATCATCTAAATAAAGTATTTCTTCTACAGAATAGACTCCTACAAATCCATACCTACACAGTGCCCCATTACGTTGCCATTTTCGGATATATGTATAGTTAGTTTAAAGAAGTATTTTTCAGCACTTGAATTCTAAGGTTTTGGCATTTACTAAATAATGCATATTTTAACACAATAGGTATGGACTGAAGGTCATCTGCAGACCTGAGACTATGTCTTCATAGTGCAGACATGGAGAACTGTGCAGACCTCAAAACGTGTCTGTAGAGTTATAGGTACTGTGTGGTCCCTTCGTTCCCACGAAACTGCTTGCAATTGGTTCAAATATAGTGAAAACGGGGTCCCTTGAAAATTGCGACTATGCCGGTTTCTCAACTTTTATACTAAAACTGCCAGTAAGTTTAAAGTTACGCATACAATAGTGATAGAGTCTTTATAATTAGAGTTCCAAAAGCCCCTATGGTCCCCTATAACTCTATTAGAGTGAATAATTATGATCGGAATAAGTCATACAAACTATGAAGGGCTAGGGTGACAGGTCAATTATTTGTATATTTATATTTCTGATTTTCAGGTTTTGAATGAAAAAAACAACTAAGCTAATTACTTGAAATCATTGGCATCTGTCCATTACAATTCATAACATTATGTTCCTTAGGGCTGAAATATCATATAATCTAAAAGTACAACCGCCCCGGAAAACAGAGACTTGGAGTCAAACTTAATAATTATGCAAATATGCTGAGGGAAGGGAATTTGCAATCTTGATGGATCTCAGCCCAGTTGCGCTCGATATCTCAAAAGCACGAGCAGGACGAGTTACACGAGCACTTGTCTGGGTCCGCTGCGAAGTCGCAGGGGACAAATTGGGCAAGTAGTTGTAAGGTTCTTGAAAACGTGCTCCGCCCACAAGGGCCGATGGTGGTTTTGATACGACTTGTGGGGTTTGTGTCTTCGATCCTAGAGGGATTGGGAGGCGGGAGCTGGCATTACGGTTCGGTTCGGGCCAGGATTCGGGGTCTTGTGCAGGACACTTAGCAGCTTTGGGTAGCCGACTGTTCTCAGGACAGGGACCATGCCCAAAACAATTTCATTCCTATTCTCGGACGTCCAAATTTGTCCCTCATGTCTACCCCTATTTCTTCTAAGTCAAACTTCCCCTTTTTGGTCTAAATTTGGTTTATTCTTATCTTGCAGAGCGTTATCTCTTGCTGTTCTAGTTTTCTACTATATATAGTTCTAGGCCTTTTTGTGGTCCATTCCCGCGAAGAAAGGAGGTGCGAACACAATAAGTACTAAGATGGGACTGTTTATTCTCATGAAATCACTCTCTTATATAGCCACAATCTGGTTTGTGATTGGCTTAACAACATCACTTTGACCTCTCGCCGGGGTCACTTCCAGTCATTAAAATCTCATGCATTACGGACTTCATGCACTTTGTGCTTCATGACTCTCATTCATTTCATGTAACTCATACAAGCATTTTCCTGTAATTTGTACAACTCGTGATACATATTCTCATGTAATTCATACAAGTTGTGATACACATTCTCATGTAATTCGTGATCATGCATTAATCATCTGATTCTGACTAAAGTCTCCATAACAACATCTATACTTGGCTTTTCCCTTTATAATTAGGTCGCATCAACAATGGCCTGTTTCATAAAACCATCAGCTAACACAGAGCTTTTCTGCTTCACAAATGGAGTTTTGAAAAAGGTGTTTCGTAAGAAAATCACTGTTAGTACCACCAAAACCTCTGTTGGTCTTACCTAAGAGATCTGTCATACTCCCATTGCGGAACACAAGGAAAAAGAGCCTCACTACTTTGTAAACCAGAAACAATCCAAGAAAATTCAGGATCAGAACCATTATTATATTGAGCTCCCCTGTCTCATACCGGTAAGGGGCCATTCATCAGTTCATAACATATACATTTTAGCATGCAATAGGCATTTGAATATACTAAAACCTTTTAACCTTGAAAGGTTAAATTGCTAAATATTTTGGGGACTTTTAGATATTTCATTGACAATATCAATTTATGCATGAATATATGACATAAAACACTAAAAGATTAAGAACTCTTGTCTTTATCATCCAAGGGTAAAAATATCATTTAGAAAACAATGGAACTATCGCCATTTACTCTGGGCCCCCTCACCTTATTATGTCGAAACACGTCAAATATCTTCGTCCTGGAACTGCCCAGAGGGCTAAGGATAGTTAACCTGGAGCGCCACTTTAACAACCGTCCCCTATGTTGCACGTCCTCCTCTGCCAGACATCTTTTGTCCTCCATTACCAGGGTTAGAGAAGGAAGTGTAGACGTTATTAATTTTTTGAAAGGCTTTAAGTTAAATTCATGGGTGGCTTTAAGTTAAATTCAACAAAAGTGAGACCTGTTTTTGAAGAGACCCTTTGGGTTTCGACAGTGAAATTTGCCCTTGTGGCTAAATAGCACTGGCCTGCATCGCAGGGCAAGAAAATCGATATGGCCAACATCAAACTCAAATAAATTACTTTAGAAAGAATTCATATTATTTTCATGTTTTTCTCAATAATTCCATTGCCCTTTTTCAAATTATCTGATTATTGGTCATAGGTTTCTTTGTTCTTAGGCATTCGATTATTTCAAAACTCAATAGTTACTACAACATAAGTGTGCAGTCCATTTGGAGATTAACTTGACTATGAATGAATATTTAAAAATTGCCATATTCACTGTTTACTCTGTTTGATGTTCTTCTGAGCTACTGTTACCCAGTCTTTGTCACGAATTCCCCCTGCAAATCCTGTCTTTGGGCAACAATACCCCGCAGATTTGTATGTATAGACCAATTCCAAAATCATCCTATTCTCTAGTTCCAGCGTGTTTTGGAAAACATTGTCATTGCACTGAATAAGAATGTGGACACATGGGGAAAAAAGCTCAGCTTCTACTCTCGCAGTTACAGGGTTTTCCTGCATTTTGGAAGAGATAGGAATAAATTGAACATTTTCGGTGGCATAAACTGCATGTATTTACTATTTGAAAGGTTCCCTATGGCTCAACACAAAGGTATCTCTTATAGAGTTTTTGCCTATGGGGTTTTCTTAAATATTAAATCCTAAATACTTGTAGGAGGTGGACTGTTACAAGTATTTAGGATTCAACATATTATCTTCTAAACATAAAGATATTTTCTTTGAAGTCTACTCTCAAAATGCATGCAAAGGTCGAAAAGCACTGTTCAAAGCTTACTTCTGTTGTAACCACCACATTGGTAGACCATGTCCTAGATTAGCATTGAAACTATTTGACAGTCAGATTAGGCCAGTTATGGACTATGCAAGTGAGATCTGGGGAGTAAAAGAAACCAGGAAATGGGGGAATTTAATAGAGGTCATACATCTAAGATTTCTGAAGTCCATGCTGGGTGTTAGAAAACAAACCACTTCAGCAGCAGTGTATGCAGATACTGGGAGGGTTCCACTCAGAATTGAGTGGCAAGTCAGGTCGCTTTAATATTGGGAACGTATCCTGAAATCAACTGAGACACACATTCTTCGTGAGTGTTACCAACACCTACTAATTGTGACGTTCTCTGGTAAGTCGGGGTTGCCGATTCTTACGACAGAGGAACGTGGGGGTTGTTCGGGTCTCGGGGCGGACGGGGAATCCGGGCCAAGAACCGAGATGTGTTTCTAGAGTCGTGCCTCGCGCACGAGGGGGGGCTGAGCGAATCGATCGGGAATCGGCACTCGATGTCGACGGAGGACTGCGGGGGAGGGAAATTATGGTAGGGGTACGGGTCGGCCGGGGGGCGGTCCACCCCTGAGTTCCGGTCCGCGGGGGCGACGGGCCGACGGTCGCCTATTGTTTGGTAGCGTGGGGCCGAGCACGCCGCGCCCTCGTCCCCGCGGACTTCGCTCCCTCGTTCCGCTCCCCATGTCTTCGTACCATACTACGCCTCGGTTTCCGGTACTACTTCGGGCCCTCGTGCCCTACTCCGTTCCCTCGTTCCTCGTTCTTCGGGCCTTCGGGCCCCTTACCCTATGTTTCGACTACCTATCTCGGACTTCGGCTGTTTTGTCCTAACTTCGGCTTAATTACTCTATTCGGCTCATCTTTAGTGGTTGTTTCAGGAAAGAGGACACGTCTGGACACCAGGAGAACTGTTAAAGAACTCTGTTTATTCGGGCCTCACCGCCCCTTTATATACTAGAGAGGTCAGCCCTGATTGGCTGCCTTCGGTCACGTGACCTACAATTGACGTCACTTCCGGTTTATATATTCCGTTTCCGGTTTACATTTCACTTCCGGTTTACATATTTCCGGGTTTCGTTCCATTACGTTTTCGTTATTCGTTCTTTACATATTCGTTACATATTCGTTCTTTACATCTATTTCGTTCTTCGTTCTTTACATATTCGTTCTTTACATCTATTTCGTTCTTCGTTCTTTACATATTCGTTCTTTACATCTATTTCTATTATTACCTTATTTCTATTATTTTAACCTCTATGTATTTTGGCTGAATAGCCGTTCATCACACCCTCCCGCACCTTCTTGAAAGGTGGGAAAACACGTTATACAAAATTTCAACACAGTTCATACAGCAACGACAACAGAACATACTCTAGAACCAGAAACATTTCAATCCTACGCTCCTTATCGGCAGAGGAGGAGGTGTCACCCTCTGTCCTCCCCGGTCTACTTCGGAGGGCCCCCGGGGCCTATCCGGCTAATTATTATTTCTCTTCTTTCTTCGTTTTTCTTTCTTCGTTTTTTCTCTCTTCTTAATAAAAGTTCATATAATTCGTTTTTATATATCTTAGTCTCTTTTTATCTTCGTCAGAGTTCTCTTATCCTTGATCTATTTAGGACCTCCTCTTTTTCTCGTCTTTAGGATGAGCGAGCCGGTCGTGGCTCTCCCACCCGGGACTGGGGATCGGTCGTGACCCCGTCGCCCCCGCTCCTCTCCTCCGGGCTCCATTTACTTAGCCCCTCGGCGCGTTTTTCCTCGCCTTTTTACCCTCATTAGGACAGAGGGACCGGTCGTGGTCCTCCTGCCCGGGGCCATGGGTCGGTCGTGACCCGCAGTGCCCCCGTTCCCTTCGTTTTTCGTCGTCCAGACGTTCTCCCCTCGTTCGGGTGGAGAATCGGTCGCGACTCTCCCACCCAGAGGCCAGGGTCGGTCGTGACCCTTAGTCCTCTCGACCCTCGGTCCGTTCTACCGTCGTCCAGACGTTCTCCGTTGTTTTTGGGTAGAGAATCGGTCGTGATTCTCCTACCCGGTCGGTCGTGACCCCTCGTTCTTCCGTAACTATTACTCTTCTCTGCGTTCTCTTAGGTGATGATGATGATTTTAAGGATGAGTTGAAGAAGAAAGACTGAAGTTTTTGTAGATAGAATGTTCTTTTTGGACTTCGCACCCTCGGTCGCCTCGGCATTCAGAGCCCCCCAGTGACTTTTTCACGTTTGGCAAGGACAACATGTTCGAGCCAAAGGCCAAGGTACCCAAAGAAGAAGATGGCGTTGTATGTGGAAAGGAACTTAACTTCATTCATTAAAGCTTAGAGTGGAAGCTTCAGCAGACGACGTCGCGGGTTTCGTGCTACTTGTCACGGTGAAGCTTTGAGATGGAGTTCGGGTGAAGGTGAGACTGAGAAGATTAGAATCATTAATTATCGATGAAGTGTCCGTTTTCCGTACAGGAACTGAAGTTTGACTTTTACGACACATGTCCTCGTGGTTAACCCAGCATCAAGATGTTCCGTCCTCGACCACGTCGACACATTTGAAGATTTCAGGATTTCAGAAAGAGATGTCGGAGAGAGTCCACCATAGTAAAGTATTTCCGTCACCGTTCCGGGCCCAAGTGTCATGACAACAACCGGAACGGAGACCTGATTAAGAAGATAATTTTGATGAAGTTTCTTTTTGATGACAGGAGCCGGTGCCTCTCATCCCTCCCCCCCCCCCGTAAGCAACGGCAGGAAGACAGTCCTCTTTGGGGCGAGAGGGAGGCTCCTTCGTTCTACTGATGAGATGATTTTCCTAAGAAGAGGATTCCTGTTTCGGGCACTCGGGCCCTCGTTCGTTTCCTAGGCTCTCGGGCCTCGCTCTTTTTACTAAGTTTTTCTCTTCGTCCTCCCGGAGGACCGTGCTTATAGACGATTTTCGTAAGACTGTAATACCAACAAATAGTTCGTTAATAGAGGTAAGTTTAAGATCCGGTCTGGTTTGATTTTGGAGTAAGGCCACAGTCGTCCACGGTGCCATGTCACATTGCATGGAGACACTATGCCTATGACGAACGCCGAGACAACAGCTCCGAGCCGTTCCGGGCTGCTCGACGGTTCGAAGTTGGTAAGTTGAAGATATTAGTGAGAAGGAGAAGAAGAAGCCGTAGAAAGTGAAGATGGACGACATCAACTGGGACCTGCACCCAACGTCAACCTCTGAGATCCGGAACGGGCCCATTCTCAATAAAATAGCATGTATAGAGAACTCATCCGATGTCGAACTCCAAGAAGGGTCGCTCCTCGTCGCTCTTTGCAGACCTCTTGATTTGTCTATCGAGGCATCCGCGGCCGACGTTCCAAGCACCACCTCCCTGTATATTGCAAAGATTACTTCCCTATATGTTTCAAAGACTATTTTGTTTCGTTCCTCGAGAAGAAGACATCAGGAAATACGACATGGAAGGAGTCTCCGTCGTTACAGCAGGTAAGAGATTAATATAAGTTTTAGTAAGTCTATTAATTTTTTTTTCGTTTCTCGTTCATGTATTGTTTTTACTATATATTACGGTCGGTCACGAGCCAGGGCCCCTAAGTTATCGTCCCTGCTCGTGCCTTGGTCCTCCGGGAGACATCTACGACTCGCCGCAATCCTTTCACGACTCGCTGCATCAACTCTGGCACGATAAAACCAGCATTCAGGTCGAAAAATTCCATTTTGCCGCTCTTCGTATGCGGTAAGAGGCTGAAGACAAGGAAACTCAGAAGATGATGGTACATGAATCCGGGTTCATCCACATTCTGATCGATCCATCCAAAATCAAGAAGACAAAGTTGCAGGAAGTAGAAGTGCCGCTAGAGGACAGAGGTCGTCTCTTCCTCGCCTCCAGATCGCTCAAGGCAGCGCGGGAGAAGGGTCCTCAGTCTCGGCCCGCGCCAGCCTTTCCTCCAGCGGCGAGTCGCCGGCCCACCGGTACCTTATTTACCCCGGCACGACCGTCGACTCAAAGACTACAATGACAACACTATCCGTCCATTCTGATTTCCTTTCCTCGATTCCGCCTCCCAACTTTCACTCTCGCTCCCGGGCCGCCCGGCCCGTTATCCATTTCCGCGACCGGACGATCCCGTTCCACCTGCTCGGTCCCAACCAACGCAGCGGGCTCCAGGGAAGAAGAGGAACAGCTACAAACTTGTTTTTCCTCCTAGCGCCTCCTTCCGTCCCGTATTCGCCCCGCAGGCTTGGTAAGTTCATTCCAGTCATGGACCCTCCAGCTCGCTGATTACACTCAACACCTCCTAACACATGTGGTTTCGTTCACTTCCGCAAGAAGGTTCCCATAAAGAAACTAATAAGAATAAATTAAGATAAGAATGTTCGAGCCCGCCAGTCCGTTCCCGATGAGTTTAAGTAAAGTTTTCGGGCCCGTCCAGCGGTCTCCAGGAGAGTCTTTTATCCAGGCTTCGGCCTCCTGTGCGGCTCAGGTACCTCCGCCTCGGCCCGGTTCTCTCCCTGGGGGTTTGACACTATGGGTGAGGAGCCAACGCCCCGTAATCCCTCCCCACCCGACTCGCGACGCGCCATCTTCCGCCTCTGGTTCCGTCGCGCTGTTTTTCTTCCGTGCAAGACCTCGAGCAGCATCTACTTCACCCTTCTTCTTGGCGCCGGATCGGCAGCAACAGTCTCTCCTCCCTAGCGGGGAGCTCGAGAAGCTGATCCACCATTCCGCTCTGTTTTTCCGCCTCTCTTGTCGCCTTCAACAAGTCATCCAGTTGATCCTCGTTTTTGTGCATCACTAGGGTCTGAGCCAATTGGACGGTCCGGTTGTGTTCGTTAACTAGCTGGTCGACCCCCGGGAACTCCCTGGTCAACGGCCCCAGTGCCGCCGTCGGGAACTGCGCCATCGCTTCTTCAAATGTCTCTGGCTTGCGGCCCGTTTCTAGTGCCATCAGGAACGCCATAGACGCCGAAGCCATTGCTCTTGTCTTGGCCGTCATTCCTCGCACCTCCCTTGGGGGCCACGTCAGTTGCACCCGAATGGCCTTTTCCGCGTCCCAGTCTCGTACCGCTCGCGCCGTCACCGGAAAGTGTCCCTGTAAGACCTGGTGAACGGCCTGTGTCCGTAATAACTTGAGTCTCGGTGTTTCCCTAGATGGTCCTGCCGTCGGCATCTCCGTTCCTATAGACCCGAACACTGAATCCGCTCCCGACTCGTCCAATTCTTGTTTCTCCGGCTCGTATCCTCTGGTCTCGGTCTGCCCCAACTCCATGTCCTCTGAGTCTTCCACCTCCGCGTCCATGGACTGGGCAGCCGGTATTTGTAATCTGTGTATCACAACCCGCGGTTGTAGCACCCGCCCGTGTTTATCCTCGTCCTTGAGTGGGGTATCCGGTCCTGGCGGCGATCCCATACGTTCGGGCGACGGTGGTCCCGGGGTCTCCTCCGACCCTTGCGACCCGAAAAACGAGCTCCCCAAACTGGCTCGAGTCAGGTTGTCAACCGCCGCCCGTGTCTCTGGCGTGTCTGGTGCTACCGTAATGTCTCTCATTCGTTTCAATCCTGGGGGCGGCACTGTCGGCTGCTTACATACCATCTTCTCCAGGGGTGAATCTGCTTTCGTCGGGGTAGGGGTAGAGAACAGCGGCTGTGTCGAGGCCGTCGACGCCGTGTCCTCCGGCCTGGCCGCATGCCGAACATACTTTACTTTCTCCACTCGCCCCGACGGTTTGAGTCCCTGCCTTTCTGCCATCTCGCGTAGAAACCTCCCTAGATACAATGCTTCTCTTTCCACCAGCCGGCCTCCCTGTGCTTCCCGAATGCTGTCCTCCAGCTCCCGGTCGGATCTCGCCTCGTGGTAACCCCTGAACGATCCCTCCCGGTTCATTGTTCCTTTTAAATACCCGGGGTACCTCGGGTGTCGTGATTCGTATATCACCGATTTCTTATGAACTGTCATCATAGTAAATTGTGCGTCGCTACAAGGTGGTTCTAGTCCCGTGGTCCGTCTGACTCCTGTCGAGGTCTCAGGCTGCGATGGTCCCAGCTCTCCCGTGCTACTAGACTCAGCGATAATCAAAGACCGATCGCTTCGGGCCGACATACTCCTGCCTGACTCCGACTGGTCCGAACTCGTTCCCTCCTCCAATTCTCTCGGGACTTTCTTGACCTTTTTCCACTTCTTCTTTCGCGACGGCTCCTCCGTCGGGCATCCCTGTGTCGGGGGCCTCTTGAAAGCGAGCGGCTCCTCTTCTTCTTTGACTTTCGGTCGTTGGTCGTCGGACGAGCTCACCAATTCCACCACCTCAGCCCCCGGTGGTATTCCTGAGCAACCCGGCTTCGGGGTGGGTGTGGATGTCCGTCCTTTTCCTCTGCCTGGGAGTCCTCGTCCTCTCGGTTCCCGTGGTTCTCCCTGGGCGTTTAACTTCTTAATTCGGCTCTGTACTAACCCTGATATTTGGTCTGGTGTCAGGAGTGGCTTCGGGTTGACCACGGCCCGGCTCGCGCTTCGCGGCGACTCGGTGTCTTCCTTCCGTACTCCTTTCGCGGCCCTCCGAGGGGAACGACGCGTGGGTGTTGATCGTTCCGCCACCTCGGCCAGGGGTCCCTTTCCTGCTGCTTTGGCTGCTTGGGCTCCCTCGCCGGCCTCGTCGGCCTCTGATCCTTCTTCGGTTGCTACCTGCTCCAGCTGCTCGGCGTCGCTGTCCTCGGATCCTCTTGACGCCCTCGGGTAGTAAGGGATGCGGATCTGCCGTCGCGGCCTCTCCGGTGCCTCCTTATCCACCGCCCTCTCAGGGGGTTGAAACCCCTCCGGATGGCGCACCGCGTAGTCCCGTTCCATGTTGGCTACCCGGGCCGCCGTTTCATCCCCAGTAGCGAAACTGGTGTACGGCGGTCGTCCTTTCGGGTCCAAGGCGAACGCCGCAGCATACTCCAGCCTCAGAAGGGGGTCTTGCTTCGGCATCCCCCTCTGCAGGTTCCCTTCGTGTGAGTCCGTCATGTGCTTCCTCCAGTCCTGGTGTGTCGAATAGGCTCGACTCGAACACACCGGGCACATGTAGTACTGCTTCCGTAATCCATCGTGCTGGCCTTTAATATGCTTGGCCAAGTGCTTAAACTCCTTTCCGTGACAATGTCCTTCCCAGCACTGTCCGCTCATCGTGTCTGTTTTCCGGGCTTTCGGGGCTCGTTCCAATCCTGAAGCTCGTCCCGTCAGCCGTTTCCGTTTTTGTCTCGTGGTGATGCTGCTCGTCTCGCTTCTCTGCTTTTCTTCTTGTTTTCTTCTCCTTAGCTCAGTCTGCTCGTCTGCGATTCGATGAGTCCTGATCGGCTGACCAGAATGACCTGCTCCGGCGAGCGCTCTGCCTTTTATAGCCGCCGCAGGCGGAAGTGGGCGTGGCCCGCACTAGCGACCCCTAGCGTCAGACTCACCATCCACTTCTACGGTGGCGCCCCCTACTATTTTCCGGTCCCCGGGGCCCGCCGCTGGTCACCGCCTCGCCTGCTTTTTACCTCGCGGCCCTTCGCCCGTCCACGCGTTTTTCCTAGGCCTTTTATTGCCCCACCGGACGCCCTCGGTCCTTTCATCCCTCGTCGCCTTCTCTTGCCTTTTTCATCTTGGCCCTCACAGTGCTTCCGCACACTTCCCGGAGAACACAGGGGCTCGGCGTTATCATCTCCTCGCCGCCGCCCCGTTCTCTTTGTCCTCTTTTACTCCTTTTTCGACCTACTTTAAAGCCCGTCCTCGTTTCAGGCCTCGCCTTTTACAGCCGTCCGTTCGTTCCTCCGGTGTTCCCGAGAGTGCCGCATCTACTCTCCTCCGGTCTCCTGGACGTTGTAAAGCGGTATTACCAAGTCGGCATTACTTCAGAAGTCTTCACCAGCTTGCCACCGGGTCTGTCTTCTGTTGTAATCCAACCATCTTTTCCACGCTGTGGTTCCTCCGAACTGACCGGAAAGCGGCTCCGTGGGACTACTTTAGACATTCGGGCCGTCGTGGCTCCCGAACGCCGTTTTTCGTTCCAACCCCGCATTTCCCACCTATATTACATCCGCAAGAGAACCAATCTTCAGCTAGGTAGCGAATCTCTACAGCCTAACGACCTGCACTCCTACTGTAGTGGTCAACGCACCGCCCCGACTCAATGGCCCCAGGTTGATCAGTCCTTTTTGGCCAAAGCCTTTTTGTGTAGCGCCGATTTGGTCGTTCCCTTGGTCCTCTTCCACCTGCGGAATCGAGACACGAAAACGACTTCATCACAAAAAGGGGGTACCCCGTTTCCTTACGTGCCCTAGCGCGCCCCACCCCAAGCATTTACTGTGCAGCCTCGTATCCTTGCTGGTCAGCTACCATCCAAGCTGGCGCAGCGTGTCCTCGGTAGGGTTCCAGGCGGTCCACATGGACCACCCCCCCCGGTTTCCCTCGTTTTTTCCGCACTACCACCCGTCCTCGGTCAAGCACCTTGACGATCAGTGCAGGGCCTATCCATGGAAATTGCAACTTCGTTCCTTTGTCCCTATCCACTACCGTATCGTGCACCCAGACCAGTTCTCCGGCGTGGTATTCCCGCCGAGTCACCTTCCCATCGTACTCGTGTTTCTGATGGATGGCGGCTCGTTTCAGCCCCGTCCGGGCCTCCCGATAGGCCGCGACTAGCCCTTCCTCCAGGCTTTCCACATAGTCGCTTACCCGTCGGGGTTCCTCCTCTGGTCCTAGAGGTCTCCCATAAATCGCCTGTCGCGGCATCATGGTCTGTCGGCCCAGCATCATCATATTCGGTGTCACTCCCGTGCTGGCTTGCGGCGTTGCTCTATAACTCATCATCACGAGCGGGACCATCTCGTCCCATTCCCGACCCGTCGCTCGGCAGCTGGCTTTCAAACAACACCCCAAAGTACGGAAACTTCGTTCTATGTACCCGTCACTCCTGGGGTGGTACGGCGTCGTTCTTGTTTTGTGAATCCCGAATAGTGCACAGACCTGAGCCACCACCTCGGATTCGAAATTCGTGCCTTGATCCGAGTGTAGTTCCCGAAACGCGCTGCACCGTGCTACTACTTCTTCAACCAGTTTGTTCGCCACTGTCGTTGCCTTTTGATCCGGGATCGGGAAACACTCCAACCATTTGGTGAAATAGCATCCCACCATCAGGCAATACTTATTTCCTCGTTTGGTGACTGGGTACGGGCCCGAAACATCCATGGCCAGCCGTTCCATCGGCTCCCCCACTATGTACTGATGTAGCGGCTCCCGTCTTCCTCTTCCCTTTTTCAGCAACGCGCAATCACATTCTCGACATTCCTTCCGCACGTCTTCCCGGAGTCCCGGCCAGTAAAACCCTTGTTCCAACAGGGCCGTCGTCCTGGCGACTCCTAAATGCGCTCCTGCTGCGCCTCCATGGTATTCCCTTACCAGCTTGGCCCGTTCCCCTCGGGGAACGACCAACTGGTTCCTCCAACCATGCCCTTCTAGTTCCCAGTACTTCCGATGCAGCACGCCATCCCTGAGGCTTAATCGTTCCCATTGCCTCCATAGGATCTTTGTTTCCCAGGATTCCGGAGATATGGCCTCCCAACCTGGCCGGTCCGCATCTTTTTCCATCCGTGCGACAATCGGCCCTATATCTCGATCCCTCCTCTGCGCTGCTCTCATCTCCTGCGGGGACCATCCGGGCTCGTACCCCCGGGCCCGCGTCACTACTCTCACTTTTTCGGTATTCTCGTGCTCCTCTCCACATTGTTTGCACGGATACCGGGACAACGCGTCAGCGTTCCCATGCTTCCTGCCCGGTCGGTGTTGGAACGACACATCATGCGAGTCGATAATCTCAATCCACCGAGCAGCCTGCCCCATCGGTTCCTTACTTCTCTGCAGCCAACTAACCGCGCTGTTATCCGTCCGGACTATCACGCGTTGACCATAGATGTAGCACCGAAAATGCTTCAAAGCTCGCACCACCGCCAACAGTTCTTTCCGCGTGGTGCAATACTTTCGTTCGTTTGACTCCAGGGTTTTGCTCGTGTAAGCTATCACCCGTTCCTCCCCTCTCTGCTCCTGTGATAGCACGGCTCCCGTTCCCACGTCACTGGCGTCTGTGTCAAGCCACCATTGTCCTTCTTCCTCCGGGAATCCCAACACCGGGGCCTCCGTTAGCGCCTTCTTCAGCGCATCAAATGCCTCTTGTCGTCTCGCGCTCCACACGAATGGTTCCTCCTTCGTTGCCAATTCATACAAGGGGGCAGCCAACTCCGTGAAGCCGTTTACATGCCTTCTGTAGTACGAACATAATCCCACGAAGGCTCGTACCTCGTGGAGATCCCGCGGGACCGGCCACTCGGTTACTTGCCGACACTTTTCGGGGTCGGGTTCGATCCCGTTGAACGAGACAACGTGCCCCAAGAACGGAATCTTCTTCTGGAACAGCTTACATTTTCGCGCCTTTAACTTCAGTCCTGCAGCGTTCAGTCGGTCCAGAACCCGTACCAATCTTTCCAGAGTCACTTTGAACGTTGGTCCAAAGACCAGTACGTCATCCAAGTATACCAGACACTCCTCCCACACGATTCCTCTGAGGATTCTTTCCATCAGTCTCTCGAAGGTGGCTGGGGCGTTCACTAGCCCGAATGGCATCACTTTAAACTCATACAATCCTCCTTGAGTCACGAAGGCCGTCTTTTCTTGGTCCTCCGGTGCCATCTCCACCTGCCAATATCCGCTTGCGAGATCCAGACTGCAGAAGAATAGGCTTCCTCCCAAAGTGTTGAGGCTGTCCTCTATCCGCGGGAGCGGATAGGCGTCCACTTTCGTAGCCTGGTTCAGTTTTCGGTAGTCAATACAGAACCTCGTTCCTCCGTCCTTCTTTTTGACTAGAACGGTCGGGCTACTCCACGCACTCCCGCTCTCTTGGATAATCCCTAAATTTAACATATCCTCCACCAGTGCTCGTTCTTCCTCTCTCCTGGTGGCCGGATACCGTCTGACCCTCTGCTTGATCGGCATCTGATCCCCCGTTTTAATTCGATGTTGTACTAAATCTGTCCGTCCTAACTCATGTTTCGAGGTCGCAAACATTTGTTCCCGGGCCATGATGGCTTTCTCCAGCTCTTCGCTCTCCTTCGTGGTCAGGTCTTTCTTAGCCTCCCCTATCATTTCAACGAGCGCTCCTGGGGGTTCCTTTGCTTCACTTCCTATTCCTCGTACCTCTTGTACGAAGGTGGCTTCTCCGAGTACCCCGCCGGTTTCCAATTTCGCGCTCTCGGTCCCTCGGTTGGCCACCCAAACTTCATTTTCTTCTCCCAATGTCACCATTCCTGGGATCACCTCCAGTCCCATAGGTAATCCAGCGCCGGTGATGACAGCCAGCTGTCCACCCTGTCTTATGTCCATTCTCGCTACTACTGTTACTCGGGTCACTTGGAGTGGGGGTATTTCCGTCGTTTTCTCGATTCGCACGACCTGTCCTCCGACGGTAACTGCCCGAATCCCATCCGTTCTCTGTTCTACTCCCGGGATTCGTTCCCCCTCTCCCTCCCCCTCGGCGGGCAGGAAGATGGCACTCGCGTGGGGCTTAACTGTCAGCCGGTATTTCACCGCGAAGTCGTTTCCCAGGATCCCTTCATCTCTACCGATGTCTGCCACCATGAACGTCCACTTCAACACGCGTGTTCCCAATTTCACTGGCAAGTTCGTGCATCCGTAGCACCGCAACGGACTACCATCTACCGAGCAGAGACGTCCTTCATATCCATCCAGTTCTTCTCTTTTTCGTCCCCACTCTCTCCAGAGGCGTTCCGACAGCAGACTGATCATAGATCCGGTATCAACCAAAAAACGGACGACACTCTCTCCCACCGTCCCGGCCACATAAAGTCCACATTCTCCCATGCCTACTACTTCTCTCGCCGCGCCCGAAGGGGGCCCCGCGCTTACTGCGACGGCGACTGTCCGTTTCCCTGACGCTGAGAACACTCTCTTGCGAAATGGCCCTTCTGGTGACAGTGATGACACTCTAAATCTTCTTTTCGCTTCTTAAACGCCTCCCTCCGGGCCGTTGCTTGTCTTCTAGCTTCCCGTTCCTCTGCCAATTCTTTCATCATCTCCTCCAACTTACCGTTTAAGGCCATGATCTGTGTATTGGCGTCCTCCTCGGGCTTCACTGCCCGCAGGAGGCGGCGTGAGTATCGTTCCTGTATTTCTACCACCTCTACCGCCTCCTCTAGTGTCTTGCATCCTTTCTCTGCACACTTCAGCTGAAGGTCTTCCCCAACTGCAGCCTGGAACGCATGTAATGCTGCTTTTTCCTGGCTAGCGTAGTCGTTGGAGAAGTAGGCTCTCGATGCCAGTCGCCGGGCATTATCAGCCAACTCCTTCGCTGTCTGGTTCTTTACACGTTTCAAGCCCGCCAACTCTTGCAGAGCATTACACGTGTCCTTCTCCTGACCGAACCTCCGGCGCAACGCATCCACCCTCGCCGAGTAACGGAGTCGTTCCCTGTCCGGGAGTCCGACAAAGTACATTCGTGCCGTTCCCGTCAGCGAGAGGAAAAGCATCGCCGCTTTTTCCTCGGCCGTCCAGCGTCCCAATGTTGCGTACTCCTCAAACTGGTTGATCCATTCCTCGAAATCCGGTTTACCGTCATACTTCTCTGGTCGTAAACTGAACTTCTTCAAACTCGCTCCTTCCTGACCGGTCTGTTGTTGTTGAGCCCGCACATTCTGCTCATCCGTCGGGGTGGACGTTCCCATAAAATTAAACTGCCTACCCATGATGGTCGTGTCCTCCCCTTTGGTCTCGGTTTTCGCACCTCCTTTCTCCTCCCCACCTTCCTTGAAGGCGACGTCAGAATCCATCTGCTCGAAGACTGCCGCAGTCGCCATGAGTATCCAATACCGATGAAACACCCAAGATCCACAAGTCCGTATGTGCCTATTTCAGCACCACCGCTGCCACCAGTGTGACGTTCTCTGGTAAGTCGGGGTTGCCGATTCTTACGACAGAGGAACGTGGGGGTTGTTCGGGTCTCGGGGCGGACGGGGAATCCGGGCCAAGAACCGAGATGTGTTTCTAGAGTCGTGCCTCGCGCACGAGGGGGGGCTGAGCGAATCGATCGGGAATCGGCACTCGATGTCGACGGAGGACTGCGGGGGAGGGAAATTATGGTAGGGGTACGGGTCGGCCGGGGGGCGGTCCACCCCTGAGTTCCGGTCCGCGGGGGCGACGGGCCGACGGTCGCCTATTGTTTGGTAGCGTGGGGCCGAGCACGCCGCGCCCTCGTCCCCGCGGACTTCGCTCCCTCGTTCCGCTCCCCATGTCTTCGTACCATACTACGCCTCGGTTTCCGGTACTACTTCGGGCCTTCGTGCCCTACTCCGTTCCCTCGTTCCTCGTTCTTCGGGCCTTCGGGCCCCTTACCCTATGTTTCGACTACCTATCTCGGACTTCGGCTGTTTTGTCCTAACTTCGGCTTAATTACTCTATTCGGCTCATCTTTAGTGGTTGTTTCAGGAAAGAGGACACGTCTGGACACCAGGAGAACTGTTAAAGAACTCTGTTTATTCGGGCCTCACCGCCCCTTTATATACTAGAGAGGTCAGCCCTGATTGGCTGCCTTCGGTCACGTGACCTACAATTGACGTCACTTCCGGTTTATATATTCCGTTTCCGGTTTACATTTCACTTCCGGTTTACATATTTCCGGGTTTCGTTCCATTACGTTTTCGTTATTCGTTCTTTACATATTCGTTACATATTCGTTCTTTACATCTATTTCGTTCTTCGTTCTTTACATATTCGTTCTTTACATCTATTTCGTTCTTCGTTCTTTACATATTCGTTCTTTACATCTATTTCTATTATTACCTTATTTCTATTATTTTAACCTCTATGTATTTTGGCTGAATAGCCGTTCATCACATAATCATGCATGAAGATGAGCAACTGAATTGGTGTTCTAACATAAAAAGTCTACTGTTATCAATGGGGAATACATGTATACAAACATCTGTGGGAATCACAAGATATTACAAGTACTAAAAACAAGTCTACTGCAATCAAACATGTATCAGATACATTACATAAAAATCTTATGGGGGACATTCTGAATGAAATCAAAGAATCCGGGGATGATAAGAAACTTCGCACATATAAGTTATTTAAGACTGAGTTTAGACTTGAACACTATCTGCTCAACGTTACAAATCCATACCATAGATGTGCTCTTGCTCAGTTTAGGCTTAGCTCCTACAACCTTGCCATCAAAACAGGCAGGCGTACCAAACCACTAACACCAAAGGAGAAGCGTTTATGTTAACATTGTAAAAATGGGCAGGTTGATGATGAAATACACCTACTCACAAACTGCACAGCCCATGCAATGATACGACAAAGACTTATAAACATTACTTGCAAATTTATACCAGGTTATCACTCAATGTCTGAAGAAGACAAGTTCATTGAGATAATGGAAAGCTCACATGAAATTGTTATTAAAGCATTGGCTAAGTTTGTACATGATGCCTTCCAACAGAGGTTGGCGGGTAACAAGTAACAAATAAATAGCCCACATATTTCTGTCTTGCATATGTTTTATTATGTACTGATATATCCATGCAGGTTATGTATGCCTCACTGTATTTGTCTGGCCCATAGGCCAATGTTACTAGTCTCTGTAAACATACCTCTCGTCGCTGTATCTGTTTTAGTTATTCTTAGCCTATACTAAGTAGCATTAGACCTAGTCAGTAGCAACATATTATACTTTTCCTTTCTGCTTTGGATTCCTCAGAGTCCTTGTCTCTGTATGACACATGGGTCAAGACTATTATTATTATATTTGTTATGGTCGTGTGCTGGAGTAACAGCTATTATTATTTTTTTTTTTTTTTCAATTGAGCAGAGCTCCTTTTATTTCAAGAACAGACAATACAGTGCTTAATCTCTGCTACTTTTTTTGTACTCTGAAATCAAATCATTGTCATCATTTGAAGTAATTATCCTTGTATTCTTTTTCCAGAGTTTTGAAATGGGTAAAGAACACAAATCAAACAAACTGCATATTTTCTTAAACTATCCACACACAAAACTTTTGAAAGATTTAAGAGTTCTACACTCAACCAAAATTACCATGTATCTTAGATATTAAGTCTTTACAAGGAATTTTTCTTTTTTCTCTGTCTTCCATCTGATTTATATAACACTCAACTGCAAGTTTACATCGTAATTCATATATCCATTGATACAAATCAAGAAGGCCATTATGAAAAAGACGCTGCCTGTATATATAAAACTTAAAAAATATAATTGATAGTTTTTGCCCTTTCCTCACCTCCCACTAGACCAAGGAGATAATCTTTATCAGTAAATTCTTCTAAATCATATTCAAGAACATTTCTTATCCAACCTTTGACACTACTAAGAAAACCTTTCACCAGTGGGCATGTGAGGAAGAAATGAAGCAAGCTATCCACAGCTCCACAAAACTGGCACTCCGGTGATTCAATGATTTTCTTTTTACATAAATATTCACGACAAGGGATAATTCTATGTATGATCTTAAATTGAAGAGATTGTATCTTAGTTTCTCTAGAGGCAAAGAAAGCCATTTTATACAATATTTTCCACATCTGTAGATCAAAAGTGTCTTCAGGAAAGTCTCTTTTCCATTTATCATGAACTTTGTAGTGTAAATCAGTTGTTTTACAA
Source organism: Lepidonotus clava (assembly GCA_936440205.1). Lineage (NCBI taxonomy): Eukaryota > Metazoa > Annelida > Polychaeta > Phyllodocida > Polynoidae > Lepidonotus > Lepidonotus clava. The sequence goes on from OW387139.1 coordinate 32,698,399, forward strand.
AGGACTTCATATAACCGCTTAGGGGAACAGCTGAATACATTTAAGGGTTTCCCGTCATGGTAAACATATATCCCTTAAAGACACATCCTGAACAACAATAGGACCAGACCTTATCCATGGAATAGCATTTCTGATTTGCATGACCTGTAAAAAGTTACACTTTATTCCATAAATAGTTTCTATCATATGTCGATCCATAAATTCTCCACATTGAGAGATCAAGTCTGTAACCTTAAGAATACCAGCTCTAAGCCATCCATGCCAATTCACAACTTTTTTCCCTATTAAGATTCTATCATTATTCCAAAGAATTTCGTTTTGTATTTCTTTATCTGTAACTGGATCCTTGTTGTAAAAAGTGTTCCAAGCTAACCACATGTCTCTATAGAATAGGCTAGTGATGTCTTTTCCAACTGATTTATTTTTAGTACAAAAAATATATATAGTGTATCTCTAGCACCAATTATAACTCTAAAATATAAAGTCCACGGACTAAAATCATTCTCACAAAGTCTTTTAACCCAGGTTAGTTTGGACACGGAAACCATTTTTTCAAGATCTAATAATCCCATTCCCCCATTCACAATCTTCCTACACATTGTTGCATAAGCTATCCTATTAACAGAAGAAGACCATATGAAATTACAAATAATTGTTTTAAACTCTGTATAAACTCGCTGTGGGGTAACTGTTATACTTGTTGGATAAAGTAATATAGGTATTGATCAATAAACTATTTATTACCACTACTTTGCCCTTAATAGAAAGATTTCTGTTAGTCCAATCAGAGCAAATTCTTTTACATTTATTCAATCTATCCTCAAAATTTAATCTATACCTTGTTTCAACATCACTCTTTTTGCCTATTTGTATGCAAAGTAAAGTCATGCTTTCAACAACTTGAAAAGGCATATCATAATCAATATTAGCAGTTTCCTTTCCTAACTGTAAAAGTTTTGTCTTAAGCCTATTAATTGTCAAACCAGAGTACCGTCAAAAACGATCTAGGCAATCAAGAATACGAAACAGATCAGCTTTACTTCTGCAGTAGCATACTACATCATCGGCAAACAGGGAAATCCTAATCTCTCTCTTCCCAATATCAATACCTCTTACAGTCTTCGCCTCTCTTACTATGATTGATAGTATTTCTACCACAATGATGAATAAAAAAGGAGATAAACAGCACCCCTGACGGGTGCCTCTTTTAGGTGTAAACCAAGCAGTATTATTCCCATTATTAGTAACACATGCTTCCGATCCATTATACAAAGTTTTTATCCACTGTATAAAATTATCACCAAAACCAAATAATTCTAAAGTTTCAATAATACAGTCCCAGGATACAGAATCAAAAGCTTTATGAAAATCCAGTGCAAGAAGCCAAGGAATTTCCTCATATTCAGCTGTATATTCAATCATATCCTCTGCAAGTCTAATATTAGTACCAATATATCTGCCTTTTATGAAACCTGTTTGGTCAGTATAGATGATATCTTTCAGATATGTTGTCAGTCTCAATGCTAGTGATTTAGTCAGTATTTTATAATCAGTGTTCAGCAAGGTAATTGGCCTCCAGTTGGTAAGTCTATGCTTATCTGTTGCTTTCTTTGGAATCAAATGAATTACACCTCTCCTCTGGTCTTTACTTAGTATGCCAAAATCAAAGGAGTATCGATAACTTTCAATTAAAAGAGCTTTAATATCTTCCCAAAAGAATTTATAAAATTCAGCTGTCAACCCATCAGTTCCTGGGCTTTTATCATTCTTCATTAAGCAAACTGCTTTGTAAATTTCTCCTTCTGAAAGTTCATTTTCAAGGGCCTGTCTTTGCCTATCTGATAGTTGAGGAATTTTAGACCTATTTAGAATATCTTTAAGTACATTTTCATAGGACTCTCTATTATGTCTAGAATACAGGTCAACATAGAATTTTCGAAGTGCATCCATTACTCCCTGAAATTCTGTAGTTAGAGTCCCATCATTATTCTTAACTGCAGTTATTTGCTGATCTAGAGCCCTTCTTTTCTCTAAGTTCAAAAAATACTTAGTAGGTCTTTCACTGTGACTTGCCCAATTTGCTTTAGAACGTAAAATAGCTGCCTGAGCATCCAGCTTTTTCCTCATTTGAAGGTCCTGGGAATATGAATGTAATTCATCATAGACATCTTCCCCATCATCTAATCTAGAAGTAAGGATGTTAATCTTTTTCTCAAGCTCTTTCTCTTCCTTCAAACAGCTATTATTATTAATTTATTTGTCTTGGAAAAAATATAAAACACCTGTAACAAAGTTATTACAGTTATAAAACACAAACCTCCAGACTCATTTTGACGGAGAAATGCAAAATCTTTCTTAATATTTCTTGAAGACTTTATGGAGCGAGGAGTATGTCATCCTTCTTGTGTAAAGAAAACTGATTGAGTATAAACATTGATGGCCTGAAGATTAGGGATTACCGTCTATATTTTTAAAGCATTTAAACTAATCAGCCACTAATCAGAAATTACGATTAGCACCTAGTGATATAATAATTAGGCTAACCATGTAAATTTTGATTAAGGTATCATTTTATTTTAATTTGGAGTTTTACTAAAAGTTCGGCTAACATAGGGAGCTAATCCATTAGAGTGTTTATTAAATGTAGATATTTTTGTGTCCTTGACAAACTACTAATAATGGGACCCTAATCAAAATTCATTGTCTTTAGGCGGATTAGTTACGAAGATATATGGCCCTGCCGATTAGCTATTGCACTGGTCACTTAGCACAAAAAGTATTTGTGATTAACCTCAAATCTTTCTCTAGTCTTTTGCTTAAACTTCCTTTGATGAATTCGGTTCATTCATCCCTGAAATAGCTGGTATATTGATTATAAGAAGCAGTAGCTGATGGAACCATGTATCTGGGGCCAAGGTGACAGAGTCTGGTTGCAGAAAAATAAACCAAAAGTTTGGTGAAATAATGGATATTCAGGCAAATATTAAAATGTATGCTGATGACACCGTACTATATAGCAGTGGAACCAGTGTGGATGAGGCTATGGATAGTAGTGAAGCGGCATACAGAATTTTATGTACCTGGTGTACTCAAAATAGATTAACCATCAATGTGAAAAAAACCAAGCATACTTTATTTAACAATCAAAAAAGGTCGATTGTTAGTTCTAGGAGAATTTGTAATTTACTTGAAAATGTACCGACATATACTTATCTTGGGGTGGAAATTTATAGTGTTTTAAGATTTGATAAATTTGTGCATAATGTTTGGAAAAAGGTTAATTTTCGACTATATAATTTTTAAAAAATAAGGAAATTCCTAACTGAATCCGTTGCAATAACGTTATACAAACAAACATTGCAACCATTGTTTGAATATACTAGTTTTGTGATAGATCGTGCTCCGATGGCTGATGTTAAAAAACTTACAAAAATGCAGGAAAATTGTTTGAAGACTGTTTATTACGGTGTTGGCCATGATATATTGGTACATGATTTGTATTGTCGATATGGTGTTCAAACATTATTGCAACGCAGAGAAGTCCAGCTGCTAATGATTATGTATGGTATAAGTGGAAATAAGAAATTTTTATTGGAAAATGTAGGAAATATGGTGATTAAGACAAGATCAAGTGATAAGATTAAGTTTAGGGGGTCTAGATGGGGGGGTCCCATGTCGCGTGTCGAATTTAAAAAATGGCCCTATCGTTTGTCCTTATATCTTGGTTAAGACCCCTGTCCCATGTCGAATTTAAGAAATAGCCCTGTCCCCTGTCCCTATCGTTTTAAGGCTCCTGTCCCCTGTCAAATTCAAGAAAAGGGCAATGTCATTTGTCACTAAATTGGCATGTCGCATGTCGAATTTGAAAAAGGACTGTGTCGCCGTGTCAAATTTAAAAAAGGGCCGTGTCGCCGTGTCAAATTTAAGGGTCTACACCCCCAGTTTAGGGTTGATTTCACTTCACTGACACGTGTAAAGTATAGTTGTTACTATAGAGGTGTTGATCTATGGAATGCTCTACCATCGATCATACAACACAAAGAATCAAGAAATTTGTATAATACTGCTATCAAAATGTTGAAATATGTCTGATAAATTTGTATACATGTTGATAATTGATTGATAATTGGTATTCGAGTAGTGATGTAATCAGGTCATTCATTCTACATTAATTCATCTCATTATTGTCATTTATCCAAGGAAGAACTTATACCTTGTAAGATTGGATTGTTGAAATAAAAAAAAACAAAAAAAAACGTGTAGCCATGTATGTATAATCCAGTAGTCAGATGCTTCATGTTCTAATAGCCAAGTGCCTGGTAAACGGTTACTGCATGGATGTTTACACGTTGTTTTCATGTTTCAAATTAGGATAATGAGTTGGCTTTTATGCACCACCGAGCACTGTCTCGGTTAATGTCTAGTGTGTTCTTGATTGTTCTAATCTCACTAGAGATAATTATCAGAATTTTATTCTAATTATATTTTCATCATAATTATCAGGACACCATTCTGCTAGGACGATAAAAGCCAGTGATCATTTTCCTCAGAGGCATATACGCCGTTCTTCAAGGCCATACTACAAAATTGGCATGTTAACAAACAAAAAACATCATTGGGGTATCCTTGTCAGGCAGATAATAATTGTGGAGACCTTTTTTTGTCTTACATGGTATAATTTGTCGGAGAGTCTCCCAAAATCAACTTAGACCTCACGCCTTTATTCTGATTATATTACAGACTATTCACAAGTTCAATCTTTTGACTAAATATCCTATTTTCTTTAGACTTTTAAACAATAATAAATAACAATACAAATGTGTATGAGAGATAGCTCTCTGAAGACCCCAGTGAACTATGGAAATCATTTAAGAGTACACAGTCTACAATAAAAAGGGCACCTGATAATATTAGGTTACATTTCTTTGAATTAGTTTATGTTGTGCAGCTGGCACTAACGAACCACATAACTGAGGATGTTTTACCAGGTACCGGACTGGAACACCAGATAGCAGCACATGCTCACACACGGTATATTGAGCATATGATAAGAAGCCCTGAAAAGGCAATCACATTAAATTTTATTCGCTCTCAGTTTTTGTCATGAAGAAAATATGTCGGTGTTTTCTTCATATAAATTAGTCTGGAGACCAGAACACGGCGGATCCACCACTTGTACTCATTAACATAATTAATATTTATTCATAATAGTTCAAAGGTTATACTTTTTTATCATCATTAAACCATTTCACGTACATTGACATGATCTCCCAACAGTCATGGTAAGGCAAGTAGATAAACAAGTTTCAATGTGTGCACATGAGCAAAATATCGCAGATACTTTCCCCCTTATTTGTTATGACCGAATGTGATATTGATAATTATTGTATATTAATTGCTGTTTTTTTTTTTTTTTTTACACTTATTGCCGTTCAATACAAACTATGCATGATTGTAATAAATGTATGGCCTTACATGACCTATGATGTCTTTGTTCTGATGCAGATGGTCAGTCCAGACTTTAACTAAGCTATTCTAGCATAAACTAAGAATCAGGGCTAAGAGTGTGACACTCTATGTTGACTGTAGAGTGTAGAAAGGGAACGTTAGGTAACCAGGTAGGTAGACTGTTCATATATAAGGCGCAGTCTGTGCACTAGCCAGCAGAGTGTTGCCTGCCGTTGTTGGGCATACATCCAGGAAAGATTGGTACTGTTATGGATAGATTCTTTGGTTGGAAGTGAAAGAAAATAGACTGTTAGTTAGGCTGACGCATTGGCTGGGTGTGGTTGAGGTGGACATTACCCAATTGTATTGTTCATTGTTATCAGGAGATCTTGACATTGAAACACACATTGGAGATTAATAAACTTCAACCTTTCATGCAAGTGTTATAATTATGTCTTTCATAATGCGGAACTACGTTATGGATTGGACACGTAGTCTGGTCAGAGATGGACTGCAATAAGAGCTAGCTAATAACCACGGGCACAAACAATAATACATCTGATAGTATGTGTCACTTTAACTGGATATTTAACCTCTCTAGTTCATAATGTTATCCTAATGACGTTACAATGTATTAATTTTTGTATAGACAACAGTACCATAAATTTTGCGTGATTCACTCTATTTTCCCTCTTTGTCACACTATAAAAACAATGCTAAAGTAACATAGGACCTATATAATTTATTAAGAAAAGTAACTTTGAAAGTTTTGTTTGAAAAACCTCAACATTTTAAATGGCATAATGTGGAAAGTAGAGAATATTTTGTCATGACACCGGATACGGACATAATAATTAGTGGACAATGTGCACAGGTATTTCTCTCGATCAGGCCTATGTATGGTGAGGAATTTTAAGCTAATAGTGGCAGTACCACAAACCAACTTACCTCTATACTACAAATGAATGAGCTATGTATTAATCGAAGTAAAACTGAAATGATGATGTTCACTACTTTACCAATGATTGAAGATGTTTACGCAGGATGTCCGGATGTAAATATTAAGGGAAATTGTACTGAAAAGGTTAGGCGTCATTGCTATCCAGGGGTTATTTTTGATAGTTGTTTAAATTATACAAAGTTTTTGAATAGTATTGTTAAGAAAGTTTCCTTTAAATCATATATGTTTGAAAAGATCCAATATTTGTTAACAATGAATGCAGCATTATTAGTATATAAACAAATGATTTTACTTCTCTTTGATTATCTGCATACATGTATTGATTGAGGGAGGAAATAAGGCTTTAATAGATAAGCTGCAAAAACTCCAATTCTGAGCATTGAAAATGGTACTCAATTATGTGTATGAGAATTGTATTATTATGAGGAAGGATGAATTAATTGTACATCAATATTGTAATGTTGAATATTCAATTATTCGTCATTATTAGGACATTGCTTGTTCTATTACATGAATCTATGAATATAATAGGGAAGATATTGTATTGGAAACAACAAAAGGCCGTCACTTACGAAGTGACGATGGTAGAAAAGTGAAAATGGCAAAACCGAATTAAGAAATTTACCGTAAATGTATGTTTCTGATGATATATAATAACGACACGGTGAAAAGCACATAAAGTTACAGCGTTAAATTCAATAAAAAAAAATGTTTCAAATTTACTTTTAGAGTTTAATGCTATCTTGAATACCCCCGAGATTGATAATATGGATTGTGGATTTTTGGGGACCTGCTGAGGAGGAGGAATGCGAAAACTAAACAGGCTATAGTTTTTAAAACGTGGAAACAAGTTCTCTAAAAAAAAGGTAATACCGGTATAGATGTAATAATAACACAAGCTTACTATACATACAGAACTGCAGTACAATTTCCGACTAAATTAGTTATCATCTGGCTGTCTTCTGAGTCAAAAGGAAACCGAAGGAGCACTAGAAATACATGAAGTCCAAAGGCCGTACTACAGGTTGAAACCCACTGAGCCATGCACACGACTATTCTCTTCGAATTAGAGAAAACGAGCGACCAAAATCTGATATTGTTTGATATTTTCCAAGCAATTTACCATTTTGTAATCAATTTCTCGTCGCTTACCTCAGTTGACACACCATAGCTGGTCGCTGTTTACTATTTCTGATCATTTTATGTGATTTCTGATCACTTGAATAATGAGCAGCTGATGAGATTCGACCAGAATTTCAATTGCACCGCTCAGTGGGTTCCCGCCTTTACTGTAATTACAATAAGGAAAGTTTGGCCAAGATATGCATGGAAAACACCTCCTATATACATGATATTATTAGCTTTGTATTCTTTTTCTACTTCAGAATAATACACTACATATATACTGGAGCCTACTTCAGAAATACTACACAACAGAGACAGACAGCATGGTGGAAGGCAGCTATTATGCATATTTTCATATGCAATACCAGCTATATACCGTTTGGCTTACAACTTCTCCTGGTATATAGTCGATGCAATAAGCCCATCCCACATTGGGTGTATCCCAAGGTTGGACAAGGGTCAGACAAAATTACGGTTTAAGTTATCCTTGTCTCCTGGAGCTAGGATTACTGGAGTAACTAAGCATGATGTTTTTCTATATCACCAAGTACTGATTAAACATTATGATTTCTTAAATTTTACCAATTGACAGATTTGCAGGTCTGCCAGCCAATCAAAATTTTAAAGCCTGTCAGCCCAACCCATTATGTCCGACCCTATTATCCCTAAAATGCAGCATATTGCTCATCCTATATTAGAGAACCATGAAAATACTGTATAAATTCCATGGCTAATTCAACGGTCTGACCACTTTAAGAGTTTTTTTTTTAAATACATAGGCATGTAATGGAGACTACACCAACATGTGTCAGAAAAAAACGCATCTTATGACCTATATCTTACAGAAGAAGGAAGTTTGAAAGTGTGAATTCTTAGCCCCTGTCAGGTTAGTGCATAAACTGGTAATTCCGTTTTTTCACATACCTGTATACATGATTATAATTATGTTCATTTTTCGAAATATGGAAAAGAAATAGACATGTCTCTATTATCTCCTCTAATCTTTGATTATACTCCTAACTCTGTCTAACTAGTATACTCAATCGCTCCACCATCCCTTATATAAAATTTTCCCTCTCATCAAAAGCATGTTCTTACACAATAATAAGCCTATGGAAATGACCAAAATAGGGTCTAATTGAATACTAAAACAAACTCCCCACCATCCCCTACAGTCCAATCACCCTTCCCAATCACATTGCCCCACACTTAATCTTTTAAGGCCGCCCCCCCTACCCCAAATGAACCCCCCAAATAACCCTCCAGTCCCCACAGACCGCTGCCCCCCCCCCCAAACCGACCCGAGTAGAATGGTGTGCAGCTAGGGTGTAGCATAGGTAGCGCAGGCAGTGTGGTTTAAAATGGGTTTTGCCCAGGTGTTTGGTTAATGGGAAGTGCTTATGCGTTGGTATTCTGGTTTTAGTTGTAATAGCTGATATTTACGGGGTGGAGGATATATCTTCAGATAGAGTGAGAGATATGGTTGTAAAGGAGAGAAATATGAGGGGTGAAGGAGAGAAAGGGGAAAATTAAGGGTTGGTGAGTAGGACTAAAATGATAGAGAGGGAGAAGGGGACAAAAACTGATGTAAGTCTTAGGATATGAAAACATGAAATTGCCACCCTTTACACTCACCAGGTACAAACGTTACCAAGCTGTGGAAACCAGCATAACAATGTTAACGTTATGTGTCAGTGAACCAGCATGAGATGTCGTGTTGGTAATGATTACCCAGTTTGTGCATGAAAAAAAAGATGAAGTAACATTTAGAAAATAATCAGAGCACACCATGTTATCGAAACCAACCTGCTCTGGTTAGGATGACTGTATCTTCTGAAAATGACGATCTATGGCAATCTATTGCGGCTGGGTGCTATTCCATTCATGAGTCGCAGCAATCACAAGCCATCCAAAGACTTTTGGGTTTAATTTGGAACAATATAATTATACATTATTTGAAAAATAGTCACTAGGAGTATTTTCTTTAAGTTTTTAGTTTAGTTGTGTGTACACAATGTCTCCTAACCAGGTACTGTGTACATGTAATTTATATCATTTGTTTCTGTTAAAGTGCCATACCCACTAACCGACGGACCGAGGGACCGACGGCCGATCGACGCTAGTGCCGATGGGCTTCACGTCAACTTATATATGCTTAATATGGATTGATATCGAAATAGAATTTTTACTCTGTAATATACTTTACATATGATAGTTCCCCGAATGTATAGATCTCTGTGGCTCGTTTGTATGAAACTTCATAGGGCAAACAGTGACTACCTTCTTACGGTGTATCTGGAGCGTGAGAAGATGATTGTAAGAAAACTGAGAGCAAGTAGTCGTAATTTTAACACAGAGGAATTTCCAAAGAATTATGTGTGTTGTATACAGTCACAGATTTCCCCAGGCATAAAAAGGTGGATTCAAAGCTCGCATAGACAGTCAGCTCACAGCCAGCAAGGGAGAAGGCAGTGCCGTTATTCATCTTCACAAAGGTACGTAATTATTAAACTATGTCGTTATTAAATTGTTATGTTTGAGATGCATTTGAATTCCTTCGTTCGAGAGATTACTTCTTTTGGTTACTAGACCAAGGGCCATATCTTCGTAACTGATTAAGTTAATTATGTTAACTTTGATCAGGGCCTCATTATCTTGAAATTCTATATTTCACAAAAAGTAGTAATGTCATTGCAAAATAACCCATAAGGGGAATTGTGGGCTGATGCTACATCAGTACATCGTGTTTCAGGGTAGAAAACCATTGCTATGCAAATCTCACGTAGGCCCTTAACGGGATGAGAACATTTCTATAGTTGTATTTAACGACGGAGTTTCCAAGTATAGGTCAAGCAAACATATGGGAATGGATCTCTGACGGACCGAGGGACTACCTTCTTATGGTGTATCTGGGAAATTCGGCATTAGGTCAAGCAAACATATGGGAATGGATCTCTGAATAATGTTTCACATTTCAAACTGGGTCACATTGTATAACATCATCTTCTTCCAATGACCCATCAACATAGAGATATAGACTAACTGTCTTCACCTTTAAACTGTTTGTATCTAGTGGGGTCTGCTAAGGTCATTTTTAAGTGAAATCGTTATGCGGCGGATAAAAGCATCAAATTTGGTATGAGACACCTCAGAGGCATAACTTTCAAATCTTGAAGGGGAGCCATCTTGAAATGTCAATAGGACAGATGTGCAGGCCAAAAAACCAATATGGCAGACTTTTGCTATAAACAATCTTATATCTCAGCTTCTAAAACAGCTAAAGAAACATGGTTGGTATCAAAATTGGGAGATTATGGGTCAGGGAACTCAATTATTTACACTTGAAGTCAATGCGGAAATCCAAAATGCAAGATGGCTGACCAATATTGAGAAATAACATGATTTTCAGATGCTAAAGTATCTAGACAAAAATTCGTTGTTAAAGTTCGTATTTGATAATATCCCATATCAGGGCGTCTCATTGTTATTCGACTGCGTGATGTTTTACCACTTATCATTTATATTTTACTTATTCGAAAATATTAATAAATGTTTGTTATGTTGAAGTAACAGGGAGTTCTTCGGGATTAATCATTGAAGTAGCTAGCTTAGTCCAGGTAGATCGTCATCCTGGATCATAGTTCATTCCTTAGTGGTAGAGATTCTAAGTAAAGGGGCTCAGACCTATACAAAGAACACGCGCTTGGCAAGAGGTAAGTTTATTATATCCATATAGACATTCCGAAGATACAAGTATATAGTTCTTCCATCCATACAATACATGCCATCCATCTCACAATGCTAACACATCAATAACATTCCAACCAGGTATAGCTATGGTTAAGCTTCCCCATTCGTAAGGTATATACACTCTGCAACTGTTGAGAGAGTCACCTCCCGTCTACCCATGTCGGAGACCATTGGTAGGATCTCCGTCACATCCAGTACACTGTCCATAAGGCTAAGCATAGGCTGTCCCAATCGTTACTATCACCTAATCGTAGTGGTTACTACCATCTCAGCACTACCCGTTTAGATCCGTATGTTAGACTATTGCTCCCATGTGTTCTGATCGAACTCTATCTTGGTCTGCTCGTCCATCTCAAGTCTCATACCGCTTATATAGCGACAGCCAAAGGCTTGGCGCTATACTCATATACTCTAACACCTATAACAGTGTTCCCTCTATCTTTCATACTTCCCATTCTTACCTATATAAACTAATTCTATTTCTAACTATGCACAAACTATCGTAGACGACAAGGCCCGTTATCCACAGTGTTCTTTAGCTAGGTATTTTAACTCATAACGTTCCCATACAGGTTTTCCATTGCACGAGTGTCCCTTCCCGTACCTGTGCGTACCTGCAGGAGGGTGAGCCAACCCAGTTACAGCCTTTTACGTCTGAGGGCGTTATTATTCTCCCATACATTCTACCTAAGCCACTAAACAGTGGCGCCACCTGGCGCCAAGCACACATATCAGCGTTACATGTTTCACTATGAACCCTTGCCAGTATGAACGGATTTACAATACTTACTACCAATTCCTAAAGTCTATAATAATTCTTTTGCACTGGGCTTCAGTGCAGTTTATAACCTAGAGGGCTCAATCGATATAATATTCATCCAATACAATACCATAAAGTTCAAAATGGCTGAATCTATTAGCTTGATACTTTTGACAATGACCACTGGATTCCAAAATAATTCAAAAGAAAGGATATATAGACTTTACTCTTTTGCCACAAGATTTCTTGATTTCATTTGGTATGATGATCCCCTGGAACCCCTTCATTGAATTTAAAAGGGGAGCCACCTTGAAATATCTACACAACCCTGTTGGGGGCTGAAAATCTAAAATGGCAGACTTTCAGTGAAATAACATGGTATCTCAGCTTCTGAATTGCCTAGAAACACATTGTTAGTGTCAAAATTGGGAGATTAGAGGTCAGGGAACTCAATTATTTACCTTTAGAATCTACACAAGAGACCTAACCCAAGATGGCCAATAGGGTTGAGTAATACATATCCACTCAGTTCACATGACAGAATACGCTTCATATCAACCTTCACCCAGTAACACTTGTCTACTCTCCAGTTAAACAAATTAAACGATACTCTTAAGTCCCATATTGGTAGACCTCGGCCTCTGGAAGACAACATTGTGAAACACGTTCTAAGCAATAAATGAGATTACAAACCACGCCACCTAGGCTAGTATGGAACGGAGTCCCATAACTGTAGGTCAGACAAGCTTGGGGTTATTTTCTCTGTGAGCCTATGTAAATTGCTGAAATTGAACCACCGATAACCTTTGATATATACAGATTTGCAGATCTTGTCTAAAGATATCCATAGTGCCAATTGTGAAGAATTGCCCATTCATCTATATTTTTAGAGGTACGAACTGGAATGAATTATGTAAAATAAGTGAATAATGGTGTGACGAATGTCAAATGTAAGGTATGAAACAGGTACGAAAATAGACCAATTCTTGCACGAAAGTACGAAACCATGTTGTAACCGGATGTGACATCAGATGGGTCACGTGATTGAGATTGACCAATCAGAATTGAGTAATAGACTATAAAAGGGGGCGTGAAGGCCCGAAATAAACAGTTCCTCCTTGGTACTCACTGTGTTCACACGTCTCTTCTTGTCTGGCCCCCGAATTAGCCTAAGTTGAAGATATGCAATAATAGTAGTAGACTACCGCTTGGCCACATGCTACCAATCTCTAGGCGGACAATGACCCTCCTGAGACTCCTGAGACGGGTCGGCCAGTCTATATATATATATACATACAGACCCGCCCCGCCTACCGCCTTGATGCCCGAGACATGCCATATGCCCCCCAAAAAACACCTCATCCTGCCCCGATTCCTGAGAGCCCCGACTCCCCAACAACCCCTTTTGTTCACCCTCGTGCGAGAGGCACGACTCCTCATCTTACATCTTGGTTTCTTGCTCGAACTCTTCGTTCAACTCGGGAACGTCATACAATCTTTCTTTTTTTTTCTGATACATGTATGTCTTTGTGCGATCATGGCATGTATTTCAAAATTATTTTTCCATGATAAATGTTTATAGCCAATCAGAGCTCCCCACTTGTAATGCTTATCAGCATCACAAGTATATTGACCCCTTGAGCCTAGTGGTCACCATAGCAACACTCAGACAAACAAACTACCCAATCGTGATGGCCAGGGTCTGGAAAAGACTCTATTGGTACTGCCCCCACTGACATATATACTGTTGTTAGGTCAAACTTAACCTTCTGATTATGCTTAACTCGCAACGTGTTCACTATGCTCTGAAGGCCATGGCATTTAACTACTTGTGACATATTCAAATTTCATGAAACTGTACTGATGTGGCGTCAGTCCTAGCTTAAAAGATCATAGATAGAAGAACTAGTGCTAGGACATAGGCAGTGAATCTTGATGACTGTGCGGAGAAGGGGGGAGTTAGATCCATGAGCTAGGTAGGTCGTTAACCAGCGAACCTGCAGCACAGCAACTTCAGAGATGTTCAAACTCACCTTATCCACACCTTTTCTCTTTCTCTTTAAAGGATTTTTCACAACAGATTACCTTGCTAATAGAAGCATAGATTTATCATCTGTGTCATCTGTTTATGGAGAGTGTGAAAATTCCTTTACTTTGAAAAGACCCACTAAGAGTAGTGTGTCTCTGAAACACTAGGTGGCCCTCCCTTGGTGACTATTACAAGGATTTGTCAACATCCATATAACCTAGAGTATGGGATGAGTAATCTACTCCTTTCAAAAGAGAAGAAACCTTCAATACAAAACCTTCTTTCAGAAGAAGATAATGTATGTACTAGGTGTCAAACTGTTGCTAATGAAGACCTTGTGTTCATAGCTGGAAGACTGGGTATTAGAGGGAGCTCCACAGATAGGTACGACTTTGGCTAGGAGTGGTTTGGTTGAAAGGGCTGAGTGGACTAGCCTAAGGACTGGTGAAATGTTAACGGGAAGTCAGTGACAGATATTACATGTCTTGGATAAACAATAAACAACATCCTTTCATGTGAGTGTTTTTGCCAACTCTTGATGGTTGAACTACATCAGGAGGACTGTGACTTGGACTGGCATAACTATTGGAATAATGAGTTAATAGAAACAATTAATGTAAATACTCCCTATAAATAACATCAAAATTAAGCCTCATAGTTTAAAACCATCCCATGCAACATAATGGCTAACTCCTATTGATACCTCAATTGCAATGTCTCACATTAACACAATAATGTATATCATACACATGATATGCACCAGTATGTTAAAGTTGAGTTTGCTTAACATGTTATATCGTAACTATAGGATAATTAAGGATGTCGCAGCCAACAGTGACCACTTCCCAACCCGTGGCGGTACAGTCTGTGGTCAGATCACCCAACCAATGTGAATGTGGTGTAAGTAGCCTATACTTATGAGACATTACTATTATATTCTTACTCACATTTTATTATACCTACATTTTTAAGATAATGCGACGGAATCGAAAGTTTTTCCCGTTATAAGGCCTACCGTTCTTAATTTTTAGGATAGTGATCTTGATTATGCCTGGATGTAATAAATAGAAGATTTTTAGGGGACACATTTATCAACATTGTCATGCGATTCACATACTTATTCTTCAATGTGTTAATAAGTAATAACGGTAAGGGTAGTTCATATATCTAGATGTGAGGATGATGACCAATAGCGTGTGTGTGTGTGTGTGTTCGTGTGAAGTTTGGGGACTCCGTGGTTGAGTAATGAATGTCCGAGATTTTTGGGAGGGAAGGTAGAGCATAAAGCCCCCTGTATCATGGATACGATCTAGAACAGAACATGAACCAGACCATTATCTTTATACATCATTAAAATTAATGAAGAACCTTATTTACATTCATTGTGTATTTCAGGGCTATTACCACGAGGACTTCACCACCTGTGGAATAATTCTGGCCGTTTGCTTCTTCCCGTTGGGTGTCCTCTGTTGCTTCCTGATGAGGGAGAGGAAATGTTCCAACTGTGGAAGGCCCGGCTAGCGGTAGCCTACCTGTTTAAAATGGCAGACCACAGGAATGACAAGGCCAGGAACCCGGTACGAATATAAGCCAGAACATGAAGCATAGACAGTTCTTAATATCTTGGAATCACTAATTGATACAGAGATGGCCATTTTGTCCAAGCTGAACGTGCCTATAAGAAATTATTGGGAAAAAAACTGAAGTAGTGTTAAGGAAAATGCTCGATTAAAATTTCTTATGAATAGTAAAGGTGATATGTTATGCTGGCATACAGATTAGGTTTCTCAAACCTTAGGGGTTGAAATAGAAAAGGTAAAAGATGAAAATTGGGATTAAGGGGTAGAAAAAAAAGTACATACAAAAAAGGGAAAAGGGAAAGGGGAGAAGGTGAAATATGTGTACAAAATATGGTGGACGCTTTGTTTCAAGCCATCGGTGTAGGTTCATTTTTTCATGTTGATTTTAAGAACCTCCCATGTCGCATGTTGAATTTATGAAGTCTCCTATATGTCATGTCGTTTATTGTTTTATCTCCTGTCACTAAGATCTATGTCGCATGTCGAATTTAAGAAATGGCCATGTCGCCCTGTTGATCTTAAGGGTCTACATCCATAACCTTCACCAACAACTTGACACAAGTAGTCTATGAGCACGAATTATAGATGATGATTTATAATTGATTATCTGAAAACTTGAATGTCTTATGATACATATTCAGGAAGAAGATATTTTCTATATATGTGTTGGAGACAGTATATGTATAGGCTTACATAATTCTGGTGAACGAATTGCAGATCTGCCGTTATGTACATTGGCCTGTACCTATAGGCTACAAGATATCGGATTTTAACCAATCTTCAGGCAAATGAGAAGTATAATATTGCACTTCATTGTCTTATAACCTGGACGTGTACCGTAGGAATTCACTTAACAGTTTATATTCTTTGAGGAGGAGAACCTTCAAATACATTTTAATCAGTTACTTTTTTATTTCCATTTCAAAGAATTGTGACATGATAACTATTTCAGTAGACAAAATTAGTTTTCTATGTGTTTTCACCAACATAGAAATAAGAGTAACGAAATGACAATTTCAAAGGTAATTTCTTTTCAACTATTTCCCCTCAATAAAATATGCGGTTGACTAGAATTAGATATAGGCCTATAACATAATTTCATGAAACACGGTATTCTACTCCTGAGAATAATCTAGCAATGTTGGGTAAACGCAGGTCTCACAAGCTGACGACCATGTTTGGCATTGCGCGTCACACGTTTCTTTTTACTATTTTGCCTCATATTTTCTTTGTGGGGAACTTAAGACTTTGTTTTTAAAATCAGTAATTGTACACCCACCTATTTGATGATTAAATGCAGATGGTGAAAACAAACATTCAGAACTATATTTCATTTGGCTACACTATGTTAATAATTATGCTTGGATTTGGTTGTTTCTACGTGTCAATTTATCGGTATTTTGCACAGCAATAAAGTCTAATATAAAAGCTTTATGTAGAGTTGTCTGGAATTAATGGGTCACGTTTGACGTGTATGATATGTCAAGTTTTCATGCTCTAATTGCGTGAGGTTGGTATGCAGAAAAGAAGATAATAAAAAGTGTTTGCAACGCACAAAGGTATTACTCTCTCTATGCCAACACGATGAGGAGGATTTATATGATGGGGATCAATACACCTGAATATGATGTTAGTTATCATCATGATACGATATAAAATAACATGACAGAGAACCATTATAATCATATAATGATAGTCTGAGCAAAAGCACAAACATTTTAATGCAAAATGAGAGCACTAAAGCTAGAGCACGAAAATTTAATAGTGCGAAATATCTAAGATCGCATGTCTTGGTGTGGTGCCATTCCACCATACGACAGTGTCGGAAGGGGCTAAAGGGGTCAGTCCCCGATCTCCACTCATTGTTCGCGTTTGTCAGTGACTTGTTTTCGGGAGGTTTCTGAGCGTAAAGGGGGGTTTACACAGGCCGATAAAATCCTTACGATAGGTCCTTTAGGTAAGCCTTACGATAATCCCGATAGCCTTAGGTTAATCCCGATAGCCTTACGATAATTCCGACGACGTTATCGGCCTGTGTAAACCCATTTTATCGTAGGAAAATCATTGTCTTAAGGCTGTCATAAGCCTTACGATGATTTATCGGGACTAATTCCTTAAGAAAACGAAATTTCAGACCTGTTTGAAATTTTTTGGAAAAACCTTAGGTGAATGGACTTACGACAATGAAATTCACCTTAGGATAATGATTTCTCTTGTCTTAAGGACCTCTGTCGGCCTGTGTAAACCCCCTTTTCTTAGGTCAAAGGAATCATTCATATAGAAATCTATTAGATACTTTCATTGTCGTAAGACTTAAGTTCATTCTCGTGGATTTATTATCTCAAGGATATTGTCGGACTGTGTAAACCCTTTAGAACCAAAAACCTTAGGATAATTGTTAACGATAGCCTTACGAAAATATTTAAATACATAATTATACTTCCCGATTTTCCCATTGTCATAAGGTTAACGTAACTAAATTTTCGTAAGGACCCGTTGACGGCCTGTGTAAACCGGGCTTCACCTACCATTCTGGCTGGTTTTAACCTCCGGAGAAGGTATATTAGGTAAACCTACACGGGAGGTTATCCAGATATTATTATTTGAGAAATTGTTGGAGGACTTTCATTTTGATTGACTTGATTTTGATTGTTTGAAAAGTTTAGTTCAACTTTTAAACAGCATGGGATCGAACTACAGGCTCTATTATTTAGAGTTCTAGAGGCTAACCACTACCCTACCGAGGCAGCTGCTTTGGTGACAACTGGTCTGCACTGATCGCACTGACCACCTTCTGCTCTGTATTGTATCATAACAGAGCATGTATAGGTATATGCATATATGTACATAATTATGTATAATTTAGTTAACCAACAAACAGACAAAGGTCCTTATCACCTCAAAGTATGCTTCTTGGGTTATGGGACGTAGTACAAGCTCGCAAACCACCTTGGACACGGAGGTTATGCCATTTTAGTCCCATTTTAGTCCCATTTTGATATTTTTTTTCCAATATTTTCTTTGGAAAAAAACTTCAGGGTCGAGGCAAACTAATATGGTCGGTCG
Organism: Lepidonotus clava; assembly: GCA_936440205.1. Classification (NCBI taxonomy): domain Eukaryota; kingdom Metazoa; phylum Annelida; class Polychaeta; order Phyllodocida; family Polynoidae; genus Lepidonotus; species Lepidonotus clava. The sequence goes on from OW387139.1 coordinate 32,717,118, forward strand.
GAAAATCTGAACACAGCCTTTATTTATGCCTTAATATTGGGAACTAGTGAATGCTCTGGCGCGTGGTACAAGCATACCCCTCCCCTTGCCTATGCTTTTGAATTGTTTATATAACAAGATGTGAGAAAGGCTGTTCTTTTAGATCCACTGAAACACATCAGGGGCCTGTTTCATGACAAACCTCTGTACTATTTGCGTTTCATAAAGTTACGATCACCTTTTTGGTCATTGTAGCTACGTGAGTTTGGGTCAATTTACGTGAGTTTTGAACGGATTTACGAGAGTTTTGGGTGGATTTACAAAAGTGTTTGTAACACCCCACAGAGCGATGATAACACCCACCAAAATGATAGGCCCAACTTATGACGGGCAGCTCTCACATATCCAACCAAACTCATAGAGGAACAGATCGTGACATTGCGATCCATGTGTTGCTAAAACTGTATACTACGATGCTGAACGAGAAAGCAACGGCTTTTCAGACTCTCCCCTCAGCCAAGGCTGATGAGTTTCATACACATTTAGAAAAAACAACAACATTTGTATCGACCTGTTTCTGGTGTTTTATCAGTTTATACCAATAAGATAACTACAGTTTGACCCAGGGGCGGATCCAGAAACTTTAGAAAGGGGGGATGCGATTTGTAAAACTAGCGCCTGTCAAGGGGGGGCGGGACCCTTTTTAATATAGCCCCCCCCCCCCTGATAAGAGCAGTTTTACATTAAAAAATCGAAATTTGTCCCAATAAAGGGGGGGGGGGGGGGATCCGCGCCCCATGCGCACCCCCTGTTAGACCGTAAAATGTAAATCTCTCCTAAAATGTAATTTGACGTAAAATGTAAATGAAAATGCCTTAAAATGTAAATCTGACCTAAAATGTAAATGAAATTGCCGTAAAACGTAATTATATCTTCTGCCTTAAATTGTAAAAATGTAAATACAGTAATGTACGTAAATTGTATATTTCTCAAGTGTTGAATACCTATAGATTGAGACATGATATTTATATATATATATTGCATGCTCTCAGTTACCCATAGATTTGTTGCATTATTAATAGGCCTAGGGTGCCAACATTTTTCCAGAAATCAAAAAGCACCTAAATGATACTTTTCTAATATATTGTCAGGTACCAAAATAAGACCTTTTCAAGACATTTTTATTATCTATTTCATCTTTTTAAATATTTGCACATTCTGTCAAAAAGAGGTAAATGATAGGAAGGACAGTTTTATTGAATTTAATGTAGATTGACATAAAACGAGACATTATTTAAGGATAGACCCCAGAGATGGATGGCCAATTCAGGAAAATATTAATTACTTTCTTACTAATCCTTTGATCATAACATGCTATACATCATGTTAAAGCTCAGATATTTTTCTATCTCTTCATATAAATAAAGTTATAATGTGTTTGGAATCACAGAGTTTATCAAATAAAAACTGACTTTTTTACTTTTATTTTTTGAACATTGATATCTTGCTTAATATTCAACTTACATGTTTAAGATTTTACACACAGTTTTATAACATCCATATGTGGGGAACCGTTTCTCAGATTTTTGATTGAAGTCCTAGTTTCATTTTTATGACAAAAAACGGCAAAAAAGGGAAACTTTTTTAGATTTTTTTGCAGTACCATTTTCAAAAACTTATGAAAATGGAACTAAGGCTTATATAAAAAATCTGAGACACAGTTCCCTCCATATATATATCAAGAAGATATACCCAAAATTTCAAAGCTTTATGTTAACTATTGTGATGAATGCCTATTCATCCGATATGTAAAGAGACCATAATGAGAAAAGTAAGGTAATATGACAAAAGTATATATGTTGATAAAGGAACGAAAGTGTAAAGGAACGAAAAGTGTAAAAGCCCGAAAAAGAGGCCCGAAAATGTAAAAAGGAACGAAAGTGTAAAGGAACGAAAGTGACCAAAAGCAGCCAATCAGGGCTAACCTCTAGAGTATATAAAGGGGCGGTGAGGCCCGAATAAACGAGTTCTTTCACAGTTCTCCTTGTGTCCACACGTGTCTTCTTCCCTTAAACAACCGCTGAGATGAGCCGATACGAGTTAATTAACTACAAGTTCGAGTAAAATAGTAGAAGTTCGAGGTAATTAGGCGAAACTTAGGACGGGGGCCCGAAGGCCCGAGGAACGGAAGTGAAGCTCGGAGGACCGAAGTAGGGCCCGAAGGCCCGAAGCTGGCCCGGATGGAGTCCCGGAAACGCAGGCCCGGAATGGCACGAAGGCCCGAAACCCGGCACGGAGACCCAGAATCCAGGGGAACGACAGCGCGATGGGCTCGGCCCCACGCTACCAAACAATAGGCGACCGTCGGCCCGACAACCCCGTGGACCGGAACCCGGGGTGGACCGCCCTATCGAAGTGAATACCAGCATTGGAGATAGAGAGACGATCCACGACTCCCCCCTACCTCTGTCATATTTTCCCTTCCCCGCAGTCCTCCGTACGACACCGAGCACCGATTCCCGACCGACTCGCTCAAACCCCCTCGTGCGCGAGGCACGACTCTAAAAACATCACATCTCGGTTTCTTGCCCGGATTCTCCGTCCGTCCGAGACCCGAAACAATTCCCACATCCCTCTGCTGTAGGACTCGGAAACCCCGACCTACCAGGGAACGTCACACTATTAAGTGAGATATTCATGTTCAAAAAATTAATTTGAAAATTATGATTTTCAGGTTTTCAACACACATACGAAGGTGTTGTATTAGGCACTTTTATATAACTTATATCAATAGATAATGCTATTTATTGGCTATCTAATGATGCTCTCTATTCAATAATATTATAAGAAACAAATATAATGATTGTGATTAAAGGCCGCCCCACCTTTCACACCCCCATCACTGGGGTCTATCCTTAAGACCTTTCAAAGATCACTGATATCTCTGAAGGTGAAAAACAAATGAAATAAAAATCATGAAATTTCGTGGTGATGCTATTCTCATGATAGCAAATTGTGCTATCGTGGGATTTTTGTAACCACGAAATTTCATGGATTTTTTTAATTATTTCTAATTTTATCAACAATTAAACTGTTCCAATGTCATTCTAACACACATCAAAAGGTATACTTTTGGGCGGCACCTCAGCTTCCCTTAGCAGATTTGCATTTAATGTCAATGCTTCATATTTTCATTTTACGTCAGATTGTTACATTTTATGAAATATCATATTTACATTTTACGTTGATTTGATTTACATTTTACGTAAGGTTTACATTTTACGTTGATTTCAATTACATTTTACGTTGATTTACATTTTGCGTCAGATTTACATTTTACGGTCTAACACCCCCCCCCCCCTAAATCCGTCCCTGTGACATGTTGGCTGATGGTCTGAAAGGTGAGGGTAGCACACAACAATCAAGTCAGGGAATTTCTATATATATATATACGTTTTATTTTACGTTATTTGTGCTACTGACACTTTAACAGCCATCTATACCACTTAGCTGTTGTGACTGCCCCAGTCTAATGTACGACACAATCAATATGGGAATTTAAAGATGTCCCAGAAACATCATTTAGCAGGTACCCATCAACCCATGAAAATTTGATGACCTGTTAGCAACCGTGACGCAGGCTGGCGACAGCGTGAGTTGATACAGTGGAGCACTCACGTGGGCCGAGAGCATCTTTGTAGCTGCAAATAAACATAGGGAACGAAGCATCCAGCTTGTCAGGTAAACTGTGCTTAACCTATTTCATGACTAAAGAAGAGCTCCCGTTGACAGATTTAGGTAAGACATTAGTTTGTTTATGGATAATTAGGTATTGGAAGGTATTAATTCATGTAAAATGGTTTCTTCTCATACGTTTGCAAGGTCTAAGTGCATTTGTTCGTTTCCAACTCTACATTCATACAAAATGAATTCCACCTTGCAATTATTAACAGACTATTGATCATAGAGCATAGACATTACACAAGTACGTTTTCCATGATGATAGCCTCCTAGAATGTGTGTTATCTTTAATCTTCAGGACAGACAGTCATGTCACAACCATCCCAAGGAGTACACAGCTACCCAGGGCCTCATAACAATGTGGGTTATGGGCAGCCAGTCAATGCAGGGTACGGTCAACCAGGCAATGCAGGGTACGGTCAACCAGGCAATGCCGGGTACGGTCAACCAGGCAATGCCGGGTACAGTCAACCAGGCAATGCAGGGTACGGTCAACCAGTCAATGCAGGGTACGGTCAGCCAATGAATGCAGGTTACAGTCAGCCGGATAAGGCAGGTTATGGCCAACCTCCTCAGCCTGGGTATGGGTATGGTCCACAACAAGTGCCTGCCCCAGGTCAACCCCGTCAATCACCACATACGTGCACCTGCGGGGTAAGTATGCAGTTGATGTCTGTAATACAATTACGGCAAGGAATGCTACAAAATCGTTGGTACAATGGACATGGGGCTGAACTATAGAGAGTTAATTATCCGCTTATGTTAGGTGTACTTAATTAGTTGCGTTATTTTATGGATAATAGCTAGCTCCTATGGCAGTCTCCTCCTCATTTGACTGCCTTCATCCAATACATAATCATAGTTCCACATCATGTAAGACGTGAAACTCGCGTGAAAGGATGTTCTATATTTAGTTCCTGTGTATTATCGTTCCATGACAAGATCTCAATTGACAATGAACAGCTCCAAGGATGGGATCCCCTCAAACACACTCAGTTAACGCTCCCTCCTTTCTATACAGTCTCTCTGCTTCTATTCCAATCCAGGACTCAGCTTCTAAGACTCAACCTTTCCAGGATGATTACTCACAACAACGTTCAGCTTAACTCTGACTGAGCTCGAGTGCTGCGCGTCCCTTTAGTATGATACATCACACATAGACTCCTCCCCTAACTCCCTCACATTGACAAGGAGTTACAGCTAAATTATGCGCTGATGTAAACATAACGCTGCTAAGCCTAAAGAGCATGGACTGGCCATCCGCGTCAGTAAAGGGCTACGGTGATTTGATGTAAGAATTGATTCCCGTTGATGAATGGTATTTGTTTATAAAACAGGATCTGGTTAATTTCATAACATGTAAAATAACAGTTAATTAGACCTGACTGGATTTCTTCATACCACGGGTTAGGGAAACTGATCGCATAGATCCAGAGACGTCTTTACATCATACCACCAAGAGGCCTTCCATTGTTAATTTTAGAAGTAAAAGGGGAGTTCATAATTCTGAAAGAAGGCTTAAGTCCCTGTATCAATTCAATGCGTATGTCACACCCAGATGGCGCAAGGTGGTAAGTCCTAGATGAGAAACTGCTTATAGGAGGTTATATGACATATGGGATAAAAGACCACATGAACTTGCGCAAGATACTACTGGTAAAAATCTGTAGAATTACAGTCAGTCACATATAAATAAGGAAGTGTTACTCCTTTAATTTAGATTTTTCAGGATTATACAAGTCGCCCTTCAGTGTAATGTGGCCGTATTCCCACTGTTAAAAGCATAATGCCTCAGATCAACGTTTTAGAGAGTTTAGCCTGTTTATAGTAAAAGGTAAAAGAAGAATTCTATAGTACCTGAAGATTGTCAATTCCTTTAGATGCATTGCATAGGTCACAGCAACAAGCACTGTCTTGCAACAAAACTGATAATAATAGAATAGGCTCATTACATTACTTGAAATATCAAATTAAGTATGTATGCTGATGATTGCGTATTATACAAGTGCTAACAATTGGTCAGACATACAAAATGTTTTGAAAAACAGTTTAGATAGTTTTATAAAATGGGGTGTGGAGAATGCGTTAACCTTGAATGTTAATAAAAACAAAGACAATGGTGTGCGCACGAAGGTCTAGATTTAAATGTCTAAGGAGCCCCATCCCTTTTAATGTGGGCAATAGACAAAATAATATCGTTTGTTGATAGATATTTCTACCTTGGTATTATGATGGATTTTGAATTGAATATGAATAACAACGTTGGTATCGTCAAAAAGATTGTGGGTAACAAAATATTTCAATTATCAAAATTAAGGAAATAATATTGACGCATTTAACTGCTATTTCAATTCACAAACAAATTATCCTTCCACACTTTGATTATAATGCTTTCATTCTTTTATACTGTAACGTGGAAGGTAAGCATGATTTACAAACCATGCAAAAGATTAGGCAGAATGAACACGTAACTATACAATTTCTCCACTCGAAAATTGGGTTGTCCAGTCTTGTGTATGTTCATAGGTAGTATGAAAGAAAACACAGTGCATGTCCCACCACGCCTTCCAAGTTAACCACGAAGAACATGAAAGGGTCCTTTTTACTTAGGTATTTTACTCTGGAATGTCCTTGAAGTTACTACACAAAATCTTGGAAGGGGTGATTTTAAATTGTTTTGTCAGACAGAAATAGTGTGTGTATGAAGACAAGTTGATTTGTAAGGTATATTTTCATCCTGTACCACTTAGAATTGTAGATGTTTATACTTTAATTCACCACCGCACATCTACCATCTGTAATTCATATACATCTGAAAACAAGCGGTAACGCTGAAGATTATTACGAATTAATAAGCATTAAAAAACAGTTCAGAGGAATCGTTCTATTTCATTTAATTATTTGGAATAGTGTATGGATTACTTTCTATCCATATCTTTTGTATATCTTTTGTATATTGGCCATTAAGAATATGTTTTATGTTTATGAAGATTTCTATCCATATCTTTTGTATATTGGCCATTAAGAATATGATTAATGTTTATGAATTAAGATATGTCACAATTATTGCTTTTAACTACAAGTCCTTAGTATATCATTACAATCACCGTAATATGAGTGAAACACATAGGTAACCCTGAATCATGTTTAAAGTATTGGTATTTCTAATTATTGGTCTATATTCTGTCCATAGGGCTATCCGGTGGAATATTACCCGACGGCGGCCGTGGTCGTGGCTATTATCCTCTTCCCAATAGGCATCCTTTGCTGTCTCCTTATGAAACAACAGAAATGTAACTCGTGTGGACGTAGGGTGTGGTAGTGGATGTACGACATTATAATATTCAGCCTAGAAGTTCGAACCTGCTGGTATGTTTATTTGATAAAGAAATATATATCATTGTATGGTAGAGTATTGTAGAAAATAAAAAAAAGAATAGCATTATGGTTTTAACTTTATTTGTGTTTCATCAGTTTTAAAAAATGAATTCTTCCAACCACGGATTTCTTGAGTTGTACCTGAAGGTTAGCCTAAATCAGGATGCATGCAGGGAAGTAGGGCCTATGTCAACAAGACCCAAGGATGATAATTTCCATGGATCTTATCATTACTTGTAGTTAAACATTATGTTATTAGTCATCATTATTTTCAAAATCTGTAACCAAATACACTTTTTTGAGTTGTTTGAAAATTCACTCATTATAGATGGATATTGTGACAAATATTTGTTTATTTCCAAGGGTTTTTCTAGGGATTTTGTCCACAGTCCAAATTAGCCTACAGGTGATTAAAGCCCTGTTTCCACCAGCCGATTTTACTGCCGATTTGTTGGTAATTTATTGCTTTTAACTGACAATATGGCAAAGGATTATATATCTTACACACCATTTGAAAGAGAATTGAAAGACCTTTCTAATGATATGTAACATATCTGTGATATGCCATTATTCCCACTCACGATTTCTGAAATCGGTAGTAAACTCGGTTGGTGGAAACAGGGCTTTACATACTGTAAATTAGCTATCCGTGGTAGAGTGAATTTTTGATATTAATGTAATAGGCCTACATCACTTATAGCTGTAGATAGTTACAAAACTCTTATAGGGTAATGTTATATTTGAAGACAAAAAATAATAATAGTTAGTCTGTGCCATTGCCAATAAAACTCATCTGCAATAGTTACCCATAATCATGAAGCCATAAAATCAATAGACATAGGCCTATGCCTTCTTTATGTTTATAGGAGAAAAGCGCAGAGACGTGATGATTTAGATACAATAGTTTTAAAGATACTGAATATGCTACTAGCTCTACTGAAAGTAACCAAGACGAAAAGAATAGACATTTGAACAGAATTGGTTTGTATGCTTTAAGAACAACTCCAAAAGCAACAACATCTGATTTAATGAAAACGAAGCCTTTTTTATCATTTAAGTTTATTTTTAGCAACATAATTAACCTTTTCAATTAGAAAATTATATTGCTGCGTTGATTGGGTAATACCATAGCTCTGACCTACTAACATGAGCATATATCTATACTTAATCAATGTCTCTGTCATTACTGTTTCTAAGCATACAATGCCTCTTGGTTGGTGCACATCATTTTGACGTACTGATGCCGTCAACCTAACAGGTTTAGTCACATTGTCATAACTATATAGTTTTTGTGGACGTCACAGAATCTGTTATACATCGACCGGTGAGCTCGTCAAACTGTAACCTTCTCCTCTTCTTCAGGATCCTCACACACTCCCTTGGGTTGCCTACCAGAAAGGAGATCCTGCTTTTGAGATTGTTCCACGTTCTGTCGGGCATGTTTTCTATCAGGTTCTGGCCCTTGACAAAGAAGTGGGGGAGATTTCTCCTGGCGAAGTAGTGTTTGAGCTCTCTGAGGACATTGAGGAAGCAGGCCTCCATGTTCCCACGCTGCCATCTCGGCGTGTTGTCCACGTCGGCGTCAAACATGTGCAGTAAGACTGTCTTTACCTGGTAACCGGTAAGTCCCTCCAGGGTGTGCTCCACCCTGATTAAGGCCTTCAGGATCTGGTAGACCTTCAGCCGGCAGCCCCGGTCGGCACTGGCCATTGTCTTAAGGAGCAGCTGTTCATCCTTGCAGAAGCAGTACCTCCACATCATGTCGGAGAAGGGGTTCTCGTCGTACACATAGGGCCTCATCACCAGGTGCGCCTCCACCCGTTTGTCCCAGGCGGCGGGCAGTAGGTGGATGTTATACTTCTCATTGACGGTCACAATGATCTGAGACTTCCCCTCGTTGATGGTATAAGGCTGGAGAACTGTCTTTGCCCTTGGGGCGATCAGTTTCTCGATTAGGCTGTAAAACAACCAGGAGATAATCCGTGTGGAGAGATATTGGCTGTCCTCTGACCGGCCGAACTCCCATTCGTCAGTTGGCCCCCCTTTCCCCTCCTTTTCTTTGTAACGTGGCAGATTGATAATCTGATAACCAGGTTGCAAGGTCTCTATTTTAGCCTTATCATGCAGTTCAAAGCCTATTAAAACTTCCACGTCAGTGATATTCATGGATTGCGTCTTGTCAAATGTGCTCCCTGCGAATATGTATGGAGGAAGGATTTTGAGTCCATTCTTGAATTCCATTTTGTTAATTTTTCTGGTCAAATAACGCACTAGGGACCTAGTTGCACTGCCTGCGTTGTCATATTCTTCTTCTGGTACGTAGGCCACCTCCTCATAGAAACCCTCAAGTTCCTTCTGTAGGGGGGTAGTGAGGTCCATCATGGTCTTCTCGGATAGGATAATCCTCGGTGTGTCCACAAGCCAGTTGTTCTCAAATGGGTCGCCCTTATCTGGGGTTGCTCTAGGGGTGGGTTCGTTTGGCAGTTTTAATCGAACCTTAAGCTTTTTCTTTGACTTTTTATTGGCGGCTGCCCTTTTGGCATTTTCAAGTAAGGTGCTGAAGCTGACTTTATTAAGGTTGGGCGCCTCTCCCTTGCCCCTATTTAGCAGGATCCTCGGCAACTTCGTGGAGGACTCTGCTTTTATGTTGGGCAACGATCGTCTTGGCAATGTGAGGCGACTCATCTTGACTGAGTTCTCTGAAAAAAGGCAAAAGGAATATAAAGTATTCAAAATAGAAAACATTAAAAAACACTATACCATACCCTATATTTGAGTGATATATGACTTGGATGTCGGGGATAAAGTGCATTACTGAAAAGGTATTGAAATCAAATAAGATTGCCTTTTAAATTTCACAGGTACACTTTCTCATGTGCGTTGAAATAATGGACATTTATTAAAGGTCAATGTTCTGAATTTATGATGGTAATTGATGCAATAGCGTATACTAAGAATATCCCCTGAAGATATGCCATTAACTGTGTATGCAGCAATTAATTTACAACAACGGTCATAGCCGAGGTTTCCGAGGAAATGGATTATAAGCATTTAACTAAGGCGTAATTATTATTTTTTCGTTGATTACGTTACTCTAACGGATTTATAATCAGCCCTCGAAGCAGTTAGGCAATTAAGGTCCCTGAATTTGACTTGACGACATGGCCATTTCTTAAATTCAACAGTGAAACATGTAATAAGAAACACCAAAAGGGACACGGAAATTATAGTGACATGCAACATCTCCTTTTTATGAATTCGTCGACATATAGACAATATCAAAGGCAAGCGAAAAGCGACATGCGACCCCCCTATGGAAGGCTCACTGCAATGGACGTGACGGCCACTTCTTAGCATTGAGGGCATTTGCCAAGCACCAATTCAAGTTAGATAATAAGTGTGGGAATGGGCAGCAATGGCGTGGGAAGGAATGGTGAACAATGCTGAGCAACATTCGAGTACCCTATAGGGACCGTATTCGCGCTAATGATACCACACTAATAGCATGCTGCATTGTCGTTGGACTATAATCTAGAGGTCTAGGGTTGAGAAGCTATTTGTACCGTTAAGAATTGTTCGGTTTTAAAGGGTACTTTACTTTGGACATAGCTATAATATATACATTTCATGCAATAAACCTTGCTCATGTTCCTAGTTAGGGAGGCCAAAGCCAAAGGTAGTAAATGACCTCTGCCGGTGGACATTTTAGAATTAATAAGACATGGCAAATAAAACGAATGATAGTAGCATAATGAGAGACGCAATTATGTTATCTCCGATGACTTTATTAGTGTATGGTTTAGAATGATTAGAATACAATTATTAAAACTGTGTATGTGGACTAACTTCTTCCAATATGTGCATAATTTACTACGTTTTTACTTCTTGTGGAATGTTCAGTGAAGAATTTCAAGCCAGATACGAGACTTTTCTTATAGGTATAACGAAATCTTTTTGACGCGTACACTTTATGGATTCAAAATTTATACTGCCATGATTATGTCACACGTAATATTTGATGGATTACACAATAATGAAATAAATAGTTCATATAAAACTAAAACTAAACATCAAAATTATTGCACACCAAATATGGCGACAAACAAGTGTGTTAATAATTGTCTTGCCGCACGGTCGTGATGTGTGCACATTTCATATATGTATCTAATGAGCAACCGGACTATTTACAGCGCCATCTTGTCTATAGCATAAATTGGAATTCTTAAAATTGAGATCAATTAACAGAATATCCTTTATACTTATAATCTGACAAAATCTGACAATGTTCAAGAAGAAAACTTTATCCGAAAAATAATTACTATTACGGAAATGTATGACTAATAGAGGAATACACTCCAAAGGTCTATCTTTAGTTTTCATTGCGCTGTAACTTTTATCATTATTTTGGTCTATGTTACACAAATTGTCTCAAAGTCCTATAATGGACTGGTTTACCAACCTTTGAATGACATAACTACAGTTACTATATCATAGTGCAGGTGTCCCTGGTCAGTTCCCGACTTAAAGCTTGAGTTAATCCAATAGGTAATTCTTTTACAGCTAGTAATGTTTCTATTCTAATGTATCATAATTCATACATATATAGGGGCCTATGCATTATAGGTTAACTACTACACTTACATGCCATAGAAGGGAATTATCGGATTAAAACGTTGCGTGCTAAAAGAAACTTATTGCGTCTGATCTTATGTATCACTCTATACTAGTACTTTTATCTGCATCCTTGAGGTTGAACAAAATGTGCCGTATCGAATAGCACAATCCAGTTTTATCTATGCTGGCTAGATTATTTTAATCGAGCTAGAAAAATGAATTAACAAACGCCATCAAACAAATTATTTCATAGCTTTGTCTGTTGACCATAACGTTGTATTTGACCCAAAGGACAATGGAGATTGAAAAATATGAGTCACATTGTTTTAAGCATTGATTCCTCTGGGAAATAGATAGTACACTTGTTGGAGTCTTGCAAACTTTACCTGTAATTACTGAATCGCTTCCATTTGATCAAATTCATTTAAAGTTGCTTTATTTGGAGACTAAACATGGAAAGAACTGTTATGATATCATAAACTTTGAAAGCTTAGTATCACCAAAATTAACGTTAAGACAAAGTAGACTAATGCAATAAGTTGTTGTTTTACATATTATGTAACCTATGCGAATCTAGCTATAATATTTAACTGTTTAAAGCTTGATTATGAAATGATGCATATTGTTTATCCTAAGTATATGATGTTTTGTTCACATTGCCAATAATAGATTGCTGATATGAAGCATTTGCATACGCAAAATCGTTCTGAAGAAAATGCATGGGAGAGCTGATTAATGCTTTTATGACATGTTTAGACTTTAAAAGTAGGTATTCCCTCCCACCTGATCCTCTCCTGTAATTGAAGCTGAGTGGTTCAACTTTGGGCGTCTCCTCATCCTTAAATATCCAATAGTCCGAGGACACATTGGACACCTCCTCTTTTCTCTTATACATTGTTACGTCCGCTTGATCCTACTCTATCAAAGTTCAGCAATGTAAGTTTTCAACCCCATGGGTAAAACCAAGAAGCTCCGAAACTGCGAAACATGTCGGAGTCTTGTAATCATGTCCGATGGGGTGCACCCCAAATGTAAACGAGACTGAGAGTTCGCTAATGGCCGACATGCAATGCCCTATCTGGCTGGATTGGGAATAATTGACGAATCCGTATCCACGTGCATGGAGTATGTATACATGCATATCCGCTAGGAGAAGTGAGAGTAACACCATCTCAGAGATCTAAATGGAACTAATCCAAACAATTGCCTCGGTCCTGGCGCTCAATGGGATTACCGCCTCAAGTCCTGATTCACTGTGTGTAGGACCTTGTAGGCCGAGTAAAGGTAATAAAGTAAGCCCCACAGGTAAGTATTTGATTAAAGGGATCAAAGGGATCACAACTGGTCAGGACAAGAAGCCCCACTACAAACGGCTCAAACCCATTTATAGAGTTAACCCACAGACTCATGTGTGTGGATTTGAGTCCATACAATAATTCCACACCACTGCCAAAATCTGATCGCAGTATCTACCTTTATTTGCATAAGCTACATGTAATCTGTTTGTATAACCGAGGCTGTAAAAATAGCGCGACTTGTTAAGCTTACGCGCAAAGTGCCCCTTTATATGGATTAGTCTGAAAATAGTGGTTGCAATGATGTACTTCTAATCGGTCGTTGCAATAATAAAGCTAATTACAACTGGGCTCAATCGCCCCAGCAAGTACACAAAGGTCGTGTTCGTTAAGTAAGTGATAGCCGCTGGGAAATGGTCATGACCATTATGTGAAGGACAATATTTTCATATCGGAGTCTCTTGCCAAACCTAGAACTGCCTAGCTCAATATCGGGGTTATCAATTAATCACATAACAAACATGTAATTTATTTCAGTCGATCCTATGGGAAACCTGTTATTTGTAAAAGTTTATATGACGCATGGATATTGCTAACTTTCTCTAACGCAAAATTAATGCGTTTTAAAGTGAAGGAGGCCTCAAGATATCTCAGATACCTAGCAGAGTTCCTAGAATAAAACTTCGTTTAACAAAAAGGAAAGATACACTAACTGTAACAGGCCATTATTTTTTATTAAATGAATGTTCTTCCATATGGTTCCACGTACCTTAAAGGTATGCCTACTTGAGTGTTTTCAGCCTGAACTTTTAATGAACAGCCAAATCTTGATCTAAAAAAGTGAATAGAGACTAAAATTTCCATCTTTTACCATTTTATGAAAAAAAAGTTACAGCATGAAGAAGAATATCACCCTTTACCATTGGTTGCTATGGGAAAATGAGTTTCTGTAATTTAAAAAAAAAGAAACAGAGCTTTTCCCACCAACCTCAGGATATAGGCCTATCAACTATCAAGTACAGACAGTCACACAAATGTTAGAAAATCAACAATATCAACCATTTTGTAAGATTAGTTATAGTGAATAAACTTTAAATGTGAGCATTAGAGTGCTATTTGCTTTGATCATTTTAGGTAAAGTTACTTCATTCAAAGAAAAAATGTGTGTATTGTACTCTATTGAGTGTCTAAATACCTAAACTACTTAAATAATAAATAGATTATTTATTTAAAAAAAAGGATATTGCTTTAGTTCTTGATACACTTCCAAGGTGGCGCCCTGAACAGTAGTGAGTACCTTTCCTTAAATCGCGATACCAAGTGTTTTTGTTCATAACGGTTTTCATTCTGGCCATGGAAAACACAATGTTGTATCTGCTAATTAATAACTAATTTACTTTTTCAACATATTATGATCTTAGAAATAAATGAAATTGATTTATTTGCTGATATCTTTGCTTTTGAGCAAAACCAATGGCAATTTTTTTTCTCGAATAGAACTCCTGCTTTAACTCGATCATTGATGGTGGCTTGACAACAAACCCCAAATATTACTCAAGCACCCCGGACTCTTTTTTTTAAGATAAGCTAGCATCATATGAAGCAGAATGTGCTTTCCTCCGTTGGGAGAAATTGCGCCACTTTAAATGGTCTGCTTGCCTGACAGGCGTGAATCAGCCTTAATAGAAAGCTTGAAGATTTGGCAATTTGCCAATCCTTACCAAGCTTTTAATTTTCCCTCTACGAATTATGTAAGAAGGTTATTTATAGTATTATATTCAAGGTATAAGATTAGTGATTATGAATTATCGGGCCAATGTACGCATACACATAAATAATAGTTGGATAAACTAGGAATTCGTAAATGCGACTAAATTCATTCCTTTAGTTGTGCATTGGCCACAAGCTATTCAGTAATCAATAGTGATAATCAAAGCGTTTCACATTGGTAGAATCCTAAATGCGTTTCTCACATCTCAAAATTAAGATACGAGGTTCTTTTTAAAGTCAATAATCTTATTAACTACATAGTTAACAACAGGAACATTAAGATCGTATGTCTGAAACACAACTATAAAAAAAGTCCAAATATCTTAACTAAAATGTGATTTTAAAGTTACAACCAGCGTGAACCACCCCCTCACTTATGTTTTTATAGGCCTACATCATTACATATGCAACAACTTCTCATAGATAAGAGCTATCTAGTGTGGCCGAGGTAAATGTCGTGCTAACCTTCTCCTAACGGAGATATATAATTATGGATGCTTTTATAGGGGAGACACCTTGAGACACGGTGCTCACTCAGGGTCTGCCTTCCTAGCAAAAGTGTTAGGTATGCACCAAAACAGAGGCGGATTTAGAGGGGGCTAAATTTAGCTTTTTATGTAAAATTTTGGAGAATAGGGGGCGTCCCCCTTTCTATTACCACGCCCCCACTTTTTCAAAAGACAGTATCCGCTCGCCAAAGTACAATATCAAAAAATTACCGGAAGGAAAGAATAACAAGAAAAAAAGAAGCCAAATTGAAACAAGTTGATTCTTAAAGTTCACAATAATGAAGATGACTCAAACTCAATTTACTTGAGTCATGGTTTACAGACGAATGCATACCAATTCATATATCAAATATAAATAATTTTCCAGTGAACGACAAAGAGATAAAGTCTAAAAAGTTGCTTAAGGTGCACCACTATTCCCTATTGTTCTTGTCATGCGTTTTTCTGACACGAACTGCCCAAAGATCAGACCATGAAATAAATGCAGTGATAGAAGACAATCGATGTGGCATGAGAAGATTCTTGTCTATTGCTAAGATGAATTAGAACACTAGACGTGATATTCGATCGAGGCAATGGTTTAGGATATTTTAGTTATATAAAAATCATGTTGAAATCATTGTATCAATCTATTAACCCCATAAATCAAATTGTTTGAACAGTCAAGTCCCTCCTCAAGCTACCGATTTTGTAATTGATCACACTGCTATCATATAGAGTGCAGTTAATTGCTCCGGCAACCCCTAATTCTCAAGCGTGATCAGCAGTGATCAGTGATACATAATACGCAGTATCTGCCAGTTATTGATCTATGGGCAGAAACATAAAGCGTTATGGAGTACATGCTTCAGTCAAAGACAGAAATCAGTGTTTGGCTCAGAATGACTCATATTGATTGTGTTTACGTACATAAAAGACGCCATTGCAGGCGGTGCCTTGGGGAAGTCACGGGCTATTGCCTCAAGCTCATAGTCATAGTCCATGACGTCTGCAAGAAACCCTTCGTAATATGTTATAAGCATATGTATACATGTAATTCTATCTAATCACTTAAAGAAAGACAACATGTATGTGACACCTTATGCTATATAAATTATTATCTGAGTAAAGGTAGGTTGAAATGAGTGGTCCTTATAATTAGTCACCGTGCACTAATCAAACGTTAATAGGTAAATAGCAGATCACTAGTCACACACATCGGTTCCTGGACTATTGCACTCCAGGACCAAAACCCACATATCAGGTACCATAGTTTACTTTTGTTTACTAACGGCAAAGGTTGGTTAGGGCAGAAGTATTTACACCAGCATCTTATAGCGATTACCCACGGATTAGCCCGGGTTTGTTAAAAGAATGAAGGCATGGGAAAAGTGTATATCCTACCTGTTTTTCTTCTGGTCTAATGGTATCCGTCAATGATGAGCTGTTGTATCCCTGATATCTTTGGGCATTTGAAACGCAAGAAAAGTTCTATAAATGTTATTATCTTCGTGTATTCTGAGGCTCTGTATATTTTAGGCTGAATGGAAAACGTCCGGTAGAATCTGTTGCAGACGGTAGAAATGATTTTGATGTTATTTACAGGGAGGTGTAGTTGATATTAAGCTGGATCTATTGTGTTAACCTCCAGGGTCTTTAACCATCCTTCAGGCAATGTTTCTCCACGGTAGATTACGAGCTGGATGACCAAACGCCCTTACAGTCCCACGTGATCCGCGTGTATGTAAATACAAGTAGTCGAGGTGTACTAACTGCGCGGCTCAAGGCGGTGGTCGGCTGATCCCTACCCCTACTCCTCCCTCACCCACAGGAGCAGCTTATCCAGGTAAATCTCCACTAACAGGTAAACCACCGGCTACCTGCCGAGTGTCTATATATAGGTACCAGTGCACACCTTTGGCACACCTTTAGGTGCTTAACTTAAGGCATCCCGCCAATCTAAAGGCCAACTATATATCCTACCTGTGGTGGCAGATACCGGCAGGTAATCACCCATTAAACGAAAAGAATTTATGATCTTGCGTGGCCGGTGTAACTGGATTTAAGCCATGCTGGTCGGTGCCAATGGATCTGGGCGGCAGTTAAGCCGAGATCATCTACATGTAGTATCCCGGGGTCTAAAATTAATATGAGAGACCAGAAGGTCGAGTGGCGTCCTTTGGTCGATTTAAAGACCCTGCTGTGAAGTTATTCAAAGAATATCCCATGCACACATGAACTTTGACTTTTTGTTAACCAGCTATATCAAGAATCCAGAAGTAAATGACAAATCGCCAGGTTGCAGATTATACCCCGAGCTAGGCAGCCCTTCAAACTAGAATGAATGAATTTGGAGAGTTCTTCAAACTCCCAAGGGAGCTAGGACATTTTTAATTGGCTTTATTTGTGCTGCAGGTTACTTGGGAGCTAGACCAATTCAGATTAGTCTAGGTATTGCGTGAGACCGCCGACGTGATCATTGGTGCGCACTTCTAGATACAATTTGTATCCCGTTTGGAGTAATGCAATTAGTTGAGTGGTTTTGCATTAAAAAAGAAGATAAAATGAAGCGCATAAAAACAGTGTCCAATGCCTAATATCATGAATTTTCTTTTTTCAGGGTGTAGGGTGTGTGTGTTTCACACTGATTCTAAGATCGTATTTCAAATAAGATATTATAAAGTTAAAATAATTGATTAAAAAATTTAAGGTTAGAGAATGAATTGATGATTCTCCTAGTGTGAAACAATTCTCTAGTCTATACTTTTTTTTATCCGCGATCACATAGTAATAAATCGCCAACACATTCCTAGTTATATTAAACGATTGTTCCTACATCTGAAGTCTCATGGGTCTTTCATTTTAAAATAAATCTAATGAGATTTTTTACTTTTAACGAAATCTTTAAATTTCTAATTTTTTTCAAAAATAAAAACCAAAGCTAGGGCCATAATAGGAAAGAAAAATAGATACGCTTTGTTAAATAAGATGGACCTCTAGGTTTTGATTTATTTTAGATCAACTCTTCACACGAAAATTGCGTTTAAATGGAAAAAAAAACCTGTCATAATTGCAATGTCAATGCTACTTGTATTAGTATAGTTTGTATTTAGTGTTCCAAAGGGGAGATCTTTATCTTTTCTTTCTAGAATAATATATCTTTGATAGAATGGTGGAATGTCACCCTGTACCGGCATGACTGGCCTTTAAGTAATTACTCCAGACTTGAGGTAGACGAAGCCATCGATTTCTATCCAGCCAAGACATTAACCTTTTCGTATAACGATATTATAGCTTTCTTCCAACGTTAAATTTTATTCATGGCTGACAACAGGTCATCATTCTAAGCCCATAGCCTTCGCCATATGTCCTGATTTTATAACACAACGTTAACGAAACCCCTATTAGATGACGGGATTTCGTTCTTTCGAATGAATGTAGAAATATGGTATAGTCAACTGCCAAAAGGCTTACACTATCAATCGAACAAATACAATAAAGACTCACAATTGGATTTGTCGTTAAGTTTATTAAACATGATTCAATTACAATATATGGACAATCAAACTGGACATATAGGATTTCACCTTTTAAGAATCAACTGATATATTGCAACATACGTCTAATTAAGGTGGCAAACTTAAGGTAAATTATATACTATGAAGATAAGCTTTACTATAAATTGCTAGTGAATGTTTAATCTAAACTGAACATAAATGATACAAGCGGCTCCTCACTTGATGCAAACAAGCTTCTTGGAGGTAATATAGTAGTTTTCATCTAGTGTAAAATAATACATATAATTACATCATTCAGTGTCAATTGTATGAAATTTAGAACCTGGATAACGATGTTAGTGCAAACTATTGATAGCAGAGGTTTATAGTTGTTGTACCTCACATTCATACAGACACTGTTCTCAACGGCATCCACAGATCTTATTTCATACTTGCCGTTCAAACAAGGTGTAAGGGAGAGTAGGGTGAGCAAATGGACTTTATATTCCATAAAGAAACATCTATATCAACTAATTGATGGAAGACCATGCATGACCAAAAAAACATCATATAATTTGTAAAGTGCCTTGTGTAAAATGAGTCTACTATAAGGAGTTCCACCTATACTTTGCACATACAAACTGATCTAATTTCGAAAAAAAAACTCTTACAGATGCAGATGATGTGGTGATCTGTCACAATTTCTGTGACCACTGCATGTTTCAACTAACACTGAACTTCAATGATCAATAGGTGCTTCATTTGATATGGATATGTTTCTTGGAAGTTATAAAGGTTTGTCAGTGTAACTTCCTTACAAAAAGAAATCTATCCCCACTCGCTGTTGTGATTTATAGTTCAAACATGGCGTTGGGAGAGTAATGTAAGCAGACAAAATAACAAATTGAATATTAAAAAAAAGCACCTATAATAACTAACAAATCTTCACCTGGCTAACAGACCGAGTCTCCCATGCATGACTTACATCATCATACCATGCAGACGGCCTGAGTGAGGTAAGCCCACCATGAAAAGTTCCACTTGATATGTGCATACAACTGGACTGAATAACGAATGAAATGGATAGAATGAGGCTAAGATGTGCTTGCAGTTGATGCTATTGCTCAAAATAAAAGTGAATAAAACTAAAAATGATTTAAAACAACAATTTGAAATGTAGTTAATAAGGTTTTCTGTTATAATTTCAATGATTTTTTAAAATTTGAAGAAATTAATATAAAAATAGTAACATGGGACAGGGTGAATGAGCGATGGGGTTTAGGCCATAGAGACAGCTAAAGCCATATGAGGAAACTAAAATGGCCTTAAGGCAAGACATTGTCCCGAATTGACAAGTTTTGCTGCCACTCTACTTTTTTTAACATCTGGAAGCCCTTTAGCAACAAGGAATTTAGACATACCTTGTTGGTAAGCCATATGAGGAAACTAAAATGGCCTTAAGGCAAGACATTGTCCCGAATTGACAAGTTTTGCTGCCACTCTACTTTTTTAAACATCTGGAAGCCCTTTAGCAACAAGGAATTTAGACATACCTTGTTGGTACTGGGTCCCAAAACCCCTTTCGTCGCCTCTTACGATCAGCAGGGGATACTGAGGACCTATTCTTCCTCCCGGGCCCCCACAGGTTTTTCATGACATGCTGTGTAAATGTTTGATAACTTTCACCTTTTTTATGTGTGTTTTTAATCATAATACTTACCATATGCCAATATGGAATATTTCATATTCAAGCTGTCAAAGTAAACCACATGATTATGATATGTCTTTACCTTGGCATATGGCCGAGGGAAAACTAGGATACTCACTGGGAGTGAGATAATTCTGCACTCAGATTACTGCCTCAGGCAGCAATAGGTATTTTAACTACCAGTAAGTACAACTGTGGTTGTGCCACAACAATACCTAGTTTTCCATCAGCACTAAATAATTCCCCTTTCCCTGAATACACAGCAAAGAAGGGAGCGGTGGTGATAGTGGCTGGTGTCGGTTAGATATAGGAGAGACAATTATTACATAAAACATTCATATACTTTTTGTGTGCATATACATACATATACATGTACAGTAAATATCTACAAACACCAGCCACTTTGTAAGCTCCCCCCTTAAATGCAACTTGCAAACTGAATGACCACCCATGTGCACCTCACCAGGCACCAAGGAACCCCCACCCAGCCCCCCAACCCGTCCAGATGAGCCGATTGCGCAGACAACACACCCGCCGCGTGGCAAGCTACAGACACCACCCAACCTCTGTTGCCTCACCTTTATCACGCCTGCTATGGTCTACTGCCCAGCCCATAGACGCATCCCTATGCAGTAAGAGGATGAAAATCAGAAGGAAAACTGAGATAGGTAAAAGAGGAAATTGGTTAGAAAGTGAAGAATGAATCATAAAGAAACATGGTGAGAGAGGTAAGTACGGGGGAACTAGAAAGGGTAGTATAGTGGAAGGATATTAGAGAGTGAGGGAAGAGTACAATATGTAGGAGGAACCCTAAAACAACCGTAAATTGGACAGTGGAGCAGATTTCATTTAGAGCAGAGTTAGGAATTCTTTTGCAAGGGGAATAGGATGAAAGGCATGTCAAATGACAGGAAACCATGGAAGTGAAAGTTGGCAGAACTGAGAATGGGTATACCTATTAGAGTGCAATGGTCAAACTTCAAGGACTGAGGGATGCTAAATATAATGAAACTGGAGACAAAGAGCTAACTACAGTAGTATGAAGAGAAGGTATAAGTGAAAGGGTTATAAAGAAGCAATGTATTAGGAAAACGGGAAGGATTAAATTTATCAGAATGGGGATGGCCTTGGGATGTGACCAATGAAAATCATGTCAAAACGAAAACACTGAAACGGAGAAGACTGGAGGCAAGTAGCAGATAGCTTGTGGGATTGTATTTCTGAAAATGAAGTGTAGCAGTAGACAGAAGACAAGTTATTATATGATTAGATAGAGAAGTATCCAGAAAAAGGAGATGGTAGATGGGAGGAAATGTGTTGCGAAAGACAGGACGCCATTGATGCTCAAAATAGATGGCCATGGATGATTGGTAAAATGGATGAAGGTGACCAGGAAACAGAGATAGTAGAGGTTGTGAATAAAAGGAACCCAGTTATGGTAAAAACGGATGCAAGCCCAGTATTGAAACAAGATATGTAGGGGGAGATGATATTCAGAAATGGTAAGAAATGCAGAGATGAGAAAGATATGACTTTTAAATAGATGGGAGGCAAGTGGTTAAACATGAGCTGTATGATTGGACTGTGACCAACAAAACGCATGTAGCAGACAGGAGAGGCAGTTAGAAAGATAAATCGTCATTTATGGTATAAATGAGATGAAAGACAAAATTGATGGTGTATTAGTGTAGGGTAGGATTTTGACTAGGAAGTAGTGGTAGAAATAGTATAAAGGAGAAGGGATGTGAATATCAGTAAACCAGTTAGGATAAAAACGAATGGAAGACTGACGATTATGATAGGCAGTGTAGGGGAACAACATGCAAAGATGGTAGAGAGTAGAGGCAATCTATAGACCTTGTACAGACGTGATCGCATGAAGAAAACAAATAGAAAGGATAATTAACATGCCCTCGTGAGTTAACACGTGGTTATGAGATGACTATTAAATTGTTAGTTCTAAATATACAAGAATGGTGATTATGATTGTATTAGTTGGTCTAAAGTAAATTGGCATTGATATGTTTTGGGAGATGTGGCGTCATCTGCACAATGTCTATAGAGGGGACGAGAACTGAGACAGTTGGACAAAATGACAGAACTGCTGAACAGGGAAGAAGAGACGGGAATTGGTTTGGTAAAATGTGTTGAAATGAAAGGGCTAGAGGGAACTTTAGGAGCATTTAGTATATCTGAAGGAAAAGGATTTATAGTAAAGGCAGATGTTCAGACACAGAATAGGGCTTACTTAGGGAGTCCGGATTTAGCGTGAGACAGAGTCTAGAGACTGAGAGAGGAAAAGGAAGTGAAAAGACGATAGACGAGGCAGTCTAGAGGAGAAATAGAAAATAGAATGCATCGATGAGATAGACAGTGATCCATGTGAAATAATGAAGCATTAATGACAAACACGGCGCAATATGCAGTAGTCACATTTGTGCATAACCTTTCAAGTTAAACATGGGAGGTTAGATAATAATTTGTTTGCCGTATTTTATGGATGAGAATAATTATGTTTATTAATTCTGATTCATATTTCACCTTGATATACACCATTCAAAAGCTAATATTTGTCTGATCTTAGAGAATGTTTATATACATAAATAGCAAACCTTAATTGCAAAGAGTGGGAAAAAACATAACAGGTTTGAATATTTCTATTTTTAGGAGTCTTTCTGTTCAAATTTAGTACTATAGCTTTCCACATTGATATCAATATCTGTGGCAAATCTCAATGTACGGCCTAAAATATCATCTTGAATCTCTGCAACAGGCTTACAATATCTAGTCCTGTATCTAGGGCAAATCTGAATCGCTGAATTAATTGCATGAATCATCGATAGGGTTCCCAGACTTTGACAATTTTCTTTCTATGATTTTCCCACTACCGATCAGAATTTTCCAGGTAGATTTTCTGTTTCTAATCTATTACCTGTATGCAAATTTTGAAAGAGTTGTCCTTCGGAGAATTTCGTTAATTTTGGTCAGAATCAGTAAAACTTACATGATTTTTTTGTCACTTTTCAAATTCCTGAATGTTTCTCATATTTTTCTAATGAAAAGATCCGTGTAAACACTTTCAGATTCATTTCAAGTGGCTTTTGTATGGTGCATAACACATGGTTCAAACTGATCTGAGGATATGGGAATTGAAAAAGGAGATGGAAAAGATTGTACCTAAAAACATTCCCAACTTTATAGGAAACATAGGGGACACAGGTCCCCTTCCCTTTGTGATAGAAGCAACTATGATAGGTATAGAATCATATTAGATTTACACTAAAATATACAATCTTGGAGCTTCAACAAAAATACTCTAAAACATATATGAAAAAGAATTTGGATAGATTGTTTGTTTCTGAAATCATTAAAAGGTAGGAAATCCTTAAAAAGAAAAAGGAAAAGGAGCATCTCCATAATTACATATCAAGGCAACGCAAATTTTATGTATCTATTCTATCAAATTATTTACAACATATAATATTATGCTGGCAAACAAAAACTAACAATGAATTTTGATTAAACAGGGAATAGAATAGAAGCTAGATAACAAATTCTCCCATGTATAACTCCAAGTCAAATGATCAACTTATTTAAAAGTAAACTAGGGTTAGTTTAAAAAAAAATTGTTAATACAATACTTTCATATAATACCTAGTGAGGTAATGATGACTTAACATTTTAAGCTAAATATTGATAGAAAATTATGCTGTTTTACAAATTTCTCTCAAATAGAACTTTAAAATTATCTATGACAGTCTTTGCAAATGCCAGCCTTATTGACTAAGAAAATACATTGTTTTGTGGGAATTTCAGGTTTCTTTAGAGAACTTATTTTATATCTTAAGGAGGTCAAGGAGATGAACGGTTTCATAAGATGAACACTTTCATAGACAATAGAATTTACAAAAAACAGTGGTTTGGATAAAACGCTACCCGGTACTATTTTGATCTTTTTGATATAATATTGAATTCAGTCATGTCTGAATTGAACCTAGAAATAAATCATTTTCAAGAACATTCTCTAACATAAGCATTCTCTGCATAAGTAGATATGAATTTTTGGATGCTATTCCACACATATCATTAAATAGTAACAAAAAAAATTCTGAATGAAAAAGGGCTATCAATATTGGTATCAATAAGGCTGGAAATCGCAAAGACTTTCAAATGTAAGGGCTGCTACTCCACGATGCAGTTATTAAGAAAATATATTAATTATTTTAACCTTTTCGTGGCAAGTAATGATTGTTATAATATAGAAATGTTACACAAAAAAAGGTCGAGAATCTTTAGTTGCATCATGAAGTAGCGCCTTCACATAGAAATACCCTTTCAATTGGTGAGTGCTTAATAGGGGAATTTCTGAGGGTTCGGTTTGGATTTAGTTGATATAGTTATAACATTCTTTACAATTTTGAATTGAAAAATCTTAACAAAATATTAGGTGTGTAGTTAATTCAAGTTGAAATGAATTCTGTGGAAGGGAAATTACACATTTCTTGGCACTATTATGACGCAAAAGACAGTAAAAAGGCAGTTTGAATTACAGGGGTTATATTTGATAGAGGTATATGATCCATACCTAATAAATACCTGGGCTATTACAATGTATGGGAAGGCAACTTTTTGTGATTTTGAGAATTATTATTGAAAGTCTGTTTAACGTTACCATAAATAAAAAAAACTTACTTCCTGAAAAAGGATATCAATATTGCTATATTGTGAACAAATGACTAATGCTGAAAATTTTGTAAATTAACAATGATGTTTGTAAATTTTGTGTATATATAATATCGATACTTTGCTTGCTAAATAGCTTTTAGAATATTTTTTCCTTCTTTCTTTCATGATACAGATATAATCAAACTTTGTAGGCAAGCAAGTTTAGGGCCATTTCTACTTTTAATAGAATGATTCATAAATACAGCTTCGTTTGCATTCGTAAAATGATTCAATATCATCTAAAAGGTATTTAATCGCTCTTTTTATTTAAATTATTTCTAAATTTAGAAAAAGGGAGATATAACATTTTATGAATTAATATTCGATTGAAAATGACAGTAAAACCATGAAAAATGTTTCATGGTATTACTGATATTTCCCCAATACTACATCCAAAACGGTACTCTATTTTCCCCTATCAACCACTCAGGACTACAGTGTGATTTAGAACAAAATGAAAAGACATGCCCAGATGTGACTACTGCAAATCACACTCATTCCAGTTGCCTAGCCTCCAAGGCAGGGAGGACAGGGTGGAGCAGCATGTGCAACCTCTCACTTGGAAGGCGCGCCGCCTACGCGCACAACCCACCCGGCAGGCGAGGAGATAGATGAAGGCCCCATTGGCACCCAGTGAGTTGGGTAAAGCTCGTGGTCCGTTACAGTTTGCAAGTTGTAAAGTGATGTGTCTCGCTGTGTGAAAGAGGAATTACAAAGTGTAGTATTATGATTAAATCAACTTTTTAAAGGTGAAAGTTATCATTTATGAGGGACTGAAAACGGGACCGTCTATTCACACATCCACACATCCATGGGAACCCACGCGTAATGACGGGAATCATTGCGCGTGGGTCACCTACACATCCACATGAACCCACGCGTAATGACGGGAAACATTGCACGTGGGTCCCCTACACATCTACGTGAACCCACCCGTAATGACGGGAATCATTGCATGTGGGTCCCCTACACATCCACGGGAACCCACGCGTAATGACGGGAATCATTGTGGTGGGTCCCCTACACATCCACGTGAACCCACGCGTAATGACGGGAATCATTGCGCGTGGGTCCCCTACACATCCACGGGAACCCATGGATAATGACGGGAATCATTGCGTGTGGGTCCCCTACACATCCACGGGAACCCACGCGTAATGACGGGAATCATTGTGGTGGGTCCCCTACACATCCACGTGAACCCACGCGTAATGACGGGAATCATTGCGCATGGGTCCCCTACACATCCACGGTAACCCACATGTAATGACGGGAATCATTGCGCGTGGGTCACCTACACATCCACATGAACCCATGCGTAATGACGGGAAACATTGCGCGTGGGTCCCCTACACATCCACGGAAACCCATGGGTAATGACGGGAATCATTGCGTGTGGGTCCCCTACACATCCACGTGAACCCGCACGTAATGAAGGGAATCATTGCACGTGGGTCCCCTACACATCCACGTGAACCTAGCGTAATGACGGGAATCATTGCGTGTGGGTCCCCTACACATCCACGGGAACCCACACGTAAGGATGGGAATCATTGTGCGTGGGTCCCCTACACATCCACAGGAACCCACGCGTAATGACGGGAATCATTGTGGTGGGTCCCCTACACATCCACGTGAACCCACACGTAATGACGGGAATCATTGTGCGTGGGTGCCCTACACATCCACAGGAACCCATGCGTAATGACGGAAATCATTGTGCGTGGGTCCCCTACACATCCATGGGAATCCACGCGTAATGACGGTAATCATTGCGCGTGGGTCCCCTACACATCCACGGGAACCCATGGGTAATGACGGGAATCATTGCGCGTGGGTCCCCTACACATCCACGTGAACCCACGCGTAATGACGGGAATCATTGCGCGCGGGTCACCTACACATCCACGGGAACCCACACGTAATGACGGGAATCATTGCGCGTGGGTTGCCTACACATCCACGGGTAGCCTCGCGTGTTGATTTGCGGCCCACGCGCGATGATTTTCAGCCCTCGTGCGATGATTTGCGGCCCATGCGCGATGATGTGTGGCCCACGCGCAATCATTTTGATCATCACGCATGGGCCTGTGGATGTGTGGGCACCCCGTGGATGTGTGGTTTTTGGATGTGAGGTTTTTTTTAGATGTGAGAATAGACACGGCCACTGAAAACACCTTATGTGACCTCACAGGTGTTTTGCGTTACCATAAAGGCCGCATTACACTACATGACTTGAGCCGGGATATGAAAATGTTGCAAAGAAGTCACACATATTAGAGATAACATTCTTTGTTTACACATATGTGATATACTCTGAATTGCCAATTTTAAACAATTATATCAATTGTCTGTAATATCACCATATTGTGCTGATATCGCAGCTCAAGTCACTAAAGTGTAATGCCACCTTAAAGCCTGTGCCCCATCCATCAAGCCTAGCTTGTGCGCCATCCATCAAGCCTAGCTTTTGCGCCATATATCCATCAAGCCTAGCTTGTGCCCCATTCATCAAGCCTAGTCTTTTCTCTTTTACCACAGCAGATGAAGTATTAAAATTCAACACCTCAGTGCAAGGCCTATTATTGCACTAGCCTGGGACCGAAAAGTTGATCATTTATCCCCGTTTCATATTACCTTAGCTGCCCCTATGGCGTAAAATCCCATCAAAAGAACTCATTCACTGTTCCTTGAATTTGAAAGAAAAATATAAAAAATGTTTGATTACACTTTAAAATAAGAATTTTGATGAGGAATTAGACCTCTTACGTATTTCATATTGTCTATTACTGTAAATACAACTGGAAGAACATGTACTATTATGTAAAGTTGTTGGAAATAAAAAATAAAAAATAAAGAATAAATGGTTATCTAGAAGCTTTAAGCAAGCCATGTCATTTACTATCCTAAATTCAACGTTCTCTGAACGATGACAAAAAAAAACTGCTATGGAACTTACTCTGAATTTTGAAAAAACTAATACAAAAAATCTAAAATCTGTGAAACAAATAAATGTAAAATAGCCAAGTGGAAGACTGAATGCCCTACATTCAGATGATCAAACTATGTCATGCATGGGAGATTCTAATCTAAAGGATGCTAACAATGATATTGAACTTAACCCAATTACCGATGGTATATTTTTGTCATGCATGTACAATACCAAAGGGTCTTACTCTTCATTGTATAAGTTTTTTAAACTAAACAGGGCAAAAGCATAAGCCCCAGACAGGAAACATGACTCAAATAAGGCAATAAGCTTACGTGAAGCCAAATATCAATATTCCCTTTCTCCCTTAACCATACCATTTAAGGACTCAAGCTCAACTTGTAAACGTTGTAGCTGAACTATCAAACTTTCCGTTTCCCCATTTTTGAATATTTTTTTGCAAATTATTTTGCACTGAAACGTCTTTCCTGTGCATCCTGACAAAATATATTGAAAAAAAACCCAAAATACTTTAAACTAAGACTAATTATTGTGAACTGAAATGTCTTTCTATTCCTCTTGACAAAATAAATTGAATGAAAAAATAGACTATTAAAACTTTTAACTAAGACTAATTTTCGACTAATTATTGTGAACTGAAATGTCTTTCTTGAGTTTCTATTCCTCCTGACAAAATAAATTGAATGAAAAAATAAACTTTTAAAACTTTAAACTAAGACTAATTTCCGACTAATTATTGTGAACTGAAATGTCTTTCTATTGCTCCTGACAAAATAAATTGAATGAAAAAATAAACTATTAAAACCTTAAACTAGGATTAATATTTGACTAATAATTCTTTGTAACAAAATATATTGAATAAAAAAAACACTCAGAAATTGTAAACTAGGAGTATTTGCAACAGCAGATGATTCTTAAGAAAATAGCTAATGTGTAATACAATTCAGAAGAGTACCAACGATCTGGGTTTGGTGTAGGACGCTTTCTCTGTCCTAGTAGCTGTTCTTGAACCTGTGACCTTGGATTGGGTCAAGTTTGACATGCCTGCCTGGTTTGATGGGCGGCAGAGTTGACTTCTCCGTACCTTTCTTTGCTGGCCCCAAGTTGCGCTTGCTGAAAATGAATGAATTTCGTTTCATAGACCCCAATTTCTTATTTTGAAAGTATGATTTAAAGAGCTAACGGCAAAAAGATGTAATGTTAAAGTCATAAAGCGAATCCTAGTAATGATATTGTTCGTGAATAATTAAAGAAACAATTCGACTTTCCGTGTTGCAATTTTGAACATTGGATCGATTTTCTTTGCAAAGTACAAAGTTTTAAGCCTAAAAATTATACAAGAAAATTCTATTCTTACATTCAAGTAAGCTCATTATTTATGCTTATAATTTTATGCATAAGTATTAAATACAAAGAAACTTACCTGCCCTTAGCGGCTAATGGGTTCACTTCAAGGCATCCTCCCAAATCAACGTTGCTCTCCTTACGACTGACTAACTCTGCTTTAGCAGCCTTGACGATGTTGCCGCAGAACCTCGGGTGGGCGGTCAGTTCGGCCAGGGTGGTCTGCACATTCCTCTTGCTCTTGGTGTAAACTGAGGTTAAAATGTCAGACCTGCCGGACTTGTAGGGAGCCTTTTCCTAAAGAAAAACCCAAAAAAACAACAAATTAGCTTAAATACCGATTTTAAATGATCAAATGGTGGCCCACAAATTGATGATATACCTATCCGTATATACAAGCCTGCAGACGGGTACGTACATCTTTCTGGTCCTCTTTGTTTCTTGTAAATTTATACTTTTAGATTAATTGCCAGAGACTCGTACATGATAAGCTCCTTCAATTTTAGCCGACCATTGACTCAGAGAAAGCCATCATATATATTTAGAAATGTTGGGTTTTACAACAAGAAAGGAAATGCTGAAATCTGCTCACCTGCTGTGGCGCTACTCGGGGGGTGAACCCGCAGCCCGTCACCCCAATGGGCGGAAGGAAAGATCCACTCGCTTTCTTGGTGAGGTCCAAGTTTTCTTCCTTACGTGTCAACATAACACGGGCCACTTGTGGCCTCTTTCCTATTGGTTCAACATTAAAGGGTTGAGAAAGCAGGGTCAGAAATATTTTCTCTCTAAGTGACTATCAACAAAATGCAATTATTTCATCATCACATATGGAAATGGGAGGGGTTTTTCAAACATTTAAAAATGGGTATCGGGCAGTTTTAATGCCGTAGCACTGCGGTCACTTGTAATTCCTTAAGGAAAAAATACTTTGCATGAACTTAGAAACGAGAAGAACAAAAAAACGAGGATTGGGGCATAAGAATATCTACATAAGGGACAGTTTGTTCTTAAACTACAGCACGAGGTAAACTGAATAAACACAAAATCTGGGTAACAACCTAGACAATCTGAGATACAAGTGACTGATATATATAAACAGTTTGGGGATCTTCTTAAGTTTAGGGGCTTACGGAGAAGCTTTGAAGGCTGGGAGGATGGGTCTGGGCCTGGAACTTTGGGCTGAGGGACCAGCTTTGGGCGCACAGGGGATGGGGTGGACGCTGGGGAGACCACCTTTTCCACTACCGGCTCAAGGGTGGGCTTCATGGTAGGTGATGGGGTCTGTGTTATAAGATCCCAGTAAATTTTTGACCATATGATTAGTTTAAGTTAAGTATGATCAAAACACTCACAATTTTAAGTTTCCTTTACTTAAATGATATATGATTAAATAAACGCATTTGATTCAATATCTGTTTACAACAGAAACTTATTAACTCACCTTAATGGTCTGGTCGCCTGCACCAGGAGTGCGGTGCCCGCCATCATCTGCCACATCTCGGTCACCATCTGGAGTCGCACGTTTGTTGTCGCTGTGAGACTCAACATCGGGTTTGTTTACCGAGCGCTGCAGCTTCTCATGGGCCTTTCGCTTGATCTTCTTGGGGCTATCCTGAGTAGGTGCCCTCAGAGTCTCATCAGACTTGCACTGGACGTTGGGCTGCAAAGTATTGCAGAAGTCCGCATACTTCACATCCATTACATTGGCTAGGTCTGGAAAAGAATAACATCTCCAATTAGATGACAATCAAATTGATAGAGCTGCATTTTTAAAGTTCAAAACTGAATACCACTTTAAATAGTAAATCACTGATTCAGATTTACCTGTGAAAAGTTGAGCTAGCTGAGTGGGTAAATATTCATTTCAGAACTGTAAAGTTTGCCTTGTAGAATATCTTACTTTTGTCTGGGATACGGCTCTTCAGCATCACAGTCTCTGCGCTGCTTTTGATGGTGGTCAGAGCGCCTACTGGTCCGCGCTTCATGGTCTCGTTCTTAGGCTCAATTGAAGGGGAGTATTTACGGAGCTCTGGCAGCTTCTAAAACGGTAAAAGAAGTAATTTATTATCTCCAAATGAGATGGAGGGATCACGGTTAGAATTGCATGTAAAGCCTTTGATCGTGTATGCAATGATGAGCACTTTGTTCTAATTTCATGTAAATGTCAATTGCAATGCTCGAATAGTATTTTCAAAATGGTAAGAAAGCAGGGTTTCCTTGATCATTTTCTTTTAAAATTGACTTTTCAGCTTGGCTTTGATAGACCTTTGTCACCGCCTCTGACAAACCCTATCTGATAAGGTTAGATTCTAAGTCTAGTTGATGTGGATAATGGTTACAGCTACTTCCAAAGGCCTAGTGTGAATTTCATGAAGCACTGATTACGAACCTTTGGGAGGGGCTTCCTCTGCTGGCGACGACCAACAACCCATGGCTCAACGAAGCATGCCAGGGCAGAGGGACGCCTGTCGCTGTAGGGATGCATCAGCCGCCTGATCAGGTCTTCAGCATCTGAAAGCAAATCAATGATTACCTATCATGGCAATTAAAAGAATAATGGGCCCAAGATAAAGCCTTCTACCGATCCTTATGAAGTTATATGGCTTCAATTGCAACACAAGAATATCTCGGACATCAATATAAAATGCTACGATTGAACTCTAATAATTTGCTCGTGTTTGCTGCAAAGAAAATCTTACCTTCAGTCATCTTGCATTTGAACCTCATGTCCTGCTCAAATATCTTTTTCAGCATCAGCGTTTTCGTTCCTTTCCTTTCAGCATAGGGGGTGCAGCCTTGGAGCATCTCAAACAGGATGACGCCCCTGTTGGGAAAAAAAGGATTTCAGAATACACAATATCGATTTATTCTTAAAATTAATGAAAGCTAGTTTTAAACTATGAAATGACGTGAAATCATCACTGATAAATTTGAGAAATCTAACGTAAAGGAAAAAGGAACGATCAAATGGAATAAAAATCTCCTTCGTCTATTTCAGTCTTTCCAGTTCTATTTTTCATTAGCTCATGCTTGGAAAAGACTTAGGAATTCTTAGGAGTATATATGTTTTTATTCTAAAATTGAAATATCTAAACTAAAACAACTACATCTTATCTTTGAAATGAATAAGGAAACATGCCCCAAAATGGTAACTTTGCACTACATCACCCTTTCTTTTGAATCTTTGTCTCATATGTTTATTCTGAGTTCTACTCACATGCTGTAGATGTCAGCACCCTGGGTCAGGTTGGTCCGCGCCCTGATCACTTCAGGGGCGCTGTACGCACACCCAGTGTACTTGTGCAGCTCAAGGGGCAGGCCGAAGTCTTTAAGGGGTATAACATGAAGATTATTTCATTACATGTGAAAGTGCCTCTAAGCTGACGGAATGACATTAAGGATTTTTTTTTTAATAGACGTTTATTAGATGGATTATTAATATAACAGTTTATCATGATATCAGAATAGGCCAACTGGAGCCTATAGTATGAGGTCAGCAATGCAATACTTATCTGAGACATTCAACGAAACTTATTGTTACAGTAAAGAAAACGATTAAAAAGAAAATTGTTAATTGCAGGCCTATAGCCGAACATAATTATGGCAAATAAAGTGCAAATGGCTTTACCTAAAGCTACAGAACACGTTTAGTTTACTACCTCATGAGGCATTGGAGTAATTATGAAAGTAATGATAGCTGTATATATCCATTAAACGTGAATAAAGACACCATTCATTGAAAAGGCATAGGCATGCAGGAGAATGTGAAACCAAAAGATGAGTGGTTAATACTATTAGCAACTAAACAATTAGAAAATGTGAAATCTGTCTTAACGGGAAGTGAAGAGAAAAGCTTCAAGGTATCAATTAAATCCACACCATCCATTTCAACTGTCAATTACGTAAGAAGTACCATGACAAACGCACATTAAAACATGCTTACCTCGTAGTAGCAGCGACTATACATTATCAATTGAAATATCAATATAAGATTGTTGCAATCGTTTAAGCAAGTTGTGAGAAACAAGTGACAAGTTTAATTATACATGTCGATTCGAATTCAAAGTAATTTGAAGACTATTAATCATCTTGGATTAATTTTGGTATGGTCTTTAAAAGAGTAGAAAATCTCATCTTACCGTGTACTTTGACCTGGCCAACTTCATTAACGGAGACGGACGATGGAGTCAAGTGGCTTTATATGGGAAAAAAAGAAAGAAATAGATTTTTGAGAGGTGAGTTACAGGTAAAATGAATCGAGAGATAACAATACTTTGTTTGTTATTCTGATAAATATCCTGGAACAGTTTACAGGCTTGCCGGCGGACTGAGATAACAAGTGGTTGGATCTTAGGATCTAATGCACTTCATGAACTTGTACAAATAGTATATATGCCATGGACGATTGCACTGAGCGCCACGGTACATCATCAAAATAGATCACAACTTTTTAAACGATATTTTCCGATTGAAGATCACTTTGCGGGAATAAGCCTAAGGAACTACAAGGTTAATTCAAACAGAAGACCCCTACCCGTGGATAATTCCGTTGTCGTGGGCATACTGCACAGCTGAGGCGATACCGGAGAAGACGTAGCGGGCTGCGTCCTTCGGGTACTTCTGGGACTTGACGTATGACATGATGTTCCCTCCACCTCCATGGTACTCGGAAACTAGGAAGACGTGGGTCTTCGTTTTGAAGCAGTCATATGGCAGAGCCTGTAATGGACGGTACCCGTAAAGTTAATTTGCAATCACAACTTTTAAGATATATCGAGGTTCAAAGACACTTAACTTATTTTGGGGACATTCTTACGCAATGATTCTTTTGAGTGAGTAGGCTTCGTAGATCTACCTAATTCGTTTTGATCGTTCACGTTTACAAACATGGATTAAATTCTGGCACAACGGGCGTTTTTATTTTACGCATTAAAGATGGAAAGATGTACGGCACAGGGACAAAATCTCCCAGGAGAATATTTTTAGGAAGTATAAATTTCATAGAATAGATAATGTAAACTCCCACGTAAATATGAACCCTTATCATACTCACCACCTTGGAGTGCTGCTCCAGCTGGCTCAGGTTGTTGAGATAAGCAGGCAAGGTCTCGTCCAGCAGTTTGGCAGACACATGCAGGCGGTCGATGACCTTAACCAGTATCTGAAATACCAGCAAAAGTGGTCAATCATTCATATTTCTCATAATACAATGTTAATTTAATATCTGATGGGAATGTTTTCCAACATTTCTAAATTATCAAATACTTTAATCTATATCAATTTTGGTTGTTTGTTTTTAGGATGTTTGCACTGTCCACTAACGACCACACATGATAAAACCCCATAAATCCATTACAGGGGGCAGAGGTAGCAACGGTTCTGCATGGTGAGCCATAGCTTGGGGCAGACAGGGCTGTCAGAAGTTAGGCCTTAAAGTGGTATTACACTACACAACTTGTACTGCGATATGACGATGTCACAGAGAGGCCAAATACAATTTGTTACCCTTATACATGTAAGATACTCCAAATTGCCAATTTTTAACAATTATATCACTCCTGTAAAGTATGCAAATAATTATTGTCTGTAAAATCATCATAATTATTGTGCTGATATCGCAGCCCATGTCATGTACTGTAATACCCCCTTGAGCCCACATTCATGTTGTCAGGGACGGACCAATAACCCTCACCAGTTGGTCATTTCTCTCTAGTCTTGCCTTAGGTATATAATTATGACCCTCGCCAATCGGCCTTTACCCCCCCAGTCTTGCCTTAGATACCCTCAGGGATCCTAAACCTCACCAGACGTCCCTTACGTTCAATCCATACCCTGCTGGGATGGGTCTAAGCAGCAAGCCCTTAAATCTGATGCAGCATCAGGGCCATTTTTGAGTATAGTGGCATGCAACAGGACCAAATCTTTAATTCGGCACAGTGGCAGGACCAATTCTTGAATTTAACACAATGACTGAGCCAAATCATTAAGTAGACAAGGCAATATAGCCAACATAATTATGAGATTGGGACCCCCCCCCCCACCCTCCTCGGCCCAATGGGATACGTGACCCTCACAATTCAGCCCTTATCCTCCTTCATGCCTTGAGGCAATTTTGTCCTCCTGCCTTTCAATTATTTATGCCCTGAAGAACCCATAGCCCTTACCAGTCGGCCTTACCCTCCCTTCAAATCCTGTGGGATCCCTGACCCTCACAAGTCGGCCCTTACCCTCCCTTCAAACCCTAAGTGACCCCTGACCCTCACCAGCTGGCCCTACCCTCCCTTCATGCCCTGAGGGAGCCCTGACCCTCACCAGTCGACCTTACAGTTACACTCCCTTCATGCCCTGACCAATCCTTTACCCTCACCAGTCGGTCCTTACCCTCCAATCAAAAACCTGAGGGATCCCTTACCCTCCCTTCGCACGCTGAAGGATCCCTGACCCTCACCAGTCAGCCCTTACCCCCAACTTGCACCCTGACGGATCTCTGACCCTCACCAGTTGGCCCTTACTCTCCTCTCACACCCTGATGGAGCCCTTATTCTCACCAGTCAGCCTTATCTTCCACTCACACCCTGAGGGATCCCCTACCCTCACCAGTCGGCCCTTACCCGGACCAAAATGCAGTGGGATTACAGTGTGTACTGAGTATAAATGCAGTGTGAGCTTGCAGCAGCATTTTAGTGGTAAATCAGTAGAAATCAGTGGGAATTTAGTGGCTCAGCAGTGGTAAATCAGTATGTCCGAAATATGTAAATGAGGTAGAGTGTAAATTCAGTGCCATTTCAGTAGCTAATTTACATATTTCGGACATACTGATTTGGGAAGTGTCCACTTCCGTTTGTTCCGGGTACCCTCCCTTCGCACTCTGATGGATCCCTGACCCTCACCAGTCAGCCCTTACCCCCAACTTGCACCCTGACGGATCTCTGACCCTCACCAGTTGGCCCTTACTCTCTTCTCACACACCCTGATGGAGCCCTTACTCTCACCAGTCAGCGCTATCTTCCACTCACACCCTGAGGGATCCCCTACCCTCACCAGTCGGCCCTTACCCTCCGTTCGCACTCTGATGGATCCCTGACCCTCACCAGTCAGCCCTTACCCCCAACTTGCACCCTGACGGATCTCTGACCCTCACCAGTTGGCCCTTACTCTCTTCTCACACACCCTGATGGAGTCCTTTCTCTCACCAGTCAGCCTTATCTTCCACTCACACCCTGAGGGATCCCTTACCATATTTCACCATTCAGCCTTTACTGTGAATTTAGTTACTCTCCACTCACATCCTGAGGGATCAATGACTCTCACCTGTCAGCCCTAGCCTTCCATTCACACCCTATGGGAGTCCTGACCCTCACCAGTCAGCCCTTACCCCCCACTTGCACCCTGTCGGAACCCTGACCCTCACCAGTTGGCCCTTACTCTCTTCTCACACACCCTGATGGAGTCCTTTCTCTCACCAGTCAGCCTTATCTTCCACTCACACCCTGAGGGATCCCTTACCATATTTCACCATTCAGCCTTTACTGTGAATTTAGTTACTCTCCACTCACATCCTGAGGGATCAATGACTCTCACCTGTCAGCCCTAGCCTTCCATTCACACCCTAAGGGAGTCCTGATCCTCACCAGTCGGCCCTTACCCTCCATTCACAATATGAGGGACCCCTGACCCTCACCAACTTGCCTTTAAGCCCCATACCCAGGCGTTTTTACCATTGATCGTTGACTGGCAACAGGTGTGCCTCTGTCACAGTTTAAAACCGTGCACCGGCCACCTCATTGCGCATGCGCATTGGGTCACAAATAGTCTCAGAGTGTGTTCTGTCAAGGAAGCCAGTCAAAGTTGTAATGGGTAGCAAACTAAAGATATATCCCTCACATCTTTTACATCACTAGGATTCATACCTAAAAGGCTGACTCGTCCCTACTCCACAGTTTGTGGAAGGGATAACTGTCCCGGTCGGCCCAAGGCTAGGTGCAGCCATCCAGTCAAATGGCCCGTGATCGTGCCCGGTGGGTCGAAACCGGTGGTGGGTCGAAACTGCCACACCTCAATAGAATAGCTGGTAAAGTTGCCAGTGACTGGGTTATCAATGGATCGCTGGGGATTTCCCCATGTGTGATGGGCAAGAGGCAATTGAATTGCTGGTAAAATTGCTGGACAAATATATCCAGTCACCCGTTGATTTCACTGGCAATACTGATGGTTGCTGGTCCCCAGTGGGCGTGGCCCTTTATCCTCGATACATTCATGCTACTGGCCTTTTGCTCTCTAAGAGACGAAAAGAGAAATAATCTTTTTCCCCTTCCTGTCTCCCTCATCCTTTCCTCTCCCTCCACCTGCAGGGCCTCCCCAAATCCAGCATCCTGGGTATCCTGTCCACCCCCGGCACAGGACACCCAACCAGGACCCTCAGAGTGTCCTGTGGACACCCTGACCTTACCTTAAATAATGTCAAGGTTGAGGCAATGGGACCCCCTGTTTTATGGTGCAGGACGCCCACAATGCATGGTCAGGGTGTCTGCATGACACCTAACAGTAACATTAGTAACAATTCTAAAATTCCGTGAATCCTGACCTGTATCCCTGTTGTTTTTTTCCCGGAAGGGTGTGGGGCGTTCACCATGTTCAGTATACGGAAAATGCGAGTCTGAGGATTTGAGGGGAATCCCCGGCCATTTCCGCATCGCGCTGTAAAATTCACGACGGGAAATGCTGGGGTCCTTTAGCATTGGAGTCTATGGAGAAAAAGGGAATCCCCGGGGATTCTGATGAATCCAAGGATTCTACCAAAATTTGAGGATCTGTATCGCGTGTATGGGGCCAATGCAAAACTTTTTCTCACTTACTGTTTGAAGATAGGACCAGTATTTTCAAAGTTAGAGCCAAATAACCTGTTTCTCCCCATACATAGCCATAGTAAATGACCCCAACGTTTCCGATCGCGATTTCGCCGAAATGGAGGTGCGCGATGTGCTTTTTTGAGACCCTCATCTTCCGTATTGATTTCCTGTTTCTTTTAGGATATCATTTTGATGGGCATGTTTATCGTTATGGATATCAATTATATATATATATATATATATCAAACATATGGATCATGGTTTCAGCTTTTAATTTAAGTGAAAGTAATGCAGCTGCTTCAAAAGACCACAGGAAGCGTAAGTTCTAACTGTAGTGTAGGCTGCTTGCTAGTAACAGACTGTGTCTAACTCTAACTTTATCTGAGGATACAATACCGTTGTGATGTCATAATCATATGTGTCACAATGGTTACTAGGTTACCTGCCCTTTTAGTGTTGTTAGTTGTTGGCAACGTGATTTTAGTTTATTGTTTAGGCCTGCATGTCTATCATTGTTTTAAGTCAACTGCTATGATTATAAATAAGTTAGTGAACAATAGTGATATCATATATAGTTTAGATCTCAGCTGGACTTAAGGAAATTCATTATTCATTTATTGTGATCTTTTTTCCGTCTTAATCTAAACACGCAAAAACTGATTATATTAAAACGTTTAATTTTTCCTTGATTTAATTGTTAATGCAAAAGTTAATCTTAATGAATCAATTGGGTTGACATAAAAACATAATTGTCACAAATTGTGTTTGGAGAGAGCAGTAGTTAGTCAGTACCACTAACGTTAACACCACGACAATGTAGATTCTATGGGAGGTTGGGCCACAATTTGCATGGTGGTCTATCATGCTTTTCATGAATGTTATAAATTGTAACATAAGAGAGAATTGTAAAGATTCTGAAATGGTTTTGTGAAACCATAATCAAGGATAATCAAATCAGCAAAAACGTTATAACGTTTAGACTAGAGTCTAACGTTAGGTCTTATGAATGACAATGTTCTTACTAGGCCAAATCCTAGTTTGTTAATCATAACAAATTAAACAATGCGAAAAACACATCGATTACCGTTGGAATTTGCATGATTATGTTTGTGTTCGTATTATTATAACTGTCTTAGTGTGTGCTTCAAATCAATTTATATAAAGTCATGACGTACTACCATGAATTTCTAGTTCTTCTTGGTCTGAAACTGAGCAAAGATTAAGTTAACTATATGTCATCACTGGCATCAGGATCACCGTGGCCATGCATAACAAAAGGCAGTGAAGCAAATACCAAGTCCTTCCTCCTTGACCTTGAAGGCTTGACTTGACGTAACCGTAGCTATGTAAACTGTAATTAAAATATTTTAATATTACAAGTAACGTAAAGCCACAGTCCACACGTGAAACTATACAACCCATGTAATATACAGTGGTCATACATCTATACAAACAAAAACATGGTATTTACAAACAGAGAAGGGCAAAAGTGAGCAGACGGTCAAGTTAGAAGATCCATGCCGTGCCGTCACAGTCACACCTTCACCTGCCACGCCCCTCTTCTTCTTCGCGGTCACTAAACAGAGATAAACAACATACATTTGTTGTATTTCAAAAGAACAATGAATTATAAAACAATTACCTCCTTATGGCCTGCTTCCTCGACGAGGGTCCTCAGTCGCTCCTTTGAGGCTGGCACCTTGTTCAGGTCGATCCTGCCCTTGAGGACGAGGGCGGGGCCGGCCGTGTCGATGGCCTTCTTGTCCGGGCAGATGTAGCCGCGCCGGGCCAGGATCGTCAACAGCTTCCTGTCGACATGTCCAGGCGCCGGGTCTAGGTTTATCTTACCCGTGTTGATGTCCGGGAGAAATCTCCCGGGGGAAGACATGATTTCCGAAGAAAATCTTGCCTTAGATGATAGTTTTCTTTCCAAATGAGGGGTCTTTGTGATCGCGACGTGTCGTCTTGGTCAAAGATCGTGGGCGGAAGTGGTGGTTACCATGGGCGGTCGCCAGGCAATGAATTGATTGTGGCAACGGGTCCCTGGCAACGGGTGAAGCTCTGACTGCAGGGGGCGCCACCGGGGGCGCCACTGTCTTTGGCGCCAAATTTGAAGTCTGGATGAACAGTGAATGTACTCTCAGTCTCACTCACCGGGTAACTCACCTGACTTTTTTATTTCTGAATTCCTGTGTTTACAAGTTCTTCCATCAGAAAAATAAGATTGTTTAGAAATTAGAGAGGGTGCCCCTCGTGCCCTTTTGCCCTTTTGCCCATTTTGGACTTTTGCGTTTTGTAAAATTCGGCCAAAAAATGTATGATAATTGATATGGTAGATTAAAAAAAAAAATTAAGGAAAAACAATCTTGGGGTTTGACTATTTAAAGCTATTCAGTCTCGACAATTTTCTTTTATAAAACTAAATTATTTATACAATAGTTCATTAATTCATATCCAATACCAGTATCTCATACTATCTGTGACTACCAGTTCGTCGTTAGAAAGGATTTTTTTTATTCAAAGGTCAAGCCCCAATATGCGGTTGAGAGTAGGGGGTCTATATAGATCTACATGTATATATGTTCCATGCCGATTCAAATATATGCCAAATATGTATGGCAACGCCCTATCAATACGGAAAATGCGGGTCTGAGGGTTTGGGGGGAATTCCCACCCGTTTGCGCATCGCATAATGAACATAGCGACGCAAAATGAGGGGGTCAGCTCCAAGCAGATTCTTGCCAAAATGTATGAGATTATAGTGGCGAAAGCTCCGCCCGGAGATTTTGAAAGAGGGATTCCCCATCAATTGTGAAATAACTAGGCTTTCCATGGCCATTTTAAGGCCTGATTGAGATTCCTGGGGTTAATCACAAACTTTTTCACGCTTACAGTTTGAAGATTGGACCAGAAATTAAAAAGTTACAGCAAAATAACCTGCTTCTCCTCATACATAGCCATAGTAAATGACCCCAACGTTTCCGATCGCGATTTCCCGGGAATTTAGGTGCGCGATGCTCTTTTTTGAGACCCGCATCTTCCGTATAGGGGCAAAATACACGTCATTTATATCACTTACTATTGTTTTCTCGAGTTCATTTAATCAAGGTAAACTAAATCTAAGATAGATCTATACACATTAAAGGGACTTCCATAACTCTTAATATATTTAATTAAGCATGCGTAATAAGCCCATCCCAGTAGACGTTGACTTCAAATTTTACCATGCAATTTCATTGCAATTTATTTCTTATTTAATCCCCAAAGATAGAAGTGTAAAACAAAATGAACCATAGTGATTTGGTTAACGAATTTGGTCCTAGCAATTGTAAAATGTAGCTTTGTATATTAGCATTTTTCCCATAGGAACCAATGTTAAAGCATGTCAGTCCAACCTATAATGTCCAACCCTATTTTCCGTAAAATACAGTATTTTGATTGGCTGGCAAACCTGCAAATTTGTCAATTAGTAAAATCTAAGAAATAATGTTTTATCAGTACTTAGGGATATAAAAAAACATAATTATTAAATATTCCCATAATCCCAACTCTAGGAGACAAGGATGACTTAGGCGCTAACTTTGTCCAACCCTGGGATATACCCAAAGTGGGATGGGCTTATTATCATGATAGCAAGCTTATTGAAAAGGCTCACGATACAAAGTTTTGTTGAATGCTTTATTCACAAAGTCGAACGGGTATGACATGGTATGCACAGTGTAGATAAATAATAAAATGCAATGAGAGTTATGATATG
Source organism: Lepidonotus clava (assembly GCA_936440205.1). NCBI lineage: Eukaryota > Metazoa > Annelida > Polychaeta > Phyllodocida > Polynoidae > Lepidonotus > Lepidonotus clava. The sequence continues at coordinate 32,759,213 of OW387139.1, forward strand.
TACAAAATGACATGATGCCTTTCAAAAAATACATAAGTTGTACATTTCAAGACTTTACATTCCTCCATAATATCTTGCAATCATTTTGAACACTTCATCTGAACATTTAGTCATATTAATCGAATGTATGTATATATACATTTAAATATGTTTTGAAAGTTTAAACATACATATTATCAAGCAGGTCAAGAACCTCTCATGTTTATAACTGAAAGCCCAGCAAAACTATAAGCTGTTGCGTATAGACCTTATTAAGTCGCGTCGGTCAGTAAACGTCTAATTACCCCTCATTGTCATCTACAGATTAAGAGGATTCCTTGCAGGATCTATTGAAGCATATTCAACTCCGCTTAAAACTAAACACAGATATCGAAAGACAATCAGATTATTCTTCGAATAACATACCAATATCATACTAAATGCATTGGGATATATAGCTACACCATTTCCAAGGTGAACATATGCATGCCGTGAAATCTGATATTCACGGCACTACTTATCATACTCTTTCCTTTTGAGCATTCAACCCATACATGATAAAGTTAATAAATAATAGGCGTGATATAGCGGGAATTTTCAGCCGATTCGGTATGAGGCAAATTTCACCATGTTTCTGCTGAGACTTTGTATCGCCAGAAAAAAAAGCAATCTTTAATCCCCAGGTGATCGCATCATATGTACATATAGCTGATTGGGAGGTAAACATTATAAAAAGATTCACTAATGTTTACTTTTTCGTATTTTTGGCCTTTGGGTGAAACGTAGAATACATGGTACTAGGTAGACATGTTGTCCAATAATTAATACATTTCCATATTCAAAATCCATGTCAGTGCTAATCCGTTATACAGAATAGACACCATCTATTCAACTATACTTCTTGATCTAAAAAAAACCACTTTATTTGCCGTGTCTGATTGTAGCTATCCCCACCATGGTTTTCATAATTAGTAATACAATAATTGAGGTTACAATGTTATCTGATGGGTATAATCAAATTGAAGCAGTCAATGTGTAACGTCCTTCCCTAGACATGCCTCAACTTGGTGTTCTTTTTGCCTGAATGCTCCTTATTTTGAGACTTACGAGATACCGTTTTGTTGCTGTTGGCATACTTTTTGTCATCGGACCTGAAAGGTATTAATAATACACGCTTAAAACATATTTTGAGTAAAAGATGATCCAATACACAGTGGAAAATACGTGTTCACCTTAACAAAGTGAGATAGTTTGATGGAAACAGTACGAGAGTATTCTGTAAACAGGTACGTTATATATCCCGTCCAAAAATAGCATATCAAAGAAATATATCGGATAGATTGGCCTGTCGCTTAATGAAATAGTGAAACAATTCAATGTCTCACAACAGGGACGTCGCTGTTGCGACCGATCCTAAAATTTTCAGCCCAGCAGAGAAATTATTATTAGTGGGTGAATTTTAATACTGGTCTTTTGCACTTTTTGACAAAACCATCGTTCGCTGATATACGTGCTATTATTTGGTAGGCCACAGTAAATCAGTACGTACCTTGACATACGGATGACGTCCCTGCAGCCCTTGCCGCCCTCCCAGTGCTCGGTGGAGCGGTTCGTCAAACTACTGGAACAGGCGCTGCACGGCTTGAGACCAGAGAACATCTACAAGGGCAGACAATAATTAATACAAGAGTATAGTGTTGGGCTACCAACAGATAGACATCCTCATAGAGATCAGGTGACGGACTATAATTATAGGAAGGTACACATGCTGTAGACATACAACATATCCGGCTGGTCAACCTTGTGTGTTGTTTTATCATTTCGTTTGTATACTACAGGTTCCTTATACATTATAGGTTCCAAGTATATTAGAGTACTTGTTTTGTTTTTTATTGCGTTACCATTGTACGTTATACATACTATTTAAATGCAGTACTGAAACAGTAATCCCTTTATATTGAACATTAATGTACTGATTTAGAAATTAATAAGAAACTTACCTGTTCATGAGCACAATAGCCGCAGATCATCCGGTTAGCAAACTTCATTTCGTGACCCTCTTTTTCTTCGTGACAGACATCACAGGGGTAGGCCTTACCGCAGCAGGGGAACCTTCACAAATAAAATACACCGAGGTTATATAGTGTCTTATCAATGTGAAGCCATTAATTAGAGACTGATAAGGTATTTCTGTTTAACTTCTATTTTATTTAATATCATAGATTGAAGAATTTGCTAAGGGATGAAATATCCACCAACTTCCTTAACAGTTTTCTGACAAGAGAGACTACAAATTTAGTTTTAAAATGCATACGCACTGACAATATACTTCGAGGAAATATATCAGATAACAACATTTCGTGTGTTTGTAAATAATTCCTTGTTTTCTTTACCTTAGCCAGCGGAAGCTCTTCTTGTAGTGCTTGCAGGTGCCCTGGTCGGGCAGAGGTAGGCCCTCCTTTATGGCCGGGTCCTTCACTTTACGGATTACATTTGCGGATTTTACTTTATGCACCGATTCAGTTTCTGCAAGAGGAAAGACGCATATGGTATCAATTATCATTTAACGATTTTCGAGCACGTACACTGTGTATGTCGGACTTTTGAAGTGTAATAAAAGCAGGCAAAAAAATCGAGGGAGACTTCTGAGATACCAATCATTTATAGTGGCGTCATTGTGTTTCTTTTTTACGTTATTTATTAAAGTTCTAATCCTTAATCATAATTTTACTTGATGAGAAAGATAAGACGTAAATATTTGCCAATAACCGTCTCTAAACCCATTTTATGATTGAAAAAATGTTACTGTTAAAGCTGATTCTCACATTTTGAACAACTAGTCCAATAAAGGATCTTATGAATGTGAACTAAAATGAACCATCACAGCTCATGACGGGTGTGTTAAACTTACTCTCAATGGTGGTAGGCTGAAGCTGTCTGAACTGCACGCTCTCCATGGCGACGGTTAGTTTGCTGTGGCACGATTTGCACCAGGACGACTTGAGTTGTCCGGGTGGGATTCCCTGTGGGATGAATTAACCGCATAATCATATTCATATTCCAGCAAATGCACAGAGTGTGTGCTAGAATCATTTTTTCAAATATTGCTATACATCAAACATATCTTTTGATTTAATCGTGAAAACCATTTTATTGAATGAATAAAGATAACCACTCAACCCAAACGCTGAACCAGTAGTTTTATAGGATCAGAATTATTTCATGTCCAAGATCAATACTCTTTGTATTGATTCCAAACAAATTTGTTTTCACAAAAAAGTTTAAAAATTAAACCAAGATATTTACCAATCATAACTATATGTTCTAATAGGATTCACATAATGAAATATGTATGGCCGCTTTGAATATGACTTACCCCGATGGTGGTGTCTTTGTTACAGCTGAGGCAGTTGGCCACGAAGTCGCAGTCCATGAGGAGGAGGTCGAAGGGGCTGCACTCCTCCAGGTCCAGGTAGCCGAGCACGGAGGAGAAGCCGTGGGTGAGAGCAGCTCGGTACTTGACCAGCTGAGTCTGGTTACACTTGGAGCAGCTCATCTGGTTGAGTCGGTTGTTCGGGGCCACCAGCTCGGCGGACTCCTTACACCTCGAGCAGCGGATCATTAGTTTGATGGACGTGGCGACCAGAGTGGCCACTCCCTCACCCAGCTGCAGCTCTCTAATCTTGATCTCAGTCCCTTTGGCGGTTGGGTTGAACTGGGCATTGCCTTCCTGTAATTCTGTTAATTTGGGCGAGTTTTCTTGAGGCGCGGCTTCTAATTGTTGGTCTCCTGTTGATTGAGTGGTTTCAGTTGCACCCTGGGTTCTTGTATCGTTTTCAGGGTCAGCCTCGTCAGATTCTGATCCACTCCCATCTTTCCTCTGCTGGTACCTGGCCTGCAGGTGTCTCGCCGGTATAACCTCTATTCCCGAGGCTTTGGCGATCAGCTCACGTTGATACTAAAAGTAAAACACAAAAGGGGTTTCGATAAGAAATTAACGTCTCTCACAACTTTAATAACAGACATTGTTCATATTTCATAATCCGCAACATGAAATAATTTATAAAGAACATATATGCATATAAGGATTAAAGTTACCACATGAAATGGATGACTTGAACTTGTTTATGTCAATGATAGAAACCATGATAACTCTGCACTGTCCGACTTGACTGCTATAAATTAATTCAAAATCAATATATCTTACGATGAAACTGATACCTTATCTAATCCACCACAATTCAATAGGTACTTTACTATTTCTGAAGTAACCTACATGCGTGAGGGCGTCTGTGAATATATCCTGCAAGTCCCGGTCCAACCAGCGCAGGAACGGCCTAAACATGCGCTCTACGCGGCCCTTTTTCTCAAAGTTCTTGTGACGCGCATAAACCCAATCGACAATGGAAAACTCCACACATCTGAAACAGGAACGTTTTTGATAAGCATTCACGATCAATCTGAGTAATTCAAACATTTATAAAGTGTAGTTATTTGATAGTGATTATTCAATAAACATCTAAGTATAACGAAACAAAATTAATGAGCACACTCTTGTTTTACGACTCACATATTAAAATTCTTTTTTGTAGGTGTGATGTGCATTGTCTTAAAAGACACAAATAGTTTATCAAAATATGTCACTGATAGGAAAGCACTGGCAACAAGGCTAGATAAGACATGAGTACTAACCGTCTTACAGTTTCGGGTACATTTTCTTGTTCTGGTAATGTAATGTCCATCATCTGTAAACATAATATAATCAATGTCAGCAAGGAATGTTAAAACCACGAAAAGTGGGTTTTCATGGCTTTAGTTTTTGGAACTCTTGCTATTTGTTTTAGAGGCTTGATGCTTGCACAGTTCAAAGAAATAACTCATATACCTTGGAGCTTTGCATCTTTTATGCTTTATCGACACTCACGGAAATGTAATGATAAAGTACTACGCCTAGTATGTGTTACAAGTAACTCTATCAGCTGTCTATGTCAGGGTTGAACCTTTTTAACTTTACAAAAAAAACATTACAATATTCTTCAAAAAAGCTTACCTTCACTGGATACGTAGCTGGGAAATAGATGTCTAGATCAACCGACTTAACGTCATACGGCTGAAAGGTGGATCAACAGATATTCTTCAGATAATATGTTTTGAGAAAGCACATGCATACAGGGGAGAAAGCACATGCATACAAGCTAAAACATATTACCGGTTTACAGATATAGTAGATCTACACTTGAAGAGTAACTGCTATGATAATATAATAGTAAAAGTGAATAATATTATGATAATATAAAATCAAAGTCAAAATTAAATGCAAATGGAACATGATAATAATCGAAAGAAGATGAAAATTTGGGTCTCACTACAGTTGTACATACATAATTGACATCCGTAATATTAAAACGAATAAAAGATAGAAGTGGGAACAATGAGGAATATAATATAATTAGACTTTTGCCTTAAACTTGATAACTCAATCATCAGTAGTAGAATAATTGCTGATAAAACAGTGCATTTTCTTACCCAGTCTGGATCTGTAGGTTTAAAGGTGATTTGATAAGCTGTCGTATTCTTTTCACAAGGAATCTCCTTGGTCTGTGGATATCGTTTCTTCAATACTTCTATTTCTGTATCGCGAGCTTTTTGTTGCTCGGATTCGGTCATCTCACTGAGGTCATTCTCGAGGAAACCTCGGTTTCTTTGCCACCCTTTCCTTGGGTTTGCTTTACTTTTTGTAGCAGTGTTAACATTGCTTGTTTGACTACTTTTGACTTCAGGGGAGGTTTCTTCATGTGTATTACCAGCTGCCTCTCCGGAGGGACCTTCACTGGTCTCGTTCTTTTCCTTGGTCGACTCGTGGAGAAAACGGCAATTTTCACCATGGCGACAACCGCTGGTGGAATTGAAGAATTTGCAGATGGTTTTTCTCTGCCTTTGTTTTTGGCTTTGTTGCCTTGTTTGTATTGGTAGGGGCGCGGCGACTGGTAGGTCGTGGCTGAATTTACACCTAGACCCATCCTTGCAAAACCCTCCCCTGAAATAGCGGCAGGGACGTTTGGGGCGACGTTGCTGTCCCTCGACGTCGCCGTGACGCCCCTCGGGCCGTTCAGGCTGCGCTGGCACTACTCCTTGACCAGAAGAGAGGTCATGGGAGAAATTGCACATCGCGCCGAACTTGCACCCCTCACCAGAGCTAGAGGCGAAATACTTGCACACGTTGCTGTTGGTACCTGCCATGTTTTCCTGTTGTTGCTCCAGTTCCTGAAAATAATAGATTAATGACGAAATCAGTATTTGTATGCAGATTTGAAGAACGGATTTCCCGAGAGAAACTGTGGGAAGGGCATCATCTTACACGAATATTGCACTCGAAAAAGTTGAAGTCGAAGTAAGGTGAATATAATTATTATATAAAATATTTTCAAATCCCCCAACCTCGATGAAAGATCTTTAAACCTCTTGTATGGTTCAAAGGTAGACCTGTTGCTAGGTTGAAGGACACCCCCCCCCCCCCAACAAAAAATAAGTATACTAGATTAAATATGATCAAACATTAATGATTTTATCCTATGTGTCAGGCCCTTTTAGAGATTCTACATGAGCCAGTGACACCAGTACCATTGGCTCAGTCCATCTCTCCTTTGCCTACTAATTTTATAGGAAATCTTACTCAAATTCATGCCCAGTGGGACGTAAAAAGATATAGATCTAGATCTAGATCTACGTAAGATGTTAGAAGAAGCATCAGGCTGAATGCACAGCTGGATAATCACTTTCAATACAGACTATTTTAGCATTTTACAAGACTAGATTGTCAAGTTGAATTTAAAAAGATGTGAACAACCAATCATTCAAACAATCTGCCTCGTTAATTCAAAGCAATTTAGATATTATAGTCTAATGGTACCTGGTTTTGGTGTTTTGGTTGTTATTTTGTTTCTTTACGCCCTAACTGTCAGGGTCATATCAAAACGGTATTGGTGATCAAATCTATGTTTTGGTGTTATCCTAAACCAAATAGTATATATGTCACTTTAGAATGGTAGCACGTTAGAGAATTCACAAATGTTATATTACCTTCTTTAACACTATAAAGCCTCTGCTCCGGTTTTAGACGGTTGTTGTGTCCAACTAGATCTGCTTGTGGGAGATGTTATACCCCTTACTGACTACAGAGGCCACTATGGGCCCTATATATACCGACGGGCCTGTATGCAGAGCCTATGGTGCAATACCACTATTGCCCGATGTGTACAACGGAAGTTGCAGTGACGCTACCCGAAATTTCGCAATCCACGCTATCCCATGGTGGGGGCCCCTGGATCAGGTCAACCTAACCTGATCACGTGACACATCTATCTGGATAACAAGATAAGGATAAGGATAGGCCTAGTAGTAGTACTGCTGTGGTTTACTTAGGGTCTGAATGGTGGGGTTGAGCTCCCAGGGTGAAATGCTGAATTCAAGAATTATGGATGTTTTAGATCTAGATCTATTGTCATTCATGGTGGCTAACACATACCGGTATTCAATCTAACAAAAAGATAATGCCCATAAGAAAGCTGTGTTCCTACCCCTGCTTCCCTCCATTCTAAACTTGTAGAATAGATATATATAGGCCTAGCTAGATCTATAGTGGATTACAATGTACAGTGGCGGATCCGGGGGGGGGGGGGCGAAAATGTTTGCCTTTATTTAATGTTTACTGTAAATTTCGGCCAAAAGGTAATTAAGGAAAACAAATTCCAATAGCGACCCCCCCCCCCCCCCCCTTTTTTTTTTTTTTTCTTCGAAATCCTGGATCCGCCAGTGCAATAAAGCAACTTGAACCTGAACTTGGTATATATTAATTAGACTATTAATATATAGACCGAGAGCCCCTGTCTGTAGATCTACGTTCCCACTAGATCTACAGGTAGGACAGTCAGAGCCTTTCTCGGACTAGGTATAGTCTATATTGATCATTTTATGGACAGTCTCTCTAAGAATAACCTCCTGTCGCACTGTGTCAATTTTAGGAGATTTATTTGTGAAGAGCCTGATAGTGATAGATCTACATCATCATCCATACAATCATCAAAAGATAAGATTGCAGCATCCACAATTTATGTAGGCCCTAGCCTAGGTAAAGAGTCATTCACTATCACATAGACTACTCGGCCGTCGCGTCGGATTACACTGTAATGATTACAAGGGAATCTGAAGCGAGAAAGGAGTATGTCACTATAGCATCATTGTAGATTATATCAGTGTAGACATAGACCTTAACAGTGAAAATGTTAGGGCCGCGCCATGCGCCCTGGGCGCATTAAAATTTTAAATGGCACATTGATTTTGAGATAAATGCGCCCATGGAACATTAGGAATTATAATTTAATTGAAATGGACCAAAACTTGCACATTACAGTGAGATATGTCTCAATGAATTTGATAGGGAGTGCGCCATTGTCACATTCTAAGATTTTCTAACATTATCACTGGACCTAGATCTAGCCTCTAGGCCATAGACTAGAATCTCTGTAAGAGTCTGTTGACCCTGTCCCTGTAGACATCATAATTTTGTCTTATATTCGTTCATATAGATTTATCAATCTATGTAAATATATATATAGTCATTCTATATAATTATAAATAATTGCTAAACATAAACATGATTACGTAACAAGATTCACATCTTACCCAACTTGCGCAATCCTTTGGCTTTGAGTAATACAAACAGAGTGGTGCAATATGGACCAAGCTACACTAGTACCTCGTGGACCGCTTGCAGACTATACTTATGTGACACCTGTCGAAATAGCGCGAGGTACTAGTGTAGGACCAAGCCAGCTGGCCACTGACAAATGATGCCGTTCATCTAGATCCACAAAAAGGTGTTTAGGGATACCTGCCGTTTTACATTTGACCAAACTACTAATTCGATAGAATATGATCAATCCATCCGTTTCCCAAGTATTGTTGTTTTGTATGCATCTTACATAATTCATAACAGAGAATGGCTCAATCTCTAAAAAACATTAATCATGTTCAACCACCTCTGTTTAGTACGGTTTCACAGTCCATAGGTGGCAGCACATAGGAAAGTTGTTGAAAATGGAGACCCACTAGTTGGCGCCACAGTCAGATCAAAGGTTTCTAGAAAACCGGGTAAAATGGGTCTTCCAACATTCAGGATGACAAACCACTAATTTTTTGCGTACATGGGGATGAACACAATTATAAAAGGTGGTGCTATAATTGAACTAGGAGGATAGTCATGCACTATTTCATCTAATCATAATTATATTGAAAATGACCACCAAATCTATGGAAATCGTTATCAAAGGAAAGTCCCTTATACTTTGTAACTCAAGAAATTCCTTTTTAGACTAAAGTTTACTCATCTTTAACCTTAAACAAAGTTTATTGGATAAAAAATAAATTACTTTTGGCCAACCTTTATATAGTTTTAAATCCAGTTCCCATCTTTTTTTAACTAAATATTTGATATAATTATCCTCCGAGGTTTGACAGCTAGTTCATGAATTTCGAAGATATTCTGGAAGATCTCCCCTGCCCCCGCCTTTAAGATGACAGGAAAGTGGTCTGCTAATGCACCATCTATAGCAAAAGTAAACAACAATTGATTAATTTTCCTGTCTATTTTATTTGTCAACAGAGCCAGAACGGCCATTTCAGAATTGCCAGGTTTTCTTCCGTAAAGTCCGGATCCTTCACGCATTGGAATGGAGCATCGCAACATTAACATTCAGAGCAGCATGTATAAGGCCTTTAACGTTCGTGAGGTATTGCATACCTTGTGACCATACAATTCAGACTGATATTTCAAGTCTTTTATATCTAAATGATCCAACTATATTCAGGGGGATATTCTACCTTATAAGGCACATAAGTACATCAATTTTCCACGACCTACCACATAGATCTACTAATAATGATTTATTCGTGATCAAATAACGCTAGCGACATATTAAGGACATGATAAATGGAAAAAAAGAAATGAGTAAAGGTTTTAAAACAAATGGTTCCCGTTTTCATATTCATGAACTCATGAGGTAAACATCCATATGCATAGGTAAATATTACCGTTATTCTAGCCTGTGATGATATCGAGATTAGAGTTCTCAAACAAGCACACTTTAGTATGTTGACCTCCTTTGGAGAAACGTCGAACCTTTACACAAGAAGAAAATTTCTGTTTTCACTTACATGTATGGCACAATTATGCGCAAAAACAGCACTGCTTTAATAATTCATATAGCACAACGGCCAAGGGACGGGTAAAATGAAAGCACGAGACTCGGATGTACCGAGACCAAACCAATCCCTTCTCCCAACACCCATTTTAACAACCAGACTAGGATAATACACAGAAACCGATACGGTTAGATTCATTGAGCACCGTTACGCGCTATTCTCGCACTTTTTGTGGCAAGCTATCAGCTCCTGCACGTCCTCCGTGGAGCCGAGGAAGACGGGTGTACGCTGATGGATGGCCTCAGGCTGCACGTCCAGGATGGGCATAGTGCCCGTGGTGGCCATGCCCCCGGCCTGCTCCATGATGTAGGCCATCGGGTTACACTCGTACATCAACCGCAACTGGAACATGGGCAATATGGGGCATATAGTATGGGGCATATAGTATATAAGTCTAAACAAGTATTAATAAAGGTGAATGTGTGCAGTCCGCGGTTACGTTTAAATCATTTGGAATATATGAATACACTATTTTTTGGTGGTTGAATCCCTCCACGTTTATTTATAAGTACATTTTCTGGCTGCTTCTAGTTGAACGAGAATTAAGTCCTACAATATAACTTGCATTGTTAATTTGGAAATATATCGGGAAGTAAAAGGTAACAGGGATCAGAGATGAGAGCTTTGATTGGGGAAAAATACATTATAGCAGATACATATTATATAAGTTACGCCAAAACAATTTAAAAACCGCTACAAATTCCCTATGGTTCCCGATATGTTTTAATACAATAATCGATAACGATCAGTTTGGGCGTACGTACCTTTCCTTTAGGTGTCTCCGTCGTGGCAGGGTATCCAAATATACCTCCATAGCACAGAGTGCGATGAACATCAGCGACCATGGAACCGATGTACCTGGCTCCGTACGGCTTCCCGCTCTGTGGAAAAGACAGTTTTATTAAACAACTTGTAGCTCGCGACAACCAGGGACTATGAGAATGATTCAATGAGTGGAAAAAGAGTAATTTTATAATGTGATCATGATCTTTAGATTTCCACTGAATCATGAATAATTACAAGGTCCCAGGTCGATCTTATAGATTCAGGTTCGGTTTGAAAACCGAAAAACTCCGGCTTATTCGCTTTTTTTTGTATCTATGATATCAAATCTAGATTATATATGGAGATCATGAAAGGAATTATCGGGCGAATACGAAACAAAAAGATTAATGACAGTATAACGAAGATGAAGATGATGGTGATGTGAGTCCCTCCATCCCCAATTATCATTCACTAAACCAGCAGCTGCAAAGCATGCTGGGATTTGGGTGGGAATTCCCACCTAAAATGGTTGCCAGTTTACAGGCTTACTTTGGAAAACAGTGGGTCTGAACTCAACAGACTAAGTCTGTTGGTGAGTCTGGGGCTGCTTGTATCATCGCTCAAGCATTGGGACACTCTCCAAGCAGAATTTATGCTGATACAAAGATACAAAAGATGACTGAGTATGAGGGTGGTGAGTGCTTCCAACCAGCATTGGGCAGAGCATACCAAATCAACCACATCAACCGTGGGAAAGTTATGCTGGTTCCCGCACTCTCTACTCAGGGGTCTTGAGGTTGACCCCCCTGATATGACCAAATATGGATGTGCATCAATCTCCGAACTGATGACTTGGTGACCTAGATATCATAGAAAGGCTATGTTAAACCTACAATCTTCACCGTATATTTGGTTTTCATCTGACAACACCTCCAAAATCTTAATCTGGTACCGGCGATTTCCACTATAGTTCAATGGTGATCCCTGCCTAAATGACCAAGTCAACACTCCGGGCCTGACCGGAGGCGACGGCATCGAGACAGCGATGCCGGAGAATAAGCGAAATTTCTGATATTTAACTGCAACAATAAGGCCGTATCATAGAGCGCGACAATCATATGCATCATACTAATTAAAGACAACAAACGTGACGTTACTATGATGGCGGATTATCTTAATTGCAACAAAATGGACAATACCTTAGGGTGTTTTTTGCTGTTAATGTAATCCTTTACGGGGTCGAACCAGAACTTGGCATAACCCTCATTGATGGAATAGATCTTTCCTCTCGGCTTGACGCGCATATTCCTTTCCGTGAGAATAAATTCTCCGATAGACTGAAATGTACAAAGCATGATTTCGCTGCATACGGCAATAGAACTTTACCCAAAGTAAGACTGCAGACACGTACACATGCAAGCTTTTCAGTAACACCTTCATCACTTTGGAATTAAACTCATTTTATCATTTTTGAGCCATTTCAGATGTAATTCTTGATTAACAAAATTGAAAACTAAGACCCTTTTTATTTAAGTATTTTCATAATACCATTCTAGTTATATTCATCATACTAATACCTTCGTAGCTATAACAAATAAATTTCTTTCTATAATCGCAAATACCTTATATGGAACTCTGGCAACTGAGATCTGGACTGTTCTAAGATCTGGTTGATTATGGTAATTATCAGTACCCTATACTTACTGGATCCAGCATAAAGCCGTTGACCCCGTTGCCCGTGGAGAGGACGATCATGGTGGCACTGCCGTAGAGGGCGTAACCTGCAGCTACGATCTTCCTACCCGGCTGCAGGGCATCCTTTACCGTTGCTGGGCCTTCCGTGGTCTGAATATAAAACGAAAATGTTTTGCTGATTAAAAGCACTATTGATAAACCAATTCTCAACAATGTATTAACAAGATACTCCGGTGATTCATAAGACTAGTCATTTTTTAATAGGACAGAAATAATTTGAGGAACGTCCAATTAAACGAGACTGAAATATTTTAACTAAAGAATGGAATCGGAAAAAATAAACATGCGGTTAGAGAGGGTCCCCATACCTTGGAGGACTTCATCAGAGAAGAAAATATTTCGGAATTCGAAGGGATTTCATTTTATAGACCTAGAATACTGTTCAAAAATCACTTCACGGAGAATCAAAATGACGGTAGATATGACGTTGCTACTGATGTTTTGTTTTTTAATTAATTCTTTTTTTTGGTTTTCTTTATTATTTTTAATAGATATTCCAGTATTCTTGGATTTCAGACAACTCACCTTACGGTAAATGGAGAAGATAGTGCCGATGGAAACCAGGCAGTCGATGTTTGAAGACCCATCAAGAGGATCAAAGCACACAATGTACTTTCCCTGTAGGGGTTAAAAGAAATAATCCATGTATTTTTCTGAGAGATTACTAGTCAAGAAAGGTATGCTCGCAGAATAAGTGCAGGCAAAGCAGTACTTAGAGAGATTAATGTGAGAGAAACGCATTCTTGATTTGTTTTTATCAATTAGGGGGAAACATCTAAAGAGTCAGAAATATCATAGATGGCTGCTTCTCAGATGCTGATGAGGCAATGGAATAAAATCTTAATTCTTATCCTCTTAAGATTACAGACACTTACCCTACCTGCTTAAGTCATAGACGGACAAGTCAGGTTACTCATAAAGGGTAAAAGGTAAAACTACAGTAATGTAAGAAAAGGGAACAGATTAGAGCCAAGTGCTTACTGCTAGACCCATATGAATCAATAAGTTGCCATTCGGAGTATTATCATATGACCCTCGTTTCATTTTATACACTAATTTTCTATGACTGTTGATTTACATGGTTTTTACTAAACAGATACATTTTAATTAATATAACATTGTTAAAACTATTGGTCTTTACCCGTCTTTTAGTTTTTAAACACGGAATTTCAATTAGCTAGGAAAAAACGGACACACACAACATCCATTATCTTTCAAGAAGAAAAAAACAAACAAAAACAGAAACACCTCATAAAGTTAGTACAAAGTGTATCTATTCAATTCAACTACAGGGTAGGTGCAATCACAGTAACATTGTATTCTCCTATGGAAGAATACATGTTGGTGGTATGTTACAATCACAACGATGTTGAACCTCGACTTATTTAACAATCCAAGATTTATGCTACATAACTGTTAGATTTGTGATTTTGGGTAATTGGGAAAATGATAAATATATCTAAACGAGTCAATTTTCCCTCTTGGCCATTAGAACCTTTGTTTCATGACAATTCCATAATTTTAATTGGATTTTAGCGCAGGGTTTCCACTGATATCATAGAAAACATTCCCTAACTTCTCCGCGACCTCTCCTGAATCTGTCTTTTATAATAATTTTCAGTTTTTCAGAACTTATTGTAATACAATATTCGCATTTGTGGTATTTTGAGAAATTTGTTGGGAAAGTGGAAACTTTGAGTTTATGCCAAATTTATCATTATTTCTCAAAAATGGACAAAAAGCAATAATTTTGGTAAATTTTCATGACTTTTCACAAAATTTCTAGACTACGTCCCTTTATATACTTTCATAAATTTCCAACACTGAAGCATTGACTTGGTCTCCTTTTTTTAAAGCTGAGGAAACAGTGATAAAGTCAGTGTTCAGCCCCGCATCCTACGGGGCTGATTTACTACCTTTTGGCTTTTGGGGAGATGAAGTTTGTCGTCCACTTTTCTGCGTTTGGCATGTTTGGATTGCAACCATCTCCTCAACTGTCGAAAAGAATATTCGCAATGGACTAAATTCTAACCCAGAACTTTTGAATGGGACCCAACATGAAAATGTGAAAATTACTTTGGCTAAACTAAAGTATCAGGGTAGACCGTGCAGTCTTCAATGTTTTTGTTTCCACATCACATGCTATTCAGTACCTGGAAATTTGAAGTGTATCAACAAAATTAATATAATATAACAAGTGTACGAGTCCCCCCTATTTATTAAGTTTTAGTTTAACATCCAACGGACTGAAGAAAGTTTGACTCGGCAGTGGGTAAGAGTAGGTTCTAACAGTTCAAAATTGTGTTGAGAGGGATGTGCTTGGATGTGTATGTTTTATATTACTATAGCTAGACTTGGTCAGATGACTTCCTCCCAACGTAGAATAACATATATTAGCTAATAAACTTTAGTGTTACGTTAGGCTCCTTTTGCAAACTCTTTTCTCAACAGATAGCGTTGCTATGTCATTTAAAATGAAAGTTAAAAAATATCAATACCATGCATGCAGGGGAAACACACACTGGTAGATCTATGTCATGAATCAAGCATAGGCATACACATTTGGAAACTCAGTAATCAGTCATCAGCAGCCCTCCTTGCAATGCAAGGGTCTAGGTCTCGGGCAGGAATGAATGAATACATCCTGGGATCGAAGACTTAGGGGAACACAAAGATAGAATATAAGGCTTAGAGACCGTACAGCTTTGGGTCCCTTGCCATCTGTTTCAGGTAATCAAGTTAAATGGCGCAGTCTCATAAACAAGTTCGCATTTGTTTAAAAAACAAAAGAACGCCACTGATTAATGTGATTAAGTGTAAATGACGCACATTAATTACTAATAAAATAAGTTTATTTAGTTTTAATCTAAAAATGATGCTGACATAAGAACGATTGTATACTCTGCATGGAAATGTAAACCCTAAAATCTGCTTGGAGAGTAGGCCCTACCAGCAGTGAAAACATAAACTTGATGCAAAAATAATTTTTTTTAAAGAAAACATCTGCTTGGATAGTGTAAACCTTAAATTCTGTTTGGACAGTGATGAAAACCTGATTAGACATTACCAGTAGTCAAAATATTTAAACTTGATGCAAAAAGAAAATTTTGAAAACCAAACATCTGCTTGGAGAGTGTCAGCCTTAAAGTCTGCTTGGAGAGTCATGAATCTACAAGTAGATTACCAGCGGTCAAAACATTTAAACTTGATGCAAAAATAAAAATTTGAAAACCGAACATCTGTTTGGAGAGTGTACACATTGTAATCTGCTTGGAGAGTGATGAAAACCTGTTTACACATAACCAACAGTCAAAACATTTAACCTTGACGGAAAAAAAAAAAAATTTGAAAACCAAACATCTGCTTGGAGAGTGTAAGCCTCAAAGTCTGCTTGGAGAGTGATGAAAATCTATTTGTAGATTACCAGCAGTCAAAACATAAATTTGATGCAAAAACAAAAATTTGAAACTTAACATCTGCTTGGAGAGTGTAAACCTAAAATCTTCTTGGAGAGTGATAAAAACCTGTTTGGAGATTACCAGCAGTCAAAACATAAACTTTTGAAAAAAAAGAAAGGAAAAAAAGAAAAAGAAAAAAAGAAAGATAAAGAGATGCAAATCTCATGTAAGTCTGATACTAGAACCACTCCAATGATCCTACCATTCAATATTATGAAACCTGAGAATAAATGAAAAATGAATACTAAATATCTGCTTGAAGAGTGATGAAAACCGGTTTCAACATTACCAGCATTCAAAACATTTTAACTTGATGCCACAAGAAAATTTTGAAAACCAAGCATCTGCTTGGAGAGTGTGAGCCTTAAAATCTGTTTGGAGAGTGATGAGAACCTATTTGGAGATTACCAGCAGCGAAAACATAAACTTGATGCAAAAATAAAAATTTGAAAACAAAACATCTGCTTGGAGAGTGTACACCTTACAATCTGCTTGGAGAGTGATTGAAACCTGCTTACACATTACCAGCAGTCAAAATATTTAAACTTGACGCAAAATGATAATTTTGAAAATCAAACATCTGCTTGGAGAGTGAAAGCCGTAAAGTCTGCTTGGAGACTGATGAAAATCTATTTGCAGATTACCAGCAGTCAAAACATATAAATTTGATGCAAAAACAAAAATTTGAAACTGAACATCTGCTTGGAGAGTGTAAACCTAAAATCTGCTTGGAGAGTGATAAAAACCTGTTTGGAGATAACCGGCAGTCAAAACATAAACTCTTGAAAAAAGGAAAAAAGAAAGAAAAAAAGAAAATCTCATAAATCTGATTCTAAAACCACTCCAATGATCCTAAATTTCAATATAATGAAATTTGAGAATATATGAATAATGAAAAACTAAATATCTGCTTGGAGAGTGTTAACCTAGGGACGCCTGGTTACCTTTATCAATATTGAAACATCAAGAAATAAACCAATGTGATCACTCCAAAATGAATGCAAAAGATCTATTAAGTGGTGCCACCTAGTGTATACTTTGGGTTTCCAATGACAGGAAGTTGGAGAGGAAGTGGTATATGATGCAATACACAGCCTGGTCATTCCTAGTCTAGGAAGCCTGTGCATGTAGAGACTCAATACACCACACATAACCTGATAAATGTGATCACCCAATCAATGGTGGCGAACAAGGCTATGGCCTAGATAGACAGTGGCAACGTATATATATATATATATGGACCCGTCTCTTCTAATCAAACACGGAGACAACTGTTCCGTTTAGAGGTGAACTCATGGTACTTATAGTGCCTGTAATTCGCATTTAGATTTGTCTAGATTTGACCACAGCATTAATGGTTTCAAATGTGTTTCAAAGCCAAAATGTTCGAGAAAATATTTTCTACATTCCTCTATGATGGGATGTCTTTAACACTGCTGATAACTGTACACAAAGCAAAGCTTACAGAATGGCATGTAACACAGGGAGAACTGCGATATCATTCTGCGAGGAGCTACGATGAAACGGGTATGCTTACCCTTCCCTATGGTCGAGAGTGACACGCAAAAAACGAGAAACAAATATTCTGATTTTGTTGTTGAGATCTTTACTGAACATGGTCACATTTATTTGAAAGTAAGGACATTACCTGACAAGCACACAAATAGATGTACCACCATATAGTATCAATCGCATCTGATTTACGTAAACGCTGTTCGTCTTAAGGCCCGTTAAGAAAGCAATATCTTCATCAAGACTAAATTCTGTTTACTTGAGACTGTTCGCATATATTTTGATAGCGCAGAAAAAAAAACGGACCTTTATTTCCACCTCTCTGATGAGTACTCATTAAACTCACGTCACACTAAACAGAGTTGGTATTAGTTATTTATCAATAGTGAAGTGCGCCAGTATAATCAATGCTTACGATCTTGATAGGGAATGGCTGATAAATGCATACATCAAGGCTACTATCACAATGATCAGGAGATAAGATACTCTTTTTCGACCAGAAGCAATACTCTAGAAATGCACTCCCTACTGATGTAAGCGAAATTTTAGAAAATACTGTCCTTTTATATCACATCATTTGCAAAGCTATGTTATTACCATGCTTTGGACCGTCGCGTTGTTGCAAATTGTAATTCTTTAAGCATCGTTCCCCGTGGATTTCACGGTGCAAACATGTACTTCTATGTGAAGGTCACAGTGCGATTCTAAATACTATGTGTATTGTTGAAATCTCGATAACGATAAGGGTTTCCGTCCCATCTAATCGGCACTAATCTGGTTTATCATTTCACCGTTTCTATAACACATGGTCAAATCTCAACAATTTACTCACGGTCAACCTTAACGTTTATCAAAACTTAAAGTCCTCACCAGAACACATGTTAAGACATTATGACCACTCCTATTTGTAGAATCTATGGATTCTTCAACAGCACAACAAGGAGATCATTATGAAACAGACCCATGACTGACTAAATACATGCATACCATAGACTCACTAAAAGACACGCTTGAACAAGTTACCTGTTTTTTGTTTAAGTTTTCCTGCCCTTGTTTCATTTCCAAGTATCCTGCTACAATCAAGTGAATGCGACCAATTAAATATGAATAAATTCTATCTAAGGTAAACTGATGCCCAATGAGAAGTATACAAAAACAAAGTACGGTATAAAAATGATGCCACTTACTTATTCATTAACTGTTTTATTTATCTTAGCGGTAAGTTATTATCTTAGGAATTTAGACATAAAAACAACAACCAGTAACAAAAAGTAAAAGCTTATAACCTAATCAAATTTTAGCCCTGTCCTATTTAAAGGAACTACCAGCACTGAATTATGCAAACGGTTGTTATTTTTAAATTCCCTGGAAAACTAAAGATGATGACTTCAGTTCTGCATGGTCTTAACTCTCTTTAACTTTTAGGAGCTTTCTTAAGTAGGCTACACTGTCACCCTTATTACCGAACTACCGTTATCCGTATATCAAGTGTGAATAGCCCTAATTGTTTTATCAAGTTGTAGGTTCTTTATAAGTTGAATTCATAGATGACAATATTAAACCAACCTGTTTTTCTGTGTCCACTTCGATGACGTTTTCGTTCTCCTCTGACACCATGAGGCAGGTTGTGTAGGAGGACCGTAACATGTTGATGAACAGGTCATTGGCCAACACATCTAGTTTCTTGACCTCTTCCCCTTGTACATTGCTGCTGCCTGTGATGCCATACCTTGAATCACATCCAATTATAAATCATTGTTATGATCGGAAATACAAATTAAGAATCGAGGCAAGAAAAGCAAGCTGTCAATATTTTCTTTGGTTATCGAAACCTTACAATTGATATCAATTATTTCAGGGATCAATCAGACTAGATCAAACTAGAATGCACACATAATATTATGTAAATATTTTTAACTCATTTCCTCATAAACAGGTAAGAGCGGAAAGGGATATTGGTCAATCAGTCAGATTATTATCAGGGTACCATCAGGCCTGCCAAAAACCCCTTGCCTACTACTGACCCCAACTGGTAGACAAAAATGAGTCTTATTGAGAGGGCAGGTGACGAATTGCCTGCTAGTAGCAGTGATTGACAAGTGTCAAGGCCCCAGGACAGCACCAGTTTCAAGGCATACTTGTTACAAATTGGATACAAATTAAAAACATGCCAGGCACAAAAGAAATGACCACCCAATCTTATGCCTGATTGAACATTGGACCCACAGAACATCGTACGGTAAAGCTTTGGTAGCCCTGCTCTTTATCTTCTTACAGGGTTGCCACATACCAGAGACGTCAAAATTCCCTGACATCTCCCTGACTTTTCCCTGACGAATTTCATTTTCCCCTGACGAATAAGATAAGAAAATCCTTTCAATAAACAGCCTTGAAATACCCATAGAACAGTCCTTTGGCTGGAACCTTCAAAACATGATACCTTAATTTTTTCTTGGCAACTCCTGTAGCCAAGGCCATATGTTCCTGGATCATATCAACACCCCTTAAAATCCCAACATGCCTATCACTGAGTATCAGGAGGCTACAATACACAGATTTTGAGAGTGTCAAAGTTGACCAGCTGTTCACTGATGGGTATGGAAATTCCATTTTTCCCTGACCAGAGTCAATTTTCCCTGACCTTTTTTAAAATTCCAGTTTCCCTGACCAATTCCAAAATTCCCTTACTTTTCCCTGTAAGTTTACAGTTTATTTTTACCAATTTCACATACAGACCCGTGGTTTATGTCAGATATACGAATACGAATTATTGTATTGACTAATCGTCTAATGTAAAGCAGTACATTCATGGGTCAGGTGTTGCCTGTACAATCTCATACACTTTTTTGGTCTAAATACAAATACATTCGATGGCTTCCTCCTGATATACTAAGTCAGAAGGTTACTTGAAACAACACACAGGCACTCGGCTACCGCCTCGTGGGTTATTTCGCGTAACCCTCCTGACTCGTGCTATATCTACCACTAAACTGGGTACCTTTTTGTTTTCCAAGTTTTTGTGTGGCAGTTGCAACATTCAACCTCAGCTGCCTGGCCCCTAACTTTCTTACCCTTTCGAATCCGTACCAAGATATTATCGTCAGAAAACTGTACTGTCATACGTTTAATAATACTACATAGTTCAAACAAACCATCTAGCTAACTATTTCTTTAATCAAACAACTTACAAGCTTGCTATGCCAGCTTTGCGGACGGCGTTAGAAATGGCTTTCACCGCCGTCAAAATGGCGTTCATCAGCTGAGTCAGGTCACCCTGGGCCTCGGGATGTTTACGTTGTTCTGCCAACAAGAAACGCGTCATTGTCATGCAGTCGGTGTCGATAGTGGAACCTGTGCTCGTCATGGTGAAGGATGTTAGTATCAGAATTCTTCAAAGATGCGTGATGACGATGAAGGAGGGTATTTTTGCCTCCGTTGTTGTCGATGTGACCCGCTGAGTGTGAAAGATGGTGGCGACAGGTCAAGGTCCACGTGGGCCACTTCTGACTGACCAATCAGAGGCGGCCCCCGTGTCACGTGACGGGCACACCTCCGACCCGACCCAAATAAACACAACCCTCCCAGGTCGGGCCACGTGCGAGATGGGCGTGGCAGGGACCAGCTGCAGGTCAAATCAAGGTCTTTGGTCAAATCCTGAAACGAATCATGGCTGGCCGCTGGCAGGCATATATGCAGGTATTGTACTTTCTTGCATATATTGCATTATTGCCCTCTTGTAATGATGATAAACTGGTAAAGAAGGGCACCTGAATTTGGGACAGGTAGCAAAATGACGTCCTCAGGCTCAGGACGTCCAAAAAATGGTCCAAATGCCAGTCTGTCCACTCAATACATAAAAGGATACGCATCATTGTTCTAAAAAAACGCGAAGAAAGGGTCTATTTTTTACAGACTTCGCATGTCCTTGTTTCTGGAAAAAAGGGTACATTTTCCATCAAAATAGGCCCATCCGTGAAATGGAAAAAAGGGGTATTTTTTTTCTTTATAATAGGCCATAATAGACTATGTAATTCTGGGGAAAAGGTTTAGATCTATTTATAGCCACAAAAAGTCAGCGTTTTTGGGAAAAAAGGGGTCTCTTTGGGGTATAAAAAGTCAGTGGCAAGGGGGTGTTTCTATTTTGAAGAACTATGATGGTTGGTTGGTTATTGGTTGCTTTACACCCTAATTAACTGCCAGGGTCATATCAAGGGTGGTGATTGTTGTAGTATGTGGCGGGAAACGCCCCAAAACGTTATCCAGTCTACCAGGACGCCACCTAGAGTGTAGTGAGAGAACTAAGCTTGATAAACAGGTCTACAATGGCGAACTGTTGTCAGAGTTATCCCTAAGTTAAGTTGAGACTAAAAGACCCACAAATACACAATATTTGTGACATGGTGGCAGCTAGTGGGATGTCCCTGAGTGGTTGTACATTCCTGGAGTAAGTTGGTAGTGTATAAACCTATCTGACATTGAAGTCAGAGGAGATAACTCTGTAAACTAAGTGGCTGTGTGAGGAAGCACATGTAGTGAACAGACCCAGATCTAAGTCTATGTGAACTGAAGTGGATAAAGACTGTCTAATATTTTGAAATCACCTATCCAAGAACTGTACTACATTAGTAGAATCCCAGTAGTGAGTTGGATCTCTGTGTGACATTTTGAGTGAAGTAGTAGTGGTGTTTACATCTGAGTGTGGGACTGTATTGTCACTACCAAAATGCCCAAATTTAACCCCCCTGAGCCTATGACTTTTGATGCCCCTTCTAAATGGCCAGAGTGGAGGGAGAGGTTTGCAAGGTTTAGAATTGCCACGAAACTTCACAAGGATGATGGTGAAATTCAGGTTGCGTCGCTCATTTACGCGATGGGTAGACAGGCAGAAAATATCTATAAGTCCTTCACGTTCGATCCTCCACCGGCCCCGACTGAAGCTCAGCCTAATCCGCTCGACCCAAAAGATGATTACAATGTAGTGCTCAATAAGTTCAACGCGTATTTCGTCCCTAAGAGAAACACAATTCATGAGAGGACACGGTTTTACCAGCGTACTCAACAAGCGGGAGAATCCGTTGAGTGTTTTGTGCGTAACCTCCATGAGTTAGCCGAAAATTGTCGTTTCGGGGATCGCGAGACCGAGAACATCAGAGACCGACTAATCAGCGGAATGTCCGACAAGGAGGTGTCATTGAAACTACAGCTTGAACAGGATGAGTAGACACTTGATAAGGCAGTAGAGATGGCGAGGCACTCCGAGTTAGTTAAAAAGCAGAATGAGACGAAAGTAGACTTTGTACCTAAACCGAAGCCGAAGAAACCAGCCGGTGGAAGCGGACCACCCAAGAAAGAAGGTGGCGGCCCACCCAAGAAGGACGGTTCGAAGTGCGGGAAGTGTGGTTACGTGCATAGGACCCCGAAGTGTCCTGCTCAGGGAAAGAAGTGTGTGGTCTGCAAGGGGTGGAATCATTTCGCCTCTGTTTGTAAGAAGAAAGCCGTCGAAGAGCTTGAGGTGACTAATGACGAATATGACGATGATGATGGAGGAGCCAGTGGGTACTTCCTTGGAGCCGTCGACTGCCCCGACAGCGACCCGGCTTGGTATACTGAGCTCGGCATCAACGGAAATTCTGTTAAATGGAAACTAGATTCCGGAGCCGATGTCAGTGTCATGTCCGAGGGGATATTCAACAAGATGAGAAATAAGCCACAACTCAAGTCAGTCAACATAGAGTTGTCAAGTCTGGGTGGCGCGGTCAAGCCTTTGGGACAGTTTGTCGCCAGAACGTACTTTAAAGGTACAAAGTATTTCTTTAGAGTGATCGTAGTTCCGAAGTTGATTGACTGCTTGATGAGCCGCAGCGTTGCCTGCCGTATGGGTCTCATTAAGAAGATAGACCACATGGAGGTCTTCCAGGGGCTAGGATGCCTCAAGACAGAGCCCGTCAAGATTGTGCTCAATGATGATGCCCAGCCCTATGCTCTGACCGTAGCACGACGTGTACCCATTCCCCTGCTGCCGAAGGTTAAAGAGGAACTCGAGAGGCTGGAGGCCAACGATGTAATTCGCAAGATTACAAAACCTACAGCATGGTGTGCCCCAATGGTACCTGTTGTGAAGAAGTCGGGTAAAGTGAGACTCTGTGTTGATCTGAAGAGACTGAACGTGAGCGTTAAACGTGAAAGGTATGTGTTACCGACCCTAGAGGACGCGACGTCCAAGCTGAACGGTGCGTCAGTATTCTCCTCTCTGGACGCGACCAGCGGATTCTACCAGATCCCGCTTGAGGAGCAGAGCTGCGAGCTGACGACCTTTATAACGCCCTTCGGGAGATACTGCTTTCGACGTCTCCCGTTCGGAATCACCTCCGCGCCCGAAATCTTCATGAGGAAGATGGTTGAGGTCCTAGACGGACTGGAGGGTACGTTCGTGTACATGGACGACATTCTGGTCTATGGTAAGGACCAAGAGGAACACGACCGTAGGTTAGATGACGTTATGAGACGTCTTCAGGAAGCTGACCTGAAACTGAACAAGGAGAAGTGTGTGATTGGCAAGTCAGAACTCAAGTTCTTAGGGCACAAGTTTACCAAAAGTGGTATTGAGCCAGACAGCGACAAGGTATCAGCGATACTTGAGATGCCCGAGCCAACGTCCGTGCCGCTTCTACGCCAGATCATGGGGATGGTACATTACCTTGGAGCCTACCTCCCGAATCTCCATGACATTACTAAGCCTTTGAACGACCTGCTTCGTAGTGACACTGTGTGGTCATGGGGACCACCTCAGCAGGAGGCCTTCGACAGGATGAAAGAGCTGGTATCGTCAGCCCAAGCTCTTGCCTACTACGATGTTCGCAAGCCGACTGTAGTGAGCGCTGATGCGAGTAGCTACGGTCTGGGTGGTGTGCTGCTTCAGGACCACGACGGTCAGCTGAAGCCTGTCGCATACTGCTCAAGGACCCTTTCGTCAGCCGAACAACGGTATGCCCAGATCGAAAAGGAATGTCTAGCGAGCGTCTGGGCCTGTGAGAAGTTTGATCGCTTCCTTTGTGGACTTGAGAACTTGAAGGTTTTAACAGACCACAAGCCCCTGGTGACTCTGATCAATGAGAAGGACTTAGACAGAGCACCCTTGAGATGTCAACGTTTGTTGATGCGTATGCTCCGCTTTAACGCGAAGGCCGAGTATGCACCCGGAAAGACGATGGTGATATCCGACGCACTTTCACGAAGCCCTCAGTCGGATAAAGCAACTGTGACGGACACAGAAGTTGCGATGCTCGTGGCCATGGTAGAGGAGAGTCTTCCCATGTCCGACCACCGGATGGCAGAGCTTCGGAAGGCGACACACGATGATGACGTCCTCCGAGCTGCGAGCGTGTACACTTTGGCTGGATGGCCGAAGTATGAACAGGACGTCCCGAACCACCTGAAAGAGCTCTTCAACGTCAGAGGGAGCTTATCAGTGAGTAACGGTCTACTGACCTATGGTGACAGGATCGTCGTCCCGGAACAGTTGAGACCAGACATATTGGACAAGATCCATCAAGGCCATCAGGGTATCACAAAATGCCTTGAACGAGCAAAGGGGTCGGTGTGGTGGCCTGGTATAGCCAAAGACGTGAAGGGTATCGTGACCACTTGCGACCATTGTCAGATGTACCAAGGAGTCTACAGAGAAGGAGATAGTACTAGGGAAAGGGCCGTGTCCGGGGGATGTCTTGATGGTTCACACCTCTGCAGGGGGTAAGACAGTGGTCTGAGAGGGGGCCGTCGTCTGGAGCCACTCAAATTTCAAAGGGAGATGGGGAAATGGTCAGTTTTATTACAATAGAATACTTGTGTTATAAGGTTGAGGGTTAACACCCAAAAGTTTTTTATTTCTAAAAATATGATCCGAAAATGGCAGTGATTTAAAAATCATATCAGTGTATAGCTGAGATATTTCTCAATTTAATAGTCTAGGCAGGGTATGATTGCTATGGTCTAATCATATTTGATGACAGCTTTACCTAAGGAAGGTTGATATAGCCATTTATTCTACATGCCATAATTTGTTAATGTTATGTCAGGATGGGATACTCTTTCTTGAGATAATAAAGGTCTGAATGCTTAAAGCATTGATACTCAGTATGTATGGCTATTATGGAGAAGTCTAAAATTATTTACATTAATAATTTTTCATCTTATTCAAGAAAACTCTTGCTATTAAAGGGGCTTCACCTAATCCCACCCTGTTTTCCAAAGTATCCTCAGGACATTGGTCCAGCCCCCCTCCAGGGGGTGGGGTCATTAACAGGGCGGTCCTGGTAGGGGGACACTCAGATGTAGGCACATTGGTAACATTAATTAGTACAGATAAGGCCTACTGAATCTGTCAGATATACCGCCCTCAGGAGTTACACCTCCTTCCCTGTAGTCTCCTTGGATGTACAGACTGACCCAGCACAAGGAACCACTCATGACGACTACGCTCCCTGACCTACCCTGGCAGAGAATAGGAGTCGACCTGTGTCAGTTTGAGCGTCGAGAGTATCTCGTGATGGTGGACTATCACTCACGGTGGATTGAGGTACTCCACCTATCAACAACTACATCTTCAGCAGTGATAGCCAAGATGAAGGATGTGTTTGCCAGACTGGGATTCCCACAGGAAGTAGTCTTGGACAACGGGCCCCAGTTTGTGTCTGAACAGTTTAAACAGTTTGCGAAGAAGTGTGATTTTAACCATGTTACTTCTAGCCCCCATCTGCCGAGTTCTAACGGAGAGGCAGAACGCGCTGTGAAAACAGCCAAAAGTATTCTGAGACAGGACGATCCGTGGCTGGCACTAATGATTTACAGGGACACCGTCATCTCCGCTACAGGATGTAGCCCGTCCCAGCTGCTCATGGGCCGACATATTCGTACGAATCTGCCCACTCTTGGTGCCAAACTCAGGCCATCGTGGCCCAACCCTGACATCATTAAAGACACTGACAAGGCCACAAAAGCAGGATACGAGCACCACTACAACAACCGTCATGGTGTTAGACACCTGCCTAGTCTACAGCCAGGAGATGTGGTTAGGCTCAAGACCGACCAGGAAAAGACTTGGA
This sequence comes from Lepidonotus clava, assembly GCA_936440205.1. Taxonomy (NCBI): domain Eukaryota; kingdom Metazoa; phylum Annelida; class Polychaeta; order Phyllodocida; family Polynoidae; genus Lepidonotus; species Lepidonotus clava. The sequence goes on from OW387139.1 coordinate 32,786,043, forward strand.
CGACCAAAGGTGTGGTGACCACCTCGGCTGAGACTCCACGATCATACAACGTCCAGACCGAGTCAGGCGCTTTCAGGAGAAACCGCCGACATCTGCAGTTAACCGAGTCTGCAGACTCCCAGCCGAGTCCTACAGTGCCGAGTCCTACAACTCCGACTCGTCCTGACCGCTATCAGCCTTCTGCGGTCGACTCGCCTAGTCCGGCTGCATCAGCTGGTCTACCTGCTCCAGCTGCCCCAGCGACACCTGTGCTACGCCGGTCGCTGAGGACCATCAAGCGACCAGAAAGACTGGTTGAAGCTTAGTCTTGTCCCCCGACATGGGCTTAGAATAACGCCCGGGACAAGGCGCGGATAGGAGAAGTCTACTCCTTATTCGCAGGATGTGTTTTGTTTATGTTGTGTCACCAACCTATATTCTCTTACAGCTGTTGAACACTGAGACTCTTAAAGACATTCAAAAAGACACTTTAAAGTAGTAGTAAAAGTAAAAGATAAAAGACTCCCTATCTTAAGTAAGAATTATATCATAAAGACTTATCTGAGAAAAACGTAAAGACTCTTGCTAAAAAAAAAAAAAGGGAGATGTTGTAGTATGTGGCGGGAAACGCCCCAAAACGTTATCCAGTCTACCAGGACGCCACCTAGAGTGTAGTGAGAGAACTAAGCTTGATAAACAGGTCTACAATGGCGAACTGTTGTCAGAGTTATCCCTAAGTTAAGTTGAGACTAAAAGACCCACAAATACACAATATTTGTGACAGTGATGGTGATCTAATCTATGAGAAGGTAGAGACCATACCCCTACACTTTTACCGAGGCTGGTGTTCTTTAATGTGCATGGTCCCATAGACAGGGCCATACACACAACAGCCGGTGGCACAAGGCCTTTGATATCCCTGTTGTTGTCACAGGGAGACATACAGAGGGGAGTAGCAGCCAGTCCACCACAGCCCAGACTTGAACCCTGGCCGCCCGCACAACAGGCAGACGCTCTGACCACCACTCCACCCCGTACGCCTAGAAGAACTATGATATGTCCTGCTTTTGATGTGTGAGTGGACAGACCGGGTCCAAATGACGTTGGCTGCCCATCCAAATGACGTCATTTGGACCAAATATGGTCCAAATGATGACCAAATATGGACCAAATGAGTTTTTTTGATATAAATTATATGAAAGATAGGCCTATATCACTGAAAATATATTATATCTAGGCGGGAATGTTTATAAAGGTATATTGTATATCAATAAAACAATTTTTTAAAGGTAATTCGCTTGGAAAATCTATTAAAAATATTGATACATGCAGCAATATCAATATAAAATCTGATTTTTAACTCTTTTACAGCTACCTTAAAAAATAACATAATTTTATGAAAATATCAAAAAAAGTTGCTCTCAAACTATGCAATTTTGATAAATTGATAAAGTTTCTAAAATGACTTTTCATTTTTGATGGGACCAATTTGGACCAGTTTTGGACCAAGAGACTTCCAAAAGACGTCATTTAGATGGGCAGCCAATGTCCTCAGGACATCCTCAGGACCAAATAACTGACCAGTTGCTGACGTATTTTGACCATTTGCCAACATCTTTTGGACGTCATTGTGCTGTCCATTTTAGGAGTTATTGCTGGCATGTTACAGAGGTCGGACATAATTGCAGTTTTTGCAAAGTCAATCACTGACACAAATCTGAGTGAATGAGTTAGTTCTTGTGTTTTCTAAGTCAATAAGGTATTGATAAATGAGGATGATTTTTTTCTCTATTAGGTAATTACCTCCATATCAGGTGAACCAAAATAAGGTATTGTAAAGTTCATTGACTTTATCATCCCTAAATAGACCTGTTTTTGCGCGTAATTCGCATGCACGGCCAGTGCGCAGAGATCAACAAGAGGCAGAGACGTGTACAGTCCAAAGTTTATTGGTCAAATGACGTCGAGGAGCGGTTCGCGCTCCTATTTATAGGTTTTTCGTCGCGGCTGCAGCCGCGCAGCTGTAGCCGCAAACTCATGGCTGCAGCCGCAGACCCACGGCTGTAGCCACAGACTCACGGCTGTAGCCGCAGCCACACCGGCGGACATTGAGGACGGCCTGGCAGCAAAGTCTGTTACAGTATGTTTTTGTGGTTTTAGGGTTGGACATGGTGAGCAAAGCTGAAGGGCTTTAAAGGAGACGCGAAAAGGCCGTTTTGGAAGTTTTTAAACAAACAATGTATATCAAATTAACTATGTGTGTAAGGAAACATATGTTTTTGAAGATTATGTTATAAAAATAGACTGAAATAAGACTTGACAGGAGGCCGCACTGTCCGCACCTCCCTGTGTGTAGGTGAGTGTAAACAATGGGCTGTGACATCAGATGAGGCATGAGGCCTAACTGGCGCGTTGTTATGGGTCATGTTTGAAAATTCATAATTCAGAAACTACTGTTTGAAAAATTAGTCAAAAATACTTGGGTATAGAACTCATATATAGCTATGAATTCTGAGAATTACAAAGCAGTCTGAATTGTGGTTTTTGAGCAACATGCAATTGAGTTTTGCCCATTGGTTATAATGGAGTGCCAGTGCCTCACATGACGTCATCATGTGTGTCCAGTATTGCCTCATGCACCTTCACACTTGAAGTGTGAGAGTGGTTTCGCACTTACAAAAATAGCCCTTAAGCCCATTGTTTGAGTGCAGTGGTCACATAATGCCTTGGGCATCTTTGATATAGACATTACTAAAACAGTATAGCAGGTTATCTGAATCTTGAAACATTTCTTTTCGTGTGAGCTTTAATGACACTGTTCCTTATGGGAAATGCCCATTTTTGCTTTCAAGTCCTACAGCTAAATTTTAAACATCACATTGAAAGTAAAAGCTTATAAAGTTTAGTTTCAGGTAAAAGTACTAGGTTCTGTGAATCAAGTATGATTGAACTGACACCGGTGGTCAGTCTGTGCACATTAAAAAACTTAGCCGTATCGTGTTTATATCAGCGCACGCTTTAGCTATATTACTCTTTGTCATAGGCGAAGAGTAGGGAGGAGTCTAGTAAGTGACTTGTATTATACCATTCATACATAAGTGCCATTCAGGGCAGCACACAGTCAGAGAGCTGAATGTTGTTGTGAGTTAAACATCCTGGAAAGGTTGTGTCCTAGAAGCTTGTTCCTGGAGTTAGAATAGAAGCTGATAGACTGCTTAGATGGCGGGAGCATTGGCTGAGTGTGGTTGAGTGGATTCTATCCTTTCAACTGTTCACTGTTATTAAGATGATGTCATGAGTATGACACATACATAGGAATGAATAAAAGAACATCCTTTCATGCAGGTGTTATGTCTTACATAATACGGAACTATTATCATGTAATAGATGGCAGCAGTTAGATGCTAGGAGACTGCAATAGGAGCTAGCTATTATCGGGAGGCATATCGGCAACACAAATAATACCTGAACTTTAATGAATAATTAACCTACTATAGTTCATGAACATTTTTCTACACATGTTAATATCATAGAAATAAGGAGTGGGCTAGCTGGCAGCTAGTCCTTGAAGTCCGTGAAGCCCTTCATTCATTATGCTTCTAAATTAGATCTTATTAATAATAGGTCTCAAATACCGAAGGAAAAGATCTATGTAACGATTAGGCACCGCCTACCCGAAGGTCTGAACGTTCTACATAAAATTACTGGGTGCCTTCTGAGCTGTCTTACTCGCCCGTTTCTAAATCATTGCATATCTATATAGGAGCCTAGTGTTGGAACTAGCGGGGCTCTTCCTTATCAACCAAAAGCCCCCAGAGTAGGCATTGATTAAAGTGCTTTCGACCTCTTTCATTTGGCCCCGTCATTTTAACATGTTTTCACCTAAATCCCCCTCCCCCCTAAAACGGCCTCTGCCTTTTCAGGGCTTAACGATGATCAGCTGGTTGGTCATGTCTCCCGTGAAGTTGAACTAAAGATGGCAGCACTGTTAAATTTATGTTCTGAAGTACTGCACACGCCTGCACTAAGGCGTTGAAAAAATTATCCGAGAGGATAACAAAAATATACAGATCTATACATATGTATGTAAAAGATCGAATTCGTATTGTTAGAATATGATTAAATGCATTACTTAATATGATTATTCTTATTCAAGAAAACTAGAACAATAAGTAATTGAGGAAGGCCAAGAAACAGCCTTGTTTGTATTAGACAAACAGATCTTCATTATTTGGAATACCTGTATTGGGATTTTCTCTATGCACTTAAAAAAGAGCCTCGACAAACTGGAAAAAGACAATGCAAAGCACTCCCGATTATTCATGGAATTAGGCACTTTGGATTTAGATAGGTGCAAGCTAGGGTTAAAAATACTAATACATATCAGGCATTTGGAACAAACAAAAAACATGATTTCAAGACAGTTGCTATAAGGGGCACTTTCGTGTACCAAAGGTATAAAAGGTATGGTAGAATTGATTTAAGTAAACTATAATCAGATAATTGTGTTACGGACTAACCTGACCCACATACTTGTCATCATACTCCATAGGCCTATATTGTTTATGCCTTCAGCAATGCCTAGCCTAATGGACTATAGTGAAAATATTAAAACATGTTCAAAATCACATTGCCAGACTTATTTCATCGTAAAATTCCATTGAGAACAAAACATTTCAGTATACCATTGATTGAATGCAATTGGTAATGCAGTAAAAGTAACATTGAGAAAAATGTTATAAACAAAGATCACTACATTCTGTATGTAATCATCTGAAGGGGGTGCGACTGCAGTTTGCATCAGAAAACGTTAAGGTCTATGGTAGGTATCCCTGCAATATTAGCACTTAAGTGTATTGTAATCGTTACTATTACCTAAATAATCAGCCAACAAATAGCGTTTGTAACGTCGTGTATTACTGTTGAGGTATAGGTAGACACACGTCCACTGTGAAAAAGACGACTCATATGGCGTCAAAGACCAGACCAGATTGGTAGAAAATAACTTTCAGGAACTTTCAGGTATCAGTTTTTGAAAAAGCGCAGGGCATGACGAGATGGGAAGGCTGAATGGTTGGGTGAATGAGCATAGCAAATATAACTAACAGCATCTGCTAGATATGTGCTGTAAACACTTTATCACTGGGAATTAGAAGTTAGCAGGCACTAAGGTAAAGATTGAATAACTGCCTGCAATTAGTTGGTTATAGCACTGACAATCTATGCACTAGACACTGAAACAGCAAAATCGTGCACCTCAACCCAAATGGCCCTTAAGTATACTGACGAGTCACATGATGAGTTTGTCCTCTTCTCCGATAAATGCGAGGTAGGAAACCTTTTTTTAGCAGAAGATAATACTTCTGTAAGAAAATTGTATCTGGCCTGAAAAAGACCATATATACCCACTTAGAGACTTTAGCACCGAATGGCAACCATCGAACATCAGTCAGTGCCAGAATCACTGGTGAAATTATTGGCCGAATGGAATATCAGACAAGTTAATATTTGTCTGGTGCGTCTGTCATTGAGTATGTGCAGCATACTAACACTCTTTGGCGCAGCTAGGTCGTTGGGCAACTGGCAAGCACCGCTAATATCATGAAAAGTGGTAGCCGTTTGCTAATAAAATTGCCAAGCGGGTATGAATTTTACCTGTTCAACAGGGAAAAAGAGAGCATTGCAATTGGTCTTTCTAGTTGTGAAAATGATTTCTTAAAAAGTATGATTATAATCATGGTTATGACCATTTGCATTGTCTAACCTAAGATTTTGTCAAACAAGGAAATTTGAACTGTTTCCCTATCAATACCAAAAATACAGCAAATTTATAAAAGATATCCATTCACACGAATCAAGCCACTCTCTGCATGGAAATCTCCCCAATTTCCAATAATGGTATGAAATATATTCATTGCTCAATGTTATTGTTATTTTTGGGTTCATAAATGTCGTTTGTCATTCCCTTGTTGTACAGACTTAGACCTTTCAAAAAAATATATGGTATTGCCCATAGTGAAAATCTTAATATTTCAGAATTATGTGACAATCATGAAAATTGGCACAAAATTTGTGTGGTAAAATTTTCTTCAATTATCTATTATCTTAATATCTAATCTAATAATAGGTTTTATGGGTGATGTATAGTTGAGTAACTTTACTCTTCATATTTGAATGGTGAGACATGATCTTCAAAATTAATGTATTGAGCATAATTTTGTGCAGAGTTTGAATTTTTTGGTATAATTAATTTATACTTTATAGAATGACTCTCTTCTGTAATGGACAGAACCAAGCGTTGAATACAAGTTAAAAAAACATAAAGATATGTGAATCATACATGTGTAATATACATAGGCAAAGGACCTCATCCTGCACTATCTATTGAAAAGATGTTATTGTTTATGACTATTGGTGACAAGGCAAGAAACAATATATCTTGCTTTTAAAAACATTAGCGTAACGTACATAACCAAGTTTGGTAACCAATATAACCACAAAATGTCCCTATTTCCTATTTTAACAATATTGATTTATTTTAACAATATTGATTATATCTTTGCACTGCTCTCCATACACTGGTGAAGAAGGAATTTCTTGAAATGCAATATTTGAGCTAAATGTTAGGTTGGTCGGCTTAAAAATCCTAAAGAAAGCTTGGTTATGTAGGTTACATGCTTGGTTATGTATGTTACCAAGGTCTGAGCATTGTTCATCCTCCTATCAAAACATTAAAGACCTATTTTACTTATCATTCTTTGTGTTCATGTATATTATGGTCCTTGTAATCTTTTGTAAATAATTTTGTTGTAATTGATGTGTCCCTGGATCTCACATGGGCCAAAAATATTGGTTCTGTGCATTACAAGCTTGGTTCTGTACGTTACATAGGAAAAACAGTGCATTAACTTTAGGGATTCCTTACACAAAAGCCTATTGAAAATAGATTTGCCCCCTTTCGAATTTCGAACCTTGATATGAATATCTCTCTGAAATGTTATTTGAGGATCCTTTTGGGGAACCTTTATTTTTCATGGTATGTTCCTTTATAATAAGCCCATTCCAGTTTACATCAACATTAAAGTTTACGATAAAATAACATGGCAATTTCTTCCTGATTGAATCCCCAAAGACAATATAGTGTAAAACAAAATGAACCATGTTGATTTGGTTGAAAAATTGCTCGTAACATTTTGAAATGCTGCTTCATATGGTGGAATTTTTCCCATAGGACTAGAGCCTGTTAGCCCAACCTATAATGTCCAATCCTATTTTGCTCTAAAATACTTCATTTTGATTGACTGGCAAACTAGTCAATCAGTCAAATGGTAAAATCTTAAGAAATCATAATGTTTCATCTATACTTGAGGATATAGAAAAACATAGTTCTTATGTTTTTTTTTAGTAATCCCAGCTCCAGGAGACAAGGATGGCTCATACAATTATTTTGTCCAACCCTTGTCCAACCCTGGGATATATCCAAACCGAGAGAATGGCTTATTCACGTGATATGGCAGAAAAATATAAAAAAGGGTCATCATTCTAATATAATTATTCTGTTTCCTATAAAATATAGGTATTGGAATTCCCTACATGTGATTGTCTCGTAAGATATGCAATTTTATTGGTTACATCTTAGTGCTTGGTTACCAGTCTCTATAATTTTGTTCCCATGATATTCCATTTCTATATATCGAGCAGCTCACCCAGAGTTGATAAGTCGGTATTTTAAGCGGATGGCACCAATAAAATATATTAGAAAACACAGGAACAAGTGCAGGATTTTCAACCTGTTTCTGGTTGTAATGCTGGTCCATGGAAAGGCCAGGGTGAAGAGTGAGCAATATTTCAAAAATCGACAGTGCCTGGAGATGAACGGCAGTCAACCTGTGTTACATGCTACTCCTCAAACTATATTATAGAAAAGCCTTGCATTCGGGCTGCCGTGTAGTGTGGAATAAATTATGAAAAGTAGGGTAAAGTCGGCCAGCATGCGCCGTGCCCCCCCCCCCCCCCCCGAAAGTCAGTCGGGGATGCACGCCTATTTTAGCTATTTTTTTGCGCATTTCAATCAATTTAAATAAGGATACAGACTAATGTCGATATCTTATTCATGTTATCAACCTATTTTAGGAAGAAGGAATCGATATAAACCCAGAAAATTGTGATCTTCTTCACACTCTTTTTTTTCAAGCACATTCCCTTCCTGGGCAGAGCGCATACCGCGCATTCACACTGTCGTGAAACCACAGGGCTTTCCTCAGCTGACGCCAATATGGTGCGGTGGTCGGTACCATGGTCTCCATCCTTAGCGTTTGAAAGCCACTTTAAATCGGCATCATGGAGCAACATTGAATATAATAATTATATTGTATTATATTAATTATATTATAATATAATATTATCGGTTATTCATAATTTGGAGTAGGTCTAGGTCGATGACATGAAGAATCTTGTCAATTTTTATGATTGGCATTGAAAGCAAGGTTAACAATCCGCATGTTTTGTGAATGATAATTGGGAATGGTGGCAGTCGCAGTGACAACTGACATGTGCATCTTTTTGTTTAATTTGATCGATAACTCACCCGATACTTCATTTTTCACAATCTATATTTGATCAATCTATTTACTATTAGACATACAAAATAAAGACAAATAACCCAGAGTTTTTCGATTTTCAATCGATCCTGAATCTGTAATATCAACTGGGAGCTTTTATTCCAATTCTTTTATCATTAATTATGCCTACCAGATAACGGTAGAGGATGGCCACACCTCTCGTCTTTCAAATACCCAAAGCCATTTTTCAGTTATTGTACAGGGATTATGGTAGCAAGTGAGGGCTAATCTGTTTTACAGCTACAAAAAAAGGGAAAAGGAGGTATTAAGAAATTATACACTTAAAGGGTCCTGTTGGGGTGTACCAAAAGCCCCATAAATGTATCCCTAATGTATCAGGGGTATCAAATGGTTAAAACGAGGTTGCAAAACACTTTACATTTTTAAGGAGAAGGGTGAAGAGCTGTTTGACTTCTGACGAAAGTAATATTTTTCCATGTCCCCTCATTCTCCTCCATGTTATCAATAACCGGTCTCTATCATACATGATAGAAATAATTTCGATACATTAATTTGGACTGAGAAGAACAAGGAAACAAAATTGAAATATTTATTTCCCAAATCAAAAACACAGAATACAAATAAGTTATTCATACTTTGTTTACAAGATCATACAAATACACTTTGTAATCTCTTCAATAAACCATCGATATCATTTATCACACATTACACATTTAATATATTTCTAGATAACTAACAGGACGATTTGAATGCGTATAGGTACCTTATTTTGAAACACTGATAATATTCTACTGAATCTGAATTTTTCCAAAACATCCATGTGTCAACGTAAAAGAGGAATACGTTTTTCAAGTACAATATACGTTTTATTGAAGTTAAACCTGCCTACGTCCATTATGTAACAGATGGGATAAATGGCAGAGTAGGATTAAAGCAGAAATCACTATCTCCAAAAAGGCATGCATCTCCTTAAATGTGCTTTATCAATATTATATACACTTTGATCATATGCGCTCGTAGTTTGTACTAGAACAAATTACATGGTATGCCTTACTTACAATAATTATGACCGTTAATCCGGTTCAAAGTTGACGTTTAGCACCCCATAGATGCGACTAAATTAAAGTTCTAATCTGACATTTATCTTGACACCAACGAAACCCATCGTAATATATATATTATAACGCACTTGCCGACATTTTCCTTAGATGGCCTCATTAAGCGATAGTTTTCCTGTGTAATAATTACATAAAAAGCGGTCCAAAATTATTGTTATTCGAAACTACTCAAGATACTTTTCATTTCAAAAAGCGCGCGTTGTTCTCATTATGCGATACATGTAATCAGAATAACTGGGATGATTGACAATCACAGGTTCAATGAATTTTTCTAATCTAATCTAATCGATATGATGAAGATTGTCAGAAGGCGATATACTTATACCTGTCAAAAACCGTGCAGGCTTAATCTTTGACGGTTTTGTGTATGGAAAATCTAAGTAGATATCTAATTTGTATCACTATGTTTGTTTATCCCAGCCAGTAACCAATACATAACGTAATATCACAACAGGTTGTAAGAACGCTATACATCCGTACCCTGGTACCTATGGAGCTTGAAACTAAATCGACTCACGCATATGGCCTGCTGTGGGTGTCGGGCAATGTATACCAATGGAGCAATATTGGGCTGTATTTGGTTGGTTCATTTCATCTACAGGAAGGCTCACTAGACACATTTGTGAAAATGGTGTGTAAATATTACGGTCATTAACATGGATACATCGGTCCTACTTTCATTTCTAAATGAAACACCGTGTCGAAATTTAAGTAAATTGAACGATGATATTGTTGGTGTGTTGTTTATGCGCACAACTGTTCACGGTAAGATCGAAACATCTGAACTTAAAACATTATTTTGATAGTTATGCTTCAAAAGTCGTTTAAATGATTTAATACCATGTGTAATGTATACTTATACTTCTCGAACACCTACATTTGTGATATTACAATCAGGTGCAACTGAACTTCCATATGCCTTTCAAACTCACAACGCTCATAAACTGGTGAAGATAAAATAATTATTGTTTATATTCTTTGAATGGTAAACCAACGACAATGGAATTTATGGCATAGGCTCCAGATACAACGAAGGTTCATATTTATGTGACCCGTAGAGGATGCTTCTAGTTCTTAAATCTCGATATAAAACGGACCTACGCTTAAAGTAACATGCTTAGTCTTCAGCTACTCTGCTGAAACAATTCCATCAGAATTCCTTAACTTGCAAAAGATTAGAACGGGTTTGAAATGCATTTTCCACCGACATTATATCCAGCAATTAAAGTGTCCTTTCATGGCAAGGGAAGCGAGTATTTTTCATATCAATTGTTTCCTTGCAGTTTACTTCCATTATAATCATACTGTAGATTGTGATATAAAGTTGCCAGCATGTTAGCTTGAAATTGGGTAAGACACAACAACGACTAACGTGTCATATCAAGTATACAAGTATACAAGTATACAAGCATAGATCTTAAAAAGCAAATCGGACACCGAGCAAACTAATAACCATCAAAAGGACAGAGAATGTCACCCTGTTCGTATTACTGGTATCATCATCACCATCCTCATCAAATCCAGTATACTCCAATGCATCACCATCCATTGCTGTGGCCGCAGCTACCACGGGGTCCATGAAGAACGATCTCCCGAATTTGAAGACGGTGTGGATTTCTCCTTCTTCGTTGATACTCACTGAACCATCACTACCCTCTAACTGCATTGGTGTACCATCGACTGTAGCCTAAAGAGAGTAGAAAATGTGACATACCTCAATGTTTCCAGATAGGCCTATAGGTTACGAGGGAAGGATGCAGGATTTTTTGTTTGGCCAGGGAAGGGGTAATGTTTTTTTTATGAAGAGTAGAGCGGTCTTGGGGGGGGGGGGGGGGGGGGTGAGGAGGAGTGTGGGAAGGGTACCCCCTCACACGAAATACTAAAAAAGAAAAAAAAAGAAAAGAAATCTGGGGCACTCTGAGCCTCAATCACTTAAGAAGGTTCTTTTCAAATTGTACAGAACCTTTCAAAGAGGAAAGCCCAATGAACTGGAGGTAGATTATGGAGTGTCTACCCCGGCAATTGTCTGGAAACAACATCTCATATGAATGGTCCCTAAAAACGGGTAATGAGCATAGCAAACAGGCAAAGGGCAAAAATTGCAAACCGGCCAAGAACTGCGCGGAATTTTTGGAATAGAGAATATGCGGATATATCCATGCCAAACGAAGTTGTAACATTATTAATCAATAGCAGTTTTCATAACTAGGACATGACGAGACAAGAAATGGGTAGATCGAGTTTGACTGAAGTCAATCTCTTCTTTTTAACGGATTTTTATCATACGGTAAAACCTAGGATTAATCCATGTGCCATATACAAGCTAGGGTAGCCAAAATACTTACTTCATTTAGCATTTCCAGCGTGGAACCATCAGGTAGCTCCATCTGTTGTCCACAATTCCTATTCGCATTACCGGAACAGGGCTGTCTCTTTAGCTTCCTCCTTTTTTCCTCGCCGTCATCTCCCTTCATCTGAAGAATCAACCTAACGAAGTTTTCGCACGCATTTCCAGTTTCTCCGACCGAACAGAGCCAATTATCCGGATTGTCAATGGTGATCGAGAACTTGAGGTTTCCCTTTGTGATAGGGCCACTGTAGTCGCCGATGGTCAGGGTGCCGTTAGCTTTGGCGATGTAGACATCCACTGTAGCAGTCGCATTGGTAGTCTCGTCCTTTCCCGGAAAAACGAGCATAAGCTTAATATAGAGGCCCTTGACCATTGAACCACTTCCTGTATCAGTGTTAGGGATATCGGTATCGTTGGCCACACTTACAACTTCTAAGGCCCTCGCCTCCATCTTAGTGGCTGTCGTGTCATTCACGTCGGCCACTCGCTGAATCGATTTGAAGCGCAGTACCGTGCGCTTGCCGATATTCCGACAGAGTTTCTTTCCCATCATGGCTCTTTCTCGTATCATGTCTTCGGTAAGCTCCATGCCATCTTCAGGAGTTTCTGTGGTCATTTTGTCTTCCCGCATTCCGTCAGGCATCCCATCCCCCATTTTTTCACGTCCCTTTCCTTCAGGCATCCCATCTCCCATTCCTCCACGCTCTTTTGCAGGCCTAGGTCGTTTACCGCCCCTCATATCACGAATCTCTTTTATCCGATCGATACTCTTCTTTCTCCCTGCCTTGCTGCAATGCAGTCCAAATGGAACGAAGCAATCTTCTTCGGAAATCCGACGCAGAATCAACTGCTTGTCGGCTACTGCTATACTCCGCTTGCCAACCTCCTGGCTGAGCGATGGCAGGTCACATTTCTCCTCTCCTTCATCGTGGCCATCTGCTTTTACCTGCCATAGCGTCAGAACGCATAGCAACGTTACCAAGTGCCACCACTTCATCATCTCAACTCGAACTTTACCTGATAAATAACAAGTTTCTCGTCCACCTTCACGGTTACTTCTCAGTCTTCTCCTGGAGACGAACCTTATGTACTTCACCTACTGTATGGAGGTTCCCGGCACGCCCTGGTCGATGCGTGATACACCGTTTCGTTGGAATGCCGACTAGTTGTACTTCCGTATTCACGGTCAGGTGATCTACTCATCGGTCTGGGTGGTTCGGACCCTCCACCCGCTTCTTCCAGCACCGACCAACCGAACCCACCCCCTCCCACCACCTTCATGGTACCTCATCCCCCCACTCCTCGCTCTTACCTGGCCTAGGTGAGTCACGAAGAACCAGCCAGCCGTGGAGAGAATTGCAACGGCGTCTTCCTCCCTCCTTTCTTTGAAGGTACTGGGTCGTGCGTGAGTATAGGGCATAGTTCTTGCGGAACGCCCTATACCTTGAGTTATTTCTGTACTGTATACTTGCGTATACGCAATCCCTTAACGGTACATGGTACTTACTGGTACAGAGGCAGCAGAGAGGAAAAGTGTACAATCATGGATATATTTACATAATATCCTCACTGATGTCATAGAGATACATAAAACTTTCTATGCAGATATGCTTATACATGTGTGTGTTGCTCCTTACATTGTCTCATTAAGCATGCATATTAAGCAATGGCATTAAACAATGTTTATGACAGATTAAATATTTAATGAATAAATAACTCATTTATACAATTTATTCACCGCGAAGGAAACACCATGCACTATTCGATTGGTGATTTTGTGTGGGGATTGACTCTGTCTTCTCACTGGTTTTGGCTGACAGCGGGTATCGATCAGGACCAAAACACCTGTTGGTGGTGGCTTACGTCTCCTTAGTTACTTCGGGAGCCACACACGTTTCCCTTTGCCAAGTTAGCATACACGCCAGGAAGTTGTCCGTACAATTACAAGGGAAGGGCTAGTTTGTTATGATATTGTAGGAATACAAGATTATTTCGTTGAGTTCGCAATAATGGAATGATTATGATGTTTTCATATGCATGTTCATTTCACTATATCGTCTACTGCATGACTAAAATGCGCAGGGCAGTCTACATTTGATATATGAATGAAGGCATGGGTCTACTGAATCCGTAATCTTTGTCACTGCCTATAATAGTTTGCCGCTTTCCCAAACCACTTCAGCAATTAAGATGCCGCAAGGAAATCCTGAATTAGAAAAACATAAAATTACAACTTAATTAAGTAGGCACTAGATAGAAAATGTCTGGGATTACCAGTTCGTCATAGTACAATAATACTCTCAAACTAACAGAATGCAGTTATCGATCTTCATTTCGTAATCAGCTGTTCTGTGCATACTAAATGAAATAAAATGTCAACTCTCTTTACTGAAATAAATAGATAACGTTAAATGGATATGCACGATGCCAAGTCGACGGCTGCCGACCTGGGGTAAAGCCAAGTACTTTTAAGCACTGCTCGAACAGGACGCAGTCAATGAAAAGACCATATCGATTAACCGTTCTCCACGTTGGTCGTTACTATGGTCATACTGGGTAAACAAACAACAGTCCGCCCTCTTCATTTTGGTCTGCCTTAGGTTAGTGCTACAAGCAGCATAATATTATCATTTATACCCAACTATGCAAGTTTAAAACATCCATCTTTTTTTTCACAAGACATAGAGATGAATATACATATACTGTGCATAGATTGAAATGAACTTCATTTGAGACAAAATGTTGGGAGACTTTTCAAACTAATAAAAAATTAGTAATTATTTCTGGTCAATATTTTATTGCTTATACAGTGAATTTATACTTATATCTCTCTGTTGTTAGTTAATTTATTAGAAACGCAGCTATAGAAGTGGGAACTTGAGATGTTCAGCGTGTAAATACATTAGTTATATCACTGGTGTTATCCCCCCCCCCTTAACTTTCCGAAAATAATGTCCATAAGCATTAATCACCGGTCACAGTAATATTTATGAAAAGTAATCTAACATGAGTCAAAACATGATGTGCATGGATCTGTAAGGAATTTCGGGGGAATGACCCATTTATAATGTGACGCATGCGGGGTTCAAAGGACAATGGGGTATACATAGAACCTCCATGCACATTGTTCTTAGATACCAGCATGACGTCCCTCTGCCGTCACGGTGCCATGACTAACCTTCAGATGCACATTAGAATAGTATTACACGACTCAGGTGTATGTAAGCCTGACCCGTTTCCTCAGGTCATGGCCTGGCCTTACGTATACCCTTTGGCTCACTGATTATCATGAGGCCAGATTTGAATATTTAAAGCCTTCAGATACACGCCCTTCACGGCTATGTGCTGATTAGGCATTCTTTGTGGTCTATGGCCAGCAGGGCATGAATAATCGATAACTATTCGCTGCCTTGGTTAATAATGTATATCATTCTATTTTCTTTAAATGGAAGAGGTGAAAGTTGCATGAGGGGAGTGTCAGAGCAATCATCGTCAATGATACATAATTAAATAGTCTTATATCACGAGATAATGAATTTGAGGGGAGCAATTTCTTGGGAAGGGCTTCAAAATGTAATTATTCATTAGCAAAATCCATTGCTCATTTTGGGAGAAGTCAAAATGTCTTTCGGTCTGAAGATAACAAAATCTTATACAATTTTATTTGCTTCAATCCAAAATAAATTCTGAAAGATGATAATTATGTTGATCACTCATCTGAAACTAGAGATATGAACCTACTTACGGTAAGTCTAGGTCTTAAACATTCAATGCTGCAGATTTATGATTATAATTCTGTATGTGACACTCTCAGATATCGGTGCAGGTGCTGTTTGTAAAAATATCATTGTACTAAATTAGATATTTTATTGTAGGAAGTGGGCCACGCGCGCATATATCCTATATCTAGGATTCACATACTGATTTAAGGGTTTTGTAAACATGCATGGTTGTCTCGTTGCCTTGTCTCTGGAAAACAACTAATTCACTTATTGATACACCACACAAAACTGTTTATTACTCGTAATTCCTGAAAGAATTCTATAGGAATTCCTTACTGTTTTCTCTACAACGAGACGGATTTCACATAAACTGGACCGAAGGTTTAGGCCAGAGGGGGCGGGGAATATGAATATCGGGGAATATGACATCTACCAAGGTATGACATCTTATTTTGATGAAGATAATATTGGCCTAGTGCTCCAAGTCAAAGAAGGAGAACACGTTAAGGCTTTTTTGGCATAGGATAAAACTGGTCTCGCCTGTTGCGTTTGGAAAATATCTGGAAAACTACCCGGACAGCTGGAATACGTTTGGGGAATTACGTTTGTAATTGTTATTTACATATTACTAGCTATTAACTGTTTCCAAATACTATTGTTTCAAAGCCAAAACACTGAGAAAAGTGTATTACACGAACAGCTGGCTAGAACTTAAATTTCAATACAACGACACCAGAAGATTATCTCCGCTGAAAGCACAATATTCCTATTAGACCATGAATCTCCTGAAACGAACCCGCAGTGCCGCCTGTTGGATAACTTACCAACCACCAGGCTAACCTGCGACATCTTAATCATTTGATAATAAAATTCATCAGTAGGACTCATTTTTCTTTTGCAATAAAATATATCCGATATATAATTAGGTTTTTGTGAAGGTAAACCGCCGCGGTGGCGGAGTTTATGCTATATAACCTCCGTGGCTGCATACACAACCTCCGAGCCCGCAGGGCGAGGAGGTTATATGCAGCCTAGGAGGTTATATAGCATAAACTCCACCACCAAGGCGGTTTACGAGCTTATACTACATCCCATAACCTTAATACATCATAGATTTAATTATTTCCAAGCCCGTAGCCTTTTTTCAGAGGGGAGTTCGTTTTTTGGGTGATAGGGGGAAATTGGGGAATTCCATGCGCCTAATGTGTGAAATAAGACCTTTGAGGAGGTGAGGTTCGGACATTTTTTATGGGGGGTTCACCCAACGATAGGGAGGGGGGGGATCCCCCCCCCCCTCCCAGGCTACGGGCCTGATTTTCGTGTGAGGTAGGCCTAGAAGTAAAAAATGCGACAATCTGCAATCTGCATCGAGTGTACCACTGCCAAGCGAGCCCCGCTGAGAGGATTGCTGCACAGAGTGCTTGGAGGTCTGTGGCCAACTAGTCCTTTCATGATCTAGATACCTCTTGCATAATACTAATTAATAGTTTGAGTACCTAGTGGTCTTGGACGCAACTACAGTCTGTGGCTAGTCGAGCGTACGTGGACCCTGCACCGCGGACCTTGCACATACGCTCACTGGTCATCGGTCAACTTCATTGCCTGCCTCAATAGGGTAGTGGTTAGGCTCTGGCGCTGCAAATCCAAAGATAAGTGGTTCGACCCTCGGCTGTGCTACACAGATGCAAAACTTTTCATGAATTCAAAACTGTCCTCAAAGTCTTCAGTACTTTCTCTCCTCATAGTCTTCAGTACATTCTGGCTATTACTCCTATAACCTCCTCCGGAGGTTTATCAGATAAACCTCCGCCGGAGGTTTACCAAATAAACCTCCGCCAGAGGTTTACCTGCTTGGTAAATCTCCTGAGCTGTCCAGAAACTGTAGGTTACGTTCAGAAACCTCCCGGTGGAACAATAGAGTTGTAGGCCGGGAGTAGTATAAAGCTATTCAACAGCATATTCAAAATAAGTATATGATTATCATACTATGATAATCATATACTTTATATTATATGGTTTCTCATCCATTAGAGTACTTGACTCATAGGCACAAAAACTCATGGACACTGAAACACATGTGCGGTCAATGTTGAGATAATTAAAAATACTATCATTATACAGTCATTTTGGCGGATCTAGGAATGGGGTGTATATTAGCCCTCTAAATCATTGTTGGGACTGGTCCCCAATCATGAGCAACCAGCCTGAATTTATATTACAGAGACAGTTTCTCCTATGCCTCAAAGTATAAACTGAACCTAGAACCAAATCTATCCCCTTTTTATAGGTATCTATGAACTTGTCCTCAACATACCTGACACACTTCCAAATGAGCGACCCTCACCCGAGTATGGCCTCGACCATCCCTGACCATTGCCCTGTCTCACTGTTGCCTATTGACCCAGGGTGATTACAGGACAACCCACCTGGGTCAACGTCAAGGTTGGAAGGGCCACACCTGATCACAGTTCAAGGTTCAAGGCAACAACCTGAATGGGGCTCAAGTGTGGTCACCCTTCAAGGACACAAATGAACATAAAAACACCAGCTCTAATAGAGCTCAGACAGACTGGTCAGGAAGACCGAGCTCACTCTGCAAGCTCTCCAGCATGATCTTCAGCAGTTACTACCAACAAGAACAATACACTTCAATACACCATAACTATGGACTCTTAATACATCTTCCTATAGTGGAGACAAGGACTGCTTTACCAGGACTCTGAATAGGCAAGGACTCTGACTGTGAAGCAGGAGGTAGGCACGACTAGGTGATCTGTGTAATTCTTGATTGGTTTGTCTGGACTATACTGAAGCTTTAGCTTGCTGAATACTGAATGTGCCATCTAGATTGGAATAGTGTGATTAATATCATTGGGCTTGATACTTGTAGCAAGAACAAGGTGTACCTCTGTGCTCATCATTAGCCTTAAGCTAGCTTTCAAGTCGAGCTTACCTGCCTCCCCGGTTCAAATCCTCATCTGAAACGTGACAAAGAGTGCCAGTGCACGTACCACCATAATATTGTAATAGACCCTGTCTATGCACCTACAAATAAGAGAGGCAAGGCAAAAGTTATTTCAAACTCAGAGCTACAAATAATGTCATTTACAAACACTGACCTTGAACTTGAAGGGAGGCCAAACAATCAATTGGTTACAAAGTTGCTTAGGCAATTTGTGCTCATTGCTGCCAGCTGGTGCCTATTTCATCTACTACTCCTCCCATCTCCATTCCCCATATTACATATACAACAGCTCTACCTGGTGTTTTATCTATTAACTATTTACCAACCAATATCTCTACACATATCCCACAATCCTCACCCCACTCCCATTATACAATATTCCTATTTCCCAACATTCCATTTCCCCTTCCTCTACATATATAAACATACCACTCCATTATATCCTCCTCATTCCTTCTCCTACCATACTACCTACAACTTCAATGACATCACACAAGTCAAACCTCACCTAAAACGAGGTGGCAACGGTACCTCTGTAGCCGGCACATTGGCCAGGGCCACCTCTAAAAAGGTGCACAATGTAATATACAACAGGGACCTCTAAAAAGACAATTACATAACAGTAACATCAAAGAACATAACCCACTGGCACCTCCAAAATGCTACCGGCAGGTTTAGCCATACACACACTACCTTCAATTACCAACAAGACATTCCCCCTGCCAGAAGTCCCCTATGTTATAAATGTGGCCTTCCCAAGGGCAGCAGACACAGGAAACCCATATAAGGTTGATCATTTAATATTTAGATGGATTTGGTGACTAGTTGAAGTGTTGTGTGTGTATTCTATTGGATATTGTTTGGAACTCCTGAGATCACACTTCATGATTACTGCATGAATAAAGGCTTTAATAGTACCTCTCATTTGGACATTAGATTTGGTGGCTTTTGCAGAAAAAGCCCCCTACAACTTGAACTAGCAAAATATTTGATTACCATAACGGTTTGATAGCCTGAACTGCGAAGATTGAATCCTTTGGGTAGCTAATCATCTGACCTTAACATTTGCTATTATTCAAATGACCTACGGTGAACAATGTTTCACCATCTTGGTCAACTGCCTTGTCGCATGATTTGTCGTGGTACAAGTCATGGATCATCTTATCATAATCAGCCATTTTCTCCTTTCATGTGAAGACATCGTCTGAACGTGGATAAATGAAAGGGTTGCCAGCAATAGCCTATCATGATGAGAGACTACATTAATCATATTGGCCGTTATGCATATATTTAGCCCTCTACATTTTCATCATTTCATGGATTTCAGTATAACAGGGCAACATAATGCGATATGACCATTTGGGAAAAGGAAGTTTAAAATTACCAAAGAGTTATATTGGGGTTTCTTGTTCATTGCGTCTTTTATTTCTGCCGATAAACCTAAAAACAAGTGATTTTCTCAGCTCTTAATGGAAAATGTATGCATATGCAAACTGCTTTTGTCCAATTTAATTCTTGGACCTTTGTTTTGGTTAAGCACGATTTGATCTCCTTCAATAACGCTTTACGTTATGGTAGACAAGAAGGGCCAGGATGTTCGAGAAAAGCTGACAAAAATCTCGTTTTGTTAACTACATTTATGTTGAACACTTGGGAATTGTGATTTTTATGATGAAATGTGGCATTTTCCTGTCACACCTAAAAGACAAGGAGCGTGTGGTAACCACAAGTATACACCATGCCACGTTAGATCCAATGGATATCAAGAATTATCGGGCATCTTTACCTCCTGGAGGAGTTACAAAGCAATGGGATGTGAAGGGCATAATGTTTTTAAATCTGATTACCATGGAACCTAGACAATTTTGATTCAGATGTTCAAGAAAAACCTATTGTCACACGGACCAGGTAACTCTGACTAGCCTGATTAATATCATAAAGCTTTCCCTCATCAGACTCTTTTATTTTAGTAGTGACAAGTCAGACTGTCGAAAGTGTCTCAGTTTTATGATAATGTTGAAAAAAACTTCTGGAACACCAGACGCCCTTCTGCTGTGTTGTAAAGTGGAATACCCCAGCTTCACTCTTGCCATCAGAGAAAAAGGACGTCCCTTTTCGCACTCAACCCCAACTGTACCCTGCATTCTCCACGGATTCTGCCTCTCTACTAATAGGGCCTTTATCTCCATTCACCATATCAATAATGGGCTTAGGCATTTGATGCCCCAGATACTATTAATTTGGAGTATAAAAACGATGTTAGACTTATAAAGCATACCAATCGACTTCTTTGGAGCGCCATCAAGGCTAAAAATAGCCCATCTGCGTCAAGGTTGCTTGCCTGGCGAGCCCTTAGATGTTATTAGCGCCGTATGAATTATCATTTACTGCAGCCCTCAGCGTGCCTGGCATTGGTTATGATCGGGTGGCAGCCCTGGTATGGGACGACCTCTGGTAGCACCGCCCGGTACTACACACCGGAGACGGCCTATAGATGGTGGCCGGGTCAAATGCCCCGAGAAAGATGGCTCTAGGTGAAGATATCGACTTGATCTTTGGCATTTTGTCTGCTTTTATCGCCTATCTACGTTTGGTAGTGTCCCACCTCTATGCATGGATCTTGTTATAGTAAAAAGGAGGGCTCGTTTTCTAGGTGATAAGGATGTGGGTGAACATTTTCATAGCAAGAATGATTGGAGATTAGCTTACAGTAATTAACCTATATGAGGTACTTTATGGAACTAATGATGGTTAGAATTGTAGTAGAATGTTCTTACTTTTAATTTCGGAAGGAGACATTTTGAGGGTCGGAATAATTATGGTGGTTTCACCATCCTTTCTTCACGTGACCTTTGTGGTTCACTGAAGTCATAGATGTAGGGTAAACTGACAGTACTCTATGTATGTTGAAGTAAAGAATGATTTCTTCTCATGCATATTTCACATTCTTGGAAATAATCATGTTATATATTCCCTCGTTTTCATAGTAGTCGATTAACCGGCGAGAAAGACCATTTTTAATGAAACAGACTTCTGAATTGTATTCTGTATTGATCGTCACCTTTAGCGATAGACGACTATGTTCGCGTAGTCAAGCTTTGTTAGCCATTTTGGCCATATTAAATCTTAAAGAAGTAATCAGATTTAGTCAGATTGACAAAGAATTAGTCAAATTGACAGAGTCTTTAACCGCTATTTATATCACTTTTAGAGCAACAAGAGGCAACCATTTCATTTGTCATAGTTCTATCTTAGTCGCAACTATCTTCATTCTTTTATTAGCAACACTGTATCATTAGGAATCCGTTTTATAATTAAAAAGAAGTCAGCATTAACATGAATTTATATTTTCAGTAGAGAGAGAAATGTAGATACAAATGATCTGATTTAGTAATTAAAGGCATGTATAGATGGATATATTTTGAAAGATATATTGTATTTCATTTTAAAAACGTTAATAGTACGGTTTTGTTTCTCGCTATTGAACTTTGCAAAATAACCATTTTTATATACTACTCATTGATTCAACTGGTGAGGAAATGTTCCTCAGCGCAATATTTGTACTGCCAACCTAATCTTCTGGAAATCTTGATCTAAAGTACCGTTGGGGCTCCTTACGACAATAGTCCGTGTGTGTGCGTGTGTGTGTGTGTGTGTGTGTGTGTGTGTGTGTGTGTGTGTGTGTGTGTGTGTGTGTGTGTGTGGACGGGTCATACGTGCATACAAATATGTACGTATGTGGATGAGCACGCACACGTTGTGCATGCTTTAAGCATTATTTTCTTTCCATTTTAGCAATTAAATTAGACACTGAAATCACAAAAGCATAAAGGTACAAAATGGTGTTTCCCCATATAACACTGAAGATTATAGAAGTAAACCCGGTCAGCCTGCAGAAGATCTAGGAGGTCTGCACCGCAGATTGCTTATTGGCAGGCAGGTGGGAACCTAAGCCGAATTGAAGTGGATTTGCACGAAATGTCACGCACCGGGACTGTTTTATTGGTTGGTATCAAGTTTCTATCTCAGATAGTAATCATTTGGTTCGCCCGCCTACAGAAACAAAACGTGGAATGGCCTCAACTACTTCGGGTATATCAATTTTGCAACAACACATCGAAATGAAATGCTGCAGTGATGGTTAAGTTTTAGTGTAATTTTCTTGCGTGCAAATGTAAATGATTTCTTTTGATTTTTTTCTTTCTTCTTCAATAATCTATTTATCTATTTATTTTTATTTTTTTATTTATTAAATTTTTATTTTTTTTATGATTTTTGTTTCTAACTTTTTCTTCTTTTTTCCTTTTCTTTTTTCTTCTCTTTTAATTTAATGTTTATTTTCTGATTCATTGGTTGCATTTTTTTCCCTTCCGTTTTCTTTTTCCTCAAAGGAGCACTTAACCTTTAACCATATCTCTACATCTATAAATACTACTACAATACATATACAGTCAGGGCAAAGCCCTGTTCTGTTGTCCAAAGGACCCAGCTGGTGGCCGGCTCTTCCATTTATACATATTCACTCTAGTTCTATATTTGTAATATGAGGTTACCGTGCAATGCACATACAATAGCAAATAGACCTGGATTATTATTTGTTCATTTAAATTGTAGAAGTATATATAAGATTTATATAATTAGACACACCTTTAAATTTGCCAATTTTCTATTCTGCTCTGAAACCCGGCTTAAGCCTTCAATTAATGATGTACTCGTATCAATTTATGGTAAGAAGCTATTCAGGTTAGAAAGAGCAGTGTCTGATGTTTATTCTGGAATACCGTCTCAAGGATAACAGTTTCATTTTCAGAATAAATAATGTTAAAGACCATAAGCAGGACAACACTGTATTTTCCTATGAGAAGATGCGTATGGCCCAAAATAGAACCAATAGTATTGTTCATAAATCTAGATGTAAGTATGTGAAAGGGTGTCTTTTAACTTCAAGAAGTGACCCAAAGAAATTTTGGAGATTAACTAATCAGCTGATTAAAAATTCGAATTCTGGAACGCAAGATATTATTATTCTTAAATATCCATCTACTGGTAACTTAGTCCCTGAGAGTGATTGTTGTGATTTTCTGAATGATTATTTTATTAAAATTGGGAACTCTATGTCTACTGCTGATGATCTATTAGAAATCATCAATAATAGTTCAATTGGTCGCATTCCAATCTCTATTGTTGCAGATGCAGATATAGTTAAATTAGTGAAAGAAATTGACACCTCTAAATACAGCTGTGTGGAGGAAATTTCCCATGGTTTGCTTAGAGACGCGTTTTTATCTACTCCTGGCCAGTTATGACATTTATTTAATAGTTCTATAACAACTGGAATCTTTCCTAGAAGTTGGGCAACTGGTTTAGTAAATTTGATACCCAAGGCAGGTGACAAATCATCCCCTGGAAATTGGAGGCCCATTACACAGACTCTGCTTTCTTCCAAAGTAATTGAAAAAATTGTATTGAATAGTCTATTATATCACCTAGATCAAATAAATTATTTGCATCCATGGCAATATGGTTTTCAAAAAAATAAATCAACCCATGAGTCAGTTTTCAACCTAGTAAATGACATATATTGGAATTATAATTAAGGAAAATCTGTTTGTTTATTGTTTCTCGATATTTTCAAGGCGTTTGATTCTCTAGATCATAAATTATTAGTAAAGAAACTTATTGACATTGGGTTTAACTGCCAGGCTATGATGTGGTTTGCTAGCTATTTAAATAGAGTTCAGGCTGTTAGATTTAATGGTAATTGTCAGAATTTAAGCATGTCACCTCAGGTTTTGGTCAGGGACATTTCTCGGTCCAAGTTTCTTTATTTTTTATATTAACGATGTGGTTAATGTGCTAAATAATTGTGTGTTATATTACTCCTCAAAAAAATGTAATGATATTGTTACCTCGATCTAATCGGATGTTGATTGTTTTATATACTAACTAAGAAACAAGTGATTCCGCTTGACTGAATATTAATGAAGACAACAGCCGTTTATTAATAACAAAACATAATAACACTTAATAAATTAATAAGAAAATGTTTTATGTCACCCCAGCTGGGTGAACATACCCGTCTGCAGAGAGAGTGAGGCAGAGACAAAGCCAGTCACCCCTTTTATAGACTCTGCTTTGAAAGGATGGCCCTGATTGGCCATGACCTTAGCTGTCCAGCCATTGGTTAGTGGCATGGCACAGCATGCACACACTGCATTTGATAATAGGGGGAGCCAGGTGTCCAGCCATGGTCAATGGCAAGGACTAACCTGCACCACCTGCAATTAATTGAAAGAGGGAGCCAGTGGTCCCAAATACATAAGACAAACCCAGTAGTGCACCTTAAAATTAGTTATGAGTATATAATAATATAAACCAAGCAGTGTTTTATATTAACCATAAACTGAAGAGTTGAGAATAACCTGTGATTGAATGTGAATAAATCTATTGTTCATGTGTATGATCAATCGTTCAGGAAAAATCCATTTTTCTGTGGACTGTAGATATTGGAATGATTTGAGTGCTGATCAGCTAAACTCAGAAAGTTTGAAAGTACTTATGAAATGTATAAAATTGATGAATGAGGACTATGTTGATTTATTGGCCCAGTGATCGTTATAATATATTTTGTGTAAATGCTATTGACTACTGACTTTACCCACTATATATTTATATACTGTATATAAGTTACATTTTACCCTTTTGTAATGGACTGAAAAACAAAGGCAACTCTGATGTTTATTACTGAATAAATATATGCACACACACAAAAAATCAACAGTTTCATGATTTTTTTTGCGAAAGGAAAAAAATAAGACCCATATTCATAGTTGATATAGAATTATAGATTCGAGTAAGTATATTCAATATTTCTACTGATTTGATATACTGACGTGCATGTACCTGATTGATGGGGTAATGATTAGATAAATTGTCAAGTAAGTTATGACAAATTAACTTGTTTTTTACTTACCTTCCTTACATATGACACTTACTGCAACATTCTGTAAGTGTCCCACAGTGCAAATGCACTTGGTTGGGTCAGGCAAGAAAGGTTCAAGCTCTTTGTGGTGTTTATGTGGGATACTTATGGACTACCAGTATTTATGCGGATGAGGGGGTCCCCAAAACACATATCTAATGTAACTCCAATGTCCATTTGTATCAGTGTTCTGTGATTGGATTACAAGTTAGAAATGGTAAACTTTGACAGTCACAGTTCTACCACATGTACAGGGTAACTAACCCATAAATCCACTTATGGAATACTTGTGGATCCACATATCTGAGTTGGGAATGCAGCCCTGGGCTGCACTCCCAACTTTGTGGACGATTTTTCCATTTCTCCTACGGCACATAAGTCCATACATTCCCCACAATTAAAACTGTTTCTAACTTACCTCCCCTACATGTCGCTGTTTCTGGAATATTCTGTAAGTGTTCCATATTGTACATGTGTAGTCCATAGGTCTTGAGTTTGTTCTTACAAGCAAATAACATTGAAAATATGATGTAAAACATATTATTGTAATAAGTTGAATAAATTGTGATGAAGTATCATTGTGAAGTAGTGCAATAAGTTAATTTTAGTTTTGTGAGAATGGTGCAAGCTTTTTGTGGTGTCCATATGGGATACTTATGGGCCACATGTAAGTGTGCAGACAGGGGTGGGGCAGTCCCCACTTGGCATATTATCTTTCAGAAAAGGCTGTGTCACATGCCATATATGTTTCAGACTGCCTTTTTATATTCATGTTGGCACTTCCATGTAAAGACCTTGTTTTTGTTTAATTTTGTTGACTTGTGTAAAGCTTATAGATGCTCTAAGCACCTATAACTTTTCCACAAAAATTGGGAATTTGTAGGCCCAAAAGTCCTTTTTTCCACAGGTTGGAAAAGCCATTTCCATAAATGTCCCATATTTGTTCCACAAGTGACTGATAAATTGGAAAATTCCACATTTGGCACACAAATATTATGTGACTTTCTGGAACACCACATTCGTCCTACATTTGTCCCACAATTGTAGCTTACACGATAAATTAGAAAGGGTAACCTTACAAAGTCACAGTTCTACCACATCTTCATGATAACTAACCCACAAAATGACTTTTGGAATACTTATGAGTCCACAAATCTGAGTTGGAAATGAAGCCCTGATGTGCTTGAGTCACCCTGGCAGAGAGTGCACGCTGGTCAGTGTAACTTCATTGGTGCATAAAGTTCAACCACGCATCAGCTGTTTTTGTAAACACTGTCATGCAGTCACTATATAAACGCTGTTCGGTGCTGTCAGTTAGAAAGTAAATGCTTGAACCACGGGCATGAACTCTCTAGATGGCGCTATCCCTCTCTCATAGTTACTTATAATACTAAAAGGGTAAGAACCTAAAACTGTACCCTGCAGTTTGCACTGACATATGTTTTGGATTTAAGCCTAAACTTTAAGATATTTTGTGAAATAAAAAATTCTTTGTATTTCAGACAATTGATAAAAACCAATTGGCTGTCGTGTTTTATTGATATCCATGCTCAATAAATGGCAATTGATAGATTTATTGAAAAAAATGCAACCCCACCCAGTATTGCAGCATACCATATATGGCAATGCCCTTATTTGGAAAGGACTTTATGAATGGAGGTCACATGACCAACCACATAAGACAATGTGCACATAGGCCTTTTGGTAATTATAGGCAATATTCAATGGTAGTTATAACTCCTGTCCATGTTAAAACCTATGTTTGCCCATAGTTTTGCTATAATTGTGTAATATACATTGCTATTTCCTTCAAACTGGTTAATTAGGACATGGGAGGGTAGGGGAATCCCCTATGACATCACTATGTTAGTTATACAAGAGGCCCCTACATAGGGTTTTTCAACAAATACCTCATCCCAAACATAATACATCAACCTCATACAGCCAAGCATTTCATTCCACTGTCATTACAGCAAACTGTGGTATAATGGCTATGGTGAGGGACTTCAAATCAGAAGGTTGGTGGTTCAAACCTCCTGATGACCATGTTGCACTTTTTCTTATGAAAATTATCTTCAATAATCAGCTTTTACAGTTCTAATCATTTATCTTAGGTATACTCATTCTGTTGTTATTTCACCCAAATGAATTCTTTTTAATGTGATTTCTTCATTTATTAAAAAGAGTGACACTGTCCAGACATGGGTGGGATTTGAAACCCCTACCTTTGGATTTGAAGTCCTAGACTCTAGCCTCTGGGCTATTCCTGACTGTGGTGTTAAGCAATGCTCTGATTATCCAAGTACTAACTTTCTACTTGTATTGGGTTTAGAGAATGTCTGAAGAAGTTTGTGGGAAATCCTTTTAGCACTATAAATAACCATCCAATCCAGTCAA
The DNA here is from genome assembly GCA_936440205.1 of Lepidonotus clava. NCBI lineage: Eukaryota > Metazoa > Annelida > Polychaeta > Phyllodocida > Polynoidae > Lepidonotus > Lepidonotus clava. Next base: position 32,814,138 of record OW387139.1, read on the forward strand.
TGAGTTGCATTCTGTTCAAGGAAGGGGCACTGAAGGGGGAAGCATACATAGAGCTATTTCTTTCTGGAAAACATAAACTACAAAAATTCAAAGTACACTGCAATAATTATGATTTATTATTGTAAGAATGACAAAACGATGGTAAGTTTAATGGTGTTTTTTTTATATCAATATCAAATAGAACTGGGTCATTCACTGCAGTCTTGTGGGAATCCTATGCATCTGCTGGTCATCAGCTTATAGGTTTTGACAGGAACCAGCTAGATCCAAAATGGAGAGTGTGCTACCCTTTCTATTCTTAACTAGTAAGCAGTAAGTATGGCGCCATCTATAGAGTTCATGCCCATGGCTTGAACTATAGGCAGCAGTCATGTAATAGCTACTACTTGCAGTAGCATACACTTGGTCAGCTGACTAGTGACAATATGGAGTACATGTAAGCCGTGTAAGGACAGATAGTAGGAACTGATAATAGCGTAGGCTGATCGGACACGCATTCACTGAGTGTTGTGAGAAGGGAGACATTGACATCTTGGTATATGGATAGGAAGAAATAAACAACATAATTATGTATCTCAAACTACAAGTGTCTCTTCAGTACTGGAATGGAACCTCCAGTTCTGACCCCGAATATAACTACTAATCTGACTTATCATTCAGTTAACTTTACTGGTATGAAGTAGCCCATTTTTTTTTACATTGTTTATTGTCAACTTCACGTTCAAAGATACATGGTCTTCCAGTTGATCAGATGATATAATTTAAGGCCGTATACCACATACCGAAAGTGCGCCGCCGATTTCCCGTTGATATACTTTCGGCAGTTCGGTTATACTTTCGGCTGCCTTGCCGATAAAATTTACGAACATGTTGGTAAATTTTTCCTGCCGATTTTGGGCTGGCGGCCGATATGGCAATTTTGGCCGCCGATACGGCAATTTTGGCCGCCGATATGGCAATTTTCGGCCGCCGAAATTGCAGCAAAAGTACGGGAGAGGCTCAGTATCGGCAGCCAGCACTTTCGGTATATGGAACACGGCCTTTAGAAACACAGACAACACAGTAATGAGATGTGATGGTTAACATAGATATGAAATGTGTAGAGCCATAATACATAAGGTCAGCATCATAATTAGACAGCCATTGTAAAGTTAAGTCATCAGCCCTCTAGGTTTTGATGGACCTAATAGTATACTATAATGTAAACTAACGTTACTTCATTGAGGTGTTCCTTTATGATCAAACTACCTGATGGGACTTTAATTCTAGCAGAATCAAGATCATAACAGTAATTTGATGTTGAGCCAGTAATCACTATATATAGTTCAAAGCCTCAATTATTGAAATGACTTTCAACCTGCGTAGTGACAGATTTCAGTTTTCTATTTGTTATTAGATATAGGTTATTACATATCATTTCTTTTTTTTATGGTATACATATTTTCTCGAGAATGCCACACACTACGTACAGGTACCTAATGAATGAACCTAATGATATAAGACCCCAACAGGATATTAGTTTCTGAGAAGTTCCTAGATCTAACTATCACATAAATATTGCATTTCTTCAGCTGGTATTAGATTACGTCTCCATGCAATTATTTTAATATCCGTTCCGTAATATATATATTCTATATCAAGTCAATTGGTTCGAACGAAAAAGAGACAAGAAGCATATTCTAAATTTAATCTTACTTACCTGTTAAGCTCAATACCCCCGCCTACATGGCAGCCAGAGACTTCATGAATGGTGGAACTTTGAACCAGAACGAGTGACTGTGTCCTCCCATTCATGGGCGATCCAGCAAAAGGTATTCCTAATGGTAAGTTTTTGAATTCTTTAGGTCTGTCCTGCAAAATTGCATAATGATCTTCATATAATTTAATGGCCCTAGACCCCTAAGTTCGACACGGCGACATGACCATTTCTCAAAATCGTCATGGGACATAGGACTTAGTGACATGAGACATTAGGCTTTCTTAAAATTGACATGGTGACACGACCATTTCTGAAATTCGACATATGACACTAGGTCTTAGTATCAACATAGACCTGCGACATTGGCATTTCTTAAAATCTGCATTCGACATGAGGACCCTCCCCCCTCCACCAAAGGCCCCAATTTAGATCACCCTTCAGCGGAATGCAGGGGAAAAGGAAAAAGAAACTTTTTGATGAGAAAATAACTAAATAGATTATACTTTATTACTTAAAACCATACTTGGTGTTTTCAGAACCTTTCATCAAAAAGGGGTTCCAGCTATATATACCTTAACTGTTATCCCCTTCAATCGCTCAAAACCTTTACAACAAACATACATGGTATGTTGCCTTTGTGCATGATCCTTCACCAACTGCAAAGCTTGGTGAACGCATTGCTAGTAAGCAAAGTGGGTCTGTGGTAAATTCCCATAGACATGGGCTTAACTGGGGGGTGTTAAATTAGTTATCAAGAAGTGAAAGAATTTTCCCGAGATTCATATTAGTTCCAGAGATATGGACATTTGAATATTTTAGCATCAGTTCATGTAAATTATAATTGTGAAACCTCTGTAAAACATCTAGAATACATATTATTTTACCCAATGCTGGTTGCCATGAAAACCCATAAATGAAATAGAGTGTGGATATTCCCCAAAGAAAGACAAGTTTGCTCCATTGGCACAGCGCTAATATTTAGATTGTTTTCATCACAATTACATAAAAGAAATTCTATCAGTAAAATTTAGAGAAAATTAAGTTTTGGAAAACTTGTAGACTCCTTTTCATGTCTGGGGCAATGTCTCAGTAGTTATGAACTATAGAATGACATATTCAGCAGTGAAAGGGTTAAGAATAGCATTCCAATAGATTAAGAAAAAGCTTTGAAACGAAAAATCATTAAAGGCGCTTGGCAGTGAGGTCATTTTTGGTAAAGAATCAGCTAGAGTTCATCCAGTACAATTTGTATCAATATTATCGTGATTAACATTCGATTGCATGGCCTCTCACTTGCACTTTAGTTATGACTTTTGAAGGTGTCATATTCGTCGATAAACCATCATTGTGTGCTCATTAATTCACAAACTATAGATTGCCCAAATCAGCCATTAGAGGCACAATAGGTGAGGGAGCATAACCAAATATAACATAGAACATAATATACTACAATTCCATTGATCTCTTCGCTATTTCAGGCAAAATCTGCTCTAATAATTCGGTTTTTGTTTAGTGTCGCTATGTCCTGAACATGTTTATAAACCACCCATTGCACCGTAACGGGACATAATTCTCAAATAAGATTCCTCTGGTCAGTATGATTATGACAGAAAGTCAATGGTATCTGCCGTAGCGCCAGCTCGATAGGGATGACAAATCTGGTCTATTGTCATTCAAATGTTGTCTTACAGAACGCAAGAGCGGAATGAGACGCTCTGAACGGGAGGCTGCATACGGGTCTCGATAATGGCGGCGATGGATGGCGGCCCAGGACGATCTCCGGCAACAGATAGGGGGAGGTGGCGGGGGGCTGCTTGACCTTTTTCTCTGATTGATCGCCGCCTCCCGGCTCGCAGCAAGAACGCTTCAGGACCAGGGACATTAGTCACCTGGTAGGAAAGGTAATCTTGGTATGGGGGTTGGCATTAGGTCGGCCGGACCGGACCAGGAGGCCACCCCCTCTACTGGTCTCCATTGACCACTAGGTCAGCACCTCCCATGAACCTGGTGCCCAAGATGACCGCCATAAGCACGTGGAAGGCAGGGACCGATGTTGTTTAGAGTTGTAATAGAACATTTCCAGAAAGGTTTTTGGATTTTTTTCCCCTCCAGCATCGGTCAAAGATCAGAAATAACGAGAGCGGTTTCAAGATCTGCTATCTCGTCTAGGTAATTGTTTACCTAGATACAAATGGTCGAGAATATCCATGTCACACATGGCTTATATGCATTCGGCCTAATGTAATTACTTAAAACGACTGACTTCTGTATAAAAATTTAAAGTTAACACCTTAGGAGGTTGTCTGTTCCTCTTTCTCCTGACAAATACCGCTGGCTACAGTCCTACTTTGATGCGTCCTTGGTGGTAAAACCACCGATATTATAGTTGTCAAAGTGAATGTCTACTATACTGCACAATAGTGATAGTGATATTTCTGGAACATTCCTAGAAATTCGACTCAACTTAAGGCATTACCCAAGAGGTCAGAAGTATTTTCCTCTCCAGGGGGCACAAAATATTCGCTTTAAGTATGCCAACGGAAGTAGAAAATATTGTGGACTATGCAAAACGTCATGTGACAGCTATATTATAACCCCAGCGCCTCCTGTTTATTAGTGACAATCACAGCTCTCCAAAAAACGTAAGCTAGAGTATCTTAAGAGTAATTGTCTGTGGTTTCATTTTGACGGGGGTGATCCCAGCCAAGTGCCGCCTCTCACATTCAGTAATAGCCATCCGAGCCTGAAGCCGACCACCAGTCATTGCCTCCTGCCTGGGGCGGCGGGCACTGCCTCCACGGTATCATACTGAATCCTTCAGGCAATCACTCTAATATTTGTTTTTTTTATGCTGCTACTACTAATGTTAGCTACTGTTAGCTTACAGTGTAAGGACATTGTTATTACGTTGGTGTTTTTCTTCTATCCAAAGTTTAAAGTGCCACGGTAACGTACTGGATTCATTGATTGACGTATTGGCTGAATTGGACATCTGCATGGATGAAAACGGTGTACACTCGGATGGGGTGCTCGGTTGTTACACACTAGAAACTTTAAATACATGCTTTAGAGCCCGCTCAATCCTTAAAATACGCCTATTGGTTGTATACATTATCACGAATTATATGAAAGATTTGTATTTCATAGCATCTGTTTCGTTATAAGTAAACCAACTGCATTCTAACATTATATCACTTTTCGAATCCTAATAATTGTCAACGCGTAAAGATTAGTCTTTACAATAGTGTATCCGAGAAATATCCTGACATAAAACCTATGTTTTGGATATCATGCACAGGGCAGGTCAGCCAAGGGCAGTGCTAAAGATTAATTAAGAAAATCCAATATCCATTGGACTAGTATAATGAGACATATAAAATGTTTATTGCAGCAGAGGTGACGTAGCCGGTTTAATCCAGTGGTATGCTGTATTGTTGACATGTGACTCTTGGCCAATAAATAGGCAAGCATTACTATTGGAACTGGTTGCTCACTCATTAAAGCAACGGTCACATTTAAAAGTTTTAATCTATTGCAGTAGGAGATGTAAATAATATTTGTGTTTGTATACTGACCAAATTCAGTTACTATAGTTGTTTTGATATAATTATAATTATTGTTATCCAATGACGCATAACCTATTGCCATAGAGATACATAAGATTATGTATGTCTATGCTATTGTGAAACTACACAACAGATGATTATAAAATAATAAACACTATTATGCCATCGTTGTACTTGTTTAATTGTTCTCACTTTTTATCATAATGATGAAAACTGTGAACAATTAAACAAGTACAACGATAACATTATCATAATGATAAAAACTGAGAACAATTAAACAAGTACAACGATAACAATCGTATAGTGTAATTGCTACGCTGATGCCTATAACGACAGTAATGACAATGCCATGTCTTCTTTGACCCACATGCCTATATGAAATATCTTCCACTCTTGATTAAAATTTAATCAACCATTTTTATCAACCATTTCATGACATTACAATATCATACAACCAATAATCTGATCTATAGAGGTTTAACATCCATTATTGGATATTTGTACTTAGTGTACTTAGTGTATGATTGAGTTATTGTAGATATTAGCTAGCTCCAATGGCAGAATCACTCCATTCAGACTGCAGATCCAATCCATAACGTAGTTCCTCATTAAGAAGGACGTAACACTCACGTGAAAGGAGTAAGTTTATTAAGTCCAATGTGCAATACCAGTCACAAGTACTCTTGTTGACAATGAACAATCCAAAGGGGTAATGTCTACTCAACCACACCCAGCCATGCAATGCTCCTAGCCTGCCTACCAGTCTACCTGCTTCAATTCCATAACATAACCTAGCATCCAGCACTGATCTTTAACGGGTGTTTAACAATTGACAGTGAGTAGTGCTCTGCCAAGTGCTGCAGCTTACAAGTGCTTACATACTTACCCTGATGCTGCCGCCTTACACTCTTCACCTGTAGTTCAAGAAGAGTTGCACTCTTGCCCAGATGTTTGGTTCTACACGACAATGGCTAAGCTAACTATGGACTGACTATCCGAGTCAGTACAGATCGACTCATAGCTCAGTGGCAGACCTGTGGATTGAAATGGGTATGACCTACTAAAGGAGATATTTCGTAATTGATAATTTTAGCAGAGATTTACAATAAAAACACTTTTTGGGAAGAAGCTATGGCAAATGCTGATTTTATATCCAGTGGCTATAATGTGAATCTATAATATACTAGCTCCTAAATGTGCTGAATGGTCGAGAAGTTATACCTTACTTGACGAAACATGCAGGGCACGTAATATGACTTAGTATAATCAATCAGTAGACAGGCACTCACTGCAGCTTATCGACACTCCCTGAGGAGGTCATGGGGTACAAGGCCTTCATGGACTGCATGTTTGGCTTACGGGGAGGAGCCCCCTGGAGGAACTCTCTTGACTCATGCTATTGGCTCATGGACGGAAATGCCTACTTCCGGCTAGTTGCGATGGTAGATACAACCTAAGAAGATCACCATTAAAATGTTATGTGGGATAAGGGGTATTCATGTCGACAGAACCAGGACGCTGTACCAATATCAAATCGTCTAGCCCTTAATCGGGTCATTTTCATACTATAATTTGCAGTTCCAAAATCAGGCTCTTAGAAAATTGGCTAATCATTTAAAAAAAGGTGTTTTTTAGAATTTCATTTTCTACGGAAGAAACTGATGGACAACAGGGGGGGGGGGGGGGGGCCATTCCATAAAAAAGTAACGATCATTTGAAATCTATATTTTATACCAGAAACAAGATATGCACAAAAATGTATTTCTGCGTACTGTCCTCAGCACAACACATGTGTGTACAATTCCCAATCTGCGACCTTTAATTCAGTGTTCGTAAATAATTGTTAATATTTATATATATTTTCATTAAGAAGTCATAATGGTTCGATAATGTTTGAGGTATCAGCATATTTTATAAGGAACTAGATATTGAAAACCATTTCAGAATTGGTTGAGATACCCATGCCTCATTGAGATACACTTCGCAGATAATGAAGGCCGTAACGAGCCGAAACTAGTCGATTCGCCAAATTCAACACGTCTGATTGATAAAACCAAGTCATCAACACTCCTGTGTCGGGTTCGGTGTAGCTTCCAACATTTTATTATCTACTTCGCAGGTAAGTGTGAGTTGCGCACAGTGTACTTACTCAGAAACATAATTTTATGTGTATCCTGTTTCTGGAATGAAATATAAATTTCAAATGTGCGTAACTTTTTATGAAATGGCCCCCTGGTTCTAGGCTTTTGATGGGGGTGGGCTATTATGTTGGAAAATTAACACTAGATATCTTAACACTCGCTTATTCAGTCTCACACTTACCGACTTAGCGGGCCAAAAATTACTTATCAACTCAACTAACCACCGCCTCAGTAAGATCAGTGAGTGACTGAGTCACTGAATGACTGAGTCAGCGAATGAATGAATGAGTGAATGAATTACTCACTCTCTCACTTAGCCACTCACTGCTTTGCTCACTCACTGACTCACTGACTCACTGACTCACTCATTCACTCACTCACTCACTCACTCACTCACTCACTCACTCATCCACCTACCCATCTATAAATCTACTATCTCATCTTTCTACCAATTGACCCACTCTTCTACCCACCCGTTCATTCTCTCACTTGCTCGCTCGCTCGCTCACTCACTCACACACCTACCCATCTATAAATCTACTAACTCATCTTCCTACCCATTGACCCACTCTTCTACCCACCCGTTCATACTCTCACTCACTCACTCACTCACTCACTCACTCACTCACACTCACTTTCACACACTCACTCACTCAGTTGGTCACTCACTCATGATCATCCAATCACCTTGGCCAAAAGGTTGTTTATTTCCTGCAGAGTTCAAACAACCACTGTCATCAATTGGGAGCATATTTGGGAAAAGGTACCTAATGAGATTTAATGAGGTCACAAAATCACATGAAACATGGGGAAATGTGTCAGCATTATTCTTATTGTAGAGAACCTACTCTTTCAAATGCTGCAAACCATTTTGAAATATTCCTGATAGAACCTGAGATAAACATGTATGAACCTACCCACCTCTTGTACATTGAGAACCCCTTATTCCCAATTGCTGTTGTTACTTCCATGTTATGGCGACTTAAAGTTTCTTATGTTTATCAAGAAATTAAGTTTTCTTATTTCTGAAAATATTAAAAGTGCCATAACTATTGACAGGAGTGTGTGTTCCACTCACTGTTTTCAGTTTTGAGAAGGTAAAAACATTTTCTACATTACCTGTGAAAAAATGTTCTTTTAATTTTTTAAATTCTTTTTACCGTAACCTGGTAACTCGCTAACCTTAATTATGTGCAGAAATTCTGCTAAAAACATTCCATTTTGATTTTCCCATGATGCATTGCTTATGAAAATTTTGATTTTTTAGTAAATGTCATGAGAATCTATAGAAAATTTCATGTAAGTCAAATTTTTTCACAAAATAACTTAAAAAATAGTTTTCCCCCCATATATTTCATGATTAATGTAACAAAGAGTCAATTTCTGCCAGATACTGCCAGATTTGGCCCAAATTGAGCATGATGGCCTATATTGTATGTAAGATTGCAAAGGAACTAAATATCATAGAATGATAAAACAAAGAGTAGAAGAATCCCTGGGACTTTAGAACAGAAACATTATAAAACTAACTTTTAGCTGTATGTTAAGTGATTGTTTCATAATATGAACAAACCTCCAGAACTAGCAGCCACAGGATGGCCAAAAATGTCATTAGGTACTTTTTCCCAAATATGCTCCCAATTATCATTTACAAACTATAGAAAGATAATCAGCAAACAGTGTAACATACATTTTTCTATTTTTCTTATGGTTTGGTTATAGAGACTTGATAACACGTTCATGACTTATGTGTAGAGAACAATGATCGAAACAGAAGAGTTTCGGTCCAGTCAGTCACCCTTCAGTTTGTTTGTGAGGTGTTGACAGTAGGCGTGGCCGACCTGGGGCCTCAGGTAGATTACATGACGTAAGGATTAGTCTGAACCACATGGCCCCACCGACGGGGCACTCAGGGGACCTCCAGTACCCAGCTGCCTCGGAATCAATTACAATGGTCACCAGCTGCAAATACCCGCAGGGCTCAGTTGATGGCCACTTCTAGAGCTGCTCACAAGTACCAGAGTTAGCTAACCCGCGTTACGCAGGGAGCAGCTCCCCGCCTGATCACGTCTGTGTGAGCTGCTCACACGTTAAGTCCGAGGTCCGCCACTCAGTTATCCTCTGATCTAACCAAATCTTAGCCTTCGACTGAGGCCACCAATTTGCATGCCATTATATTCTTGCACTTCATGCGGAGGAGCGAAATTAGGATTTGTTTCCAATTAGATGTCTGTTACACACGTGCATAAGGAATAGAGAACCTTAAAGTACTATAGTCTGTACATAGTCATACTTCAGTTGCTGCATAGGGTTCTATGAAAACATAACACCGCTCACGCCCCAGTTGCTTTAATATTGCATCAAAATAAGATTTAGATTCACCGTTGATTCTTAAGCTGGACGTATCAATATTCTAATAGGAGGCGAACGATTTTTATCATGGGCCCATTTCCGCTGCTACTTAATTCACCAGAAGGGCGTTCAGTTCATTCACTCAACTAAACATCCGCAGAAATCCATCCTCCATTATCTAACGCAAAATCTTCAGTGAACTCATTCATTCTCTATCATTAATTTGATCAGTTGATAGACAGGGAAAAAATGCAGCACATCCCTCTCTCTCCTTCGCAGGGCCTGAGCCTTTCATCCATCGGTATCCCTCAGCCTGTCTTTGACCACCCTCCCACTTTGCGGCGCTGGGCCCAATGACCGCAGGCACCACCACTTTGCAGCCGGTTACATTAAGAGGCGGGCAAAAAGCCACGCCCCGTTACAACTAGAGGACACCAACGGCGGTCGGTGTCCCAAAACAGAACCGTATCAATCCCCCCGGGGGCTGGTCGAATCTCCGGCATGTTCCCATCAACCCAGGTCCCAGGCGATGTCAATATGTTTTAGCCGCTGTGAGGGTAGTTAAAATTGACATAGAACCTGCGTCACCTTGTCAACTTGCCTGCGTCATGACGCAAGCGTTGACGAAGCGCAGAGATCAGGGTCCTGCAGGCCATCTATAGGCCTATTCACCTTTCTCCCATACACCGCCCGACACACGATTATATTGATCTCCCATCGCTGGTATTGGCTGCTTTGATCAATCTCCAGCCTCCTGCGGTGAGGCTGCACGCGCATGGGCTTTGGCTGCGCACAGCGGGCTCTGGTGGGGATGATTGCAGGCTGCTGGCGGGTTGGGAGGACGCTGAGGCAGTCCTCACTGCGCATGTCAGATGCCAGCGCGAGGCGGTTGGCGCGTGACGCTCAAACAGTGAACGGAGTTTTCGAGTGACTGGTGTATGGAGTCAGCTGTTGTAACACCTATTGGTGGTCACTCGGCTGCTCTAGACCAACACACCCTGACACACTCTACGCTTCACCACAGCTCAGCATTGAACCTCCCGGGACCAAGGTAACCAAATTAAATTGCACACATGGAACATAAATACATGGAAAGTATTTCATATCTTAAACGGACTGTAATTCCAACTATCCTCTACCAGCGTACTCTGGAGGCGCCAATATTTTGCTAATGGTATCGATCATTGGGCGGAAGCCAAACTCAACAAAGCACACCTGGATTGTCTGAGAGAAAATTCTACGCTCTGCTGCTTCAGGCTGGTTCCACCTGAATGGAACTGGCCTCGTGGTATTCGCCTCGGCAATTGGATATTGTCTTCTGCTTAATGGATGTGGTTTTGACCCGCTCTGACTCTTGAATATTTTACTATTTACGAGCGAAGTGCAATGAACAACTCAGGTAAATAGAAGAAGTGGATTTTTATAGGAGGAAACCACGGTTTATATATGACCAGGGCACATTGGTAGCCTTCTCAATTGCTTTACTTTGTCCGTGGTCGCCGAGGGCGCGATGACATTAATATTATTGTCGCCTTCTCTGTATTAAATTAATCGGGCTCAGGTTGTCCCCTGTTCACAGAGAGCCGTCCACACCTCTGACTAGCGATGAGATTGTGCGCGCTGCACTACAGCTGTGGCCTGACGCCGCTCGGCGGGCCCGTCATGGCGGAGGAGCGGGGCCGGCTACAGACGCCTCCCCCAGGGTGCCCGGCTCCAGCAGGCGCCGCCCAGAAGCAGCAACAGCCACAGCGTGCCCAGCACCACTGCTCCTCCTGTCCCTGCCCGCTCGGCCGTCGGCGCCGCCCGCCGCCCTTCACGTCACCGCCGCTCGTCGTATCCACGTCTCAGCCACTGTCGGCGCTCAAGCGCATCATGGACGTGGTGGTGTACCAGGTGTGTTGTAGGGGCGCGCGTTCCCCGCACCGCCGCACCTGGATGGGCCTCCTGCACGTCCTCCTGATGGTCTTCGTTCGCTTCGGACACACCCAGGCCTTCTGTCCACCCCCGACCTACTCGCCCCCGCCCGCCCACAGCTTCCCCTCCCCTGCGTCGTCGGCAGTGTCGACGGAAGTGCTCCTCGGTTCCGCTTCCGGTCGACGATCGCAGCTCGCGCATCCGGTGGATATCTGCTCCAGCGCCTGTAAATGTAAGACGACTGGGATAGTGTGCTCCATGCCCTGCTCGCTGGACCACGTGCCTCCCAACCCCAACCCCAACTTTACCATCAGCCACATGTAAGTGAAATCAACTTTAAACATTTCCATAATCATATAATCAGTACATATAGAGCCCTATACATATATGTGATATTACATTAACTGTAACCAGCATGGAAGAGTAGGGGGTAATGGGTCATGCCAAACACCAGCTGCCATGCAGTTACGCAGGAAGGTATAGTGGGCCCGTGTAGGAACAGGGGCAATCAGAGGAAAACTATAGCTGTGCAATTTGCCGCCAATTTTAGCACTCACCGTGCTTGTTTGAACATCATAGGTGGTATTGCGCAGCTATAAGATTTGGTGGCTTTATAGGGCTTGCCCTGAGATCTTTCGGACTACTTTGATGTGGTTGGAGGTATAATCATACCACAAGCATACCATTTACAACACTGAGAGCTTAAAGTCATTGCAATTTTCTTTCATAATGCAAGAATATTTTCCTTCATATTAAATTTTGGTATCTAAATACTAAATATTACCTGGGCTTAATGACCATATTTTATACTTCTAGAATCCATTCACAACAGGAGAATATCGCGTTTATTCTTTTCATTTGATTAAACATTTTCATTAAATTTATCTAGACTCTAGTTACTATTGATAAAATTGCTCAGACCATGGTGTTTATGTACCAATACTTTTCACGATGCGTTTCCAAAAGCATCTCGAGATCTGCTTGGGAGGCACATTTTGAATTTTCATATTATGTCTTTTACATAAGATAATTTTATTAACAGATCCCGTGACCCAAGCAATAATCCTTCATTAGGCTGTAGAACAACAGGGAGATGCAGACGCTAACGTTATGACCCAGGGCTTAAGTAAAACTATGGATTTATTTTGATGGATTTATTTTCTGCCACTTATCGTTTTACACCAAAAACGCAAATAGTTTTTACCAAAACTACCAACAGAAACAATCGCTTGTATTGATGACGTCCATGACTCAAAACAATTAGACTTGATTATTTGTATCGTCTTGCTGCATTAACTTTTTGGTTTCTCAAAATTAAGAAAATAACCACTTCAATTTCACGGGTCACTTACACGCACCAAGGTTCAATGGACTTGATTGTCTCAGATGCGTCATAAAATTAATTACCGAAAAGTCTGATTGAAACAGAAATCCTAGTCCAAGTATTACAGCCATGTTTTATTCGATTATTTATGCGTTAATTTCCACAGGATACATGATTCGTTGTGATCTCCTTTTGTTATTGCTTGTTGTATTAGTTATCCCTCTCAGAATACCCTTTCATCCCCATTTACCACGAGGTTCAGCCATGTGTTACCATGTCTTTGTAATTAAATCCATACCGGTGCAAGATCACATTACATGTATTTACTTATCAATAACACGGGATGTAAAATAGATCTATTTGCTCAGAGTCGTTCGAACAACATACTTGATCTTTACCTTTAGTGCAGGTGTTCACAGCCAAGAAAATTTGTTAATTCCTTGCCTAATAATAGTTCGACATGGAGACAAAGTGGTTAAAAACAAACTTTGACGTCAAACCTCATACTGGAAATTTGGATATTACAGTTTAATATATATATAGACAAATGAACATTTATACCATTACATAACTGGACGTACCAAATATCAGGAATTGCACAATTACTATTATCTGTATCTTCAAATTGATCATGTTGAATTATTAGGATAATGTGCCTTCAATTTCGGTCCTTTTTTCAAGAAAAGAGAAAACAATGGCCTTTGAATATTAAGAGTAATTCATATAGGCCACAGCTTCTAATGGGGGCCCGCAATGGATTACATTAGATACAGTTTTCATTTTGTCATCGCCCACTACTTGAAACTCAATCTTATTGGGAGGAGGGAGTTTGAGATGTCTCACATAACTCGCTTCTGTTTGCTGGCACTGATATCTGATATTTTTTCTCTTTGTATAAGTCACAATCGTTGTCAGCAGCTGATTTCACAAAACATGATGACAATATTTAGGTGTCGTTTTTCTTAGAGCATGTACAATACTAAGACCAAGCAGTACTTTGAACTTTCCACCCGCCTCCTTCGGACTTTAATACCGGATATTCTCTCATGTATTCTCAGAATTGGCCTTTTTTTTCTGTTCCCCCTACATGGCCCTATAATTTGAGGTCATGTTGTACACAGGCCATTAGACCTTAACGCACTCCGAGGGCCGACAGGGAAGGCCCGTGGGCGCCCACTGTCCCGATAAGGTGAAATGTGCCGGTAAAGGCCCGAGGAGGTTTCACACCTGCCATTTGACATTCACATTCCCACCCCTGGAGGGATTTCAGAGCCAACTGGACAAAACCTACCTGGATGTGCGTATATAACATATTACATGTGGTTGGACGATTTCTCATTGAAATAAGAATCAGAACTCACATTTCATGTTTTGACATATAAAAGTGCAGCCTGGTTATACTCTTCAAGAGATTAAATCAGTTTTTCTTAAAGATTCCTCCGAATAGTATTCATGAGATGAGTTCTTCTTGAAAATACACACCAAACTTTCCAATAACAGAAAACAAATTGAGAATTTACCAAGGTATTCACTCCCCTCGTGTACCGTCCACCACAGACACACACCGGTGTAGGTTGCACTCATTGGCCCCCTGTGAGTGATGGATGCCTGCCCCATCCAGGGTCCCGTCACCTGGTCTCAGGGAGTCACCGGGGGCATGTGTCATCCTCCGTATGAAGGTGTGAACTCCATCCATGTCCCGAGGATACAGCATCAACACGCCGCCTCCCATCAATTACATCATGTTAACCAGGCCCAAAATGGCCAATAAAGCAACACTGGTCCAGGGATGCTCTTGGCATGGGTCAGACTCCCTTTGGTTGTTTATTAAAGGCCGGCTGGTCCGGTGCACCCAGTAGGAGTCCCCGGCCACCCTGCGCCGACAGACGCGCCTCCAGCGTCCTCCTGGGTCGGCCAGGTGGGGCTGGGGCCAGGTGTGCAGGTCGTCCGTCCAGGTAAAAGGCCTCCGATGTAGCCGTGACTAACGGCTAAGGTTACAGGGGTGTGTCAGCAACTTGAAACTTGTACCGGCACTTTTTGAGAAATGCCACCCATTTATAGAATCCTCGGGATGTGAAGTTTTACTAGAACTAAGTTTCAAAAACATTTCCTTTCTTTCTCTATTAAAAAAGGACTATCTTTTCTTGACCTTATGACCTATGAGTTCTAATCACTTACAAGGGTGGATTTCCCCACACGTAGGCCTACGTCAGTAACTGCTTTTGAAGTGTTAACCCTAAACTTACATTCTAAAGTATTGTACGACAAATGATTATAATGGAGGTACTCATTTCCTTTGCTTCTAGGATTCATCTGCATACTTCTCATTTCCCTCTGCCGGAAAGCTCTGGATAAGCATCCATCCTGCTATACAATAGACTCGAAAGCTCTCCCCTGCAGTCTCCCAGCCTAGTTTCTGCATACAAACAGAATATTTGATAAGCAGGAGGAGAGTCAGAAAAGCAAGTAGGATGGGAACATTGGGCATGCGGGCAGGTAGGCACGTACACATTGACACAGATCGGAAAATCTAACAAAGTACCGTCAAATGGGTTGATTTGGACAGGTCTGCTGTTTGGGATGGATAGTCAAATATACCAAAGGTGTACCTAGCAAGACGGCAATCCGTTTATATACACAAACGGTAGGCAGAATAGGGGGAAGGGGGGGGGGGGGGCTGCAACGATATGAAGATGGAAAATATTGCCATATGCATGCGTTCAAATATGCTTATGACATTGTGTGGATCAGATCAGAAAACGGTAGAATATTTGACTTTGATGGCACCTAACATTACCCATTTGCATCCATGAACTACGTTGAACTAGTTGAGCGTTGCAGTAAGTTACAGATTTAGTTGCCTAGAGTTGTCCAGGCACTCTGTCCTTCAGGTATGGGTCTCACCTGGCCGTCTGCCAGGTCCAGCCAACAGGTGGCGCCATGTCGGCCACGCTTTACATGTACCTGACCCCTTTAATACCGATATTTCGTTTTATCAAGTAATTCCTCCCATGTTGTCGTGAAGGGCGCTCACGTACTGAGGGCCCTGGTATTGTGACACTTCACCCTCGCTGGCAATACTTTGGTGGTAATCTGTCAGTTTCTCAGGCAGATTGCTTTTTGATACATGGCGTTAGAGGACATGACATTGTATGAAAAGGGTGCCAAAATCGGACCAGTACAGAAGTAAAATGTAACATTATTTTATTATGAATAGCACATAACGCACCATACTTTACGAGGGACAAACATTGTACTCAAGTTACAGTTTCCAGGTAGTTTTCGATGGAAGGCCTATATGGACCCCCTCCCACTTCCGTTTTCCAAGGGTTCATGTGGAATTTACATCTAATGTACCAATTTTGATCTGACCTGTCAATTTGATTTCCTAACATGGCCCTGACCCTTCAACCATTGAAATGATATCTGATAACATGATTTCCAAAATAAAGTATCAACACCACCAGACTAATTGCGAAGCCTCTGGACATTAACAGTTATACGTTCATGAATGTTGAATCTCTTTTATAAATAGAAATCGAATGAACAGTGCCATGGAAGGTTTACAAATTCGCAGAATAAAAAGTATAGATGTTTGCAGAATAAACAGTATTAAGGCCATACTACAATACGCATCGGGACCCCTTCGCGTCGGGTCATGTTGCCCAACGCGAACGATTCGCGTTATTTTACAGATATGTTTATAAAAGTCCTATGCGAACTAGGTGCCCAACGCGACCCAACGCAACGCAACGCGACCACAAAACGCATAGTATAATATGCTTTGCGTCGGGTCGCGTCGGGCACCAACGTGACCCGACGGGTACGCCAATTGGTTATCATTGAAACAAAACAGTATTATTGAAACAAACAGTACCGACGTTAGTCATACAAAAACTAATCATGCATCAGGTCATTTTAACAATTAGAACAGGACAAACATATGGCAATGGACAGAGCTTAAGATGTCTACAATGCTTGGCATTTGTTATTGATTATCGTTGACCGAGAAAAAAACACACTGTGTCAGGGTTTGGAAATCAATTAGGATAATTGCATTGAAAGTAATTTGGCTTGCTGGATGAGGTAATACCTAACCTTCGGTAGTTTACGAAAAATACGTTGTTAGCGTCAGTGAATGCTTAAAAACTAGACGATCCGCTAAAGGCAACGTTACTTTTAATTTGCAATTAAAAGAAGAATACTTTGCATAGGGAAAGAGACACGGGATGCTCATTATCAGGCTGAATTGAGTACCAGGTATCCGTATCGGTTGGCTTTTGGCTTGTGATACGTTGAGGGTCCGGTGTTTCTGATTGCTTTGTTTATCCTATTTCCTGGCCATGGAGGGATCAATAACTACATCCCATACTGCCCGGCAGGAGGTAAAAGGACATTCTCCGGCCTAAATCACAGAGCTGAATCAATACCCATCCCCCCGGAGTGACTCACTCCTGAACAGGGGGTATATGAGTGTATCTGAGCTAATCAAGCCCGAGCGGTATTTGGTCTTGTAATAACGATAGTTTGAATGCCGAACCCGAATACCGCACTGTGCCACCTGCCGAGAGTACAATACCACGCCACATGTTTGCAGGGCCTATTATCATAACATAGGGCATAGGTTTTATTGGGTTATGTATGTTGATGCTGGAAAATTGTGTCATTAGTCCGATGCAACAAAATATCTATATTGGCAATATCCAGCGAGGAAACAACTCATATAGCCATGGATACCACAAAATTAATAGGTACGGTGGTAGGGGATGGTTGCAGCAATATTAACCCTTTTTATAGATGAAGTGGGTGGGTGGGGGGGGGGGGCAACAATTCTAATTACAAAAACAGGACCGAGAGTTCCACGACGCGGATCCCTTGTGACATAACGGCAACAATTGAAGGTTTTAAAGGAGACGTTTACAGATTAATGCGAGCCAATATTTTAGCTGGTTTGTAAACGAGAGGTGAAAACAGGCCAGAATTGGAAGGATGATTGTCTTTGTCACAACTATATAGTATAAACCTGAGTAGAATCTGAATGGTCTCTATTGGGTAACTTTCTTCGAACAAAATATAGTTGTCTAACTGTCTACATGCTCCTATATGTTATAAAATAAGATACCCCTTGGGTTAGACACATGAGAACCAAATGCATATTTATGAACATACCCAGAAGGGTACAGACACGGTAAACCTGACGTAATATCAGTGCCCAAACCCCGCTTGCATATTGCCATTGTCTGATCGTCGGCGGTGCAGGGCGGTAGTGAGTGTGGCGGCGGTTGGAGAGGCCCTAGTCAGGGGCAGAGGCTGCAGGGTATTCTCCTCTGCTAATTGGTTAAGTGTCCGCCCGGAGGTATGCCACTGGTGGTCAGATAATGGGATCGCGAGACTCCAGGCAGTGGCATAACCCTCTAACTCGGAAGAAAAACAGATTAGAGCGAAGGAATTATTCGCGTCTACGCTTCAAGCCATGGCTACACGGTCGACCGGCACAGTTCGTATTGAAGCAGTCCTGAATCTTTGTTTAATATATCAGCTTCACAAAGCAATGCAATAATCTTCCAGCAGTCACACAAGAATAACAAGTTGAAGGATAAAGGAGGTGACCTGTGAGGAATATCAAACTTAAACTGCAAGTTTCATCTGAGACTATATTCTTTAATAGTTGTAAATTCCTTATACTTCACAAGAAAGACGTTTTTCAAATAGTGTTAGTTAATTACTATAAATAAAACAGTGCATGCACACAATTTGAGAGACCTTCCTAACCATGTTCAACCTTCCCACGTGAAAGCTGGATGTCCGTGTTTATAAAAAAACAAAAAAACAATCGATGATCTATAGACCAGGCGATTATGCTGACCGTTGCATCCTATTTGCAGGGTACTACTGCCTAGTGAAATACTCCCACGCATCGGTATAATCATATTGATGGATGGCGATTTGTTTGATGTAGAACCACTTCACTTAAGCATCCTCAGGCTGATGTCTGTAATAATAGAACACCCTACATTCTATATCATTAGATTTTGTTTCATGATCAGTAGCATTAGAATTGAAAAGCCCATTTTCAATCGTTGCAAGGTTTTCATTGTCCTCCGATGAATATTATTTTACAAACTATTCGCATGATTAAACACTCGGCACCCTTTGGACACAATCCCTCAATGCCGAATCGATTGACCAAATACGACGGAGCAACAGTGCAAAGATTCAGTCAGTGGCTCATGACAAGATGCATCTTTTAGTTTATCAAATTTTTCATACGTGCTTGACTTCAGATAATATCGTTTACAATATACAGAACCCAATTAAATAGTCTCCTTTTGTACAGTGGGTAAACTATGACGAGAGAGCACGTATATAGTTACTTAGATCGACAGGATCAGCTGTTACTCTTATAAATCCAACTGATCATGCAAAGATACAAAATACTGTTATACCTATATGACATCAGGTCACACCATGGTTTTATTGTATGTAATGGAAATGATATCGATATCAGTTATCATTTAAGAGGGACGTGTTATTATTATGGTGATAATATCGATAGTGTCTAGCTGTATTTTTACTATTGATAATGTCTTTTCCAGATTGACTCATTTACCGTGATAGTTATCGTCTATAATTATATTATTGATAATTTAATACTATCAATATCGTGACTATTCTTCGTTCTTTCCGCGTTCTTTTCCAATTAACATTAAACTAGAATTTTAAGTGCTATGGATAATTACCCTTGTTTACGTTCACGTTCTAAAAGATCCCCCCCCCCAAAACTAATCCATTATTGGGGCCGGATATTAAAAGCTGGCTCCATGTACCTATAAATAGAACAAAGGTACATTGAGTTTTATATCTACATTCATCGATTGCCTTGGAAGCGCGGCAAAAAACCCTGGTTTATGACAAGCCTGGTATAAGAAAGCCCCTACCCAGGGACCGACCACCTGCCCTGGCCGCTAAGGGAGAATGGACCGGGCCTGGGCACTGATTGTAATTAAGATTATAAAAGGTGAAAAGAGTCTCAACCTCCATTGTTTTCATCACAACAGTGTTATCTACCACCACAGGAGGTATGGGCGATATGGGCCGACTTCCTTTTACGTTATCAAGGAGGGGGGATAGAGCATCTCTGGTTGGGCGAGCCCCTATCATCTTCGCTTTAACTTGGTGAAATACAAAGAGCATCAACTTGCATTTAGACTGAAGCTACTCCTTCATCCCCATTGCCTTATTCAGGGTGGCCCAAGTATGCGAATAAAACAGACAATTGTGCTGATTGGCCAGGTTTCTGAAACGCTGATTCGGGAGTTTGTTTGGTAGCTTTTTTATTTGTCAACTACTAACACGAAATGAATGACAAACGTCATTGAAATTTAGATCAATGGATTGCTTATTCATTTCGGGATTGGTGAGGAGATATCCTTAAACAGCTGCATATCAATCTACTACCCATCGAGCTAAATCCAATGGAAGAAAATGAAGCTCAGTTGCAAGGATTATATTTACATTGATATGGCCGCAATACTGACCTGAGCACTACCAATTTACAGGGAGTCTTCTGCGGGCCGTTAGATTTATGCAGAGGGCTAATGGACTATGGCATCGTTTTATTAGAGATTATGCCAAAATACCCTTCAAACAAATTGCCTCATTGAAATGGCTGATCAAAATCAAACGGTTTCTTGCGTCTTGTTTTTCTTTTATACTTCCATTATTTTGTGAATGGATTTGCATTTTTATCACAAAATGAAAATTGGCCATGGCGATAATTATGACTCATTACGTGAAGAAAATTTGATTTCGTTTTGTAAAGAACTCTTACGAACTCCTACAAAGGCTGGACTAATGCCACCACTTAAATCTATATCACGAGTCCGAACGTGATGAGTATCAAGACACTGTTGTTGTTATATAGTATCATATGTTATTGCATACCTTACATGCATGCATGCATTATGCCTAGTTAAAGAGGTATTTTGCCATCATTAAGTATACCGATGGTAACATAACCTCCTGATACGTGTACGTCAGAGATGCATACCTGGCTAGCTGAAGTAAGTATAGGATTTGTCCAAGCACGAAAGCACATTTTCAGAAAGGTCGGACCCTCCCCCCCCCCCCCCCCCCCCCACATTAGTGCGAACGTACTTAATGGGGGGCCTCTTGGGTATTTCCTATATCCATGAATAAATTAATAAGACTGGTCTGCTATGATAAGAGGTAACTTGCATCGTAGGTAAACCAATTTAGTTTTTTTCTTAATATGATTCGGATGTCTTACGGAGAGACATTGTAAACGGTATTTGAGAAGCCAATATATGAAGAATATATATATATGCTTTTCCTCTCACATCCACCTTCCTGGGTATAGATACCTGTAATAATTATTAGGATGTATCCATTCAAACGCAGCATTGAATGATCCATTCAAATGGAGCATCAGATGGAGAATTCATTGCCTTTACCTCACGGAATACCAATTAGAAAACCTTTTACGTGCATCCCTGTACCTCACCTAATGTGGTACTGGAAAGAAAAGTTACGCAGTGCGTGAACAGATGCCAAAATAGAAAACCATTGAATGAATGAAAATGAAAGGCCCATTTGGCATTACGTATACAATGTAATAGGTATTTGAAAAAAAAATTCCATGTGAAATAGCCTTGGACGCAGCCCATGGTTATTTTCGAAGGAAAGTGATATACAGGATAATATTAAAATTCCTTTTGGAAAAAAAAAATTCCAAACGGAATTTTAAATTACCCAATATCCCTCTAGGTTACCATATATATATATCCATTGTCTGGTCACATATTAAAACTGGTGACTTTCAGGAAATACGGGAAAAGTGACAGAGCCGACTGCTGACGTTTGAGGGATTGGTGAATGTGGGACAGGGAGCAGGAGGAATGTGGTCTCGGTAAAGAGAGGAAAGTAAGGGTCTTTTAGTTAGTTTGGGCCAGAGAACTGAAAAAAAGGCCAATAAGTGAGTGTCTGGGAGCCTAGGGAAATGAGATAAAAGCAAAGGTCAAATGTGGAGGAATATCGTAGCTGTTGGGGCCCTGACTTATAGAAGAATCCCTATGTTCCCTACTGATTTCTAGTCCTGCACAGAAATACGTGCTAGACCGTATAAACACAAAGAAATCAAGCCTTATCTGAAGCCCTTTGGCTTACTCTTGAGGGTCTTGTAATCTTTGCAAGACGGATTTTGTTTGAAACAATTAACAAAACGCCGATTGTTGTTGAAGCTTGGAGTCTGAGCCTTCATAAATAGGGGTTTACTTTGTATTTGTGAAAGATGTCAGCCCTTCTAGGCCTCTCTCATAAAGCAGGGCGGAAATTTTCTTTTGGGATTTGAGGAGTTTCCGAACTATGAAAGTGAAAAGAGATTAGACTTGTTTGGTACGGAAACAAGGAACTCGTGTCTTGATGATAACATCTCCGTCACCGGCGTCGAATACAACATTACACCGGGTGCCTGCCTTCTAAAGCTGGTGATCCACGTTGTGATATTTTCTGGACCGACGAAAAAGATAGGAGCAAACCGATTTTAGGACCGATTTTTTTTGTGTCGGTCCAGAATCGGTTGGGTAATTAAACCTATTGGTCCTAGAATCGGTCCAGAATCGGTCCAGAATCGGTCACCAACCCATGATCCACAGTGAAGTTGATTCTGGACCGATTCTGGACCGATTCTAGGACCGACACAATAAAATTAATAGGAAAACACTGAAAAAAAATCGGTTTACTAAATTACCACAATTTTCGAAATATTTTCTCATTTTATGTCTAAATATGGTCAGAAGAACCAGAAATATATATCATTTAATCTGTTTGATTAATAATAAGTAAAATAGGAAAATACTTGTTGAAAAGCATTGGAAAATATATCATGTGAAAGATCATTTTCATATTTTTTGGTATCATTTTCGTTCCATTATTCCCAAAAATGAATGAAATAACCTTGGAAATGCATAGATATAATAAAATCGGTTGGAAATCGGTCCCTGTCGGTCCAGAATCGGTCCAGAATTATTAAACAGGTTTAATAATTTTGTCGGGCCGTCGTCGGTTGGAAATCGGTTGGAAATCGGTTGGAAAAAATTATGTCGGTTGGAAATCGGTTGGAAAAAATCGGCTGACATGATCCACGTTGCGATATTTTCCAGAGTGAACCGATTTCCAGCCGATTTCCAGCCGATTTCCAGCCGATTTCCAGCCGATTTCCAGCCGATTTTGGAAATCGGCTGGAAATCGGTCCATTTTTATCGCAACGTGGATCACCGCCTTGAGAGTTGTTTTGCTGTCAGTGGGCTCGGTCAATGTTCTATGTTTTGACTCTAAAAGTTAAAGTATCCATACAAAGAAAAACGTTATTAGTTCAACATAAGAAAAGACATAGGATGTTTGCGTGAAAAGAGATCGCATGATTTGGGATAGGAAAGTAATGTTCAAATGTAGGCATACAGCTAACTAAATAAGAATTGATTAAACGTTCACTGTAATCAAATCTATGTAAGCTGTGAGTAACGGGGTGAAGCGGCAGTCTTTATAGTGCCAACTTATCTAATTCGCTCGCCTCACCGTTCGAGCTGCTCCCCTTCTATTAATAAACCAAGTAGCCCAGCCCACCCCTTGGTCCCATTTACTTTTCTTTGCCTGTAACTTGCGGGCTGCCAAGACCAGGCCGCCCTATTAGTCCGGACAAGGCTTGTGCAAAGCACACAGAATCAATGAAAAATTGATGCGAGTCGTTCTCCTGATATAACAATAGGGCGGGGGTTTGCCCAGGGCGCCTCTTGTTGTTCGGCCTTTATGGAGGGGCGGGTTTCGGTGTTGGTGGCCTGGAGGCAGGATACCAGGGTCCCTGTAGCCCCATACCGCCGCCCCTATTGCTGCCCACGTAACTGTCTGTCCCCAGTCTGACCCTCCTGCGTCCAGCTTGAGGCAACCGCTGACACTAAAGGGCTGTATTCCACTAGCCGATCGTTTCTAGCGATTTCAGAAATCGCCAGCGGGAATCAGGGAAAATTGAGGACATGTTTATATTATAAGAAAGAATTGCTAAATTTAATTCAAATAGTGTGCAGAATGCAATGGCGACTGCCATATCTATAATAGCAATTCAAAAGATAGAAACTACTAGTAGTCAGAATCGCCTCGTGGAAAACGGGATTATCAAGACCAATGTTTGACGCCCTCCCACGACCAGCCAATACGTCCAACAAACTTACTGCCCTGGAGAAAATTGTGAGTTTCTGTCCCACTCAGGATATTAGGCGTTGATATATTATAATTATTGTGCAGAGACCACAAGATATGTTAAATATTAAAAGCTCATGATACACTGTTTCATGTAGTCACTTAGAAGCAAAATATTACTGCACATAGTTAATTGTTCAGTAGCTTCTGCGACTAATTCTGATGGTTTTGCCTAAATTATTCCTGAAATTACCTGAAGACATCATTGAGAGGATTAATATTCCCACCATCTATACCTTTCTTTTGCTTATCATTTTATAACAAACGCAGAGGCATATGAACAGTTAGCAATAGGCGTGTTTCGGACCAACAGCACTGATGATGGCATTGTACTTTCCATTCTTACCAACAATAATAATGTTGACCTGCGTCTATTTAATGTGATAGCGGTTTTTTTTCAGAACTACATATTACAAAGTAAGTCTTTCATGAAGTTGGTCTATGCATAAATAATATGAAGCTGAAAATGGTGATAGGCCAAGAGAAGTCATCATGCAGGTGCATGGCTCTCTGTGAGCCTACTGGGAACCATAACAATGCATACAGCAGTGCCCTCTGTTGGTTCTGTCTGTTTGTTGAGAGGCCTTGCCCTCCTGAGGAGCCTTTGGTCAAACATTAGTAATTCATGGCGTTTGTTTCTGGTTGGCCTGATTAAAACTGCTTCATTTCAGGTGGACATGCTAAAGGTCTATCTTTAAACTCACCTGCACGCAAAGGGACCAAGAAGAGGCTAGATAAAATTCAAACCCATTCGCAAGAGTGTTTTGACCAAGCATCATGCATACATCTGCGACTAGCTTACTGCGTCAGTTGAATTAATTGAATCCATGATAAATTCAGTTTCTATTTAATGATCACTAGTTGATAACAAATCGTTAAATTTCCCAATACTATTTGGTCCTACAATAATTGGTCTGGTTAAATACTGGACTGTTCTCTGTGACCTATTTCCTGTATGAGAGAGCAATCCCTTATGACCTTAAGCCGGAACTGGAGGATTTGTCATACGCCATCATTGCCATGACAACAGATTGGGCACTCTTGGTTGGTGGTCACCAGGCGACCCACCTCTGCCTCTCTCATGGTATTAGTACTTTGTGAATGTTGGGAATTGATTTTACCCTCCCTACAGTCACGTACCCCGACCACCACCTACGCGCCGCCAAACAACCAGGTTGGAATATAATTAACAACACAATCTGACAAAGCGTTTGAAAGTGGGGGGTTTCTCTCATTGATTTTAGAATATGAGTGGTGCGCATCATTACTGTTTTGTCCAAATTCTTATAGACCTGTATACAGAATAGGAAATAAAATAGAATAGAATCTGGCGAGAACAAAAAACCTTTCATTGTGTGTCTGCTTTAGCAATAAATAGGCAGACTTCATCAACTTACTATTAGAGTAGCCAAAGGGTAGAAGGATATTAGAATTTCATGAGAATTATGTATTTATGGGGGACCATATTGATGTCCCTATTTCGGGAAAGGGGGGCTTTATATAAAGCCATCCGAAATAGCAGTATGATGGCCATTGATAGCATGAGGCTCCTATATTTAGTGCTGTTATTACTCTGCTGTAAGTGTGACCAGCTTCAAAAGCTTATAGCCCTGGGGGGTTTCCCAGAGATGGTCCTTTTAAGAATTGGTCCTGTTTCCCCATCGTGGGCGCAATGATTGTTATCATAGCCTAGGGAAGAAGGGACAATTACGCTTGTGCGAAGTAAGGCCAATTACTCAACAGTAATTGAGCTCTTCGTTGCCTCCAGACCTCCGATCGATATATTCGACTTTGATGGCTGTCAAGGGACATCATCAACAAGCAGGCAATGCTTTTGTATAGAGCCTTTTACAAACCACCCTGTTGTACGACACTGTGGTGCCACGGTTTATCTGTCTCTATATTCATGATTTCCATGTTTTCTTCTTCTTCTTTTTCTTCTTCTTGTGATCTGCTTTAACTTTCTTTGTCGATTATCGCCCTTTTCTGTCGTCGGTGTTGCTCTTTGTAATATCATATTGAGTACTATTATTTATTGGAAATCTTACTGCACGTTTGATTAATCATTTTTATTCTAGCATTCTAACTTTGTCCTTTGCACTCAATGAGGCTTCGTGGTCGGCTGAGTGCATTTTGGTTTTGTTTCTCTTTGTATGTAGACAAGAAAAAAGGCGTCGTTATACTGTAACTTGAGAAAGCGCGAGTGGGCGTGAGTGGGTAGTTGTGGGACGAAGTCATATTAACTTAGTTATTCGTGACCTCCTGACCAGCACTGTCATCATCATGTTACACATGACAGGCTTACTTAGACCTGTATACGTCTGCTTGTCTTTCGGTAGAATGTCTCATTTACCTTACATAGATAATAATATACTGTAGTTATACATAAACTTTAATATATATAACTATAATAATGCAATATAATATATAACTATAATTATAAAATTATGTTCAAATTAATCAATATAATATTATACGAAAATTATACATGTACGTATACATATATTTGATGTATAATTGGGATTAATGTTTCCTCGGTGGTGATTGTAGAATAGATATATATGCCTCAACAAGATAGTTTTATGAGTATAGGTATGTACATATATATGTTGCCTCCATCAGTAACAGTATCTTGCCAATAGAAAATATGGCAAGTTAAAAACATGTCGACTTTCGCGAAGACGTACTCTCTCTATTATCACTTCCCAACAATGAACGGAGTAAGAACTGAAAACCAATCTAGACACCATCTTGCTATAAGCCTAAGCTGCACCGAAACACTTGTAGCTGAATAA
The DNA here is from genome assembly GCA_936440205.1 of Lepidonotus clava. Classification (NCBI taxonomy): domain Eukaryota; kingdom Metazoa; phylum Annelida; class Polychaeta; order Phyllodocida; family Polynoidae; genus Lepidonotus; species Lepidonotus clava. The sequence continues at coordinate 32,841,203 of OW387139.1, forward strand.
AAACCAGTCCAGCTGTCGACATTCACTTCCTAAAACATCCCCCTGAGACACTTCCGCCCTCGCTCGCCCACTCAGGAGGCCAAGTGAGAACGGTGACCAATGGTCAGCGAATGCCGGGCCTCCTGCTGCTGAAGGATATTAGACCCCTCTGCCGTATCCTTAGGGCATTGCCCTAGTAATTACCCGTCAGACTGCGTGGGAATGTTGCTAGCCTGTTACTGTTGCTGATTTACTGTAGACAAACCTCCCTGAACCGGACCACAGGGACCACTACGGCCACCCATCACGTTCATGGTTATTGGAAAATGAGTAAAAAGTAGTCAGTAATTAGTTTTGAATGTATACCCTGCTAGTATGGGTGTGCATGTGTGACTTCTTCGTGTGTGTCTGCTGTATGTGTGTTGTCATGATTGCCTTTTACCATTTATAGACTGGAAATAACGTTTACAGTACAAAACAGACATAATTCATATTCTGAGACTTGTCTCTGAAGGTAATTATATATACGTTAGATTAAAGACGGTGAAGTTGAAATACATGTTAGACACAAATTAACTATAATTGTATTTACCTAAAATCAATCATGAGGGCTCAGGCATGCGTATTCCATATCGAAACATTATAGCTATACGAAGTATTTGATACATGTAGATTGTAATTATTCAATAATGGAAAATCACAGAAGGTTATATTGGACTTGTTTTGCCCTTCACGCTTACGGACTAGCTGCAGATGTGCCTTTTTGGAACTGTCTATATGCTATTATATAATACAAGTTCGCTCCGCGAACCCCGCCGCAAGGAGGAAGGGAGGATAGTGCGTACTCATGGTCTGCTGTGGGGGGGTGGCGAGAAGTTCCTTAAGTGGAACTTTTGTTTATAATTTCAGTAATTTAGAGCTAAAAAGGGGGATGGCGAAGTTCCCAAAGTGGAACTTTTCAGTATCATCTCACCTTTTTTTAAGGGTTTTACAGTGATTTTTGTAAGGAAACGTGGAACTTTTTTCATAACTTTCCTCTGTGGGGGGGTGGCGCGCCACCCCCCCCCCCCTAGTTACGGGCCTGTAAAAGTAGGTCAGGCCAGTGTCCTCATTACAGAGTTTACAAATTCGTAGTACAGATGGAGTAGCTGGTTCCCTATGGCACCGCTGGTTACTGGTGGGATACAGTGTGGAGCAAGAGGTCTGCACATGCCGTCGAAGGAACAAAGATTTAGAATGAGTAGGGTAACAATGCTGTCTGAAGACAGTTCGTAAAGGGTCTAAGGACGTAATGTGCATTAAGGTATAAAGTAAGGAGATGTAAAGAAAAGTAGGGTCTGGTAACGATCTTTCTCTTTGAAAAGATTAGTCACACCTGTCTCTCAGTGATACCCGGTGCGATCTCCCAATCAAATTGCATTTATAACTCTTAGTTGACACCAGCAGAGAGTATGTGACAGCATTGTTGGGAGAATATTGGATAACCAATTGCACATTCTATTATTAACCTAGGACAGGTGGCCATTATTCCTGACGGCTTAATACAAAGACCCTAGGCGACAGCCAGCATGAAATGCGCAGATTAGATACAGGTGTATTCTGATGAAGACATAATAGATTCGGGGACCACTGTCACTGGTCTACCATATTTCCTGCTGTCCGGTCAGGCTGTCAGGTCAACAGGGGCATGGCTTCTGGGTGACCCTTGGGTGGCAGCTCTCTGACCCTTACTTAGTCCCTCCCCTGCTCCAGGGTGTCAGGTAGATAGGTGGGAAAGTCTAAGGCTGACTCGGACTATCGCGTCGCACTACTTTGTCCATCAGACTGTGGCTTATCTTGCCAAGAGAATCACGCCCGACGCCGCCCCCGACAAGTGCCCGGCTTGATTACATCAGCGTCACGTGGTCGTCGCACTGGCTTATGGGTCGGGACGCGAGAGGAATAGCAATGGCGTCTGGGATAGATGGATAGGTGGATGGACTGGTATAGAAGGGCGAGGCCCAGGCCTGTAGGCCGGGGCTTACAGGTATAACCGGTATGGAGATCGTGCCGAGTGTATCTCTGGTACTTAATGACTTAGCTCACGTAGTTTCAGGCACTGGAAATGCTGGTGGCGCTCTTGAATAGGTCCCCTCACGGGACAGATTATGCAATCCACTGATTCTATGAGTAATTACATTATGCATGCCATGTAAATTCAATCAATGCCGTCCAAGAGTTGTGCCCACTGACTGAAGACAAAGACAAAGTTGACATTCCATATGCCCATCCCACCCTGTATCAAAATTAGATTTCACGGTGACATAAAAATTCATAAAGGTGTACACCTTTAATTCCTACATAGAGCCATCTTAAACAAAGTAAATCAACAACCAATTTCGTAGATTGGAAGTGAAGTTTGCAAAGCCTCAACAACATTTCTAATAGGAATCCATATTTAAGTGTTATGCCCTGGCACATGATGTCATACCCTGGAATTCCCGGAAAAACATATTTTATTGGCCATGTAAACCTTTCCATGAATTCAATTCAAAAGGTCAATATGATTGTATAAGCCTAATGAAACTAAAAACGTTTATTTGTCGATTTCAGTTTGATAAGTCACGGAGAAAGGGTTGTGCGTCACAGTGTATTTTGTCCAACCTATGCCAATGATGCACCCGATATGAAAAGGCCCACTGTATTGCCATTTCGCCACAGGATTATACATACAATTGTATTGAAATAGGCTGAGAGGGTTTGCGAATTGCACTCAAAATTTCACGAGACCATTCAAAGTTGGGAAGGTGCATCCAATAACCCTGAAGTAGTGAATCACAGGCCCATTATACAAGGCGATCCGACCCTGACTGGACGCTTGTGTACAGCCATACCACTGATGGTATATGCAGCGGGACGGGTGGGCGGGGGGAGGGGTGCAGAGGTTGTACGTAGATTACACAGATTAGGGCCTGCACCCGGAGATCGATGGGATAATCCATACAGTTATAGTCGACCAGACTCCTCCATCTACCCACCAGGGCCTGTTATGGCGTCGGCAGAACACCGGGCGCCGGGGAAACCCCAGGAGCCTCCGCCGTTGTTCCCACCCTCACACACCCGGTGAGTAGTCTATGGAAATGACGCCCCGCCCCAGGTCCGGCTGACGTCCTCCTCACCGTTTAGACCCATCGATCTGCCGGCCAGCGGGGCGCGCGAGGTCGACGGGCTGATTGGGCTGATCCCATCAAGTACTGTTTAGCCGTATCAGGAGTAGATGTCTGACCAATTACAACAGGGGCCCTCATTATCGTCTATAGCTGTCAACATCAATAAGCGCTCACTTACTTAAAGACGTTGCAGAGGCGCCGCACGTCTTGATCCGTTGTTCGACCATCACCAGCTGTTCATGTTATTCCTGACTTTAGGTTAATGAACACTTAATTAAAGTATGTTTTTTTTATGTTTGGGATTTTTTTTTTTTTTACAAATATTTATAGAACACACGTTTAAGTTATACATTCTTCAATCTAGATGTATGCCTTTCATATAGTTATTTTTCTAATAGATAATAGGCTAAGTATCGCTGCCCTCTGGATCTCTGTGCATGACTGTATGGCGGCGCGGGTTATGATAATGTTAACACCCACCGCACGTCTAACTGTATTGTGTCAGCGTTATAAGCTGGCCTGACCGTACATTGTTCCCATACATTATTAGCATAGCGATCTACACGTGTACGTCCCGATCTGTGTAGCACCCCACTCTCTGTTAACACACCTTCCTTTGCAATGACCCTCTCGCCACTCAATCTTCCATTACTGTTCCATATGCTAAATGCACCGACTTCTGGTATATTCTACCAATTCTATAGTGCATTGACCACTGGGAACAAAAAGACGGCGCACCTGGCGACCCTGCTTTGTCTGGCTTAGTACCCGATCCATTGCATATGGCTGAATAGGATGTTAAAGCCATTGACGACAGGGGACTCCCCCCACCCGGCCTCATACTGTTGTTCACTTAATAATAAATCCCACCATACCGGCTGTTTTCCTACTCTGCATTAGAAATATTTAATACATGCACCAGACTCTGTTTCCTGCATTTTGAATTCCAAAGCGTTTTCCCTTGCACCTTTCTAATTAGGTGTAATATGCCTGTAAAAAGGCAAAGTGCCTGCATTCTAAAATTAGAATTTAACGTGGGAGTACATCCAGTGCCATCTAGGATGCATTTCATTTTTATACTTCCTGTATGACAATAGGTTTTTCAACCAGGGGAAATGAATTAGCTACCTGTTCATGCATTCAAGAGCACATCGAGCTGCTATTCAATTCTAATTCAAAAGAACACAATAAAACGTAATCGGGTTATTTTAGCGTTGTTCATGAACCTGCCGGTTCAGCATATTTCAAATTAGAACTAAGTGGATATCTATTCGTTCATCTTTAATAGTGTTTGCAGAGAATTATGTCTGAATGAACTGCTGATTGTATTATAATCATACTGATCTAATAGATGAGACAACATCATGACTATCGTTATTACTCGACCATTATATCTAAAAGCACTACAAAATTTAATGTGTTTGAAATATTGTAGGGACTATCTAGACCTTAAAGGACTATTATTCAAAATTGACGTTTCACAAAGGGCAGGAGGCAGATGGTAGATCAAGATACTTTTCATTCACTCTAGCTGGTGAGTTCGGACAGTTACAAAATAGGCCCTAGACAGCTAGAGTAAAGAATATTTCCTTCTGGACGATTTACGACATCATTGGTTTTATTGTATATCACACGGGCACTGAGTAAAACCCTTGAGGGTACATATCGCAATGACCTAAAACTTTACATGTTATTACGCTCCATAAATGCATATTGATTCATATATCCCCCGATCGCTAAAATAAGATAAAATAAAATAACTGCTTGAATAATTTGACATTGAGACCGTTATTAATTTTGTTGACAATAAACTCATCATACCGATATTTTTGTATCCCATGGATGATGCAACGAATAGAAACGAGAAAATGAGACAAAGTTGGGCCATATTAACCTCTTTTGTATAATTCAGACAATGTAAGATTTCACCATAGAATTGTATGTCCTGTGGTCCGTCGCATAACCAGGTACGACGGGAAAAACGGGACGTCCCGTTTTTTCAGGACGCAACCCTTTAAATCCTTTAAAAACATTTTTGTATTATTTTTTCAATTTCAAAATATGACCCTTTATAACAAGTGATTATTTGGTTAAATTAAAATTGAATTTCATCTTTAAAATGATGGTTTAAAGGGGTTTTAAAAGTCTGCCTGAAAAAACGGGACGTCCTGTAAAAACGGATCACAAAACCGTCCCGTTTTTTCAGGACGGTCCGTTTTCTTGGTATGATTTTTGGAACTTTTAACACATTATAATTCATAGAAAAAAATGCAACGATAAAATCTGAAAATGCAACGATCATTTTGATGCAAACGATGTGTACTTTCATGACAAATAATTTTTGAATTTAGCAAACTCCTGATTTTCTGAGCATTTTTATTCATGTACAAATATTAATTGTGAAATTTTATTTATGAAATTTTCAAAATGGAAAATGCCATTTAATTCATGTTAAATGCAAAATTTCATAATTTTTGTAGTTTGGATGTGCAGAAGTATTATATCATGCTTATCTTGTATGATAGTCATGTATACATTCATTTAAAATAGCTAGATAATACACTTTTTCATAATTGCCTGTTTTTTCAGGACGTCCCGTTTTTTCAGGACGTCCCGTTTTTCAGTAGTATCCCCAACCTGATAACCCAACCCTCACAACACCAAGAGCACAGCGATGACTTAGTTAAGGGTCAAGAGCGATATCCTTAAGGTTTGTACTGTCACAATCCTCACAACAGCAATGGTTTTGTACACATTTTGAACACATTTAATTTATTGAAAAATACATTTCCACCACTTGCCTTCTGTACATTTCATAAGTATGAGGGTATAACTATCACCCGCTGTAAACAGAATCTTAAAATAATGACCCCAAAATGTGCCCCAGGAAACTTTAAAAAAAAGGGTGTGCCAACCCTCGCAACAGCGATGAAAGTTGGATACACTCGCTGTTCAACAGCAATGGGTCTCGCTGCGGTGGACAACCCTCGCAACAGCATATGTGATGGACCACTGAAGTTTTTTGGTTTCACAAATGGGGCCATAATGTCAACGGTAGAATGTCAACCTTCATGTTAAAAGTTCACCGTATCTGATATATTCCTAGTTAGGGCCTCTCAAGTGCGATAACCTTTTTACGAGAGCAATGTATAACTCATTAACTCAAGGAGCATTGCTGCATGAGCAGAATTTTCAATATTAGGAAGCATTACTGTAGATATATTGAACTTTGGTTGTTTTTGCGTGTATATGAATGATAATGGGCATGTTGGATATGGTAATATTCACATCCTTGGGTTGCTACATAATCATGTTTTGCGATGTTACTTATCTATTCTGTTGGGTTCAAATGTCCATTTTGTATTGTAGGGATAGATTCTATCATCATATGGGTAGTTCAGGTCCAAATGGATGATCACTCACTTGCAGAAGTACAGATGTATGTTTTGTTTTTGCAAAAGAAACCACTCAATTATTGTAAGCAATGTATCACAAGTCATTCTCTGATGTACGGCATCTGCCTCTACACAGTATCGAGGCTCAAACGCTCTAACATTGTATCCGATGTCACATGTTGTTATTCTAACCATACACTCAATACAATTATTGTGTTTCTTGCTGTTCAGGACTGTCATCATCACGACTATGGTCAGCTAGTCATATGTTAGTCCCTCAATAAGGTTTGGTTTAGTTGAGTTCAGGTTGGGATATATTATAATATCTTCAACCACCTATATCCAATCTGAAGCGTAACTCCTCCAGTTACTCATAGTTCCTCAAATGTGACTTGTGCTAACTAGTGTTAGCTCAACTGTACTTATCACCTATCATGTCACCTATAAATCTTCCACCACTATCCTAATGATTGATGTCTCCTTCTGCTTCTCCTCTAATACTGGCTTTGCCTTAAATACGATACCTGCTGCAGATGGCCATTAATCACCATTTTCTAATGTTCCAGGTGACCACATGTTTCTAACAAATGTGTTTGTGATTAGATTCAGAATCAAATTACATTAAAAGTTCATTATAAATTACTTGAACCCTTATTGTTAATCAATTTTCTACTTCAAATTCCCCATTTATTTTATGCTGTGGCGGTTTACTTATTCTGGTTCACAGTCAGATGACACTCAGGCTATTATGAGTTGTCATTCTATGTCCAAAATCTATCATTCTTTCTTCACATCTTTCATTCAAAACCCATTATTCTTTCTAAAGTTATCCAATTATTCTTGTCTCCACTCCTTGTTCTGGGTGCCAATACTTTAGCTATAATAAATTTCAATGTCTAGTATTGATTGCTTTAATGCATGTTTTATTAAGAATAATGCAATAGCCAACCTCAGTGCAATATAATGTGTGTGTGCATGTGTGGGTGTACATGGTATATAAATTCATATTATATGAGTAGGAGTATTTAATTAGTCCTTGAAACTTCCGTGACCTTATTTTGAGAATTACCAAGATTGGCTCACGTCAATAGTCTTATTGCTTCTTCTCATAATACCTAAGTTAATTAGATTAGTTTGTAGTCTTTCTTTTTACAAAAGACCAAGTATTTCTCTCTTTCGTTATGCTTCGGATATTTAGCTGTTCGCCCAGCCTATTTTCATCTGCCTACATGAAGGTTCGGGTAATTACCTGTCAACGCCAAATCTGCCCAATGTTCTTTGTGAAGTAGTAATGCTATGGGGAATGCCATGATCATCTTACTTCTTAGGGCTAGCCAATGATACATGTACCGCTACGTCCCTTCATAATTGCTTTTACGGATTTTAGATCGGATGCACCAAACAACATTTCTGAGTGTGAAAAGAAGGTAACAAACCTTTCATGCACTTCCCTCTCAATTCAGAAGTCGCTGCGAGAGCTGAATACCCTTTCCGGACTTAAAACAGAATGCTCTTATATCTGTATTGAACTGTAAATATATACGAGTGCTGACATTTGCCTGTAAAGGGCATATGGCGAGCCTGCCAGTGGCTGTATAGCTTCCTAACTTCCTTTATAATAAACGTATACAATCTCGGTCTATATCAAGATAAGCACAATATTATTTCCTACTACATTATTTCATCTTCCGTGGTTGGCCTTCAAAGGGGCGTTTCTGGAGCATAGATTTGAGCTCATGTTTTGCTACAGGATTCATTCGTTCCCTATTTACATACATTTACTCCATGGGAAATCCAAGCTTATTGCAGGTATAGATAAGCTTGGATTTCCCATGGAATGTCAATTTTATTTTATTTTTATTTAAATTTATTTAATTTACATTATTTCAATGACCCATTTTACAGTCGTGGCAATATAGTATATCTACCAATTACCAATGTATTGTAATTTTTGTTCTCAAACTGAATTTGCACCATGTTTGCTCAAATTTCTGTATTCATAACTATAAGTACATATTATTTTATTAGGCCTACCAAGTATGATATTTTACACTTTGCATTCTCAAAATGGTGAAAAAAAGACCTTTCATTAAAAGGTAATGAGCATTGATTTTGAAACGTTTTTTGCTTTCACCTTATTGTCTCGATATCAATTATCAATCTCATTTACAACTGAACTGGCCCAAGGTAATGAACATGCATCTACTACTGCATCAACAATTCACATGCTGTAGGTTAGGCTTTGCAGTAGAATTTAGCCAGCTGTTTGTTTTGGTCTCAACATCCGCCAATCCCATTTCTATCGACCATCATTAGATTTGGGATGTGACGTCAACAGTGCCTCTGTGTAGGGTACATCGAGCGCGAACCGAGAGCCTGTAATGGGCTGTATCTAAAGAGATTACCCTTTGACACTACCGGTAGAGGGCTGATCAGCCGAATGGTCACTCATTTTTGTGTATTTATACTTTTATTGAAATGAAGAACATGTGTATATCTATGTGGAGTTGTTGAAGAATTAAAAACAGACACAAAATCACTTTTATCTCTATAGAGACTATGGTCTAATTAACTAGTTAGCGAGAGCCCAAGGGAACCAGATATTGATTAGCAATTGATGCTAATCGTGACCAACAATAAAAAGGTATCCAATATTCACAACATTCTCGAAACTTTTGGAATACTATTCTCGGAAACCGACAGACATCAGAGGACCAGCAGGCATTAATTTTGCCTCTGGTGAATCGGCCTGACAGCTTACACAGTGTTCATTTCTAGCTGCCGTCAACTATTACAAGTTGGCCCTCGCGCTATGGAATGTCTAGCCCGCTAAAATGCCCCTCCCTCGTCTTTTATGTGCCACGAATGTCAACGCTTCGACTCAATATTCTGCTGAGAGTGTATGGGTGTTTGGAGCACTGACCCTGTCATATTTTGTTCAAACGGTAACGTCGGCCACAGACACATTGCTATGGACGACGAACTATGTGGTGCTAAAAGAGGCGGTTCTCTGATGGTAAAGGGTAGGGGGTCCAGAGTGACGGATGGCCGTTGTGTGTTGGCTCTCGTTACCCTGGCATGTCATCACGAGATAGACAACGATTTTATCCCAACTAAAAGAGAACTTTTGGCTGGGTAGGCCGGGAGGCACTGCGCCTACATGAATAATAAGAACGAGAGGCAGGGTGGTTCAGTAAAAAGACAACGGTGCTTTTAGATAGAGAATGACGTAACTAATAACCGTGGGAAGGGAGGAGGGGAAGCCAATCCGCTAACCGTTTTTGTTCTCGAAGCTTTATCCCAGAATACAGTAGAACACATCATCCCTTTGTATAACATTAATGCTTTGGTGCAACATCCGTCAGAATTGTGTCGAAAGGACATTTTCTTGAGTTGATTACCCACATGGTAAAATAACTTCTTTTTATTAAACCAGACAGCGTATCTGGGAAAAGGTGCCTATTGCCAATTAATCAGGTCACAAAATCACATGAAACATGGGAAAATGCGTCAACATAATTCTTATTGTAGGAAACCAACTCTTTCAAATGCTGCAAACCATCTAAAAATATTCCTGATAGAACCTGAGATAAACTTGTATGAACCTCCCCACCTCTTACACATTGAGAACCCCCTATTTCCAATTACAGTTGTTATTTCCATGTTATGATGACTTAAAGTTTATTATGTTTATCAAGAAATTAACTTTTCTAATCTTTGAGAATATCAAAAGTGCCATAACTTTTGACAGGAGTGCTTGTTCCACTCACCGTTTTCAGTTTTGAGAAGACAAAACATTTTCTACATTACCTATGAAAAAATGTTCTTTTCACTTTTGATATTCTTTTAACTGTAACCATGGTAACACACTAACCTAAATTATGCTTAGAAATTCTGCTAAAAACGTTCTTTTTGATTTTCCCATGATGCATTGCTTATGAAAATTTTGACTTTTTAGTAAATGTCATGAGACCTTTAGAATATTTTGTGTTAGTCAAAATTTTCCTCCAAATAGCATAAAATGTTGCTTTCCCCCCATATATTTTAATGATAATGTAACAAAAAGTTAATTTCTACCAGATACTGCCAGATTTTACCCAAATTAAGCATGATGGCCTACATTGTAAGTAAGATTATGAAGGAAATAAATATTGTAGATCAATAAAACAAAAGGTGGAAGAATCCCTGGGACTTCAGAAACATTACAAAACATTACTTTTAGCTACATGTTAAGTAGTTATTTCATAATATGAACAAACCTCCAAAACTAGAAGCCACATGGTGTCCAAATATGTCAATAGGTACCTTTTCCCAAATATACTCCCCTATATAAATTCTAAATCTATTATATGTACAATTTCACTCTAAAAGGTTTAAAAGTTCAAAGAAGTGTATTTTACTCCACGAAGCAGGTTTATACCTTACCTTTATCTGTTTATCAATAACCCATACAATACCCTCTTTCGCCTTTCCCAGGCTTCTGCCAACACATTTCAAAGATTTTCTGCCACAATCAGACTTATACGTAAAAATCTGAGTTAGTGCTCTCTCTTACATAAAGACAGATATAGACTAATAAAGTTTCTGGCTGTTCATGCATAGGTTTCCATGGGTACTGCCATCAGTAATAAACCAGATTAATTTGTGTCTATCATCTCATAACAGAAGTAAACGATTTTACTGAGGATTAATCATAAACCTTTAATCAGTTTGATCAATATCAAACACTTCAGTAAACATGAAGATAATTGACGCAATTATAATCAATAATGTTGACCATCCTTGTACATATTAAAAGGGGTAACCACGTGAGCGATGCAACTGAAATTCTGGTCAATTTTCGTCGTCAAAAATGACCAAAACTAATTAAAAATAGAGATGTATCCTATCCATTGAGTAATGCAAACAGAAATATGATCACACAAAATATGGTTAAGCACTTCTTCTTTATCAGTGAAGTTCTCTTTAGTCTTATATGAGTCATGCCTCACACATGAGGGTGGTTGAAAATTGGGATGGTTCTAGGGTGTGTCTTGTATGGGTTTAATGGCTTGGAATCAAGACAAGGGGGCTGGATATCTGGGTGTTCTTAGTTGTGCCAGGGAAATATCTCAGGCCTATGGGTGTTCTAGGTTTTGTGCTGTTGTACTAATGATGTTTCGGGATCCTACACCAGCGGATGACCACCGGGTCATTGCAAAAAATAAAGGAGTAGTAGCATGTCAGCCCACTGCCCGCTGCATCATTCCTAGTGGTCGCTCTAATCGTGCTTCCATTCTCATGCCCCTTCGTTCCCATTTCCGTGCCTTATTTTGCCTATTTCTTCTAAGTCTGTTAACTCTAACTTGATCCTAATTCGGCTGCTCATGCCTCATGCACCTATAGTCTTTAATCATCTAAGTCGAAAGATGGTTTGTGCCCAGAAGAAGGAGGTGTGAACATAATGAGTACCAAAAAGGAACTGTTTATTTCGTACTACTCCATGCTTTATATGGCCTTTAGTGGCTTCCTATTGGTCTGTTACAATCACATGATCTCGTTGACCCTTACAGGGGTCATTTCTGGTTGCATGCTTTCCTTAATTATTCATGCTTTCGTTTCTCGTCATTTCTTGTACCATTGTACATACTTCGTTTCTCCAGGCTAAATAACTATATCATTCAACAATTCGATTGTAGGGATTAATTCTATGTACATCTTTTACTAATAACTATGGCCAAATCTCGGAGTGGTCTACAATTCATCATACCTGTTTTCATCCTAAATGTTACTGTGATAGATTTGTACCCCACTCAATACTACATCATTACTATTGCTGCACTGAACCGAATACCACCTGCACCTGGAGGTGACACATTAGCTCTTACTTATTTAACATACGTACGTAGGCCTATAGGTTGCCCTTAACAGACAGCTGCTGTCCTATTAGTTGGATGGGGTCATGTCTTTGTTTCATTGGTCTCTACATTGTTGTCTCCAGTTTCCATCTTCTTTCCATGAACCTTGGAAAGTAGGTTTAATGACCAGATTGCATGATAGAATATCCTAGGCCTTGGGTTGAGAAACCCAGATCTCTTGAATGGATCACACCCTGTGAAAAGGAGGGGTAGACTGGATGTGACAGCCGCTCAGCTTACAGGCCTTGAGCCTGAGCCCCTTTTCTGCTTCTGGCCTCTCTACCGCTCAGCCCTGCTCGGAGCCAACAATGAGTAGCTCACCCCCGTGTTAGCACCTGCTGACGTCACCAGGCCCCATTAAGCCGCCCCCCACACGGCCAACCTTAGAACTAATTCAAGGGCGGCAGAGGAAGTGCGACTGCATTATGGGGGTGATGAAGATGGCGGCCCCCAGTGGGAACGGGCGATAATCGGGGTGGTCCTGGGATGAAAAGAAGTGTGGTTAGCTGTCTCTGATCAAGGTTCAGGTGAAAGGGGAGGAGCTAGAGGGTGTTGAAGGTGCGTGGTTTGCAGGTGACAGAACTGTCATATTTGACACTGAAAGTGCGACATTTTGGTGTTGTATTTTAATGGTCATATATCAAATTGCACTTTGGCACATTCATGGTGAAATAATCATATCTGAAATTACTTATGAAATCTGGAATTGAATACGTCATGTTTGCGTTACGCGATACATTTGCGTTTCTAAGACTAATTAGCACTAAAGGAATAAAACATACTTTCTGGATCATCAGTATGCTAAAGTGCAATATTTTTAATTGGCTGTAACTTGCTCAGTGGGGTGCTTAATCACCATTCTAAAATTCACTGAAAACCAAACTTTTAATATGACTACGCATTGAACTCCAGAAACATATTTGGTTTTATTTGAATATCTAAAGACATTAGAATAGGCTGATTATTCTCCACAAACCTTCGTCCTTTTCCTCAATGGATTCCAACCGGGATGTTACAAGTCCTAGAATCTTTGCCATTAATTTTTTTTTTCATTCGGAACAGATGCACGTACTTCATAGAAAATTCATTAACAGAATCCGAACATTCCGATCAGGAAGCATTTTATGCCTCGGTAGACATCTGTGGATGGCAAATCTCTTAAGGCCACGCCCAGTCTGTAAGAAATACCAACGAAAGCCTCTCGTCAAACAGCCACGATGACAGGCCCCGGCTAGCATCGTTCACCTCAATCAGTGATTCAGTCTATAAAAGGCCGAACAGTTTGACGAGGCCAGACGTTACATCTTGCACAAGAAGGGGGTAGGGGTAGGGAAAGGAGGAAGGGGGGCTGACTTGATCATCCAGCTGCGTGAACTGTTCGTGAGCAGAACCAAGCAAAAAAGCGGCCTTCCTTTCAGAGAGATTATTCTGATCAAATGGGCCCCAAGGGGTTTGTGTGAGGTGAGCTGCTAGGGAGAGGTGAGGGATTGAGAGGGGAGTGTTTTTTCAACGTAGGATGCGATCGTTGGTTGATGTCGGGTGAAGGCGAATCAATGGGTGACATAAAACATGCTGGTAGCTTTGATGTACGCCAGGCGTGAGCCATGCTGTCTAGGGAACCAGCAGCTGAGACTTTGTCCTTAGGTTACCAAAGGCTTCATAGTTGAGGTATCAAAAGTCTATAATTTCCCCCCAACGTTAAATAATTATTAGAGAATTAAATATAATTGAAGGACCCACAGCTAACGAGAATGCTGTATTTGCGGACAAGTGAGAGATGTTTGTATTTTGGGCATTAAGAAATGGAACCTGATCATCTTCTTAATGAGCAATACAATCTCGTTGCATTTGGCATTGTTAATTATGTCACGTGTTTTCTTGATAGGGGAAATTTGATATGCACTTGTAATGTATTATAAGGATAACTTTTGTTGAAAGTTTTATGTAATTATCAACAAAGAAGGGCGTGATTACAATGTAAAATGAGAATACCATCGTACTGCCATCAGTAATAATTGTAATACTGTGATTACACAACTAGCAAAACTAATATTTGAGAAGTCTTTGCCTATGAAATTGTCTTCTGTCTACGACTCATTGAGTTGGGGGGGGGGGGCTTTTGCATCTTTCAGCCTGAGGAACCTCATAGGCCTATATGTTGAGCGAAACAACCTCCTCTATTATTCAGCTCTTTCAGTGCAAAACGTCACGCGACTGGCCGAAGTGAGTCTAATGCACGGCTGACGACGGCTAGCGCCCCATAGCAGTCATAGTTACAAACCTAAGCTGGATGACATTGTTATCTGCTTGGTTGAATTAGACATCCATTCTAAAACACTGCACTTGGAAATTAAGGGAACAGGAACCGAAATAAGTTTTTCTTGCTTTCAACACAGGTTCATCAGATGGCTACCGTTTCTGTTCCTGACACTTTCTCAGTTTACACACTTTCCCTCACTAATTATCTCAGCAGATTTGTGGTATTGAATTGCTGTAGTTCCACTAAGGTACCGCCTTTGATTTAGTCACAGCAGTTCCTTTATACTTTATTTGTTTATCTTTTATTGTTTCAGAGCCATAGAGGGGCAGGATTACCTGACAGAGCTCACAAATGACTCTCTCATTACGTACACAAGCCTTGAAACCTTGTAAGTATATATATGTAAAAAAATAATTTGTTGGTTTATATTTGCAGAGTTGTGTTTTATTAGGATAAATCTGTAAACACATTTCCTCACTTCTGTTATGTGCTCTAGGATCAATTTTATCCATGAAACAATCAGCACTGAAACTAAAATGTTGTTTTGAGTCGAAGAAATAAACTTGATTTAAGACACTTCAATCCTGAAACAGATAATTGCAACTACTCACTCGTGGGTAAGTATGTGACATCTCATTGGGTATGGTGCTCTTTGAACTCAACTGAAAGAACTCTATTCAAAAGTATTTTGACGTATTTGTTAGAGAATGAATAAAAATACGAGCGATTTTGTTTTATTGTTATCCTAGATGATGTCGACGTAGGTATAAATGGATAAACTAATCTGCTAAGCTGCAGAGAGCTTAGATTTATGGCAATACATCAATTGTTCTTTTGGTATATTATCATAATTGAAGAAATACATCGTCAGAGGATAAGTATTCGAAATCACCGTTTAGGATGTAGAGACATGGGATATATATGGTTCGATTGTGTTTACGATTCCCTTGACGCCCTCTTCCCTCCATCCACTGCAATAGCTTTGAGCTTTTGATATTGATACTGGCCACCATACGTTATAAGTGTTTATATGAGAGAGGAGGCGGTTCCCTCCATGGCTGATGATATAATACCTTTTTCTTCCATAGGACGATACAACGATGCTCAATCCGAACTATCGCTGCTGGGGCGTTTAGGGTCCTGAAGAACCTTAAAGAACTGTAAGTAAACGAACATTGCCAACATTGGTTTAGGTCTAGTGTAATCAAATATTATCATACAGGTAAAAACATAGCACTTTATTGTTATGGTAATACCAGAATGTATGTCACATGAATGCACAGTTTGGAAATTAGTTGGTAGGGATAGTTCTTTTCACTTCCAGTAGTACCATTCTTATCATTTCAGAAACCTTCGGTCGAACAAGATTGTGGTGTTTCCCTGGCAACTCATAGACAACCTTCCTATAACAGATTTGTGAGTATATTAGGTTTCAAACAATCATAAATCTTTTTCAAAGATAATGACTTGTATTGACAAAAATTCGACTAGGTAGAGAGAAGGTTGGGCTCGGAGTTTGAATTGATTGCCGTACCTCCTATCATGGACAGAAGTAGAGTCCCATGTGAAAATAACACTTGTCACAGCAGAAACAAAGAAAAATAATTCCATTTCATTGACTATTTACAAATCAATAATACAAAGTGGGCAATCGACAATACCAGTGTGTTAGACACAAAGACAATGTCACTCTTTGTGGATACCATTGTAGACGGCTAACAATCTAACTAATATCGCTTGAGCCATATGGCAATAAAAGCGATCAAAACGCTGGATAGCTTTGAAAAGAATTATAAGAACATTCATATTCACATTCATATTTTCTCCCTTTCTGAATAACAATAAGCATTTTGATTTTTCTGCTTATCACATGTAAACAACTTCTTATATGATATTGCTTGATTTCCTATCCTGTAAACATATGATTTCGTTCACAAAAACAATTCTAAGCATAACCACTTATAAAATGTCCCTGGCAAATCATAATCATGAAGCAGCCTATCAAACGTTTATTTGAGATATCGTTTCATAAAGCACCGTCACACTACATGCACCTATCCCGGAAATGACGTCCTTTTTTCTAACCCTCTATCACTACAATATCCGCTTCTCCTCCCCTTTCATTCTAAAAAGAGTTGGTTGCTATGGTGGGGTGTGTTGATGACGTCATTGCTCCTCCAGGGTTCTGAACGACAACCCGTTGGCGTGTAACTGTAGCAGTAAGTGGCTCAAGCTGGAGCAGGAGAAGCTACAGCGTTCGATTCTGGGCAACCTGGGTGCACACCTCCGCTGTCACTCCAAGGCCGGCCCGCTGCTGGCAGAGGCGACCATCCTCGGCTGTGGTGAGCACAAGACTTGCCCTCAGACTATTTATCAATTTTATTTTTAGTGTTTTATATTGATTTATTGATGTTGTAATTCACTCGAGATGGGGAAGGCATAAGAAAAATGTTTTTTTTTTTAAAAGGAGATCATATAAAGTATTGATATTATTGCTTGGCTATTTCGGTTCGCATGGTGATTGAATTGCCTTTGTGGGGTAATATGCTGTCATTACACATTATAGTGTCTGGAGCAGTAAACAATAGATTTGTATAAGATCTACACTAGTATTTGTATGACTACATAAGAAATATGCTATGCTTTATTCGTCTTATCTCAGATGACTGTGAGTAGACTATTGTGGTAAAGGCACAAAGTAAGTCTACCTCGGACTAAAAGCTTTATGCTGTCTGAAAGCTGGAAACATCTGTGTTCACTGACCCAGAACGGATATGTTGGCATCCCATCACAAACCCTTTTGAAGTTGGGTTCGATGTTTTGATCGTAGAGAAAAGCACAATAACTAACCAGTGAACATCACAATAGCTATTGCTGTTCTAAAAGAATTGTATGCTTATCATACCTCCACATCAAATGGTAATTATTATTATGCCTATAATTATGAAATGTCGTATTAATCTAGACAATAAAAAAAGAAGCAATGTGCATCGTGGATGAGAAATCATGGCAAAAGTATATTTGAGTAATGAATAGGCCAGATAGATTAAATATCGGTCATTAGGAATACACAGTCTTCAGATTAATAAGGGTATTGTCATAGTTGGTCGCAAGAAATCTGAATTTGTTCAGTCTGAAATGAATAGATATTCGTGCTAATATACATAGAATCGACAATAGTCAAGACTGATGAGAACGGGACACTAGAATGGACTTTCCACTTCATTACTCCTAATGTAGTGGGAATAACATACACTGACGTTCAAAAGAAAGACAGAATAAAGATATTCTTTGTGAAGCTTTTATCTATTTTCCAACCTGCTTTTCATTTCACACCAAGGTCACCGTTTTTATAAAATGGATTGTAAAACCCTCTAATCTCAAGATTTCAAACGGTCAACAATTCTTACATTACAATTGCATGGGAATAGCATATTGTCTCTAAAGTGAAGATTTAGCCTGCAGGGGAAATGATGATTAGTATGTCAAAATCTGTTAAAGTTCGATGTATATGAAACCCTGGACACTAATATCTAGTCGAGTTAACAAGCAGATCACCAGATCCACATCAGGTCTCCTTTGTCCCATTTCTCACCAGTTTCCCCTACGCAGTTTGTGTTTTTGATGGAACATAAGTAAACTCTATAGACTGGCCTATTCTTGTTTGACATAGTATTTTGCTATTTCAATGCTAGTAGGCCTATTTGGGGTTATTCTAAGCAATCAAGCAATTTAAAACGATGTAAGGTCATAAAGTTCAGAGTCTATTAGTCCCTATGTCTTATCCGACATCCTATTATCTAACTTAATGAAACCAAAGAACCTGGCGCCGTATACTTTGGCCTGTTTTTGTGTGCGAAAGTTCATCAAGTCTGGAGACAACACAGGTGCAACAGAGAACGCGTCATCACGTAGTTTTATTCTGTTTTTATTCCGTCGACAACGTGCCTTATACTGTTCTACCTGTTTCGTTGCAGACCCACCGGAGGTGACCGTCTGGCCGAATGAGACACACGTCAACCTCTCCGAGTCCACCGAGCTACATTGTCATGCCTCGGGCACGCCCACTCCGACCGTCTTCTGGGACGTCGGCGACGACGTCCCGGGAGCCACCAAGCTCGGCGACGTGACGTCGCTGAACCAGACGCTGCGCATCAACAACACGCAGCCAGAAGACACCAAGATACTGCGCTGCGTCGCCTCCAACATCGCCGGCAAGACCATTGAGGAGTCGGTGCTGGTGGTCTACTGTGAGTGTTTTTTCTTTTATATTTTGATTAGCTCTATTTCCTGCTGACTCAGCGTTTTTTTCCCGTATTCTAAGAACCCCTGCAGGGTAATGTTTTGTAGTGTCTTAGATATTACTATTAGGCCCATATACGAATCCAGCAACTAGGCCCTGTTGTCTTAACTGCACAAATATTAACCTTAATAAATCCAAACTTTGTAAATAGGACCTTTTAGATATATTCAAGGTTATGGAATGGCCACCTATACAAGACCTTTACAAGAGTCTTTCAGGTGACCTTCATAACTCTGAAATGGTCACTTTTACAAGATCTCTCCATAACCTTTAGTAGGCCCCTATACTTTAATGACCCCACCGAGAAAACTCCAAGGTCAAGTAAGGTCTATTTTCCCACAGTGAGCTTTAGCACACTAATACAACGATCTAAGTAGTCCCATAGGCCAACATTAAGAAACACAAATGAAAAGAACTTTTGGTTCTTTTGATGTATGTAGGCTAATAAAAAATATATAAAAAGGATTGTGGGGGGTGGCTATACTATGATATTTGGAATGTCATGCTTAACCCAGATTATGCTAACGTCCTACTGGTAGGACACCTATACCATGGGTTTTGTGCTACTTGTTAAAGTTAGTCAAAATATGAATACAATCTAAAATCTTTGTGTAAATATGACCTCAACACCTATAGACCATGAAAACATGCCAAATAAGAACATATCCCTCGCAACATCATGTTGCCATGGCAACAAACAATGAGGTAAATTGACAAATACAGATGATAGAAAAATTGAAAAATCAATGTATGTTTTTCCTATGATATAATAAATATTTTGGGACAAAATTTGAATTTTAGATAGACCTTATGGAGCTCCATATGCATGCTAATTTTTATTTAAATCAAATAATAATGTCCAGAGATATTAAGAATTTTCTATTGCCGTCCTACATGTAGGACGTTAGCATAATCCACTACCTTAATTTTATGCCCTGCATCAATGTGGATACTACATGATATAGCATTATTTTGAAGTTTTGTCATCATTTACTCACACATTTTGCATACAAAGTATGTAGTAGATGCCCATAGAAGTCCAGTATTTAGTACTTTAAAGCTGTTTTTGTATTTTAGAACAAATTTTTATTTTGTCTTAACTCTTTAATGAGGGATAAAGGCATATTATCATAGATAACCAATAAATTGGGTTGTTGGTTACCATGGGAACCCCAAAAATAAATAAGAAATAATTTTTTCGCACCCTCCGAAAGTGGATTTCATAATTATGAGTGGCTTTCCATTTAATGGATTGCAAGAATACTTATTTTTAAAATTAATAGTAGGAATTATTTGTTATCATATATTTGCCAATAAGGCTCTTTTTAGCATTAGCAAAGGGTTAAATACTGTGGAAATTATGCTAGTGGATTATGCTAGCGTCCTACATGTAGGACGCCCCATATCTCAGCTTCTACTATAGATAGAGACCTAAAATTTTGTATGTGACTTATTATCTCATATATAGTGCCAGATATAAGATATTTAGAGTTTTGGATCATAATCGGCACTTTAGTATAATTTGGGTTAACTGCATGTGTAATGGACCTAACATCAGGATCCATAATTTTCGTCATTTATTGTACATGCAGACGTCTAAATAGGCTATACAAGGAAAAGATCGTATTCCCAATTGTAGGCACATTATTGTATTCATTATTATGTTTGCCTGACTAAAATATAAATCTAATAATCCTGATTGCTCCACTACGAGGCAGTGTGGCGAGAGGTGTGGTATTCAATACCAAATCCATTACTGTTTGAAACATCAGACATTTTGTTTTATATTGGATGAGATAGATAGAGTGCATTAGAGTGTCTTCGAACATTTAATTATGCATGGAGCACATGCTAGGGGATAACATCTTTGTATCCAATGTACATGTCTAACTGAAACAAATCATACATGCTTAATGCATTTAGCACTTTTTTGAGAAACGCACTTGAATAGCATATAGGCCTAATAGATGGATAGTAGAGAAGTTTCAGTATCCTACTGGGTTTATACGATATAAGATTTGGTAACCTACAATTCACAAAAGGTTAAGTTTTTATAATATTAAGCTTTTTTTATAATATTATAGAGACAGGTAAGGCATTCGGAAGATACAGATGTGCTACAAAACCTATCCTTTCACCGTGTTCCCTACCTTTGCCGCCGTAAAATGTTGTTATTTATGATGGCACAACACGTGGAGTAAACAGCCATGCTTTCCTTAAAATGAAAAATGTAGGATCAAACGAAACGACTTGTCACAACCTCCCGATGGGTTAATCATGCACGTTCATGTGAAAAGAAAGCCTCTTCCGACCTCATCTTTCAAAATAAAAAAAAAGAAAAGAAAACAAACGAGAAGTTCAATATCTCAAGGAAGGGCCACCGGATTATCATGCAAAGAACATCGATATTTTTACTGTTCAGTATCATACTTTCATTATTTGTATCTGCAGGAAGATCTTGTGTATATGAGATGTGGAACCAATAAAAAGAAAAAAATCTACAGCTAACATAAGTGAATAGAATGATTAAAGAGGGCTTTAAAATACGTTCTAAGCCGTATCTATACAACTACATTCAGTGTAGAAACACACACATACAGGCACACACACAGTGTACATATACACACATACTATTATATATAATATAATTATAGCTGGTGCGTCTAGGGTCATCTATGAATATGGTATATACACCTCATTTAGCTGCCCTTTATACTATGCCTCCATGAAATGACCGTCGGGACAACTCTATTTACAGACCGCCAAATCATCAATAACCTCCCGTCTGGTGACCCCTGGCTGTGACCCGTGCACATTGTCACCACAGTACACACAAATGACCCTGTATTGTAATATATGGACATAATTACCCGCCACCCTCTGTGGCTGCGGCATCTGGGGCTTTAACCCTACAATACGTACCATTATTTCATTAATAGCGGCATTCACAGCTGCCTCTGGTCTTGGTACCGAGAACGTAATTCAATTGACTACATAACACATGTCGCAATCTCGGGACAGTTCCCCTTCCGAGGTTCGTACTGAATATATTTATGCACACTAAACTTTCCAGGCGAGCAGTGAGGTAATGCATGGGATGGTCTGCAACTATACCTCTTTGGTTGGTCTATTCCTCCCAATTCCATACAGTTAGTTAGTTATGATGTCGTATACCATAGAATGGTATCATAACGTATGTGAATGTCAGGTTCAAACAACCTTTCAAATTTGTGCTGCTTTGACATGGTTTATCCGTGTATGTGACATCGTTCATACAAAAAAAGACACTGTAGACGAATAAAGACGCCATAGTGCGAGGAGTACATACAGAAAAAGATCCAAAGTACGCTTTCAATATTCTGCTCACACCTGCACACGAAAAGATAATTGGCGTTCATAATAATGACTTTATACAACACATGTAACCCAATTTATACAATAAACTAATCAAATGCTTTGAGACCTGTAACGTGCATAATCAGTGATGGGTATTAAACATTGTCTGCCTGTCCGGGAAGAGGTAAAACGTGTGTAGCAGGGATTTTTGATATCCTCCGGATCCTTTTGGGCAGGTAAACTTTTCATTAGCCCCCCCCCCCCCAAAAAAAAAAAAAAAAAAAAAAAATGGTTGTATTCAGGTAACATAGGTCGATTTTTGATTTGTTGTTGTTGTTGTTCTTTTTTTACTGACCAAATAGACCCGGGTAGTGTTGAAAATAAAAAGAATACTCATCTTCCAAAACAATTTTGGTGGCTAAGATAGATGTCCTGAGTATTTTTATTATGTTGTTTCATAGTGTTCCATGCTTTTCTGGGCAATTCTTTTAGATTTTGAAAAACAATGAAAAATAAATCATGAAAAACTTAGGATAGTGCAAAAAATGTAGGGTAGGCCGAATTACCTTAACAGAAAAATATTTCTTCGCCCCTATCTATCCCAGTAAAGAGGGGCAGGGAAATTTAAGGGTCAGGCAGGTAAAATTTTATCTCCACCTGCACAATGGGCAGCAAGGTCAAAACCTAAAATGTTGAGCCCTAATGATAGAAAATGTCTGGGTGACATCATACGTCGTGATATTCAATGAAATTTGTAACATGGATACTTTGAACTATATACTTGATGAGTTCAAAATTCCCATTACCATATACTACTTACTTGTTGGGTACATTGTTGTATTAGGCCCAATTTACGTTGGCAGTGCTTCATTTGTACACAATGTGCAAAATACGCGACGCTCTCTTTGAATACCCATTTCTGTATACTACTTTAATGATTGTCGCGTATAGAATAGTTTAAATCCTTGTGCTATTGTCGCGTAAATAGTAGATCCTGTTGACGCGACGTCGTGCTTATAGGCGGCACCCTCGAGGGCCTATCATTATTCTGTTCGAATTGGTGAAATAATCAAATTAGGCAATCTTTTTCATCAAAGGCATACTTTGAAAGTATATCCTTTCTTCTACAAAAATAACCAATGAGCTCTTTCCAATTCAACTGCAGCTGCACCGAAAATTCAACTACTTGAGCGACCGAAGCTGTACTTTCATTGGTGTATCCCATACAAAGTACTGGGCAGGCCGACGCCCACCCTCTCCTGGCTCAAGGATGGCTATCCCCTGAGCCATTCCAAAGTGTATGACAAACGCTTCACGGCCAGCAAGACGGAATTCGGCGGGATAACCGGCTGTCTGACGTTCCAGACGACGACCCACGTCCACAACGGGCTCTACACCCTGATTGCCAATAACTCGTATGGCTCTGTCAACAGGACGGTGCAGGCCACCTTTATTGAGGAGCCAGGTAATAAACACTGTCTCTAATTGTTTATAATATTGTACATTCTTTAATAAGATCTTTGCGTACATATGATTCAACACCATTCGTTATAACTCTTTTGGATACGCTTTCGTGGTTATTCTATTTTCAACAGCATGCATGTTTAGAAGTTTAGAAATTGTAATGTATGTCTTTGATTTGTTAGGACACTCCAATCATCTATCAATTAGGTTCAACTATGAATTGCTGTCCCTCATGTTTGTTAAATGAAAGTGGCATGTTTACAATTTAACATATTTTGACAGTGCATGCAGCTAGCCAAAAATGTTTCTGTTTTCAATGTTGTGTTTCCTCCTTTTCTATAAAGCTATCTTTCTTAGGAACCATGTAAACACATTTTAAAAGACATTAACCCAGTGCAGCTTTTTGTGTCGACTACAGGTGGTCTCCTCCGTGTTGCAGGGGACGGCTTCCCGGACCCCGGCATCCGGCCGCCGCCCATCAAGCCGGGCACCCTGGCCGACGGGGGCCACGACGTGCTCTCCACCCCCTACCAGGACGCCTCCAGGTCCGAGGACGCCGAGTCCAAGACGGTAAACAATTAGTTTACTATATGCACTGCCGGTGTTTACAACAATTCAGCTTTGTTTCCAATGTTGCGTATTTTCAATTTTTGAAAAATAATTATCTAAAGACTAAAAAAAGAAATGGAAAACATCATTGTCGCACTACGCTGGAAAGTGGAGACCCTGGGCATGAATTGGAAAAAATTGAATTTTATTGATAGAACATATGATTTTGTGATAGATGAGGAATTGTGATAGTTGTGGTAATTGAATTTTTGTGGAGGAAGGAGGTAGTGGTGGGAATGTATGTGGAATATCCAGTGAGGGGGTGTATGTGGAAGAAAAGTTGAAAAGTGAATGGAGGTTTACACTAGATGGCAGTCATGATCCAACTCGCAACCACACAGTTGTTTGTGGTCCCAATATTTTTTTAATTAACGTTCTGTAATAAGTATTTAACAAGCACACCTGTATTGCATCTCTGCCCGATGGTGATCAGATTAAAGATCTGGAGAAATGAGGAATTATTGTCTGACTGTACATTGGTTACGAAATACATAATTATGCGTGGTGTGACAGTCACAGTATGAAGTATGCACTCAGGCGTCGGGAAATATTATAACATGAGGGCCTACATAATATAGATCATAGCCGTCTGCTGTTACTATACTGCTATTATGTTATAAACATGTTTTGAATCTTTCCTTAACATCTAGCATAGATCTGTAGATGTTCTAGAATTTTTGCATTCTCTATCAGCGTCACGTGACGTAGCGTTTCCCTCTAAAACGCAGGTTTGGGGAAAGTATCACTGAGATTACGAGTCCTGTATTAACACGTGTGGATCCGTGAGAGGAGATGGTTTAGGTCGGACCGCCCTTCATCGTTAGAATATTTATGTTAGAAATGTGTTTTTTTTATACATGATACATTGCCAATCATTTTTCAGAAGCGATATGCATGATACGAAACTACCAGAATACAGAAGCTATGCATTACAATTTCAACATTGAATATCGATAAAACTTTAAGATTGTGGCGATCTCGGCAAATTTCCTCCCTAAATGGACTTATCCAATTCTACGAGGCATGCGAGGAGCAGGGGGCCTTTCTTCAGTTTTTCTTTACTCGTTTGCTACGTCAGGTCCCATTATACTCGGATGGTCCCCCTTTAGAGATAGAGGACAACAATTTGAATAGCTTGAGACAGGCTTTTAGAATTCTTAGCTAGTCGCATGGAAAGGGGCTTCTATTCTGAGAACTCGCCTTATTTTAGGAATCGATGGTTTCCATGAAGGCACCATTGTAATGACGGAAAATTGGCTGTGAGTAGTAATGGCACTTATAGGTCAGTGGCATCAGCCCTGTGAAAATAAGTATACCAAAAATATATGATAATGAAGTATAAAATCTAGTGTAAATGTTTATAATCTGAAGTCAAGTGTGCTTTGACTCAGTTTTCTGAAGGTATTATTCATCTACCCAATTGTACCTAAGATGAATCATATCAGCTCAAGGGATTTTCTACAATTCTTTGATTTACATAAGCAGGTCGAAGCCTAGACAAACAGATAATAATCAGCTTATAGGATTATCCTTTTACTGTACATGTAGTGCGAATTCTAGGAAAACTACATATTTCTTCGCGGTCACCAGACCCTAGTCACCTGCGAGCTGCTCCTTATTAACCCATTTCTGGTAGGCACGAGTACTGACCTTTAGGGCAAATTCCTAATATGCCCATAGGGCCTATATATGAAGGTTGGAAACTAGTGCGTCAAAGGTTCAAATTGTCATTGGATCTTAATAGTATGAACGAAATCTTCTCTCCTTCCCCTTTTCGCCCTCGCGGGCCCTAGGTTAAATCCTGAGCTGCTCAGCAACTCATTAATGTGTTTGTCTCACAGCTCCTGCTGAGTATGGTTGTCGGAGGGTGTTTGGTGGGCGTAGTGCTGGTGAGTTTGTTTGTCATCCTCCTCGTACGCCGCTACCGCCGCCGGAAACCGGACCTTCGCCGCAATGAGAGCATCTTTAAGGTGAGCCTCTCCCCTGTTTCTTATGACTAATTATATTCTGATACCTGCATGTTTACCTCCTTTGGTATAATTAGCGTACAATTTTGAAATACCAATTGAAAGCTCCTCCAGAGATCGATTAGGGTTTATGTTAGGCATTAGAGTTAAGGGAGTATTAGCATATTACAAGTATTTAGATTTACATATATAATTATATTTACTTTTACACAACTAATTTATTTCATACATGTTAAACCTACTGATTTTACATAACATGGTTTCCTTGGCTCTTTGTGAGTTATACAATCTGTACTATCATTAGCCAGGGTCCTTTTTCAATAACAGACTGTAAAAACAGAATTATGTTTTTGGTGTCCCAGCCTAAGTGTATTTATAAATTATCAGTCCTCCCACGAAACAACATACCCTTCCTCCTCTTAGACCCAGGGTACTAACTTTGTCCGATCATACATAACCCAGAACCGTCCATCCCCCATGGGCTCCTCTTAATGGTGGGACCAACCGTTCTGGTATTGTTGTTTAAGGCCTTCCTGTCTTTGCGCTCAAAGAATCTCGGCAACTCTCCACAGGCCGAGGCTCTGGCTCGAGAGACCATGCCGCTCAACGCAGTCAACGTTGTCGAGAACCCTAACTACGTCGTCAAGAAAGAACAACGCAACAGCAGCTCAGGTAAAACAACTCGCTGTATGGGGTCCTCCGACAGATTAAAAAGGTGGCTGTTAACAGCGGAAGTTGTCGGACCGACGTGGAAGTGGAGAACGGAGAGTAGAGAGTAAAAACGTAATTTAATAAAGGGATGGTGTCTATATTCCGGGTATCGATTGTAAAACACGTATCAATTACTTCAACATTATTTATATATAATTACATTAATTCTCTTCATAACGGTTTACTCAATATTCAGTTGAAGGCTATTCTGATAATGCTTAAGCCCCACCACGGGGAATTACAAAAATTTGCTTTACTTATTGTAAAGAAGGCGCATTCCAAATAAGTAGAACTATGTTAAAGCACATATAAAGGAAGCAGATTTATGCATCTAGGACCATAGGTGTATTATACGCGTACGCTTCCAAAGCGTTTAAGATGAGGCAGGCATAATGTGGCCTACCTTCGGCCCAATGTGGATCTTAAATTCCAAATATGATTCTCTGTTCTCATCCATATCAACCCAAGTAAAATCATTTATTACAATTAGATTCGGCATCATCGTCAAGCCATTCTACTCGATGAACCAATTAGCAGCCCATCTACATTTCACTACTTAATTACAATCGTGCACATTGGTTCCTATCTAGAAAGCGCTAATAATAATTAAGATCGATCATATAAAGATTGCTATGGCATTATGATGACATTATGATGGAATTATAACAAGAGATAATAATGATAGGGAGTTTCAGGAAAATAACCACATACCGTGAGCGTTCATCTTGTCAGTGATAACAATTATAGTTTAGACAATAGCCACGTTACATGATTTACATTAGAGGATTTATCAAGCATATATAACTCTTTGATGAAAGCCAAACCATGAGTGTAAAACACAATAAAATCAAATGAGTCAAGAATATGCGCATTCTCACATCCTTTTCATATGGTAGGGCCCTATATATGATATATAAATAACACATGATAAACCTTTTTTTGATAAGTCATTTAAAGGTTTACTCCTTGTTACAACTTACCGTAATTTCCCATCTCACTTGACAACCCCAACCCACCCTGATTCCCCACCTCACTCGTTATCCCCAACTTACCGCATAATCCCCCATCTCCCTCTATACAGCCATCCGCCACATCCGCCGTAACAAGATCACCTTCATCAAAGAGCTGGGGGAGGGGGCCTTCGGCCGGGTCTACCTGGGACTGTGTCACGGTCTGCTCATCGCCGACGACGCCATCATGGTGGCCGTCAAGACGCTCAAAGACACGCGCATGGACGAGGCCAAGAGGGACTTCGAGCGGGAGGCCGAGCTGCTCACCACCCTGCAGCACGAGAAGATCGTCACCTTCTACGGCGTGTGCACCGACGACGACCCGGCCATGATGATCTTTGAGTACATGGAGAACGGCGACCTCAACAACTTCCTCAGGTCAGTAGTGGCAACTAGGAGAATCGCCGGTAAAGTCTCTGGGCAACTCAGGATCGATAAGCGACTCCCTGTGGGTATGTGCTGATTCTGGGCGACGGGTGCGACCTCAGCCAAAGATATGACTGTTAGCATCGCACATCTTTCATTACAATTGAGATCAACAAGTTTTGCAGTTCAAACGAGCATTCCCTATTATGTTTCACGATGGCACCGAACAGTGAAGGAAATGCAGCTAGTGAGAAGGCGGTCATAATGGTGTCACAAGGACAGAAAGTCCCATTGATTGACCGAATTCAAATAAGTTGCAATATTGAATGTTAATCAATATAACAACGTATAAATCATTCGTTGTTAGAAATGTTGAATGCCACTATATTATATCTGTCTGTATGTGCATGAGTTTCTTAACCCTTTAGACCCCAATCCGGCCATGGTCGCCGAGGGTGTACTCCCCAATCCGGCCGTAGCCGCCCGGAAAAATGCCGATTTTTCCATAATTTTTCCATATTTTTCCAAGCAGGACACTTTTGTGAATATTCAACATACAAAATTGGCCAACATCTCGTTTAAAAGCTTATTTAATTTCCTCTCCAGTGCCACAAATCATATGCTTATAACATTTTTTGTTAGGAGTTGGTTAGACTTTGATCTTCCTCAATTAAAAGGAATTTAGGGAAATCTGGAGGGAAATCCATGGAAACCTTGGGGAAATCAAGCAATCCATGAATGCAAAGTGTAGGGTCTAAAGGGTTAAAGTAGTATGCTCAGTATGATATTGAATGAATTCTGCATCTCACATCTCCCTTCTGCCTCTAGGTCCCACGGGCCTGACGCGTCCTTCCTCTGCCAGTCGGCCGGCTCCGTCAAGCCCCTCTCCGTGCCCCAGCTGCTGCACATCTCCCTGCAGATCGCCAGTGGCCTCGAGTACCTGGCCTCTCAACACTTCGTCCACAGAGACCTGGCCACCCGCAACTGCCTCGTCGGAGACAACCTCGTCGTCAAAATAGGCGATTTTGGTATGTCTCGGGATGTCTACAGTACAGACTACTACAGAGTGAGTGTATTAATTACGTTTATCATCAATTGACCTAATTGAAGTTCATTATAGAAAATCATGATTATGATTATTGTTGTCTAATGAAATAGACTTATATATATGCCAAAAATAATTCCACTTGAAATATAGATAGATGTAACCTTTATGTCCAGAGAGAATGGATTTGTCAACAAAGTACCTGATGGATTCTATACAGGTACCCTTAATCACAGGGAAATAATGATGGGCGTCCGGATTAAGTAGTGATTATCCTTCTGATTACCAACTATTGACACTGTAATGATCTGCCTTGAAGGTGGGCGGTCACACGATGCTACCTGTCCGCTGGATGCCGCCCGAGTCCATTATGTACAGGAAGTTCACGGTGGAGTCAGACGTCTGGAGTTTCGGGGTTGTTCTCTGGGAAATCTTTACCTACGGGAAACAGCCCTGGTACGAGCTGTCAAATCACGAGGTAGGATTTACGCCTGATTAGTTTTCTCTTGAAAGGTCATTATTGAAATCTGACAGCAGGACATACTCCAATATCCGATGGCTTCTTTCGGGGAATGATATAGATAGGCGCATAGCTTAGGTGATGTGGTAGGTGTTTAGTAGCTGGTGTATATTGTAAAGGCGTATTATTAGACTTTTGAGTTGTATGTCACATTAGTTATACTGCACAAAATCTGACCTTTGATGAATGAAAAGTCTGTAAATATGATCATTAAGGATATTAGAGGTAATTAAAACGTCACATTTACAAGTCTTTGACAAGACCTTAACAAGAATAATTCAGGTGACCTTTAAAATTCTGGAAAGGTCACCTTGTACGGTCTCTCCCTGGCCTTCCGAGTAACTCAATGGTCCCATTTACAAAATCAAAAGATTAGGTCCAGTGTCAGTTAACAAAAAACCTCTACATGATTGCAGGTGATACATCAGATTCAGAGCGGCAAATTGCTGGACTGTCCGCGGATCTGTCCCGACGAGACGTACAAGGTGATGCTCGGGTGTTGGAACCAGCAGCCCAGTGAGCGACTCACCATGAGGGAGATCCACGAGAAGCTCGAGGGCTTCTGCAACCTGGAGCCCTCCTACATCGACATCATAGGCTGAGGACAAGTTATCGTGGGGAAATCAGCACGTCATGAATTGACCATTTTAGGGTGAATCCAAGACACTCACAAACTGGCTTTCCTATGGCTCAAAATGTATTTTTGTCACTCTGGTCGGGGAAAATGCTGGATGGAGAAATCATGCATTCCTACTAATGCGTCATGGTCTGCGTGAGCCTCGGCCCTTCACGAAAGGACAAAGTCGAAGAGGTCATCTAGACATTACTGGTCTCGCCGTGCGAAACCTATGGGCTAACTGATTTTACTAGGTCACTGTCGCATTTCACATGTATTACAGTGTGCTATACTTATTAAACAGAAAACTCGCATTTATTGATTGACAAATTTATCATATTCATTGCTCGGACGCGAATGGATTATCAAGTAACATTGATAAATCGTCGGTATGTTACTATGGAGAATGGACAAGGTTACTGGTGCTGTTAGGTGGAGATTGATAATCAAGTAGTGACCCTAAACGTTTGCTTCATTAAGAAAACTGTGCACGTAGGTATTTACGTTTTACGTTCACATATAAGATAAACTGCTTAATGTCTAAAAGAGGGGAGTAGCAAATATAAATGAAGAAGTGTATTTATGCCATACTCAATGTTCACGTACGTTAGATATATACCTTGAATCTTGTTCTGTCGATCTTCGAGATTGGATATAAAAAAGGTTTATTTATGCTAGCGAAGAGATAGACCACGGGATTATATCTCTATGACGACAGACAATAATACTATAATACTGTTGGTTCAACCTGACTGTGAAAACTGTTGAAGACAGGGAACTTGGGTTATGTTAAGCAGTGTGATGAACATTAGTCTGTACCCTGCCAAGGGGGCAAGGAAGGGTTCGGGAACAGGATCGGTAGATACACCCTTTTGCTTTGATAATGCGTTCCCCAATTTCAGGGATGTTTAAATATCCAGCCCCAGATGACCGATCTGCACTCTAAATGTTACCTGTATATGTTCAAACATGGCAAACATTGATGCCTGTAGGTTTTATGATGTAATAAGAATAAGATATGATTTCTTATGTCATGTAAACAGATATTTTGTGGTGATCTTACTTATGATTACAAAACATGCGTGTGGCAGCAACTCCAACACGCTAAGTAAGCATGGCATATTTCTTATCTCAACTAAAACATTTGATTTGAAAAACATTTTCGTGAGAGTAAGCTGTTGTACCCATAAACTGTTATACTGTTTTTCAAATTTTAGCACAGTAATATAAGTTGTAAATATGAATCGGGAGATACTTTGTAAGTTATTGAGATGTGTTGCCGTTGATAAAAAAAATCTCTAGTATCTTATCCAAATTGACATATTTTTGTTATCCAAACGGTCACAAGAAAGATAATGCCCTTGTCCAAAGAGGGGACGCGGGCATGGGAAGTATATAGGTAATATATTACAAATTAAAGAATCATTATTTCTGTTCTTTGCACTAAACTATTAGGAACGCCATTTTGGTTTAAATGATGATCATATAATCCCTCTATTGCACACGTGCAGATGTTTTGATTGTTATTAGTGTCATACAAATTGCGTTTATCAAATGCGGTTAGCATTTTGTCAGAGGTGCTGAAACATTCCTACAATCAATAAAATACCATTAAATTATGTAGATTGATAGATAGCGAGAGGCAAGAGCGTCCCAGTCCTGCCAGAGGGTGGGTTTCATACCATTAATGAATATCAAAATGGTTCCTTACATCTTTAATCTTAAGAGGGGATGGCCATTTTAAGGTCATACTAGTTACCGTACATAGTTGTTAATTGACAATGGATGAATGAAAACATGGGTCATACACAATATGATATTAATGTTAAATGTATAATTTGAAAGCAAAGCGATCTTTTGTTAATGACACATATGCAACATTCCTGGTATGGTAATGGTAGATGTAAATAAAGAAACCACCTTCGCAACAATGTCACATAATGATGTTATTCAAGAGTAACTTTAGGTGAAACACCATTATTAAGAAATCTAAAAATGAGGTACAGTTGTCATATATTTACTTTTTTATTTGTATGGTGCCTTGGAAATAAAGCATTGCAGGAAATGTTGATGATAGGCATAAATGATAAATACAAATTGTATCTTATCTAGCTAGGTCAGGTCACAGAAACATAGAATAAATACATATAAACCTAGCAAATACGCTATGGAGTTCTTACTTGACTTTGTACAGTATTGTTAGACGTGGGTACACTTTAACCCACAGTTCTTTTCATTCCCGGGGCTGATGTACATATCTCACCTGCTGTAGTCAGACTATTGTTGAAGGATGCGCCTCCTTAATAACAAACTATATTATGCTGTCAATATTCTCCTTGTGATCACCACTAAAACATATCTGGCTTTCGATGTAAATGTTTCAGCTTCGGTGTATATATTGTACCAGCAAAAGGAAATGGATTATTATATGTAAGTTAATCTAGAGGTTTTCTATTCTGATCTAATTCATGTGATAAGCCTAGAAATGTAGTTGGAGTACCAAATCTTAAACTAGGCTCTTTTGAAACAGATAACAATATGTAAATGTATAGTCAACAAACAAGGGCGTACAATTATTGATATGGAGGTCAGAGGATATTTTGGTAGATTGTTAAAGACCTCCTCCCTGCCAGCAGTTACTAGATGTAGACACAGATCGAACAATGTGGTTTCTTTAAGCTGCATGTTTCACAGTAGCCGGGTTGTCGGGCCCTTTACTGCAGCTATTCCTACTTGTGATTCCCTTAATGAATAAAAACATGTTTGTCATAAATGGGCCTTGCTTATTGCACCGTTATGTAATTCTCTCTGACTAAATATTGCGCTTAATCTTATTACGCAAAATTAATTAATTCTGTAGTGGTTCCCTATGGTTAATCACGCGGGAAAACACCGACGCTCATTTATCATAAGTGAAGTCGCAGTTGAAACACAAGTCGTTAAAGATACAAGTAAAAGAAAAGGAGGTTTACAAATCCTTCTATTTGAGATCAATTTAAGAAAAGGAAACTTACAAAGTTTAAGTATATTCAGGGAATTAAGTAGAGAGATACTCCAACTGATAAGCTTTTTTTTTTTTTTTTTTTTTTATTGTTTAACCACATTCATTCTTACAAATGTTCTTCCATGTAGGTGATACAAATTAATATTGATAGTTTGAACAAAATGACATAACTTGATAAAAGTAATTTGACCTAGCTAAGGTAAGCAATAGGTCTGAAGAGTTACTTGTATATGAGTTCAAAGTGAATTAATACAGCAGTACACAGTACGGCAGTTTATGCATGCCTCATCACAGGAAAATGGGATGTTAAACATCATATCAATCAGTCAATGGCGACATAGAGATCTATATCTATGCACTATGTTGACTATGTTGCACTATGTTGATTAGCTAGTTTTTGTCTGCCAGATTTTCACCTCCCGTTGGAAAGTACATTTATCGGGAATAGTTTGTAGTACTTTTGACAAACTGTCCCATAGCTTTGCCCCAACATAATAAGGGCTTCTCCTATATATTTCTAGATTAACCCGCTGTACTTGGAAATGTATTTTATCAGTGGATCTAGTTGTTCTCGTACTTTCAACCACTAACCAGTCAGAGTTAAAGCTATATTTGTGCATTAGGGTTAGTAGATGCAGATCTCTTCGATTTTGTAACATATCAAGTTTACATATTTCATGAATTTCTCTTGTTGACATTTCATGTACACAGTGTATATCAAGGATGATTCTCAGTAACTTGTTTTGCATACGTTGTTCCTTCTCACACATATGTTTGTTACACATATAGTACATTATGTCGACATATTCGATGACAAGAAGCACGGTCTGTTTGTAAATGAGTATTCGAGTTGGAATGTTTACATAGTACCTTAATCTATTTAATTTAAAAATTCGCTGAGCAAATTTGCGACATTGATTATTGAAGTGTTGTTTCATGGTCATACATTCGTCAAATATCACACCAAGATAGTTGTATGTCTCACAGGAAGATAAAGATATACCATTTATATTGATCTCAAGACTTCTTTCCAATTTATTTAGCATATGCCGTGTACCAAACATTAAAGATTTTGACTTATTTTCATTTATAACAAGACCGTTCTTTATACACCAACAAGTAACACGGTTGATTGCTTCCTGTAATACTTTCTCAATATATGTCACATCTTCATTGGTGCAATAGATTGCCGCATCATCCGCATACAACAACAAGTCAACATCCAAGTCAGCTAATGTATCTATTAGATCATTTATATAGATAATAAAGAGCTGAGGGCCGACAGTCGAGCCCTGTGGTACTCCGATATTAATATTGTTTTCAGAAGATGTTATATCATTAAATTTGGTACGTATTTTACGGTTGCCAAGGTAGCTTTCCAGCCACTTGATTAGCTTCCTATCTATTCCTAGTGCTCCCAGTTTAGATAACAGCAATACATTATGTACACAGTCAAATGCTTTGGCTAAATCTAGATAGATAACTCCAGTATAATAGTGATTATTCAACCCATCCACTATGCCCTTAGTAAGGTTCAGTATTGCGTCAGTGGTCGATCTCCCATGTCTAAAACCATATTGCCTTTCAGATAATATGTCTCTATCATCTAAATCTTGAGCTAATAATTTATGAATGTATTTCTCCAGTAGTTTCCCAGGCAGGGGCTGAATGGAAATTGGTCGCCAATTATTACAATCAGATAATTTACCAGTTTTGGGAATCGGAGTCACTGTTGCGATACTCCATGAATCGGGGAAAATACCAGTCTCCAGGGAGCATCTATACAGGTCCAATAACTGTTGATCTAACGGATGTAAAAACTTGGGGTTTATTTTTATGCTTATTATGAGTCCTATCAAGTTCTAAACGCAGAACATGGATCTATGAATAATCAGATAACTATATAATGTTAATCCGTTCTAATAGTAGGCCTATCCAAATGAAAATATTAAGGATAATGCCAACAAAATACTTCTGCCACCTGGTGGCTAAATCTGTCAAATGCTCCTAGGACCCATAGAATCACCCTGATAATTTAGATGACATGCTTTTCATGTCATAAAAAGATTTGATGTTGAATATAAGATCAGAATTGGTCTGCTTTGATAATTTACCTTTTACCTTACTGACACAAAAAGGTAAAAGTAAGGTTGTGCATAAAAGTAGCATTTGGTTGCTGTATGTACGTTTCCAGGAGGTTCCACTGTAACAAGTTGACGGTTGGTTATCTAATGCTAACGATGCTGTTGTTTTAGACAATTGGAGTGCTTTGAAAAATATCATAAGGATTCTTTATTTTTCATCCATTTTCATTAGTTTATTGCGAAAGAAATTAGACAACAAGATATAATGCATTGGTTTCTATAGTTTATCACATATACGTTTTCGCATGTTATGTTCGCCTCCAACTTTTGTAAGATCTATTATGCCACACTTTCGGTAGGACAAAACAAAAGGTCATATTAAGAACTCATAGGCTAAGGTTGGCATCATATGAAAGCTCACGAATAGTAGTTTCACGAGATAACAACATCTTCATTTCCAACACCTGACGCCTGTGTGCCACAGGCCATAGATCATTTGGCGAAAACAAGGTGAGAAGTGTTGGTAAAAGGTATATCCAATGGCACACTGCCATAACATTACAAAAGTAACCCTTTGTGCTTACTTCTCAGAAGCAGACAATCCAAACAGCTTCCGCTAACTTCTAAGAAGCAGATAATCCAGACACATGTGAATAAGTCTTAATGTTTGTCTCCACGGATTACCTTGGATATCTTTAAAATATGGATATCATTTCTCACCTATCAGTGCTCTGACCTCCCAGGTAGGATCTCTGTACCCGTATTACCCTATTTTCACTCTAGGGTGGGACAGGGTGTGTCATCAGTTTAATAAACATGTAACCCTAGTAAGTAGCTTTATAGCCTGACATGTCTGAATCCCCCCTCCCCCCAAAAATAAACAAATGAATAAAATAAATCAAGATAATAACATAATAGAAATAAGCAGTATTATAAGTAGTGAAGTAGCAAATGGCACAAACTATAATATATATTCCAATTGCCAATCTTTCACTAATGATACTGTGACATTCTCCGTTCTTTGTGCTCGTGTATAACTACCATGGGCAGGTCCGGGCTCCTAGAGGGAACAGGTGTAGCAGCAGACATCCTGGTGTTGGTAGAGGCACCAGGTATTCTTGGCTAAGAGCAGGGGTAGGCATGACCAGACGTTGTGAGTGGGTACTCGGGGCAGGCAACAGAAAGGGTTGGATGGGCTCAATCTAAAACGGCAATGCCTTAGGGGGATATCCTTAAAGGAATGCATCAAGTTCATTTTCATGTGTGTGTTCGTGTTCATTGGGCTTTGTCTCCACGCCGCATGGTTGTCTTATTGCCCGGCCCTATCTCACTTAACCAGTTTCTTTATTACTCCCAAGAAGTAACAGCGAACCACGTGCACCATAAATATCAACAGTTGGAAAATGTGGAACATTTTGTGACATTCTAATAAATACTCAGGGTAATAAAGACTGATTCCCATAGGAGATAATGTCATACAAAATATAAAATAACAACTGTCAATTTTACCAATAATTTGTCACTAATACACTAAAGTGGCTGTACTAAATACAGCTCCTTCTAGGCAATAAGAATAATCTCACCCAACAGCAATCTATAATCAGGTAGGCAGAACGGCAGCGAGGTAGGGACCATAGCAGCAAGAATACCAGAGCAAACAGGGTTAAGGCCTAGATCTCAGCCCTCTACTCCTGTATTTCTCCTGGTGTTGCATGCTATAGGTCCCTATAGGCTGGAGCTCTGCTTTTTAATGCTTGACCAGCCCAACCTGAGCCAGAGGTGTCATAACCAAAGGTGTCACAACCAGGGTCAGATTTGGGTAAAACTGTTTTTGGGTAAAAAAAATACTTTCATACCTTTGAGAAACCTGAACCAAAAAGTGCCCCCTCAGGGAATTCACACCCCCTAAGCCCAGAAAAGCTAAAAGCTAATAATGCTTTAGCAGGCATTCTAAAGTGATAGATTATTTCTTTTGAATACAATTTAATTCATATTTATTATGGCATACACAACATTTATCCTAATTAAAACTTTATACAATGATTCCATATGATATGATAGTATTCTATAACATAAGAATGTTTTGGCTACTTTCAACTTGAATTCTTTTAATTCCAACATACATTCTAACAATGATACAAATATTAAACAACACCAGAGCACATGGCAACACGAGGCCAGGTCCAAGTTAACACAAAGCCAGACCAGCGGAGACACATGTCTGGTCAATACTGTTAATTCTTCAGATTTATCATGATACATTACCACAGGATGTGATGAATGATTGTAAGCAATATCGGCGATAGCACCTACATTTCACAGGCCGATCTTGGGGGAGGTAGATGGGCAGGAGATATGGCCACATAATTGCATCGCTGGTTCCCACAAAAAAGCTTTCAGTAAAGAATCATTGATAAATAGATAACTGAAATATCAACATTATGCATAATAGTAAATTCAATGAACGTTGACCAAAGAAATAAACGAAATTGATGATAACCACTTACTGCACACAAACTTGTGCTCCCATCTGGTGGCCAAAAGTGTAAAATGCTTCTGTAACTCAAGCAACCATCCTTAAAATGTCTCAGAGGGGGGGGGGGGGGGGCCTTAATTTTTGCCAAATTTAGATTGTTTTAATATAACAATTCTAGACTATGGATGGGTGCCTCAAATATGTACATAAGGGAGGCCCCCCCCCCTTTTTTTTTTTTTTAAATCACTGGATCCGTCCCTGTTCCCATATTTCGCCATTAAATATTAGACCATAAAAACTGACTAAAAATTTGGAATTTACATCTAAATGATTGTTTTACATGGACTATTAGTGCCATGATTCATATTTATAGGTTCTAGATATACATCATTCTCACTTTGATCATACATGATTGTGAGTAAAAATCTTTTCATTCAATCTCCATACTCTCAATAATATATTTCCCTCTTAATGTGCTTCTTTCTTTGTTTACATAGAATAATCTATGAATTAAATTAATAATATTATGCGTTTAGGCCTACATTAATTTTAACCTGTAAATTTTCAAATTTATCATTTTTCTTTCAGTCACCGTTACCAGGTTGGGGATACCACTTAGAAACAGGACGTCCTGTAAAAAAACGGGAAAAAGTGTATTATCTATCTATTTTAGATGAAATATACATGAATATTACACAAGACAAATATGATATAATACTTCTACATATGCAAAATGGAAAAAAATTATGCATTCAACATGAATTTAATAACACTTTCCATTTTAACAAATATATATAAATAATAATTTCACAATTAATATTTTTACATAAATAAAAATGCTCAGAAAATGAGGAGCTTGCTAAATTCAAAGATTATTGTAATGAAAGTAGGCCTACACATCTTTTGCATCAAAATGATTGTTGCATTTTCACATTCTATCATTAAATTTTGTTCTATTGATTTTTATTTTTTTAAAGTTACAAAACTCATACCAAGAAAACGGCCTATCCTGAAATAACAGGACGGTTGCATGATCCGTTATTACAGGATGTCCCGTTTTGATAATGATAATGGAATGTTTTGAAATGGTTTAAAGGGTTGGTCCTGAAAATACGGGACGTCCCGTTTTTCCAGTCGTAGCCCCAACCTGGTTACCTGTGATGTATCTCATATACTCAAATGAGATAACACCGTTGGAATAAACATATTGTGAACTTCTTTTCTCTGGTTTACTCTTAATTCAATACTTAAAGTAGATTGCAACAGAATCTTATTTAGTAATATAGAAAATGATTCATTACTCTAGATACCTAAGTACTGCTTATAGGATGACAACAATGGAAAAAGACAAAATTAATGATAAATGCAAAGCATACACATGGTACTTTCTAGAATAACTTTAATTTGGTACAGACTGACCAACGAAGTATATAAACACTGACTTTTACTATACTTTAGTAAAATCAACTATAATGACATAATATATAAAATCTGTGTAAGCCTATGTGCCGTCGACTATCAGACTTTGATCAGATCCCCCCCCACCCTTCCAACTTTAGGGGACTAAGACTACACATAGAGGAAAAGGCCGCGCGAGCTTGCGTGGAAACGTGCAACGTTTAATTCTTAGCCTACATCCTTAGCGGAAATCATGGATCCGCCCTGCCTATGTTATTGTCCAAATGCCAATCATTCAGAGAACACAAGTCCGAGAATATCTTTTTTTACGGAGTGATCACTCAGAACAGTCCATCAGTTTATGATCACACTCGAGAAGGGATCTCTCCTCTCGGCGCCATATGACTACAGCTAATGTAATAAATCACCGAGGTGCAGCTACAGATTAAGGGCCACTTAGAGCCTTACAGCCGGATCCATCAGATAATCTGTCACCCCAATCAACAGTACTGTGTATGAAGTAATGCACACGTTTACTTCATGTGAGCACAATGTGCCCGATATTTGATTGCATGTATCGATGTGTCAGCGCATTTGAAACAATTGAAAAGCATTTGATAGAATTGGGGTTCATGCTACCCTCACGAAAGGACTATTCGAATTAGTTGATAGAATTCTCATGTACAACAAATTGTCTTCGTTTCCGTTGGAGGGTGTTGGGGGTGGGGGGGGGGGGGGGTAGTGAACCCCTTTCTGACCTCTGTCACGGCTATAAGCTAGGTTGAGCACAGGTTCAAACGGTATGACACAAAAATGAAGTATGCCTTTTGCACGATACAAGGCCATAGATATAGCCTAAGCGTAATCTGTGGGCGTAAACGGACCCACAAGTGGCCCTTTAATTGTGACGGCCGAAGGTCAAGTTCAGTGTGTATGGGAGAGGTAACGGTGAAGGTCAGAACCAAGCTGGACACTATACACAGGGTGGGGGGGGGGGGGGGGTTGGGCTTTACGCTACGACCCTGGACTGGACCGAAGCTGACCATAGGGGACCTGTCCACTCTGTGAGGTGACCTCGGAGGATCAGTACCCCAGCAGCCTGCACCATGGGACTGGAGCATGCCCTCCAGCGTCTTGGGACCTTTGGAAAATGGCAAACGATAAACTACCTCCTTGTTGGCCTTTCCTTCGGCTTGACGTCCAATTGGCAGATGTTTGCAATTGTATTTATAGGTGAGTCTTTGGAATTTACTACAAACGATTATGTATGCACTTTTTGATATAATGCCCTCTGAAAAATTATTTTTATAAAATATCATGTATCTGTAGTCTCCTTTTGTCAATGCCCTAATCATAACACATATCAAATTGAAGAGTTCGAAATAAAGAGTTTATGCACTCAATTTGACTGAGTATTACTATTAGACAATTCTATTGCTAAAGCATGCATGGCCAAGCTGGTAAGTACGTACATTCGAGGTTTGCCCGATATACACTACTGAAATCACAGTAACCTGAAGTGTACCTGGTTGAAGAGTGTAGATCATATAGTTTACTCTGATTAGTGGACATCATAAACAGATGGAGGGACATGGATGGATACGGCGGTCATTCGCTCAAATGCGCGCCGACCAATTCCTGGGGAACGAAAAGCATTGATATTCCTTTCACACAACTTTGCGGATTGTATGTCCTTATACTAGATGCAAGGGGCTTTGAAATAATAAATTATGCATATTCTGACAACTCGAGGGTTGTAAGTGGGCTATCCTAGAACGATAGCCCAAGGTTGTCATGGTCTCTGTCTATGACAACCCTAGGGTTGTTAGTGAATGGTGCCAAAAATATGCAACTGAACTCATAGGCCTCCTATGTGAAATGGCCATAAATTATAACTAGTAATAACATAACAGGAAGCCACTATTATGGACTATTATATCTAAAACATGAAAATATTTATAAGTAAGATTTTTTGTATAACTTGTGATTCTAAAATGGGTCTCCTTTTCATTTATAATTTCTTAATGTGTATGCCCTAAAACAAATTGATCAATACCTAAGAAGATGTAAGTTTCCATGGCAACCAAATTATAGTAACCATGCACCATTCACGTATCCCAGAGTTGTCATAGACAGAACCTGTGACAACCTTGGTCTATCGTTTTGGGCACCACTTTTGGCAACTCTGGGTTTTCAGTGTAAAGGATATTATATAACCATATTTGAATAATATTATTTTTCTATGATTTAATTGGCTATTCTATTGCTATATAGTCGGCAAATACATGTACTCTATTCGACAGAACCAGGAACCCTGAAAATTAATCAGGGCAATAGAGCGTTTTCCCGTAGTCACCATTTGACTCACATGTTCTAGATTCACCGCATCGATTGACGTACACCGTCGGACACCTTCTAACTAACACTTTACACATGTACCGTGCGACATGGGGTGCCTTTAAATTGAGATATTGAGTTCCCATTAGAATGGCCAAGGAACGATCGTACTTCGTACAAGCAGTACTCGGGGGGAGGGGGAAGGGGTATCCACTTAGCGATTTGCCTCCAATACTGCACGTTTCAAAAACGACCAGATAGAATCCCAGTAGGCAATCTCAAGAGAAATCGACCAGAAAAAGATCAATTGCTTGAAACAATCTGACAAAGTTAGTCATGTCTTATTAGACCAGAATTCCGGTTGCATCGCTCAATTGTGTTTTTTTTACCAAATAGGTATTTTATCCGACTGCCTAGTTCAATTTTCGGTGTGCAGTGATGTAAATTATGTTAACTTCGCTGACGTGCAAAATGGGATAAGTTTACAGCCATGGATTACAGAATGTTATTTTGACGGAGGCGTCCACAGTGGGTATGATATAAAAACGGCGAATCATGACATTTAGTTGACTTTTCCTATCAGGTTACTATAACTTCCATCACTGCACCATTGGTAACCTGACCACCCTGCCGGAGCTGCTCCCCTACCTGCCGACGGAGATTGACGAGTATGGCTTTCAGATGCCGGCCATGTGCCATCAGTGGCAGGTCTTTGAGTAAGTATCATGAAAATAATCATATTCAGGTGTATCACCAAAAAGGCGGTTTTAACTATATTCTGCTGTTATATACAAATATCTATTGCTATATTACAAGTATCTCAAATATTATTATACAAATGCCTTGTCGACTGCCATTGACGAATGTACATGTCAGACAAAGGGCTCCTGGCACAACAGACCGTAGAGGTCAACGGAACCACTATGTATTGTTGAAGTAATATTGTCAATAATTATGATTATCTCAATTATTGGACGCATATTACTAATTTTATTATTGGAATTTTCATTACATTGTAAAGGAACGGTACAATTGATAACACAACAGAACAGGTGTGCCAAAACGGGATTACCTTCTATGATGAAGGTTTCGAGAAAGATGGAACAATTGTTGAAGAGGTAATCAATATTACTTTACAACTATCTCCAAGCTAGGCTTACGAACTAGAATTTGAATTATTGTAGTGCAAGTATTTATAGGAAAACCGTCACTACAGATTGTTTAATTTGACTAAGAAATCGCACCGCCCCTGAGAGTACAAGATAATCATGATTATTGATTCAGTCACACTCCGTCTAAATGGTCTCAAATGGACTGAACTATTAAAGTAACTTCAAGATACCTGGTTAACAAAGGACAACATAATTTGTAGCACCAAATTTTGAACGGAGGCTTTGGCCTGCGCATTCGCGTCAATGTAAAGACCCAAAGGAGTGTCCGGGCTATAATTATAGTGGGGATTAAGACCAATAAGGCAGTGTTCCACCAGGCGAAATATATCAAACAACGTTAACACCAACCTTTCAGTAACCTAACCTCTGTTCAACTGAGTCTCTGAATTATAAACTTGTATCTCAAGGTTCTGTAAAGTTGACGTTTTCATATTAAATTTTACTCTTTCCAGTGGAAACTTGTCTGTGACAAGGATTGGTTCGTGGAACTGTCGCAGACGTTGTTCAACGTTGGAATAGTGGCCGGTTTTCTGTTTTTCACCCCTTTTGGTGATAAGTATGGAAGGAAAAAGATGTTTTTCATCTGCCAATTCTTCATGACAGTTTTCGGCATCGCCATGGCCTTTGCGCCTATTTTTGAGTTGTTCTGCACCTTCCAGTTCCTGACTGGAGCCTGTGCAGCCGTAAGTGGCGCCTTTCTACGTCTTCAGTAACCTTAGCCTACTGATAGGTATAATTCTCAAAATACATTAATAATGTTAATGTTTTATAGCAGCTTTCTAAATAACGTTTAGGTATTGTGGTTAATGGTCATTCAACATTTGGATCTACTTTCTGACAGTAACTATATTATACTTTTTCAATACCAAGAGATGTAGATG
Organism: Lepidonotus clava; assembly: GCA_936440205.1. NCBI lineage: Eukaryota > Metazoa > Annelida > Polychaeta > Phyllodocida > Polynoidae > Lepidonotus > Lepidonotus clava. Next base: position 32,885,182 of record OW387139.1, read on the forward strand.
TTTTTGTACGGTGTATCAATGAATTGTATGAACTTTATATGTTTTTGCATGTTCTGGGCACGTGAATACGAGAACGAGAAAATGATCAAATAGAATAATAGTGCCATCATGCTTTCATGGCATATTTTCGTTTAAGAAAGACAGTGACGAGCAAATCTTATAAAATTCAAAGTTGCATTACATTGCATGATAGGTAGTAGTGAATACGGGGAAAAGTGTGAGCAACATACTCTTCCATTAAGACTCAAAATTATCATTAAGTGCTCTTTATTCCCGAATTAACCCTCCTTACCTGCCCCTGTAGGGCCTGTACCTGACGGGCTGTGTTCTGGCCTGTGAGATCTTCCCGTCCGACCTGCGCAGTTACCTGGCCCCGGCCACCAGTCTCTTCCTGGCCGTGGGCATGATGACCCTCAGTGGCTGGGCCTATTGGCTCCGTAACTGGAGGACGCTGCAGCTGGCCATCTCCGTGTGTGGGGTCATCCCCATGTTCTACTGGTGGTAGGTAGAGCAGTGCTCGGACACTTCTTCATGTTTCTTTAGTCTGGGTTTTCTCGAATACATAGTCATTCGCTTTTTTCTTGAAGACATGTTTTGGCTTGAGGAACCTAAATCGATTATTTCAATCATAACATTTAAAAGCAATCAATCATATATCTTTTCTTAATATAAATATATGAATATTTATTTATGATTCCATCATGGAATTGGTGCTTATAATTCTGTTCCGATAACAGTTTTCTCTAATGAGAACATCAGAAATAATTGCCAGGCAATCAACAAAAGGTGATTAAGATATTCACTTATGTAGGGGTCGACACTTTGTGTCCTAATAATCCTGTTACATGTGCATGATTGCGGATTTGTTCTCAATTCGGGCAGCAATTGACGACGGTCTTTTGGTCCATTGCACAAAATTAATTTGGCCCCATGCACTTACTCTGTATGTTATCTTCTTTTCACAAAGGGTATGTCCTGAGTCTCTACGGTGGTTGATTGCCAATGAACGCTTCAAACCAGCATTGAAGATTCTGAAAACCGCCTCCAGGTGGAACAAAGTGAGCAAGATTCAGTAGGCCTATAACTGCATATTTGGATCTGTGCACTAATTATTAACTCTTACTGTTCTGTCAGATTGATCTTTTTATCAGATAAAGTTTACTTTAGTGTATGGTAGAGTATACATCACAGTGAGACTGACAACGAATGAGTATGAAGATATTATCATGATCTCTCTCATCTTTTTTTTCAAAAGAAAACCTGCATCTTATCAGTTTATCTCGGCTAATACGCCTTTCCCATGAACAGATGAACAAGTGCAGTGGAACCTACCATTGCGACCTTGTTCCCAACGATTTAATCCTGGTCCCATAGGAAGCCATATCCCGATTGTTTGATTCTATCAATCCCGTCAGCACGCCACACCATTGAAAAATGTGTACATACATATATCTTTATCACAAGACATCTAGTGCCACAAACGCACACCAGGTATGTTTACCCCTTACTTGAAGTTTGTTTCTCCCACCAGGTGGAGATGCCTGACGACATCTTGGCCGACGAGGAGAAGGAGGCTAACATGTCCTCCAAAGAGAAGGGAGGCTTTCTGGACTTTGTGAAAGCTCCAAAGCCAAGGCGCTACCTCCTCATCATGATGTTTAACCTGTACGTAATCATAGTGATGGGAAGGATAAACAAGCAGCGCAGTTCTCTCTCAGCTTGTTGCCATGTTTCCCCAATGATAAACTTAAGAATCTTTTAAGTAATGTGGAAATAATATGATTATGGTCATGATTGCTTCCTAAATGTTTAAAATATCCAGCATGATCCATTTTGTACTTGTAATCATATTGGCTCTGTTCTTAAAAATGAATATACTATCATAGAAAACTAGTTCTGAAGTCAGGCGGAGCTAAAATCGTATGCCATGATTTATGGGGCAATCATGAAACGATTATCTTCAGTCACACGGTCGATCACTGCCTTAACCCTTTTTGATAAGCTGGTTTAGGTAACGTCGCTTTCTTCACAAAATCAGCGTAAAAGCTAGGTTGAAAAAAGAACAATTAAAGGGTCCTGTCTTCCTTAAATCATAATTGATATGATTAAGCCAGGGGGGCAGGATAGTGTAGTGGATAAAGTCCTCGCCTCTCACTTGGCTGGCCCGGGTTTGAGTCTTGGCTGTGCTGGCTACACTACTTTGCCTTGCCGTTGTTCTCAACCCCATAGATTCGGTCATACCAACTGGTACAAACAAAAACCGGAGTTGGTCTCAATATACCTAAAAGATTGCTGAGTAGACCTTAAATTCCAACACATCATCATCATCATAAAATTAAGCCAAACTGAAAATAAAGTCTGCAAGTCAAGCAGTCTTTAATATGAATCAATATTGAATACATTGTCATCTTCAAAGTTTGTACCAAATAAAGTTGTACACCGCTCGACCATAGGCTCAGTGGTGAAGTAATTCGCTTGTTTTCTTCTCGACAGATTTACTGATAACATGATGTATTTTGGCCTGTCGTTGATGGCGGGTAACCTCGGAGGATTGAACCTCTATCTCAGCTTCTTTATCAACGCGGCTGTGGAAATTCCAGGCATCGTCTCTGCTATCATCACTATGGCCTTGTGAGTTAATAACCTACATTGTTCGGGACTCTTCAGTCTATGTAGTAATAGATTTTGATACCATATTGCTACTCTGAACATCTGTAGAACAGTTACATTTGAAAGCAATTTTAAGTTTATTTTGTTTACATTTCACCTAACATCTGTCGAGTGTTGATTCCTATTTATTTGCCCCTAGACAGTCACCGACATTTCAAATATTTAAGGCCTCTTTGTAGCCTTGGACCGCATCACCCCCTGTTTATTTTGGCTGCTCGGATTAGGTGATTAAGTAATGGATGCGTTTTATTTTATTGCCCTTTGGTGATGTTCAGCTCCCCAAGACTACGTTTTTTCTTGCAGCTTTGGACGGCGGCTGCCAATTTCCGGCTACCATTTCTTGGCTGGCATATGTATGGCCTTGTGTGCGATATTCGCCTCTGTTCCAAGTACGTGCCATTGGCTGACCTTAGCCTGGTGTGCTGTTGATCAGCCCTAATTGAATTTAGTCCCTTGTTTTCTTTTCCAAAACAAATAGTCTTTATTGTTAGTATTGGTCGTTAGGTGTGTCAGTAAAAGGCTGGGGGAGGGTGTAAACGTGTTAAGTAATTCATGGTCGGATAGCACCATTGAAAATCCTGTGGGAAGTGGAATGTAAAATATCATGCAATTTAACTTTGCTTTTCGGCGGCATCCTTGTTTTTCACAATACTAGTAATACCTGAAGTTGATTACAATGTACATGGATTCTCTGGTAATTAAAGGGATTTCTGTCTGAATGAATTGTTTTGCATATCGCTATTACCTCAACAGACTTTTATTCTTAACGCTACCTGGCTCTGAACTTACATAAGCATAACTTCCTCATTACTATCTGGATACTTAGTTGGTAGTTTTACACATTCATTCGAAACTCAATAACACATAAAAATGATTTAGGCAACTACACTTATTACCTGTCTCATTAAACAGAAGCTAGACAGAGAAGTTATTCATCAAATTTGATCGTAGTACAAGTATGAGCTCTAGACGGTCTGTATTCTGCTGCAGTGGAGAACGTGGACAACGAGCTGCTCATGACCGTCTTCTCCTTCATTGGCAAGTTCGCAGTGGCAGCCGCCTGGAGCGTGGAGCTGGTCTACGCCCAAGAAATCTTCCCCACCAACGTCAGGTGCGAGCAGTGTTTCCTCTAGATATATTATGTATGGTGCTGAGTTTTGAAAAGGGTAAACTTAGGGTGAAAAGTATGAATTGTAATTCACACTCCCATCTATCAAATGTTGGAAACCATTTTAAGGTATTCCTATTGCAGGAAGAGGTGTGCTAATTTGCATTTCCCTGCTCTGTACGTATTGAAATACCTCTGGTTTAGCTCACATGCTTTGTGCCATATCATAGCTATAGTTGATCTTTTAGGGAAAGAACATTTAACGCCAAATTACCCATAGTTCAATAAATATTGTCATGAACAGAAAACAATGTTTTGTGATTATAATCATGAGCTCTTAAACTTCTATCCAGGTAATATGTTATTCTTTAACATGTTTTGATCAATAACTTATACTTAATATTGAATTAACAGCAAATTGTTCAATATCCCGCTAGGTTACCATATCACGTGATAAGTCACATGACTGTGTGTATTTACATCTTAATGAATATGTATGTTTGTATGTATGTCTGTTTTTGGGTATATATTAATTCAAAACACCTCTACTTCGTTAATACTTGTGGGTCTTATTCTAATTTCTAAATGATTGAAATGAGTTGATGAATCTTTACAGAAACACCGGTCTTGGAATAGCTGGAGGATGCGGTTACGTTGGTAGTATTGTGGCCCCATATGCTTCCTACCTGGTAAGTAGCCTGCTGATTATTAACTAATAATAATAGTTGAACATTAATCAAGTCCCATACTCTTATGAACAATCTTTTGAGAAATTTTAAATCTTTTTCTACACTTATTTCTATTTTAGTATCGGAGTTACCGATGGGCGCCTGGGACGATATTTGCCGTGTGCGCCGTCATTTCCGGTGTCTTGACCTTGCTCCTCCCGGAGACGCTGGGTCGCGACCTCCCCACCACCGTGGAGGAGGTTTCCTCCTGGCCCATGACCATCAGCAAGGAGGAGAGGCAGGTGCTGGAGGCCAGGAAGGCACAGAGGCGCCAGGAGTACCAGGAGAGTCTGGAGATGACTAGTGAAGTGTCATATCCGTCCAAAACGGCCCATGCCGAAGCTATTGACCATGATGAAAAGCCAACCGTCATGAGCTCAAATAGAGCACAAGGGCATTCTGAGACAAGAATGGCTGAACCGACGATGACTTCTGTGGAGAGGGTTGATTATAACGGAGACGTTAATGCTAATAAAGACAGGAATGGTGTCATAGGGCAAAGCTCCCACGGACATTCTCAAACTGACCAGCCCGACGGACAGATTAACGATGGGTATCGCTCTAAAGAGTCGTTAGTGTCCACAACCTTATAGACAATAAAATATGATAATATTTCATTGATACTCCATTGTTATGTCAGGTGTGGGGACGCGGAGCAAACGCACTATCAAAATAGACTAACTATGCATGGTAAAGTGGCACGGGACAGAGTAAGAGCTGCGACTATGTACATGTCAGTGTATGTATATTATTAACAAACGACTGCTTGAGAGTTGACATTCTGGTAAATATGTATTTTTATTAGCCATGAGAAGAATGTAACACCATAGTCAAACCATAGAGAATAGTACAACCATTTGACCAAATATAAGTTTTCTTGTATATCCTCTCTTTTTACAAATGACATAGATATTCTGATTTGACAATATAAGCGAGGATACTTTCGTAATAGTGAACTCCTGTGGTTGAGCAGCTTACAAAATCATATATTTTTAAAACCATCTGTTGCATTCAGAACTATATTTCATACGAACGCTGTCTTTAGGATATGTAAGAATCCTTTGTTGATAAGTTTGTTACAATATGATCATATCATCTAGATCAACCTAAATAATATTAGCTCATAAATAATGTCGATTTACTGATTCGCTAACATTTTAACATATATACATGTTTTGGTTTGAGAGTTCTCCTGGAATATCTCAAGCTTCAAATATCTAAAAGTCTAGTACTCTGAGTCTTGACGTTAAGCAATATATATCAGCTGTACGGAATCGTTTTCCGATCGTCGACAGTAATTGACATGCAGCAGTCGTCCACTAGTTCACATCAATAAATACCTGTTACTTTCATTAAATTACTTTTCAGATTATCTTTGACCTTCATTTTGTAACCCTTTATCAGCTTCCAAATCGATGCAATATGGCACAAATAATGCTAACTTTACGATGGTAAATGAAGATGACGTGAAAGAATATTAGAGAATGATATCAATGAATGTAATGTTATGATTGAGAATAGTGCATCAAACATATATCTTAAACCATATTTAGTGTAAATTACATAAACAAAGAAGCTAACTACGTAATAGAATAGCGGGTATTAGGTGAACGTTTCACAACCACCTAGTCTCTGTAAGTTAGTATTTGATGATATTTGGTTTTTACCAGTTGCTCTTGGTTTTATCATGAACTTTCTTTTTTGAATCCAGCTGGAAACTACCTTTTACGTTTGCTGTCTACCTTATAGTGTTTCCTAATGTTTTAATCTAATTGCCATAATTGTCACTAAAACAAATACATCATGATGAATTTTCAATAGGGTCTAACCCTTATGGAATGAATACCAGACTAGATAATATATGTACATATAATAACAATAATAAAAGAGAAGTCAGCCGTGAGATCCCGCCTAACCATTCAGGTTTTACAGTCACTTGTTTCACTTAAACCAATTTTACAATTATCACAGACCCTTAGTAAATATACCTGGAAAAACATCCTGCGCATATCTTAGCATTCATAGATAGAGTAACATTAGATTAGGTTTTGAAGCTTGGTTCTATTCATCATTTTCATCAAATACATTTTACCCTGAAGACAAGACGATTACCCTGTGACAGCATAGAATAAGAAGTGGATCAGGGTATTAAAATGGGGCTGACTGGACACGTGGTATAATGTGAGCGATGGTGATTTCGTCATCTATCTCAAAGTTAGGACCATCAGAATCTATCTATCTTAGCTTTGGGTCCAAAAGACTCTATGTCTATCTTAGATCTAGGTCCATCATACCCTATCCATCTCAGATCTAGGTCTGTCATACCTCATCAATCTACGATATAGGTCCATCAGACCTCGTCCTTCTCAAATTCAGGTCTATGAGACCCTGTCCATCTCAGATTTAGGTCCATGAAATCCTGTCTATCTCAGACCGCTGAACTCCTGACCTCCCATTTCCTCCGATCTGCCTAACCTTGTTCAATTCTTGTTCAATTCTTTCATGGACCCTATTATGTTTACATACCCGAAAATATGCAATGTTCACTCCACTTGCCAAAAACAATAATATCATTGTTAGTGAAGGCATTTACTCTACATAGCCCTATAGAAGTATTCAGTATCAGAATAGTAAGTACATGTTTCTTGTTGCAAATAATGACAAGATTGTCCCCTCCTCCCAACACACACACAAAAGAAAATGTCAATGTACATCACCGAGATTATTGTACAGATACACATGACCCGGCATGGCAATATCTCCATACAAGCCTTCATGATCAGCTGCTGTCTCTGCCTGCCACATATAAGGGATCGTAGACCTCTGCTTGGAGAGTGGATTTCAACGTACGAAACGAACACAAGAGGGCACCGCGACCACCAACGGGGCTTAGTACTTCCGGGCCAAGATGGCGTCGTGCCACTTGGCCTTTGGGATGTTTCTGACGTCACAGTCCGTGAAGCCGTGCCCCTCCAGCAGGTCGACGTACTCTTTGGCCGTCCTCTCCCTGCCGTCGGCCCCCACCAACATGCCCATGTCGAACATGAGGGCGTCTATTGGACCGTCCTTGGTGGCGTTCAGGAACTTCTCCAGTACCAGCAGGGCGCCACCTGACAAAACGAAAACAAACAACACTTACTCATTGTAGCAAGATGTAAACCGTATTTTTTTCTGTCCAAAAAAACTATTTTCAAGCCCCTACCCTCAGTGGGCCAGAAAAATATGGAAAGAAAAACATTATTTTCATTTTGCAAACCGTTTGTTCCTTTTAATTACCACCCTCTTAGGATTGCATTCCACTATCTCATTGTAACTCACGATATCGGAAATACCCAGTGGCAGTGGCTCAAAATCGCCTCGTGAAACAGGCTTGAGAATTAGATGAAAGGAATGTGCGAAAATCCAAGCATTTCTCTAGATTAAAAAGGTTAAAAAGAAAGTTAACCCAAACTCTGGTAGTAATATGTCAGATATGCAATTTTGTCAGGAAGGGACATAACAAAACTGGAAATAATGTTAATGAGTACATGTATGCAGTCATGCAAACATTTTTGTCTGTTCATGACATGTGTGGCTGGGCTTACTTGTTCTTCAATTGGCCCATAGGGGGTGCATTATTGTATGAAGTATAAGATACTATGGTATACTAACCGGGTTTGAGAGCTCTGTAGACCTTGCTCAGGAGCTGATCTATACATTCGTCACTCCAGTCATGTAGAACGTGGCTCAGCACGTACAGCTCGGCCTCCGGCAGGTCGTCTTTGAAGAAATCACCTAGAAGAACAATGACCATACAACGTCACAATAAGTATAACTTGCGATTGATGCTGCTATTCAGCATTCTATAGTGATTGAGAAATAACACATTCAAGCCCACAGTACAGGGGCGGATACAGGATTTTCTAAGGGGGGGGGGTCAGCATAAGCTAATTACTAAAAAGTTGTACTTTCGCGTGTATTTCACTTTTTTATAGTTACGGGGTCCAACAAACTGACAATGTGTGTGTGTGTGGGAGGGGGGGGGGGTCAGGGTATGCGATAATCTACTTCTGTTTTCAAAAAGATCTATTAAGTTGAGATAGTTTGAGATACTCCTATGATACAAATGTTCTCTGCATGAAAATATTATATGGTAGCTTTGAACAGTATTTCATGAACAGCAAAATGAATAATGATGATCAACCTACCAGCCTGGAAGACCATATTCCTGGGCTTCTCTTTGGGCATGAACTGGTGGGCGCAGGCGACCACATGCTCCAGGTCGAGCACTGTGACGGTAGTCTCCGGGTTCAACCGGGCCATCTGTACCGCCAGGGCACCAGTACCACCTTGGGAAAACCAGAGACAACAAATCAACCACTGCAAAAGATACCTATGTCTTTATACATGCAACCAAAGGGTAGTGTGACGAAAGCACTAGTTGGTGGGCAATTGACAGGTCCCAATTTTCCCCCTCAAAGTCTTTCAAACAATGACCTAAAGCTAGAGAAGACTAAGGTGAAGAAGATTGATATTTCTCTTAATGGAAAACCGAAGATTGATATTTCTCTTATCTGAAAACATACATATATAGGTACATGGTATGTATAATCATATCATATTTGCTTAAATGTGATGGCTGTATTAAGTGAAGAAAGCTCAGATGTAGCTGAATACCTCCTAGATCACAGATGGTGGCAAACTCGGAAAGGTCGAACTCGTTCAGCACTACTGGGGCATCGAGAGAGGAGAATATGTGCATGACTTCCATGAACTCTGTCTGTTTGGTGTTTGTAGAGAAGAAGCCATTTCCGGGTTCAAAGATGTTGCCGTTTCCACCGAACGTCTCAGACAGCTGGGAATGGCCTGAAAAAAGGAACCGTGTAGGCCTATAGTTTATGTTCGGAGGTTGTATATATGTTCTTTCTTCAAATTTGAGGAAAGGGGGGCACTTTTGTTCTTACTATTTCGATACTTTAGCAAGTGTCAAATTATATGTAAACAATCTGCGGTATTTGTTAATTGCTTCCGGAAGATATTGGAAAGCAACGTAAGATAGATGAGCTGTATATAGACTCCATCCCCAACCCCCTTCCCGAAGAACGTCCCTTATAGGCCTGTAGGGAGATGGACCATGGGGGCGGCCATGTTGTGTCACGTGGTACAAAAGGACACTCCTTATTGGCTGGGAGGTTGGCTTGACCCCCGACTGGTAGTGGCGCCAAAGGAACACGCATGCGCAAACATAAACTCCCTACAGGCCTATAGTACTAGTGTACAACTATCGTGAGTTCCAATCCATTATCCTATGTCGTCACAGTGCTAGTCTTTCGTAATGCAATTTATTGTAAAATACGTTGACTTTTCAAATATATTTCTACTCCAAAGACATTATTTCAAAATTACCTTGCTGAACACCTTCCCGTAGTCTTCCCCAAAGCGGATAGAGGTCGCCACCAATGTTCGACAGCATGGTTGACATGCTCATGGGGCTCGACTTGACTAAGAACCTCTTTGTAACTGTACTGTTCTCAAAGGTATCTGGAAGAAAACATGCATCTTATTATTCTAATGTAGGATGAATATGGCCAAAGTTGAAAGTGGTTGTAAAACATTAACTACAGAATTAGATATGCTCTTTCGGTCTGATGAGAAAGCATTGAGAGTAGGAAACACTTTGTCAATAACAGCTTGGAGAGGTATAACCTTTAAGAATAGCATCTGGACTGCGAATGAGTAGCTTAAAACTAAACAGAAATACTCAAATGAAGAAGTATAAGCCCGATGTACGAAAAAGCCTCCTTCTCAAACGCTACCTATATATTGAAGATCTAGAAATCCATAAGCCTGCTGCGCATATCAGGTATTTCTCCTTTTGGCATATTGTGTCAGCTGAACAATTATGTTATTGCGGTCAGACGTTATATATACTGCTATACACGTGTGTTCATGCGGTTATGTAGCTATACATATACGATTATAGAAAACAGCCATAGACATATATAGTACAGTCATGGTATATACAATGGGGAAGGCCCCACTTCTCGTATTGTGTATAACACACTGGCGGTCCGTGCTTCTAGTTCAGCGTTAATGTATACAACTTGTGGTTCATCAATTGAGATATAGAATGTGTCGGTTCTTTTCATTAGTACAGTGCAGACAAAACGGTTTCAGGAAAATAGGTAGACGTACATAGAGTGTATCAAAGAAAGACACTCTTAAGAACCAATTTCGTGGATATATAGACCTCAATTTTCCAGCAAGTGCTGTATCATGAAAAGATTCAAACAAGAATACTCTGTTGTTTAGGAGGCTTTACAATATAAAACAAATTAACTGAATTTCCATGCATGTTCTTTTGATATGATCATGATGCATAATCATATCATGACGACGTTATTATAATTTAAGTGGTGCTTTGGATTCTCTGTCGATAATTTAATAAGCACAAAAATGTCTTGACATTAAACAGATACGTTTTTCTTAGTTATGGGGATAGAAACGTTTCTGCGGTGTAAAACGAACATACTTTTTATCGGCTTTGAATATTGTAGCAGTAAATCAAGCATCATACTAATATCTAGATAGCATAGTAATGTCTCCAATAGATAGGTTTGAGCATGCTTTATGGGTTAGAAGACGTGAACAAGCGACAAATGAGAAATTTGCTGCTGCCATAAAAATACACCTTGGTGAGGGCACATACTTCCACTCTCGCCCCCGCCAGCGAGTTCCAATCCCTTATTCTGTATGCTCTTCTGGACCATGTATCTAAATATCTCAGCATGTCTGTTTTTCTTCCGCCCTTGTTTTGTTTTGGTTTTTGTGGCATATATTTTGGGAAGGGTTCCCATTATGCATACCAAGGAATCTGCAGGGCAGCGGCCAAGAATGCCGGCAATGGGAACAATGTCCCTGTTGCAGCTCCCCCCGTCAGTCCCGATAGACACACACAGACACACCGACCTACCTGTGCCGGAAGTAGAGACGCGCTTGCGCAGAATGCCAAGGCCGGCGCACGTGTTCATGAGCCTGGAGGTGGCGTCCGGGTTGGTGTGCAGCTTCTGAGCCACCTCCAGGGCGGAGAGCGCCCCTCCTGCGGCATGGAGCTCCTCAAAGATGCCCAGGGTGGAGGCTGTGTAGAGCACCTGTAAAAGGTAAGGCATACCTTACCTCCGACCACTGTCAAGGCGGGCAGATTCATCGTCAAGTACCTAGGCCTCCCCCCTCCCCCTCCAGTACCCCCAGGACCCCTCTAACAGGCTTCACCTCAGCCATTCCTCAGATACGTACAGATGATCGGCGCCGAGCCGGAAGTGTGTAAAACTTCCCGTGTTCACGGCCGTCAGGGGTCGGGGCGCAAGGAATGCGCAATAATTTAAAATGCTGACAACAGGAATTCCACACTTCCGGTATCCTGGTAATGGCTAGTGAAATAACCCCCATTGCGCACATACGTTGCCAGGTCACATTCTTTTCTGAAGTTGAAACTTTTTCAAAATTGCTAAGAAGAATGATAGCCTATTGTACGAATTAAAACGTTAATATTGATAATCATTGACCCACATTATACTTATTGTTATACACAAATAATAGTTTCTGCAGTAATATAGAGAATAATATAAAGCCTTATATATAAGGGACGTACCTGGGTAGTTTGGAAACCTAACATCATCCTAAACAGGGACTGTCCATCAATTTCCTGGTTCGTCATATTGTCGGTGTATTACTTCTAGGAAACAAATGGAAAAGAAAAACAATAAATCCAGTGGTACAAGTAATATTGTATGCATGTGCATTATTTGTATCTTAAAGAAAGACAAGTCAGAAATACATAATTGCCGAATTGATATACTATTGATTCACAGCGGAATGGTAAATATACCCTGCCATAACGGTTCTTCAATAGCAGATGCTTTATATAATACCTGCATCTTAAGTTAATATTGGTTGAACAGTCCGTCAAACAACGACTTTTGCTGGTTTACACCTGTGGCGGGCCCGCGTGGTTAATAACTTATAACATAGGGCCTACATTCCATAGTGATTTTGTTATCATAATGTATTTTAGTTCATGTTTTTGTACGGGGGGCGTTACACCGACGTCAGACATTAGCAAAAGAGATAATTGACAGTTTATTACATAACGGAGATTATATCATAGGAGGAGTGACATTGTAATGGATATGAATGTATCTATACATGAAAATTACCTTCTTAAAACGTTGAGAGGACGCGGGGATGGCAAAATAGATGGGGGGGGGGGTAAATGGATATCGACGTTCTTTGCTGGGGTTACACAGTATTCTTAGTACTTTGTATTTGATTATAATAGTATTCATATATACGGAACACGCCCTCCATTACTTTTTTAACTGCAGCAAACTTCGACATGAATCTGGGTAAAATATGAAAAGAACAGGTCCCGTATAGCTAGCTAAGAAGATAGGTAAATTGCGTTTGGATTACGCCATGAAATTGCAAAATAATCTGTCTGGCACAATATTTACCCAGTGAAGTCTTCAGATAATCTGAGAAGTTTGAGCTATCGTGTTTACATTAATCACACCTGATAAAGATAGATTGTAGGACCAAGGCGTCTACCAATTTGCTTAGGGACGCCTGGTGGATATACGAAGAGTTCTACAAAAGAGCCTGGGCTTCAGCATCAATGGTGCCAACCACTAGTGGTTTAACTAAGCCCAAGAATTGGCAATTTCAAATTCTAAAATTGTAGTTTTTTTTCTGCCACGCAGTTCATCAGATGGAATAAACATTTCAAATAGTATACTGTCAATGTTTACAAAACAGTTGTGGGATATAAACATTCGACAGCAAGCTACGCAATATGCCCGAGGGTGCCTTGACAAGCCGGACAAAATTGGTCAATTTTGTGTATATCTGCCTATGAAGTATGATGTTCATGCAGACAGACGATATATAGGACACGCATTCTTGTCTGTGATGCACTCCTGTTGCTTCCGCTGTCCAGGTACATCAAAACAGTTTGACCATAGTATAGTTATTTCTGTCATGTTTATTTTTTAAGGAAGGGGGACCAATCAATTATGGCCGAATAAGAGATAGCTAGCGACCGATATGTTACATTGCCATATATTTTCCAAGTGGTTGATGTTTTCTTTATATAGATTTCTGGATGCATTGCTCAATTTTCATTATTTCTGGTCGCTTGAACGATGAGATCCGACCAGAATTTTAGTTGAATCATACCCCCTTAACTGTGCCTGGAGGTACCATGGAAACAATGTGATCTGTCTATATTAGTCAATAATACAGGTGCCTCACATTGCTGCATGGCTAATTCCTAACATCAGCTGCAAACTATTCAGGAGAAAAATAGAATTGCATTTTATTTGAATTGATACTGTATCTTTAGCTGCAGAAGTGGGGCAGAGTATACATGATCCTCTTTAACCTGTATCTCACAAACACTTACTTGGAAGTGTTTACTGCCTTAGTCGTAAGCCAAAGACATCCATCATCAAACCAATTAACAAAGAAGAAAACATCATAAAAACGCTGTCTACAATTGATTTCGTGAAGCGTAGGTGGACGTAATAATTTGCTACATTCCTCCGGCAGTAGATGAATATTCTAGAAAATTACCCTATAAAAGTAGCGTGCCCCGTGGCTTTCTGGTCAAATAACAATATGTTTTCAACCATACAGTCAATTTGTTTACTCTGACGTCATATCTGAAGGGCGACGTTTTTCATTTGGATCTGTTGCGATAAGTATAGCCGTGAGCGAGACTTTTTATTTGCCCAAGGTTTTATGTTTGTATGTAAACAGATGACTTGGAAAGATACCCTATACTTTCATCTGAAAAAAAGCTTGTTACTGACTTGAATGTTGACTTGTGTAATCATGTCAAGTTGATGATGGATGTGAGTTAGTATCTAAACTAGTTCTAAAGAGTTTACAACTCTTCATACCGCCAAGAGGCTATTTTAGTCGTTCACGTTAATTCAGCCGATCAGTTAAGTACTCACATATCTAAACGTATGCCCATTATTCAGCAATTACTGTCAACGTATTTTTATGGCAAGTGGGAGATGGAGTTTCTTTTAATAGCGCAATACCAACAAAATTGAACCTTTGTGTCACTATTGAGCCAATATCTCAAACGTGCAAAATGATCGATGACCTTGAAAATATCCCCCAAAAAAATCATAACATTTTTTTGCATTACGTCTTGCCCTAATTCCTTAGGGATTGGGATCTTAGCTAGGTATAAAGAGCTCTACGTAATCACGGGGGAATATGTTTGTAGGACCTTGTAGCCTTTCCGTAATCAGGTGACCGACTTCCAAGCCCCTTCCCTCTTTGCCCTAGGCCGCATTTTTGACTCCTTCGCTCCCAGCTATGATCGGCACGCGAAACGCTAATTGGCCAATGGTTGAGTCAGGTGTGCCAAGGCTAAAGGGTGTGGGCCCCGGGCCTATCTGGGCTTGGGCAACCGTATCCCGAGGAGTAGATGAACTGGTATGTTATATGTAACCCACAATCATGATACTGCAACCATTCTGGCCATTTATTTAATCCAGCAGATGGCTGGTTTAAATCAATGTTTGATTTAGATTATTGATATAAAATCTGTGCCATTTATAACATGTGTTAGATTATTGAGAAGAATTTATTTATCTATACGATGCCTTTGATTAGAACAATGCATTCTTGATTTAGAATTTTTGGTTAATTTTAAATGAATTTAGATTTTATTTATTTTTGAGAAATCATTTTATCACGAGTGTTTTGGATGTGATTGAATATCTACCATTAGGCCTACAACGTATACAAAAGAGTCATGCTAGTGAACAATTAAAACATCTTTGGTACTGTTAAAAACGTACTTTTAATAATTGGTGAAGTTGTAATCTCATTGAATTGAATAATGTTTTCATAAAACTACCATTATAATTAGGCAATTTATTAGTTTAGGATTGTAAGTTGTCCTCATTGAAAGCTCACTTTATGGGAAAAGGAAAATTATTCTGTGTGTCAGAAAAAAGTAGTTTCTATATTCGGTATTTAACATTTGCCCTGTTAATATTACAAAATAATTTGATACAGACATCTAACAATTGGAATCTCATTATGATTGTATACAACCGGTTGGGCACATTGAGGCCCATGTCCCAAATACAGGCTATTCGCCATGTGGGTAAGTGTACCAGAAATTGACTTATGTCTAGGATCTCTTGAAAAAAATTCTACGGGAGGCTCGTGTCACCTCTTTCCCTTTTAGTGTTCGTCTTATAGTGACCCTCTAGTGGAAAATAGGTGAGCCGAATCGCAAGGGTCAGCTCCTGAATGCTACATTTTGGCGTCTCTGACTATAACATGAACATTTATGCAGTGCGTCTATAGTATGGATGTGGCGACTGTGTGGACCTGGGCACCTTCCAGAGGGGGGTGCCAAAATACGTCCGATATTGCCCCTTGAATCTATCGATGCGTTCCGCCCAAGGCGAATAGGAGTATTCCATTAAATCTATACGAATTAAGTTATAGATCTAAGTCTATATTGCGCGGAGAGATGACACCTGCTGTGATATAATGTTATTTGATGGCGCTCGATGGTGTTGTTGTACATGAGCTAAAGTAAGTGGGTTCTCAGATTCGGCATTTCTGAGGGGATAATATAATGTGATATTAGAAGTCATGTAAACATATCAGAGGTGAACCGCTGCAGGGTCTATTTACCTGAAGGCGGAGCGGCTAAGGCCCGGGACGGCATTGGCTTATTGCATTCCCCATTAACTACATGCAGCGGCATATACTAACCTAAGGAAAAAATAAAGCAAAATGTTTAATATTTCTTCATCGCCGGTGCTATAAGTTTTAAGAATAGGTCGGCCACCGACCTCAGATTCTGACACGGTCGGGGACCCCACCCATCAAACATAGTTGACACACATCTTACCAATAATCCCCGGAGATCAGGCAACCAATGCCAAGCACCTGCAGCTTCCCTTTTCTTCCCTTTCCTTAAAAATGAGATATTTATGCGCTCTGACAGATGTTTTTGTTGTTCTTGCTGTCTTTCTTTTAAATGTTTTAGTTCGGTGATGTGTGGGAGTGCTGAGTAGGGGATGAGCATTCCTGGCGGGCCCTTACATTTGTTGAGTCACGTTGGGGACGGCCGGGGGCCAGTCAACTCCCGTCGCCACCCCTCGTATACTCTGACCCTTCAACCTCCAGCCCCCCACTCCTCCAGAACACCCCCATCCCTCTGCAGGCAATGCCGTGGATCCAGACGTCCAAGATCTCCAGGCAATTCATATCCCACTTCCCAACCCCACCCCTACCCCTGGAGCAGAACTCGGTCAGGCAGAACCACCGCACAAATATTACGGCATTCCGAACTTGAGGCAGAAAAATAGGCCAAAAATAATCTATTCTCATGTTACAGCTCACCTGGTTCGCCATCAATATTTACGGTATCCGAAAGGGAAAAAGGAAACCCATAAAGCGAGGATACCTCATCCGTTAACCGACTTCTGTATATATGTATAAACAGTGTGCGAAGCCCTTTTGTATGGCTATTTATAGAATTGGCTATAGGTATTGACCATTTGCACATGCTGCTAAATGCAAAACAAAATAAAATGCTAGTCATTCCTCGTTTCTTTATTGTTTGAATATAAACGATATAAGGAACTGGTTTGCCACCTCAAGTGATTCCTGTTTATTAGTTGATAATCAAAACTTGAAATTGCATCAAGAAAATCAGGTCACGTTCTAATGGCCACACTTAAAATCAACATCAGGATTCAATTAGCCATATGTTATGAAGGAAATTACCATGGTTTTGATCCAGGGCTCTTAACCTCACCGTCACTCTAATTGGATAATAGCTTATACATTCCAGTTTTATCATATGATCATATATGTTTCTGTATATCCGATTGACTAAAAAAATGACCTCTTTCCTCCAATCGCTGGTTTTATCTATATAGGTCTGGAGTGGCAGTGGGAGGGAATCGAACTAGACAGGCTGATCCGGGCCCAGACTGCGCCCAGGGAGGCTGATGTCGGTTAATGTAGTCAAACACACGTCGCTCCGTCCCCGAGGGCCGCCTGCAAGCAGTCAACAGCTGGGGCCGGCCTAATGATCGTCCACAGGGGCAGGTGGGAGGATTAGGGGGTGAGGTGGGCAGGATCAGGGGGTGAGGTGGGTGGGAGGGAGACTGGGGGTAGGCTGTGAACGGAGGGAGGCACGGTGTATGAGTATTGAACGTTCTTGGCTGCTACCTTCTCGGAGAGGCACGGCTAAGGTATTGCCAAATTTAACTTTATGTTTCATCTGAATTGTACCATGGGTGTAAAGTTATGTGCTCTGTAATAAGCATAAGGTGTTGATATGCCAATTATCAATGGCAATTTGCAATGACGCTTTTGGCCAATATCTACATTATGATGGTCTTTTTTAATCTTGTAGCTATACGCACTCGCCATCGGCTGATAGTAAACCGCCCATCCCAATTGGCAGTTCTACATTAACATGTAACAGTTTCTTTCCCTCTACCTATCATACCACACCACTAAGCTTGGGAAGAACCGAAGCAAACTGCACCAAGGCAATACACAGCGGCACTATTATTGTTTGAACTGGAATGCATCCTATATAGAATGCGGATCACAATAGAAGTTGTTACAAATCCAAAGGCTATATAGACTAGAATGCAGCCTGTCAGGATGTATATAGACTGTATGAATGCAGTCTGTTAGGATACGTATGACTTTATGAATGCAGCCTGTTAGGATACGAGAACCATCTTGGCAAAAGGCTAATCTTTAGTTGTGGTTCTCTCCTCCTTGCCATTAAGCCTGAATGGAGTATATTTCCCTTTAAGACTTTCCTCTTTTAGTAAATACAAAAACGAAAACTAATGCAAACGACATTAAAGTTGACACCATGGACCCCTTCGCGGTGCATGGATTTGTATTCCAACAACCTGTTTTGCTATAAGAAAAAAACACCCTGTTATTGTTGTATCCCAACCCGTTATATTGAAACCTAGTACCCTGGATTAGTATTCTAGTATCTGTAACATCATTCTATCATCCTGGATTTGAAGCTCAAAACGAGCCCCCCCAAAGAACATCCTAGAATACGCAATTCACTACAGGCGCTAGAGTGTGCATCACCTCAGGGAGGTTTCAATCGGTGATGTAGCCCGTTATATTGTAGTCAATGAAAACGGATCCTGTAATTCTGAAAACTTATATTTTTCAAGGCGCATTCCTTCACTATGTGGTAGTAAACATTCCTTGTATATGAACCTCAGTTAAATATAAAAGCATGTGTGTCTCTTTGACCCTCGAAATATCATGTATGTAATCTGAATAGTTTTTGTTTAATTCCATGCAGTCTTTCTATCAATCAGGTGCATAATTATTATGTCATGTTCATATCAGATGTCATAGGTATGTTAGGCATGTGTACTTAGAGAGCCCCTCTTTAGAAATGAAATGGAAATGACATGTGGTGGCCCATGCAGAGGGAAGATGAGAACATGCCCCTTGACTTTGAACAGATCGGGGAAGGACTGGGAGGGGAGGACGAAGGGAGAGGGAGGGGAGGGGGTTATAGTTCAAGAAATCATGTTAATGGTTGAGGAACTCTCTGGCTTCTATGCAATCAGAATCAGCGGACCGAAAGGCCCACGTCCGTTCGTGAGGACGGACAACTATGCTAATGGTCCCAACTTGCACCCAGAGTTGGGAAATGAACAAAAGGTGTGTGCCCTGTGCACTGAGCAGCGTCCAGGCTCCTGGCGTGACGAGGCCAGTCCCTAAACACACCTGGGGATGTAGGGCTCGGTAAAAAGGGTGTTGTGAACTTGGCCCTCTTGTTGGGGCTCACAGCTAGGGGAGGATTTCACAGTCCACTGGTGGTGGTCAAGCAGCAGCCCCGGGGTCGAAGAGGGCAGTGGGGTTGGTTGTGGTAGGGCCCTGGGACCAGTTTGGGTGCTTGTGGCTAGGATATAGGGGTGGGGGGGAGATTGGGGGATGGGGGCATGGTCACCTTTCTGTAATTACGTTAAGTGCTCGGTGTCACCTGCTTGCGGTTACACGGTAGCAGTGTGTTTGTTCCTTTTGGTTGACGTCTGATATTAATGTTGTTGGGGTTTTTTTTGTAGGCGAGAATGGTAATATATAATATTATATTTATATGCATTTGTCATTATATTATAACTAAATGGAAGAATGTGGGGTGGGGAACTTTGGGTGCTACATGACATTACTATCGGTTTCTACCAAAGTGAATGGGGATGTATGACAACAGAAGATTGGAGCTTAAACTGTACTGATGCCCCACCATTTACGGGCCTGAGCCAACTGGCGTCGTTGCTATGCATGGGTATTCTTATATCACCTTGTCTGTAATGTCTGGCGACAGTTCTGACAAGAAAAGGCTGATATTGGACGGAATCCAGGTACATTTCGTGTTTGGCTACTCACATTCGTGACACATTCAACTCGAAGAGTAAAGACCTTATTACACTAAACACACAATACATCAACGCCAAGAACCACTAATTAGCCCATAGAACTAAAAAAAACAAATACAAAATACTATTGCATAACCAAAGACTTGATGTGACTTAAATACGGAGACAGGCAGAGAACAGAATGTCTACATTCTATACAAATATGAAAATACTCTGTTTGATTTCCAGTATGTATGCTGACATGATATGCATGATCCTGAGACGAGATGTCAAGAAAGGAGGTTCATGAAACTATCGTCAATTCATTGTACGGTCATGCTTGGCCACTGCTTCCAAGAACCGCCTATATGCGTTTTGTAAGGGAGCACGCGGCACTAATATCATCCTCAAACATCTTCAACATCGAGGGCCAGACCCCAGTCTAAAGCAGCCAGAAGTCAAATAAGCTTACACAAAGTATTTTTTCAAGAATGTTTTGTATCCCACAAACGAAAATAGTTGCACGTTTCCTAGATTGGGCGTTTCTTTTACCTTTCAACGTAATGAACTCCCTCATTCTAGGAGCGTACATGCAAATTGTTTCTGAAGAAGTGATAAGAATCATTGGTCAATGTGGAAGTGGAAGTGTAACAGTTGAACACTGTTTGAATTTTTTTTTAAATTCTAAATTAAGAGGTCGCTTTGCTTTATAATTAAGGATATGAGCCCAGTTCGGGGGAGGGTTGGCACAGTTGTATACTGCTAAGTGTTAGGAATGAGTGGAAAATAGATACTGGTCAAAGCCATTGGAACCTGGGGATAGAAAGGTGAATAAAACACCTTCCCTGTCTAAGTTCCGGAAACACCTATTTGTAATATTTTTATCCACAGATGTTAAACTTTTATGGTGGTATGATTGCATGAACTGAACAGTTCCTCACATTTAAAATTAATGATACCTTATGTGGTGTTCAATATGGTGGTCGAAGAAGAACCCTGCGGTCGGAGAGATTAAAAACGTTGAAAAGGAATAATCATGGTAACTTAGTTCAAGATTGATTTATCAGAAACTTAATTAGCCATCTGTCTGGTGGCATAATTATAGACCTTAGATGCAATTAAGAATATAATAGGTATGGTATTGCAAATGAATATCTTAGTCGTTTTTAACATTTGCGATGGCATTCCTTATGCGTATAGACATTGCAAAAAGTATGCAGTCAACATTATTTGGAAGAAAAGATGGTACTAATTAAATACATTGTGATGAGGCAGCTCTAACGTCTGAAACGATGTGTCTAGTAAAAGACCATAGGTACATGTAGGTACACTGTAAGTTATACAATTCTATTCGTCAGCTGGTTATCATTATTGCTTTTGGTCCCTCTGAAATGTTGAGGCGTACTACGATCTGCCAGAATTCCCAACCTGAAGTCATACTCATACCTCCCCGAGAAATATGTGTTCTTTTTATGAATAACGAATGGCATTCTATGTCTCCACGGGCTTTGGCTTGTTAATGGCAACTTTTAATTTTAAGGTAACCTTAATCATAAATGAATGTATGATTAAAGTGTTTTTCAGGCGTACCTTAGCACTACCTTTCCCATAAAAAGAGGAATATATGCGATGAAAAAAGACTACAGCGCTACTACCTCGGCCAAAGTCCAGGCCCTGAACTAAAGCCACCTATTTCTGTCAATTTCTTAGTACAAGCAAAATCATTCTTCTTAACACTTTGAATAGCTATTTTCAAGAATCACAAGGTGTGAACGCCCCTTTTTGCTGCTTAAATATATTGGTGTTATAATGAAATATCGAAGTAAACCGAACAGTTTGAGGTAGAATTAGATAATAACTTGTGAATCCCATTTTACTGCACTCCTTGAGGAATGCCCATGAACCACGTGTGGGAAGTGGCGATGGTATTGAGAGTTTACACTAATTGTTGAATGGGAACAAAGTTAGAAGCTCTTGGTTTGGAAAAGTGTTTTTTCTAATAAGCTGGCTAGGTCTGTTAGCCCTTCCTCCGTCATGCCATTATTCATTTATTCAACACTCCTGTGTGAGTCGAAAAAACTAAGAAATGTGTCCGTTTGTATCTGCCTACGTTAAACGAGGCTTGTTATCAAACTTGGCTCCCTGCGGGCTCGATGACGTCTGGTAGGAAGAAACCGTACAGCGATTACCTCTTTTTTTGCTTCAGCCTTTTCCTTTCTCGCTATTTGAACCAAAAATGTGTCGGGTAATTTGGATAATAGGACGAATTTGATGTATGTTTCTTTCGAATTACTGTCAGGAAACAGAACCATCAACCTGGAGAGAATCGTGCAGAAGTCAACTTTGATTACCGTCTTTGCTAACTGTCTCTTTTAACGTCACATTGAGCAGAAAACCCCATTAATTTTGCCCCTAAAAAAGTTTCAATCGTTATCTTTAAGATCTTATTACTTTAATAATTGAGATATTCTTTGTTGTTCATCTTTTTCACGGCTGAGATTGGCAAGATCTGTGTATAAGGTGTACTGACATGACGGATCTATCGATCGCGGCTCCCCTAACCTATCCCTAACAGCCGCCTCATCGCACATATCCTCACAAATGATTTGTTATCGGGGATGAGATTCCAAACATACTCATTTCTCAAAGTTAATGATCCTCAAACTATTTTTTGCTGGTTTTGTGTGTGCGTGCTCTTCGGCAGGTTAGCTCAAGTACAAGTCTTTTTGTACAGCTCCCCAGGGGTATTTCCCCCAACAACTGCAATTGAAGGACACCCCATTTAGCTGTATTTGATTTGTGATTACTTTTCACAACTGAACGAAAACACTCGCGTTCGAACAGCGACCCTTTTCTCCAGGGATTAAAACTAAAAGACACAATTTATCACTTTATGGCATAATTTTCCCACATCGGATACTGATCGAATATGCATGCATTCTAATAAACACCTATGCCCATCATAATTTCTTTGAAAAATCCATGATCGGCTAAGGACAGTTCACATCACCCATGGATCAGCATCAGGTAAGTAGGGATATGAGATGCCTCTACTGGTTGATTACTGTTCCCATGATTATACATCTATACTTACCATCGCCTGCTCCATCCGACAATCGATTACCCCTCCCCGTTCTTTTGATGAAAGATTATATCCCATCTTATTGAACTCAGAAAACCTATAAAAACTGGAATATATGTGCTGCGGTCACATTTTCTCACCCACTTTGACCTGTGCTCACCTTACCTCCTCGTACGCTTATAAAGAGAAAAGTATATATCAAATGTTTTTTGCAGCGCGTTCGCCCACTTTGGTCACTTAATCTAACAGCTGTAAATGACAGATTATACACTAAATTTTGTGTATTTACCAAAGGCGTCCTGGGATACCATACAGGATAAATGTCAGTTCCTTTCCAACAGGTTCGAGGTAGTAGGCCCTACTTCTTGTTAAACAGTTAATTTTAGTGTTCAAAACCGTGTCACATTAGCAGTTCAGGAAAGCGCCCCTTGATTTTCAAAAACTGACCAAAAGAAATTTGTCAATTCTACAGACTAAGGCGGTATTGCAATTAAATCCAGGTTAGTTCTAGAGAAACGACAGTCATTCTTTATTTTAAAGCAATCTGCCTACGCCCGTGGGATAAATAAAATAACCGGATAATTCTCATATCCCTCCGTACAATCCTTACATTCCATAGCATGTATCTACTCCCCTACGTCTAATAGGATGGGCACCCAGTGACGTACACACAAAGTTACCTAATCACACTGAACCACAATACTGTATCGGAACCAAAGCCAACAAAAGTTCATCATCCTATCAGACGAATAAGCTAACGGAATGAAAGATTCCAATTCTCGGGAACTTCCATTGGCAACTATTAAATTTTCCCCCTTTCTCAGTCATTAATTTTGAAAATGTTTTTTATTCAACAGAAAACTGGATAATTTTTTTAAATAAAAGGCATAATAAGAGCGTTGCCTACCTGGATGTCTAAAGGTGTTCCCCAGGGAGATGCTGGTTGTCGGAGATGTAGGGATGCTGTAGGTTGGTGAAGTCGGGGGGCGGCGGAAGGTTCAAGGCTTGTTGAACTTGGGGGCAACCTCACAGCAAAGGCTTTGGCTCAAGGGCTTCCAGTCAACTCAGCGTCCAAGCCAGACTGGCAAATTTTGGTTTCATGTCCTCCTAATTTATACCCACCAAAAAGTTTTTCTTTCACCTATATGAGACACATGGCTGCTTCACCCACACGACTACAGCTGTAATGGGGTTAATTTATGCGTTGCGTAGAAAGGAAAATAAGGGGTCAATATATGCATATCTGTCGTTGATGAGAGTGAGAGTGAGAGGGGCGGGAGGTGAGCAGGTGGGAGGGGGACAGCAGTTGGGCAGTCTTCATGCCACAAGGATTGGCTGGCTGAGATCTGCACGGCCAATCGTACTCCACTACCACAGAGCGAGTGCACCACACCGCCACTGCTCCCTGCCTCCCTCCCCCCTAAACTCTCCCCCTCCCACTCCCCACCCCTCTCCTGCAGCACTACCTCCCCACCCTCCTCCCTTATTCCCCCCTCATATTGCCCACCCCTAATAAACCCCTCCACTGCGACACCCCACCCCCCTACCCACCCACTCATCATCCAAACTCCCTGCTCCATCCCTCCCCTACCCACGTCAGTTGCCGTCCGGTGAATGGTGGCACCGCCCCACCAACATACGAGTATACATGTTCTACTCTCCATACCACACCACCACGGCCACGGGGAAACGATATCTTTTTGTGTGATTGAGCCCATTACAGACCCCCTCCCCATACCGCAGGCTACTGGGAAACATTTTGGTACGTCAGAGGATCTAATAATAGTCAAATTAGCCCATTTTGGTATGTGTTAGTTTTATTTATTCTCAATTAATGACGATTATGTGATGGATGAAATAACAGATTATGTGCAATAATATTGCAATAAAACCTGGTCATCGCGGCTACACAATGTTATGATGAGAGAATGTTGTATAAGGACGGTACTGATAGAATCAGTGCCTGTTGCGGGTCGTTTACCTTACCGACCCACCATGGGTGACACGTTCAGGTGATCTATGTATCACAGGTCTTGGCCACTTGGGTAACTACCAAGATAAGCTTAATGTTAACAGCTGGTTAATTGTCTTGGTAACCGCCAAGATAAGCCTAATGTTAATTGACATCCTCTTAATGCCTTGCCAAGAACAAAGTAGATGTATATCGAAACATTTTTGCAGGCCATTATGGAATCTTCTCACTAGGCCAGCGGGCCAGGGCGCGTTAGGTTATGGGCCTCTGGTCGGCCGTTCTAATGGTGGGGGAAGGCCCGCGCTGGGGAAATATGTGATAGTTCATCAATTCTACCGGCGCGCTTCCTCTCTCCTGCCGAGCACATGTTAACATGTTTACAAGGTTTAGCACCAAGTCATGCTTTGGCCGGCCTATACGGTCGTGTTTTCCGTGCCAGCCCACGGTCTGCGGCCCACTGGACTATGCAAACACACGCAATTTATGTTGGGCTTAGGTATGCCGGCCGGCCGTGATTGATAGGTGTTTACACCTGTACGGAATATGGACGGCCACTCGCAATCTTCCGTCAACCCACCACGACCAGGCCAAAAAAAAGCAATATTTACCTATTTATTTGACTTTCAGTCAGTCATGTGGATGGGTGTGTCTGTCCTGGAAACTTGATGGAGATGGGGTACTGGAGGGAATACATACTCACCTGTAGGCCTCCCCACCTGGAGGAGGAACTTCCACCTGCGGGCCATAGAATATGACCCCCTCTCAGCTATAGGTTTTAAGGAATGTACCAGAGACCACATGACGAAGATCCCGCATGTGTAAGCATTAAATAATTGTGATTTAGTATTGCCCGACTCACTTGCAAGGCCTCCCATCTGGCTTTAATTCTCAACCACTCATTGACATACCTTACCTGGTCTTCCCCATCCATCCCCATAACTACAAACATGCTACAAGGGTATACATCTTAATGCTCGCTTTGAACCGAAATCTTCAGCTGTACTTTAGGTGTACCTTACAACTAAAGAATTATAATAGTTCAATTTATGGACGCTCTGACCTATTTCTGAAGGCCTTCTTGTACAATCACGTGTACAATGACCACAGGGTTATTGCATGACGTCAATTTGAACGTCAGTTCACGCTCCTGTTGTTAATCTCATGATTTTACCTTACGTTAGAGAGACAATTTTCGAGGAAAAGAATAATGATACTGGTTATTAGGCGGGCCTGTGTATGGTATCGAGACTGTCCAAATTCACATTCATTGTGAATGCAAAACCTCTTCTGTCAATGGACAGATGAGTGGTCAGCATGACGTCTTTCCTGAATTGAGTAAAATGTCCTGACCTAAAGAATAAGTTTTACATGGTCTTTGGAAATGCCAGATTACCGCACGAGGAGGGGAGTGCCAAAGGATTTTTTTTTATCGTAGCTTCAAACACTCCCATAACTTACAAAACATGATGCTCGTGAAGAAAATGTTTACATGTAATGTAATAGGCATGTGGTATTAAGTATATTCATGCTAATCGGGGCTAGGTATTTAACCCGAGGAGAACTACTAGATTACCCCGCCTAAGGACATAGATAGAAGCACATGTAATCTTTTATCAAAAAGAAATTGACCCAGAGTTTCTATGAATACTTGTGTTCTTGTTTCAGAAGCTCTAACGGATAACACGATATATTTAATTTCTTGGGTTACCATAATTACATGTATAATATGGATGTGTCCGTCAAATTTGGCTATTTGATAAGGTGCGTCCTTTTGAGTGACCGGTTTACAATGTTCTACAAATCAGACCAAAGACAACTCACTATTCGGCCCTTTGCCAATGATATACATTAGTATTCTGAGCTAATTCATTTGGATTTTTTTTCCAGTTTTAGTAGAATCAAATATAACTCTGCCAGCAACACCTAAAACAAACTTGATATAAGCTTTAATCAATTCTGAATTAGGTAATAAATGTGTTTAAACAAGCCAGGGAGAGTTTTTGTCTCCAGACAAAAACTCCTTCGGCCTCTCAAACTTTCAGACTGAGCCTTCAGACTTTACCTCTCCTGGGCAAGACCAAATCACAAAAGAGTAATCTCCTGGCAGCTTTACTTGTCTAGTGTTGTCAGCAGTTGTCAAGTTTCTTTTAGTTTCATCTAACATGTGACAAATTTGAGGTCATTACCTAGTATATGCTCTTTAGACAGAGAATTTCCCATTCCAGTGCAGACATTATCAATTACTGTAAAACCCAAAATCTATCACACAAATCAGTCTAGTTTGGTCTCCCACCTGTTCAGTGACTATAAGCTACAATATAAAAATGGAAAAGGGTTTTGTCAAAAAAGCTCAGAATGCACACGTACGGATAAATTCCTGTAGTTATTGGCCATGGGCCTTATCCCTGTGTTGTCTCCCTCCTACCAGCGCATTATAAGGTCGATATCTGTTCGTAGATGCAATCTCCTTTAAGATTGGTGTACTTAATAAGTGGGTTGATATATCGGGTTCACTTGAACCGTGAGCAGAAGGGCCATTGGTTCATTGAGACTCTATCACAAGTAGGGTTTGCGGGTCCTTCTACAAGTAGGGTGTACGTGCCACAGAAGGGCCGTTGGTCATCTTGACTACTACCCGATTAGTAGCTGGTTGCCATTCGGTAGTCAACTAACCAGGACACCCAGGGATTAGGGTTGAGTGGTAGTGCTGGTCAAAGTGTTCACAAGAATTAACAATTTTACTTTTCAGACAAGAACATTGAGGTTATTATTCAATGTTATTGAATTATTGTTGTACATATTGGTCTGATATCAAGGGCTGTACTCCCGCAACCCCCTTTTTCCTCTCTTTTTGTTAGTTTTCTTATAAATTGCTAAATAAACAATGACCAACCTAATAAAACAATTTGGGATTATCTTCCAACAACACATTGACTACTGAGGTGATGTCAAGTGGTACCGTCTATTCACACATCTACACATCCACACAAAGTCACACATCTAAAACATCACACATCCACGGGCCCATGTGCACTGACTATTTTCCGCGACGTGGATGTGTTCCCATGCTCACTCACTATTTTCATACCCATGTGCACTGGCTATTTTCCACGACGTGGATGTGTGCCCATGCTTGCTGACTATTTTGTACCCATGTGCACTGACTATTTTCAGTGACGTGGATGTGTGCCCATGCTTGCTGACTATTTTGCACCCATGTGCACTGACTATTTTCAATGACGTGGATGTGTGCCCATGCTCACTGACTATTTTCATACCCATGTGCACTGACTATTTTTCATGATATAGATGTGTGCCCATGCGCGATGACTATTTTGTACCCATGTGCACTGACTATTTCCCATGATATAGATATGTGCCCATGCTTGCTGACTATTTTGTACCCATGTGCACTGACTATTTTCAATGACATGGATGTGTGCCCATGCTTGATGACTATTTTGTACCCATGCGCACTGACTATTTCCCATGATATAGATGTGTGCCCATGCTTGCTGACTATTTTGTACCCATGTGCACTGACTATTTTCAATGACATGGATGTGTGCCCATGCTTGATGACTATTTTGTACCCATGTGCACTGACTATTTTCCATGATATGGATGTGTGCCCATGCTTGCTGACTATTTTGTACCCATGTGCACTGACTATTTTCAATGACGTGGATGTGTGCCCATGCTTGCTGACTATTTTGTACCCATGTGCACTGACTAAATTCCATGACATGGATGTGTGCCCATGCTTGCTGATACAAAAAAGTCAGCAAGCATGGGCACACATCCACGTCATGGAAAATAGTCAGTGAGCATGGGCTCGTGGATGTGTGATTTTTTAGATGTGTGGTTTGTTTTAGATGTGAGAATAGACATGGCGATGTCAAGTAGGTTCTCAAAGTCTACTTCAAGTAGAATCAGTATGTCAGACTATCAGCTTGCACAAAGCGTGCTACAGGTAGGGTTCCCAAAAGAGTTGCTACATAGGATATCAGTGACTTTATACATAAGTCTTCTCGTCCTGCAAGCTACTTGCAGTAGGTTTTGAGTCCAACAGTCCACTACAAGTAGGCGTTTACTAGTTTTAGTAGCACACCATACTACCTTTTGAATCCCACACCCAATAGATGTTCCAAGTCCCACACCTTACTTGCAGTAGGCTTTGAGTGACCGCCTTTTACAAGTAGGCCAATTCAAGTCTTATAGCCTACTACAAGTAGTCTTCAAGTTGAACATTACACAATATTATGCTTTGAAAGAAATGTCCCAGACCCTACTTGAAGTAGGCTTTGTGCATGCTGATTTGCTGGCATACAGATCCTACTTGTAGTGGGCATAGAGTAACACTATTTGAAGTAGTAAAGCCGAGGACCATCAGCCCTGTTGAGGGGGACGGGATAGTGTAGTGGTTAACGTCCTCGCCTTTCTCATGGGAAACCCAGGTTCGAGTCTTGGCTGTGCCTGCTACACTACCTTGCCTTGCCGTTGTTCTCACCCCCATAGATACGTTCATACAACTGTGCAGTCAGAAACCGGAGTTGGTCCCGGTATAGCTCAAAAATTACCATAAATTCCAACACATCATCATCATCATCAGCTCTGTTGCCTGTATGCTAGCCAATCAACCAAATGTCTAAACTGTTAAATATTTTTGGATGACTGTAGCCAAAGATTTCTTCCAAAAGCAAATAGAAGCAATCAATTTCCATGTCCAGCATGTAGAAAAAAGAGAAGTTTAACCCTTTCAAGACACCACAAAATTTTCATATAGTACAAAATGGACACCCATTTTCTCTGGGAATATCCCAAAAGGATTTTATATTAGACCAATAACAAGATAATACATGAATATGAGTATTTTCCAAGTGGCAATAGTTAGGCAGAGCATAATGTGGACCATTTCAGCGTATTGAAACAGAAACACATGACTGTGTTTGATATATTTTGAGCATCAAATGCACAATTCTGACATTTGCTATGTATCTCTGAGGCACCCTGCATCTATACCTGGTGATTCCTGAAAGATACAGGCATCAATGGGTGGCCGATGCCTGAGAAATAGTGGCGTCCTTACAATCAGTACCCTGTTGCATAACTATCTCTGTAGCTTCGAAGGTTTTGTTTGTGCTTACAGAAACTGTATGGGAGTTTGAAATGCTGTAAGACAATTCTCGTAAGTCCATGCCAAACTCTCATAAATCCATCCAACACTCTTATAAATCCATCCAAAAGAATGGTTAAAGGAATTGTAAGATCATAGTGTGAATATTTTCACAGATAACGCTCATGTGTTTAAATATGGTGTAATATTTAGATGAATTATTTTAGAGAATACTCGAAATATGACACAAAGTTGTAAATGACGAGAAAAATTTGGTTAAAACTTAAGATATGACAAGCAGTGTGACCCACTGAGGGAAAAAAATACTCCGAGGTTTCTATATTTCCCATATTGAGGCTGATATTTAGTGAGATGTGTAAATTTGTTAAAAGTAGAGAAAATGTCTCATTAGACCAACTCTTTATGTTGAATCCAGCTATCACACTCAAAACATTTCATATAAATAGTATTGATTTTGAAAATTAACATTATTCTATCTATTTGGATACCACAAGAAACTACATCTT
The DNA here is from genome assembly GCA_936440205.1 of Lepidonotus clava. NCBI lineage: Eukaryota > Metazoa > Annelida > Polychaeta > Phyllodocida > Polynoidae > Lepidonotus > Lepidonotus clava. The sequence goes on from OW387139.1 coordinate 32,915,828, forward strand.
ATGTAATTAGATATAGAAAATGGCTACAAACTATTTCTTAAGGATGTCCACTTTAAAAACTAAATGGAAATAATCCCACTGACATGTTTATCTTAGATTTATGACTATAATTATTGACATTCTTATACTGTAATGCATCTATTGTAATCCCATTTTATGTCAATATGAGTTACATTTTGTATCAGATTTACATTGTACGTCAGCTTTTATGTCGGACTTACATGTTAAGGTCTCGCAGTGTGTTTAATGTGTAGTACGTCAATGAAGGGAATTGAGTGTTGGCGTACAACACATGTGCAATATATGCTAAGAGCTATAATTTTAATCTTTATAACACGCTTCAAATGGCGGCAGTGTACTGAGTTCATTTTACATTCAGGGAGTACTTTTTAAGGAAAAAAATGACACGATGCAATCATTTACCAGGTATAGGTCGTTATGATTAACCCCTTCCACCCGATAAGGCCATATTTGGCCACCACATGAGTTTTACCCATAAAACAGCACCTCTTTGAGGGTTTTATTCTGATTATAAAATTGGTATTTCACCTACACTCATGAGGAAAATATCAAAATGTTCCCAAAGTTCCAAGGAACCTTATACTTTTTGTATCATTATTCTATGATGTCTAGGTATTTTAGAACATGTGTTCCAGTAAAGACAGTTGAGGTCAATATAGGGCAAATCTGCCTATTCTGGGAAATCAGCCTCTTGAAAGCATTAATTAAGGAATTATTGGTGAAAAACCATTTTTTCATGTAATTTTGTGGAAAAGTTTGACTTAGATAGAATTTTCCTGAGAATTCAATGATTTTCATAAAAATATCAAATCTTTTGTAAATGATGCATTATGGGAAATTTGCAATGGAATGTTTTTTTCACAGAAATCCTTTATAGAATAAGGTTGTTAGGTTGCCATGGTTACAGAAAAAAGAACATTCAGAGTCAATGGAACAATTTTCATTGGTAATGTGGGAAATATCTTTTTCTGCCTTATATTTCAAACAGTTAGATAAAAGATCAAGTCAATCAAAAGTTATTGTATTTCAAACAGTTTTCTGAATAAGAAATGCTTTTTATTCTAAATATACAAGGTCAAGTTAAAGTTATCATAACATGGAAACAAAGATGACTATCAGAACTGGAGGGCTTCTATTGTACAAGAAGTAGGGAAGTTCAAACGACCATATCTAAGCTTCTAAAAGGAATATTTTCAAATGGTTTGCAGCTTTAGAAAGCATTTCGTCTGTAGTTCTCACTCATTTTTATCTATTATCCTCAGGAATAGAGGGTTGAAGGGGTTAAATCAGCTAGTAATAGGAAATAACAAGTAACAACAGTGATTAGTTTGGACATATATAAATATGATAAATATTTATTAATCCTCCTATTACAATAAGCTAAAATTTAAAATTAGACGATGTGAGCAGGTCGGTGGTGTGGGAGCAACTGAATAATAACGGTTACGCTCCGAGTTTATATAGTAACCTGTCAACGGATCCGCGTAACCACGGTAATGGAAGTGGCTACGTCACCGCCCTGTCCCGGAAATAACAATTTTGAGGTATCGGAACCCAAAATATTACATTTACCAGGTATAGGTCGTTATGATTAAATCAGCTAGTAATAGGAAATAACAAGTAACAACAGTGATTAGTTTGGACATATATAAATATGATAAATATTTATTAATCCCAAACCTTCCAAACTAATCACCTAACGTAGTGAATAAATTTTTTGTTGTACTGCCTTTTGAGAAATTGAAGGCTTAATATAGTTATATATACAATCAGAGACCCATTGGCCTCGCTCCTTAATGAAAGTTATAGGAGCCCCTGAATTATATAAATTAGTAGTACCCCCTCTCCTTAAAGAGTAGGTGGAAAAATTCCCGGTAATTTTTTATTTAATTCCCAGTTTTATAAATAATTTACTGAACTCTGAATAAGTCAATAATTTAACATTTTTAGTAGCAAATAGGGGTGAGTCCCCTTTCCCTAGATGGTTTAAAAACAGCCATTCCATCCAATATACCGGGCATAAGGCCCTAACACCTCCCTTATTTACTGGGATTGAGTGCTTCACATTTTTTGTTGTTTTTGGTGATGTAACCATGACAACCATCCCCCAGTCTGTAAATTTTACATTTTTACGTAGCAACGTATGGTGAGACTTGACCGCATGTCCTACCCGAAGAAGGGTATTAAATAGAAAAATTATTATCAACCATACTATTGTCCACTTTTCTGATGAAAGGTTAACCTTCCTATACATAGACTCTAAGTGAGACACATTAATTGGGTCCTTCCTGTCCAATTTTACATTTTCTGTGTTTTTGATACCCTTTACAGTCATTTTTAGGTGCTTATCAGACCAATCCGGTACCGGTAGGCCTTTCACATTATGGTAAAAAATCACCGCTTGATAATAGTTAATAATTGAGGAGGATTTCATATGAGATGAAAGGTAAGTTACATACCTGCAGGCTTGTTTAGATTTAATGTTATAGATTGGCCAACCAAATTTTTTACAGACCTTTTTGTAGCAAGCCCACTGTTTCCTCCTCAATTTCAGTGTATTGGTAGACACAGCGGATTTCTTCAGCACCTTTGCCCTCAATTTTAAAGCCTTTTCCTCTGCAAAATTTAAAAATTTCGTCAATACAGCACAAATTGGAGCCTTCCAGACATTTTTTTACCTCTTCTTCAGATTTTACATATAAAATTCGAGACAATGTGTCGGCCACAAGGTTATTTTTTTGTGTTAATGTAGTGAGGTACCAGGCGGATTTGAAATATTTTACAAATCCAGAATAATTCTCTCAGCCATGCCATACACGTTGAGTTGGAGCTCACCCCCTTCTTGATCATATAGAAAACTTGAGTATTGTCTGTAAAAATATTAACACTATGGCCTTTTAGATCATCAACCCATGATCTTACCCCTACCAAAATAGGCCATAATTCTAACTCATTAATATTAGTTTTATCATAAATGTCACTACTTGGAGGTCCCATTATATGAGAGCATTTTGAATTTTCCAAAATTATAGGCTCATCCCAGGATCCTGCAATCCAGTCTTGGCCCCTGTATATGGCATAGCCTTTGAGAGAAGAATCTGACACAAGTGGGAGGTTATATTCTTTATAAATTATTTTCCTCCGACCATTGAAATTTTCGCAAAAATTTCTCCACCATCTTAAATCGTCCCTTGCAGCTTGGCCGATTTTAATTGCATTTAGATTATTATTTAACAATATTTTATATAGGTTAAATATTCTCCTGCAATATACATTTCCCCCTGAGACTACATGGGCGCAGTGAGAGAGAAGTCCTCCTAGGCTCTCCAATTCCTTCTTTGCAATAGTTGCTTTTTCTGAATATTTGTCTAACAGGCATTTTAGTTTTCTAAGCTTATCCTTTGGTAATCTAAGCTCCATTTCTATTGAGTCGATATCTAAGCCTAAATATCTACATACTTGCGAGGGAGGGGTTACCTTACCCCATGATATATAGAATCCCAAGTATCTTAAAGTCTGTATAACCAGTCTCTGAGCCCTTTCTGCCTCTTCATACGAAGATGCTACTATGATAAAGTCGTCTAAGTAATTTACCACTTGTAAATTATAAATATCTGACAATATACTATATACAAATTCTGAAATTTGATTAAAATACATTGGGCCCAAGCGAAGACCGAAAACTAATCTGTTGTCCTGTATATAGACCTCCTTGCCATCAATTTCCCATCTCAGACCCATGTATTTTCTATGATCTGGAAAAATGCTTACTGCCCTGTAAGCTGACTTTATATCTACCACGCCCATGTAGTCACCTTCTTGTAAAATTGATAGTACATTTTCCACACTTTTGTACCGAAAATCTTCGATTATATCATCACAAAAATTATTTACTGAGGTATTTTTGGGCATACTGCAATCGGTTATTGGTCTAACCCCCCCATCAGGTTTAGGAACCGCTCCCATACTATGTATGCAGTCTGGTTTTCCTTGAACTATTTTTAAATAGCCCTCAGATAATTCTCTATGAATTATTTCATCCATCTTTCCGAAATTTGAGCCTTCGTACACCGATTTATAGTTCTTGCAGTCGTAAATTAACTTTGTTTTCAGTGCACTTTCGTCTACAATTTTAAAACCATCGGTTACAGCGTTAACCATAGATTTATATTTTTCTTTGCAATCCCTTGTACCTTAGGATAAAATGTAGTGAAAACGACATGGTTTTAATTGGGCTAAAGCGTCTTCGATAAAGAATTTGCACCGGCAGATACCTTGCGCGCATTCCTCACGAACCCGCACTATTCTACCAGAGTCTGACTTGACCGTAAATAGAATTTTTTCTGAATAATTCTCGTACACCAACTTTTCCAGCGAATTCCCAAATAAATCACATACCGGCTTGTCCGGCGTTATCTCGTCTACACGAATATCACTATTAGAACTATGGATTTTAGCGAAATCCCTACCTTTTTCGTGAAAAGGACTACTGCAAAATGAATTTTTTCGCGCCTCCTCCGCATCCGCCTGTGTACTTTCCGCCCCGTTAACCGTGACGTCACTGCTTTTTGTACCGGCATCGGCCGCGTAAACTAGGTCAGGCGGACTGCAACAGGCGTCTGCCGGAGCGCATTCTGATGCGTTAACACTCGCATTTTTGTCAAACTCCCGATTCACATTTTTTATTTTACTATCAAAATCATATAGGATTACCGTATCGGGACTACGGTGTTGTACTTTCACCGTAGGAGAGGGAAAACTACGGTCAAGAAAGCCTGAGCACGACTGGATTGCTAACCCCCGGGGCGTGACGTCATCGCATTTAGATAAGTTCCCTGTGTTACGCAGTTCACCCTCAACGACAACTTGCAAACCAGATTTAATTTCCCCCTCCTATTTCTGGTCCTTTTTTGGACCGTTACGGTAGCAGTCTTTCTTTGAGTGGCCTGCTTTTTCACAAACAATGCAAATATGTGACATATTACATTTTCCCTGGCACCCTTGGTCCGAATTGAACCTGAAACATATTTTTTCGCCGCCACCTGTACTGGCGTTACGACGATTCTTGTTTTCCCTGTAGGTACCCTTGCTTACGCTAGCTTTGAATGTGTTTTCAAAGCTGAAATGTGAAAAAATTTCTTCCTGGTCCACCGCAGCAAACTGCGTGACCCCTAAACGATTAGCCCTCTCCCTTACGGCCTTGTCATACTTATTGAACGTGTCGAAAGTATACATTTTCTTCGTAGCTTTCTCAGGACTTTCAAGTGTTTCACTGCAGGTGATGGGTCTATTTTATCAACAATTAGCTTTTCTACTGTCTTAACTCCGAGTAACAATACATCCTCTATGCATTTTGGATCATCGCCCTTAGCAAAAAACTTTTTCTGGCCGAATTTCTTTGTGCCTTTTTTACCTTCCAGGTGGTCGCTGACCGAAGAGGAGGAAGATGACCTGTCACTCGATGATGCAGATGAGCTTGAACTGCGTAACGACGCCTTCTTCTTCGCCTGCCATCTCTTTTGACGTCTTGGTTTGACGTCCTCCCACTCCGAAGAGGAACCCTCATCAGCGGTAGATAGGGTCGTCTTGCTGGCCGTCGCAGCCTTGACTAGGATCTCGATATTCTCGGACATCCTCGTAACCGTCTTCTCCAACTTATCAATTCTCGCCCCTTGTTCGGCGAACATCCTCTCTCCCTTTAGACGCATCGAGGACACGTCATGGGCATTGCCCTGCTGCTCCTTCACTTGCACACCTGCAGATTGTGCAACCTTGCACTTTTTCCCCGTTGGAGCGGCGTGACGGATTTTGCAAATGCGGCAAAAATTAAATCCCGCCATTCTCCTGACTTCACGGAACTACGTAACGAGTTCTTCGTAACCTTCCTCTCACAGGTAAGCAGAAACCTTTCCACTTTAACCGCTTCCCCAGCCGGTTGATACCTTAGACGATGTGAGCAGGTCGGTGGTGTGGGAGCAACTGAATAATAACGGTTACGCTCCGAGTTTATATAGTAACCTGTCAACGGATCCGCGTAACCACGGTAATGGAAGTGGCTACGTCACCGCCCTGTCCCGGAAATAACAATTTTGAGGTATCGGAACCCAAAATATTACATTATTGAAAAATGAGTTTTCAAACTATAGGAATTACATGAAATCTTACACCGAGCAACATTCATGAATCATCGTGCATGGGAAGTCATTCATCACTTTTTTAGCTGTGAATATCTTTATTGCAAGCCTAGGAAAATAGCTTAAAACCACTGCACACATTGCGATTTTTCACAGTGATGACTTTGTGAATGAGTACTTTCCATTTGTTCCTCTAGTCCTATTTTCATAATTCCACAGCTGAAAATTACAATACTGCATTTTTCGTAGTGATTTTCTTCAGTACATCTCCTTCATACTACACCTCATCCCGTAATATACCAGCAATTTTAGACTCTAGCTCGCTTTTTTAAGTTCCAAAGGTTAAAGGTCACGTAGTGCGTGTTTATATTAGAATTTGTACCAATTGATCCAGTCGGAATACAGAAAATAACCATGCAATTCTTTTTGACATTGTAAGTTATCTGGTTACTATTGTTATTTTTCAATCACTGCAATTTGCGCATGATGGATTGATGTGGCCAAATGTGTTGCATAGCGTGAGGAAGTTTCTTTCATTTATATAATATTTTCAATTTTCGACATTTTATGTTGCGATTTGTTTACCCCTAGCTGATTACTTCTTGATTAAGTTTTACTTGAATTCGGTGGATCTTTTACGCTCTAAAATCCCAGAAATGCGGTCACTTTTTCTATGAATTGGGAGAGGCCCCATGCAAATGGGTCACGAATCATTAAAACGTTAAAAAGAAGACCAAATATATAGCACGTGTACAACTGATATTTTTATTCATCTTCCTATGAAGAAGTAAGGCAGTAACCTAGTTATCAGGTTATAGCTTAACAAATTTTGACATGTATACTATATTTTTTGGAGGATAAACGGTAATAATCTAGGCGTGGAATTAGTTGCGATGGCGTCTGAATAGGCTATCATACATAAATAATGTCCTGGAAACAAAATGATCTGGTAGGTGTAAACAGCAAAACGTAATCCAGTTTAATATGTCTTTATTCGAGACACACCGGAATCTAATAAATATCCTCCCAAGTTGTGTTAAACAATCTAATGCGTGTGTTTGATCATAATTATAACAAGAAACTTAACCTTGAACAATGTTGCGTCGAATCAAGATTCATAGGTCTAACTATAATTATTTTTGTGTTGAGTGCACAGCCTATAATAAAAAAGACTTATTATATTCTGTAATAGGTAAACAGAAACTAATACATCCGGTGACTGAATTCCTGAGGAAATAATAATAACGCACTTCTTGAACCCACCCAGAACTCCCTATGACGTCCTTAGAAGTCACCGTGTCTATCTGTTGTTCTGGGGTCGTTGATACTGTCCCAATTTTTTCTTGACCTATTTATTTGGGGTTACAGCTGCCAGACGAATGAACTTCCCCTGTTTTTCCCCTCTGTTGTGCCCCAGTTACCCGGTGCCATAGTTACCATAGGCCACCGTGTTTTTCACCCCAGGTATGTATTAAACCCACCGTATATTGACATAATACTCCTCTAGCCACATTTACATATGCTCAGCAGATTTGGCACTTCACACACCCAGTCTGTGTTTGCTTGACAAAACATTAAGAAAGAAGAGCATCAGGTATATTTATTTTTGTCCTTGGCCCAGCAAACAGAGCATGTATCACACATCTAGGCTCTTTAGGGGTTCTTTCGTCACAAATGTGTCGCCCACTCTGTACAATTGGCCTGACTTCTGAAATGAAAATATTAATGTGTTCCGTCTTCAAGAAAATCCTAAACACTTAGATTTGTTTTGAGACTACCTGGAAAATCAAAACCCTTGAAACATTGCCTAAATGCGCAAGGCTTTTGGCCTTTGAAATGTGTCATTGAAAAAGTAAAATATCTGATATCATTTATTAATAATTCAATTTGAAACAAAACGCAATCTCAGCACAAACACATTTGAAATGTAGAATAAAAGGGAATTTATATGAAGTATGATCAATATGATTTTTAGGTCTCGATCTTTGGAAGACCAATTCATGGGAAACGATTCAATAAATAATCAATTCACTGAACCAATTTGAAAACAATTATGATTAACTACAACTCATATAAGTCGTTACCCTCTCCTGAAGCCAAAGTCACGAGAAAATATCAATACGAAGTGTTTGATATAATTATTGTCGGCCCTCAAAGTGGCATATGAACTGCCTGTGAGATTGCAATTTGATCATGTAGGAAAGATTAGTAAATTTGATCTTTTGACAATGTTTTGATTATGAAAAGACACAGATATTTGAAGAATATTCCAAACTGCCTCGGGGTCTTATTTCTAATATAGTGCATTATTATTTTTTAGCAGCGGATTAAAACCTAAAAGCATACGCGTCTTTGATCAATCAAAACCTATTGCACACATTCTAAAGAGTAAACATACACGTTAACACTGGTTTCTTTTAGAAATCAGGTGAAGTTATGGATGATAAATGACCCCATGTGATCGCAGTGAGTAGGGGGCGCCTTATAAGGCCTGCTCCAGGTAAGGTGATGAGCACGCCCCTCCAGGACCTTCACGGCGCTCTATTTATGTCGCACTTCCCAACGTCCCCGGGCACAGAAAGGCACACGTCTATAAACATCGTAGGTGGTGGGTGTGACCAGGACAAATTCACAAAAATCCAGCCGTGGAATCTCAGCACCCTCCCCTCCCCTTCTCCTCTCCTGGCCACACCACACACAAGTCGTACCTCTCGCTGCCGTCCGTATAAGCCTACCTCCCCTTGCATCAATGTGTATTTGCTGACTTGATGATTCTGGCCACTTTGCTCCATAATCGAGCAGCCTGTGGTCTTTTCGTGCCGGGTCTGGTTCTCCTCCCACGCCTCTATCTGAATAAAGCCGATCCCAACACATCCAGGGGACCAGAAGGGGACTGGGGGGTCCGGACCCCCTCCCACCCCTCCCTCCTTTCTCCTCTCCTCTCCTTTCCCTCAAGCCTCCCTCTTGCCGAACACTCACCCGCTCCGTCGACAAATAAACACTCCAGTTTGAATTTCAGGCCCCGCTACGTGACAGTGTTTCATCTCAGGTAGAGGAGTGCAATATGAAAGACCCGTGTCAACTGAGATGACTTTGGTATGATCCCCCTGCCATCACACCACCCCCAAAGGCAGTGTCCGACAGCTGGCCAACATGCCTGGCCTTCTTTATTCATATCATGTCCAACCTGAGGTATGCGCCGACAAAAAGTTCTTAAAGTTGTTGATATGATGATACCTAAACAACGTAGGGGCAAAATAGAGGACAAATATTGTGTGTGATTTATGGAAGAGGGTACAACAACCTTACCATAATGATACAGTTGTCTCCTCATGTGTAACCAACCTTGGAGACTCAAGGCGTGCCCAAATGGTTCCACAAAATAGAAGAGAAACGGGTCGTTTTCATCTCTGGGACGGGGAAAGCTAAGCAATGAATAACTATAGTTCCCGATGTGTAATTTCAAGTGTGGGAATAAGTTGCGCTAATGAGAGAAGGCTTTAAGCGTAAAGACTTTTATTTCCCCATTGAACTCTTAAAGCGGGGATTTCGATACATAGCAGGGAATATAATGTAACGGTCATATCCCTTTCGGGTGAGAGAGGAAATATAACAAGAGATATTGCCCGCTGGTTTTGAAAGAGAAAACCCAAAGTACGGTTGTTTTTCAGAGGGGCGGTGAAATGAAATGAAATCAATGAAATAGATAACACCCTTCAGGATTATGCTGGACAGGTAATAACCTATTGACCGTGGAACCCATAATAGTGACACTATCAGCCTAGTAACCATGGGTATTATTTAGATCCGTGCATGGTCCTTACCACTTGTCCAATATATCAATGGCAGGTGTTCTTATTGTAGTATTGGAACCTTAGATCATATATCTTACCAAACTATCACGACACCGTTGTTTTATCTGAGGGACGGTGAGTCATTCTTGAGTATAGTCGCAAGTACTGTCGCATTATTGCGAGAATAATATTAATGTAATAAGAAAAGCGTGTTTAGGATTTCTAAAGTTCAGAACATCGGGGTTATTAATTTTGTCCCATTCACGTACCAGCAGATTTGATAATTCATTATGTGAATATCTGCATTCAAATGGATGGGACTAAATCATCACCAACTAACCCCAAAATTAATACAAGTATATAAAATGAAAGCTGAAATGGTAGAATTGCGGTGTTTTTTTAAAAAGAAAGACTAAACTCTCCCTTTGAATTTATCAAGACATTAACTTAATATTAGTATTCAAATCCGTTCCTGTTTTTCCTACCTCTCAGAACAACGAGCATAAATAACATTATGACAAAAGTCCCCTGTTAATGTATTTTTTCCATGAAAGGTCACTAATTGTTCTTGCCATGCATTGTCGTTCTGCTAAAGGCCACTTTATTTCATAAAAGCTGTTCTAACATTTCAACATTTCTATCCAAATACGTCACCGAAACTAGCTCCTTAGATCCTCATTGGAAAAAGAGAAGGATGTGTAAAACACTTTTAAGGTCGTTGATGCAATGAAATAATGGATTGCCACCGCACAATACACAAACTTATAGATCTAGGCACCTTGATAAAAATGACTCAACATGCAATTAGAGGATGCAACAAATTCAAAACTCACTTAGTGAATGATGCTTCAATTAACACAATTTAAAATGTTAAGGGCATATTAACATGATACTCTACCACTTTTAACAGACCTGAACTTTTTAAGTACGTACGCATGAGGGAAAAGTGTTCAAGTAGTCGCTAAAGTTTCAGTTTAAAAACGAAGACCAACGAACACTTGAAATGTGTGGGAAGTATCCGACAACTGCAACACCTGTGAATAAAGTATTCGCAGAATATGTCTATGGGTGCTTCACAGACAAGAAGGAATTTAACATCGAAACTGCTGACGCTCTTATGGTACTATTATATTTATGCTGACGCATCACAAATTTTGTTTGTATTTCAAATTGATTTCATCAAAACAATATATCATGGCATTACCCCCCTACGATGGAATAAAGTAAATATCTGTTGGAAAAATGAATAGCCATCATTGAGGGAAAATAATAGAGTTTGGGTGCAATGAATATGAATAAGGCAATCGGAGAATATAAGTAAAATTAATGAAGCCATGAACAAAACACAATACTATATCCATTGCCCGTTTGTTACTTCTCTCATTGGTCTAATTTATGCAATATTAATTTGTTTTTCCAATATTAGGCAAGATTCAAAGAGGCTGGAACACACCTTTATGAGTCATTTTCCAATCAAATCTATATACAGTGGTCCCCCTCTTATGCGGCCACCCTTAGGGAATTGTAAAAGTGGCCGTATAAGAGGGGTGGCCGTTGGTGAGGGGGAACATGATCCTACTGAGTTGATTTGAGAAGCTCGCACTGGCGATGTTGACTGTAGGGCTTGACAAAATCAATAGTTTTTTTTCCATCTGGTAGCCAACCACGCAACCACAGCGTTTACCTTGCATGCCCGACCATCCAACTTGGTTGCCCAGATTCTTATTCTGTTATATTTTCTATGGGGTTTTATAAAAATATTTTCTTAGAAAGACTTTCTCATGGATGATACGATTTATAGAGGTTAAAATGTCATGTAGCTTTTATATCAGACGGCCAGTTATTTCATTAAATGTTTCTATCCTTTTCTTAAATCCAAGTCACTGCAAGAAGAGAGGTTGGGCAACTAAGGGTGGCAGTTTAGTTGGCCGGCACTATATGTTATGGTTGTTCTGGGCTTCTTGACACTCAGTTTATCAAGCCCTGGGTCCGACCATCTCTCAATACTTTTTTGTCTAATCCTCTTTGTTTTGGACGAGACCACTTACGTCCCAGAACCTCTCAACACCTCAATTCTTTGTTCTAGGTGTGACCCCTCCTCTTAACACCTCTCAGCACCTCATAGGCGCCCCCTCTTTGTTCTAAATGCGACCACTCACACCCAAGAACCTCTCAACACCTCCTGGTCGCCCCTACTTTGTTCTAGGCGCGACCACTAATTTCCATACATTGTATATGTGAGTGTTCGCGCTGATTTGAGATGTAGCTTTTGGAATATATTTATAATCATTTTCTTTACTTAACATGCATATATACTTTACCAGCCGTATTTCCAAATCCCACCCTTCCATAGATGAGTACATAATGCATGGCCATATGTACTTATGAAAATTATATCTATTGTTACATGTTTCTGAGTCAAAAATGATGATTTTTATGCTTGCAATTTTAATATCGTAATATCAAAACTACATCAGCCCAATCAGTCTTAATTCTCAACATATCATGGCCGCTGGTTAGGGGTATTTCAGGCTTTTGGGATCTCTATAGTGTGGCCGCTGGCCGCGTCAGAGGGGTGGCCGCTGGTGAGGGGTAAATAAAGAGAACAACTCTTCCGTGCCACCTATTTGTGGCCGCATAAGAGAGGTGGCCGCTGGTGAGGGTGGCCACATATAGAGGGACCACTGTATAGAAATGCATTCACGGATTATAGACACTTGGTTGTATATGATTGATAGCATGCAGGTAGTGGTTGCCTGTCGCATCAGTGCATGTTGTTAAGTCTCAAAGTAGCATAACGTCTCAAAGTGACAAATTAGAAGATGCTACTCAAATATGCAAATGAGTGTATAGACCTTGTGCCGGCGTGGTCACGTGACCAGACTTTGGTGATCAGCATGTGCTCATCATAAGCAAATGTCTAGTAGATAAATATAAAATTCATGAAACGTAATAGCAAATGTTCCTGATTATGATATAATGTGACTATCTTAGATTAATCTAGTAGAAATATATGTCCCAGGTGTTTTCTAAATTTTCAAACGATCACAAATAGGCCTATGGCGCCCAGCCCATTAGAAGGCATTATGACATCATCTGCACAACGTCTGTCTCATATTGTCAGTTCGTCGGCCAACTGTTGGAACTTTATACCTGTATTGTTTATACATGATGAATAAATTGCTTATTGTTTTGTTTGAAAACATTACAGATAATTATAGAAAGATCTTCTGCTCGTCGTCCATTTATCTTTCTTGTTGACAGATAGTCCACCCACAAACCTTACCAATCAATACATAAACAAGCATCGTTATGCCGTCATAACAAGGCCTATTCACCCACCCCCACCTCATCAATAGGCAGTCGCGCGTATGCTGCGTTCCTCTGACGTGATTTACATTAAAAATGCATACATTAGGAGACTATTATTTGTTTGATTGGTCTCCCTAGTCAACTCGTAGTTTGTACCTACTTCCGTCACACGCGAACGCCATGTCGTCACTTCCGGTCAGCCATTCATGAAAAATTGGGCTGGTCTCCGGCCTGTCTGGGCTATCCCACGTCAGTTGACGTAGGAGACCGCGGGACCAATCGGAGACGGCCTTCACTGGTACTGTTTACAGAGACAAATCATCTTCGTTCATCTTTTAACAGTGAAACCTATATATAACGGAGATCGATAAAGGAACCAAGTACATGACCGAGTTTTTGTTCTTAAAGGCGGCAGCGCGTCTCTTTCCGTCCGCCAGCCAATCAGACATTGCGTGTTCTCACCACCCGATTGCCTTCCCTCAAACGCACCTAATCCATTCCCTAACACTTACTGTCGTGAACTGACCTAAAGATATCGTCCATTGACGTACTTCTGAACAGGAGTTCACTTTTTGATTTCGTCTGGAGTATTTTTCTTTTCTCACCAGGCGCGATTGGGTTGGGTCCAATTAAAGCAGCAGCCCTTTGATATCTAGTTCTTTCCCTATGGGAACACGATTGCAATGAATAACTTCAATATGGGACCAGATGATACCAGCGGACATTATGTATTAGCTGTTGAATGACTCCTTAATAGAAATTTACTCACCAAATAGGGGACCTTTAAAACATTTTTTTTCCCAAATCAATCGACCAAAGAAAATATTAATGTATGACAGTACACCTACAGTCAATAATGATTATAGTTTGAGTTGAAGCTTAATGTTCTCAAGTTAGGCTTTGATTTCGTCCGATCGCGAGTTTTGAAAAATCAGAGGATTTTCCAGTTGAGAAAGGCAACTTAATAGCAAGATACAATCGTTGTAATAATATTCATACAAACTTAGTATGATAGGCTTAATCATCTCTTACAAAGGTGTAATGCTATGGTCACTCAACAGTAAAACAATCAAACGCGTGATTAATCGATACTAAGTTATAAGTATTTAAAGCAAGTCTTTTTGTAAAACGCTGGGAGCGATAGCTCAAAAACGTTATTATAGTTTAGTTTTCTCCCAACTGATTGTTGCGAGGGTAAAGAAGGCGAAATCGAAACGGTTATCCGGCAAACCATGAAGATAATGGCTTCGAGAGCTTTACAACGCCAAGCGGAGTGCAATAAGGTCACCAGGACGTAACGGATGCGTCTGTTCGGCGATGATCCAGTTCAAAGCTATACCTTATTATTCTATAATTGGAAAGGGTATCAAAACTGGATTGTATATTACGGGTTTCAAGTATTCCTGATGCATTCTATTCCCTATTAATTACTACAGGTGGATCATTCTCGTTCAATATGGACGAATCAGGGTCGGAGGGGTGAGATAACAGGGGAGTGGCTTTGGACAAAGACACCCAACAAGTGGCCAACATGTAAATATATGCAGAAAACCTGATTGGATATTGGGCCGAATTCCGTACCTGTCGGCCGGTTGTTTACGACCTGCGTCAAGTCGGGTGGCGTCGTCGGTCCGTTGCGTGATTGGTGGTGTCGGGGGGCGATGTCTGCACGCACGGCCTCCAGGGTGCCACCCGGAGGTACAGGAGGGATGAAGGCGAGCTGGCGCTGGGGGAAAGGGCGTGGTGCGCGGGGCGCGTCCCGTCTGAACGGACACAGACGGACGGCTTTGGCGCCGGCTTCAAGCGGAGGCGGTTGTACATTTCTGACGCCTCAATGCTTTCAGAGGCGCTGCCAAGAAAAAAGAATGAGATTCTGGTCTTTTGAGTCTGGAATTGTTTTAAAAGATAGGAAGCTGTGAATAGACCATCATTTTTTTAAATTTAGACTCTTTGATGAAATGCTAGTACCGACTGTGTTTGCCATCCAGTCTGTGACAGTATAGACCTAAATGCAACGATGATCCAAGGTCAATAGGTAGGCCTATAGAAGGGATTTTCTCTTTGTCGACTCTTATATTTAAAAGATAATTTCCTTTCTTTCTGAAACGTCAATTGAACAGTAGGAAAATAACTTCACATTAGCTTCATGAATTTGTTGAACACTATGGAAATTATGCATTAAACTAGAAATTGGCCAATCTCCTAGGCCTACTTGGTATTGTTACATGCTGACGGGAGCATACCAATTTCAAGTGAACCGCATACTAGATATATGAGAAATCTAATGTGAAATTTTGGAAAGGTGAGTGTGGTATCATAGAGAATTTAATCTTTGCAAATGTCTTAATTCATATTGTGATGAATTGTAGACCACTCTGTGATTATAGGCACAAAATGAGAAGGCTAGAAGTTGGCCATTATTATTGGTAAAAGATGTAGAATTAATCCATATGATCGAATTGCTGAATGACAAAATAGCTAATTGCCTTCTAGAAATGAAATAACATGTTGGTATGAAATTGAGAACGAAAGCACAAATATGTAAGAACAGCATGTAACCAGAAATGACCTCTATATGGGTCAACAAGATCATAATGATTGTAATTGACCAATAGGAAGCTGCTTAAAGCCATATAAAGCATGGAGTAGCACGGAATAAACAGTCCCTTTAAGGCTTTATGGTACTCACTGTGTTCACATCTCTTTCTTCCGGGCACAAATAGCTGAATTAGGACCAACTTAAAGTTCACAGAAAATTGGAACCCAGGGGCATGAGCACGGAAGCACGTATAGGGCAACCACAGAGAACGACGCAGCGGGCAGCTGGCCAGCACGCTACCACCCCTTTCTTTTTTGGCGATGACCTGACCATTGTCCCCCAGCTTAGGGGCCGGAAGAGTCAGTAGAATAATAGCACAAAACCTAGCAACACTTCCTTCACTGTGACTGAGAATGCCCCAACACCCTACCCCCTTTCTTGACCCAGAGCTAGAGAACCCCTGCCAGGCACACCCTAGAGATATCCTGAGTTCCGTCCACCCTCGTGCGCAAGTCACAACTCTGAGACACAGCCTCTTGCCCGACTGCCTGTACCCGGTTCGCAGCCCTGCGACCTGGCCTGGAATTCGAGCAAGAGCCCGTACTAACTGTCTATTCAGTGGTGGATTTCGAGGGGGGGGGGGGCGGGGATGCACTCCCCACCTTTATTTTTTGGCAAATTTTAGATTTTTTTAATGTAAAACTTAGCCAAAAAGTAATTAAAGAAAGTTTTTCCCAAAAGCGCCCCCCCCCCCCCCCCCTTTTCAAAATCCTGGATCCGCCACTGCTATTCTGTTCTCTCATACCACGGAGAACAGTTGAACCATGGCAAAAGGGCCAACCCTAAAAAGGAACCAAAACCCCATTCCCATCACAATATATCAGTGAGTGAGTGTTGGGAGTTTTACGCCATACCGACAGCCAACGTGATTTTCATGGTGATGACTAGTTCATCAGTAGGTACCTTTTACCATTATCAGATCAGACGAATTCTGTCTTTGGTGATCGTATCCATGCCGGATGGGGTCTAAAGGGTTTTAAGCATGTAGAGTTTTCGGAAAACCCTAATGATCATCAACATTTTCGTAGAACGCCTCCATGTTTCACCTTTAACTCAAAGATCAGATATTTGTGAAATAATACATTTTGACGTTTCTGACTAACATTAATACTTCTGCTGCTAGCCGGTCCTTCTATCTTACGATATGCAATGTGAGAAACGCACTCAGGATATTGCACAATGTTCGGCAAAAGGTACCTGCTGAATTTAATGGCACATTATACATTAACTGCATGGTCATGGCATATAAATGGAAGACAGGGCATGTGACTTCCTTTTCTTTGGAAACGTGAATTATTGTGTGCATGAATTATTAGAAACGCTCTAATAACTCAGACAAAGCCATTAACCTGTTAATGTGAGCGAGGTATATCCTAAAAACTTGATCTAACGCAATTATATCTGTTACCTCTACACCGTTATCAAGATGAATTAACCTACAAACACACAACACTTATCACACTGTTAACATGAAAAAAATATCATCTATAAGAAATTGTACCGAAATAATTATGATGCAGACATACAATTATTGTCTAAATATATAGGCCTATCCTTAGAATGAGTGAAATTATTCTGCATAGTTATGCTTAGGTCAAGGTTGCAATTCTGTAAAAGTCTAGGGATTCTATTGAAACCCCCATGCATACAGCAATGTGAAGGGCACACTTAAGAAGCAAGGCTTCAGATGTCAATAATTATGTATTTGGCGCCAAGTTACTTCCAGCGGTCTGTATCAATAACTACTGACTGGCTATTGTCTGTACTACCACTAAACCCACACTATTTTAATGCTCTATTTGAGGATATTGATTTTTTTTGCGCACGTTTTGTTTCATCAGTTCATACTGTTTGTCTTTCAATCTCTTTTGACGCTGACTTAATGATTCACATAAAAGGTAAAATGGTGCCTCCTCTTAAAAAACATAGAGTAACGGGATACTGTATATATATAGGGGAATGGGGTGGGAATTCTCCAGTAAAATTATGAGGGAGTTTACAATCTCTGCTGTATTGCAAGACATAATTTTATTGATGAGGGGTGGTCCTGTTCTTGCCGAATTGCTATTACATTGGTGCATATAGTTCGATCACGTTGTGTAGGATAAACTGTCATCTGGGTTTTCCCTTGAGGGTGGATATACATTCTGAGAGACATCTATTACCGGATCACTGGGCATTAAGCTGGCATCATTTCTTGGCCATCTGCCCCTTAAGCCCGGTGGTAGGAGGGACAGATTTGGTAGGAATATTGCCTAAAATGCTGGTAATATATAACCCACCCACGCGTCGCGCCAGGCTGTTGACCCCCGGGGGTAAGCCTTCCCAGGCCTGGGATCCCTACCCTGTAGGGAGGTGTCATATAGGGCCACTGGGCAGGCCCCACCACCACCGTTTGTCAATACCTTCACTCCTACATATATATACACATACACACATTACTCCACCCTGACTTTGAAAAAAAAGGCCTCCCCGAATACTACCGGTAAATGTTTATCGCTAGTTATGACGACTGCCGTGTTTACTGTGGGCGACTCGACACGATTTATCGCCCAAAACACCCGCCGCCAGGGGGCTTAAAGGTCGGTGATCCGCCACCGTTGACACGGGTTGGGGCGGGCCCCACGCTCGGCCCAAGCGTTGGCCCCTCCACGATTGGTAAACTACTTCAGGCCTCCAGCCCAATCCCCTGCACAATGCCGCCGGAGTTGTATTACTTTTGCAAACCTGTGCGCAAACGGCAAAACACATTTGTTCACAAGTATCCCTCCCCCGCCTCTCTCTGTGCGTCTCTTCTTCTCTTTTTTCAGTCTCTGGTCTCTTTCAGAGGGTTGCATGCAAGAATGTTGCGTTTTCCGCCTCCGGTTTAAGCACTTGAGATTCTCCATTCGTACCGAGTGGCGGAAAGTAAACTAGCTCTTTATGAACGATAACCACAAAGACCCGCAATTCTCTGGCTGTGTCTACACTTGTAACAGTTTCAATGCTGAATGTAGACCTAAATGGGCGCTTCCCGTTTCAAGTCGATGCCCACGCAGAGTGTTTTTTGTAATGAAATGTTCCGCTTATAGCTCAATTACACAATACAACGTGTATCGTTATAGGTATTGTCTTTTCTATAATCAATCCCACCAGGCTGAAATAAATTGGTTTTGAGATAACAAAAAGAAGAATATTCTCACACTCCATGCTTTTACAATTAACAATCACATAGTGTTCGCTTTCGTAGGAAAGGTAGTTTGCTGACAAGAATAATGTTAGTGGGAAACTGAAATTAGGTCCCAGAACTTTGATGTTATGTAATCTCTAAGATAATAGTTGAATGGAAAAACGTTGATGTATGTCGACCTACAGGGTATACATATAACAATGTAAATTACATTTTCCTCCAAGCCATCAAATAACAGCAATATAAAGTAAAACGCCCCATATTTGGCCGTTTTGTAATACATGTATCTGTTTATCAATAATACGATTTGACAGGACTCATCGATATCAAGAGGTGCAAATCAGAAAACGATGCGTCGCTACCACAGAAATTGATCTGGTCAACGTGGAGATGGGGAGATGAAGCTTTGGTGAGCATGCTCAATATTCCCTTGCTGCCATCTCTCTGATGAGTACTTTAATTTTGGTTTGACATTTGTATCACGTCTATAGGCCTTCTAGGTCCTTCAGTTCCGATACGCAGAGTGGGTGATGGGCAGTCTTCAGCGGCGGAATTTTTTAGGAGGGGGGTGCCCCTTTTTGGGGGGGCCAAATTTAGCTTTTTTAATGCAAAATTTTGGAAAATAGGGGCGCGCCCCCCCCTTTCTATCATCACGCCCCAACTTTTTCAAAAAGCTGTATCCGCCACTTGTCTTTATAAAGTCAGTTCTCCTATTCCCGTTGAGAGAGCGGTTTTCAATTATCTAATTTCATTTTCAACTTTTATATTCCTAATATTAATATTGTCATGATTTGTACATAACTAACAGATAAAGAAAGTGTCCCATTTGGCTATTTCTTGTTTGTTTTTATAGTGGTATTTAAGGGTTCAGATTAACAAATTGAGTTCTTATAACCTCTATACTTATGCACCATCGATGCTAACGTAACAAGGTTTCTCGACAACCTTTCGCAAATTCAATTAAAACCATTTGAACCCCTGAAATACATACACCAGTCAACTATTGTCTGGACCAATGCAATCGTTAAACCTGTTCTACAACTACAGTAACATTAATATTTGGAGTGCACCTTTTTCCTGTAGGGCTTCAAGACAGTTAAGATTCTATGTCAATAGTATAATGACTTACAAGAATCGGTCGATGGAACTATCCCACCAATTGAAGTTATTACTGCGACCGCATTAGTAGTTGTTTTTTCATGAGATCATATATACATTTGCAATTGATTCTGAGGATTGATATACCTTAGAGAAAACAATCAACAGTATGATACTTTTTTACACACATGTACAGTTGCCATAACGACGGAGTGTAGCTATCTATTCTGTATGGGCAACCACTCTCCATCGAAATAACACCAGACAACTGACGTCATTGGCACCCCTCCATGAGATGTTCGTTCTAAGTCTCTGCACTGGCTAACCTTCTTTGGTGAACTTCCACAAAGACATTATTTTGAAAAAGAGACTTTAGCACACACTTAGTTAGATGTCACCCATATGATAGCCTGGAACTTTTCCAGAAAACACCGTTTTACCTCAGCCAAGTATCGTTGAAGTATTTTGATTAGGAGGAGAACGAATTTTCTGGGCCACTGGGTACCAGACATAGGTTATTGGTGTACACGCCGGGCACCAGTGGCTAATAACGTTCAGGCGTGCTACACTGACAACCTACTGCTGGTTCTCAGTGGCCCAGAAAAGTCGTTCTCCTCCTAATTGAATAGATTATAGGTTTTCACCTGACGAAAATTAACGTAATGTTCTGATGAATATATATGCCACCTTAAAGATACACAACACTTTAACTTGAACAGCACTATTGCACTACCTGGTAATCTCCAACCTAATATATAATAGCATCACACATATTTAAGTTACCTTGACTACTTGTAAATCTATTTAAAATATTTCCCTGGAGGTACAATTTTACAAGACAAGATAGTTATTACTCCTACACAGCTGTACTAATTAGTATAACAGACCCTTCAGACCAAAACGCTCGGTCATGCACCAATAACCTACAAAAACAGTTCCCTAACCTAAGGTCAATCATTTTAATGCCGAGACCAATCAGTGTCAAATCTAATTTCCTTACAGCATGAACCTTGGTGACAGGAGCTTGCATGGTATCAGTCAGAATGTCATCCAATTGCGTGATACCTACTTCGTTGACCCTATACTTTCGAGGTAAGTTGGTGCCATGTGGCCCTACGTACATGTATGCAGCACGGAAGTGACATCATATAGATCATGAGGTCTTGCTCTCAGGTCATCATGATCTGATTCTAATGGTTTGGGAATGCAATTATGACTATATGAACATACTGCCAAAAGTGTAACTTTTAATGTAATTCACATCGGTGCAAAGTGTACCACTGACATCTCAGAGGGCGTAAAGAGAAATTAGTCGTGCACGCGTCCGAGTATGGTGAATGTAGGCCAAGAGCTTTTCAACATGCTTGATGCTCATGTAGAAATAATATACTATAAGCCAGTGTGCAACCTATAGCAAGATTCATGATTTATTATTTTTTCACACATATCAACCTTCCCCAAGTGTTTGCTCGATGTTGAATATATATACTTGACATTTTATATGTTAATTGATCAACTGATACTCTTTGAAGCAATTAAGCAACAGAGTGGTCGATACACAGTCTACAGCAAGATTGACGATAGGCCTTTATATGTTTCTTTGGTAAAAACTAATATTTCTGAATTACAAATCGCATAAATCAGCCAATAGGCCTATATTTTGTGTTATATAAAAACCACCTCTGTAAGTAAAGCTAGAGTCGTTTTATTACAGTTGTTTATCCCTTTGAGCACTGGAAGCCACAAAGGTGGCTCTATAGTAAATTCCCATAGGAA
Source organism: Lepidonotus clava (assembly GCA_936440205.1). Classification (NCBI taxonomy): domain Eukaryota; kingdom Metazoa; phylum Annelida; class Polychaeta; order Phyllodocida; family Polynoidae; genus Lepidonotus; species Lepidonotus clava. The sequence continues at coordinate 32,937,731 of OW387139.1, forward strand.
CCCCCTTTACAAAGGGAGTCTTGCTTAATGGGCGCAACGTATAAAAGAGAAATATAGTGATGGACTGTAACGGTAGTAACGTGCTTCGTCACTTTGTAATGATTTTCGTCACGTTGTAACAATGTTCGTCACATTGTAATGATATCTATCACGTTTTAAGGGTTTTGGTTCCTACTTGTATTAGGGTTAAGGTAGGGTATGGCAGATGGTTATGGTATGGTTAGGTTTACGGATACTTGATTAGGGATACAGTTGTCTACAGAAGACAGCGCTGTTATCTGGAATATGGACATCTTCCTATCAACCACAAACAAGATGCACCTTTACCACACTTACCTCAGTGTGAACAATGTAAATTGTTTGTTCGTGTTTCAACAGGTTCTGCTATCAACTCTTGGATCCCCATGCTCACAAGCATATCATCACGCCCTCTAGATACAGAGCTATTGTTATTTGTGGCAGATTTGGGACTTTCGTGTGGTCCTACTAACCTGTGTCCTTTATTATTATTGAACTATACTCATTTCACAGGAAATGATCTTCCATATGTGACCCGTTTTGGCGAAATGAGTCGGATGTCGCAGAAAGTCGAACTGAGATATGGGGCTCTGAAGTCGCATTTCGCATTTTTTATCGAAAATGGGTTTTTTCTTTTATTCATATCTCCTATATCAGAAGTCTTCCCAAAAAAAATTTTAGGTCCCAAAGCCATCTCTTAGTCCCTCTAAATAGGCCCCAAAGACGCGCAACGCCTCAGTGATCTGAAACAAAAGACCCTCGATTCACGCCATTTTCCCCTAACTTCGCGGCTTGCCTGTCGGTCTGGATCTCATCCCAGCCCCATGTTCCGGGTACCTGCTGAAAGGGCGCGAAGTGAACTGGCCAATGACAGCCTCGGATTTTGAATTCGCGCCGGCAAGGACCAATCAGAACGTGTTTCCCCGATCGTCGTCACGTAAACAATCGTCGTCAAGGAGGTCACGTGTGCGGAATGCGGCGCGCTGATTGGCTGAGAGGCCTCGCGTGCCTTCCGGTTTCAGTTGTTGTGGAAATTTAAAGGGACGCATGGCGAGCAGGACGGACGTGCGACATCACTTCTCCGACGGATTTAGCTGTTTTAATCCTGGATCACTGCTGGATTTTGATGTGGATTACCTCCCAACATCGTCGGGAAGGACATGGATCGCGAGGAGGCTGTCGCGGATGCCCTGAATACGATAAATCGGGCAAATTTACGTGGTATAGCCGAGCCACAGCAATGGCGGACTTTGGTCGACGAGTACTTTCTCTTCGCCGACGGGGAGGAGGGGCAAGACGATCCCCCCGAGGAAGAAGAAGATGTTCAGGAGGATCTAGGGGAACCGGAGGATGCTGAGGACGATGAGGATGAGCCACTAGTCATCCCTAACCCCACGGACGACCTTCTACAGGCGGAGTGGGACGACTGCGAACGCTTCATGTGAGTTTTTGAAAAACTTTATAATGGCCGACATGCGGTCGGCTGCCCTATCTCTGAAACAAGTACGCAAAGTGCCTAAATCCCTTTCAATGTTGATGAAACTGCCTACGATTGTGCCCTAGTATGTATTCTAACTGCCTAACTAGTTTTTATCAAGTTTCAAAGTTGATTTCATGCCATAAACAGGGATGATCCGTCGGGGTTGTCCGGTGACCTACTTAATGGCGTCAGCTGATCCGGCCGGCCTGTAACGGTTATCAATCATGTCTCATGCCATTGTGGCCCTCAGGAAGGTGAACTAAGTCTAATATCATATATGTTGTTGTCTTTAGATGTTCCTGCAAGCACTACAAAGACAAGGAGTGCAGTAAACAGTTCACGACGTCAGAGCTGGTCGCGCGTCGGCAGGAGGTCTTTCAGCTGTCCTCAGGTAAGTTTTTCATGAGATACATGTTATGCAAACCTGTCGCCACGACCATGTAGCTATGTCGTTCTTGCTCAAAACTATCCCATAATCCATGACAACGTCTTGAAGTATAACAGACAACTATTAACACTCAACCAGACCGTTTTTAAGTTAGTATTTAGGGTGTGTTAACCTAGTTCATGGGTCAATCCAGAAACCTCATTCCTTGAGTCACATGCATATCATGTACAGATTGTTATTATCCTAATCTACTTTGTTTTCTAGGCGAGAAGGACATGTTGCTACTGGGCATCGTCAGTACCTGCACAGACAATAGCAGCAGGCTGTCCACCTGGAAGAAGGGGATTAAGGGGAGAGGGGAGAGGCAGCACCAAAGAAGCCACTACCTCGTCGGTTCTCGGCCAGTCTGCAGGGACACTTTGAAGTTCATGTACGCGTGAGTAGCTTTGATATTCAACTTCTTTGCTAAACTAAGGTCTACCTAGATATCCCTACTATTAATGTACTACTTGAGGTAAATTACAAGATGAACTGTAATGTATCATAACAGAATCTGATCATGGCACTTACCTTCACAAATCGTCCATATTAATATTACAATACTTACCTGTATTTGTTGCCTGTGTCCAATGATTATTGGCCTAATGTAACTCTTACCTTGTGACCTTTCCAGCATCAGCCAGAACAAGCTGACGTCCATCATCAAGTGGTACAAGTGCTACGGGGTGGTGACCAGGCAAAAGAAGTCTGGCGGGCGACAGGCGACTGCAAGGATCCTCCAACTGGAGGACATCAGGCGGGTCGTGGACTTCATCAACTCCTATGCCGAGACCAACGCCCTCGTCCTGCCTGGTCGTGTGTCTTCCCACAAACGGGATGACATCCTCCTCCTCCCCTCCTCTTCCACAAAGGCCGACATCTACAGGTTGTACAGCAACGCCATGGAGGAGGCTAACTTCAGGTGTGTGGCTGACTCAACCTTTAGAAACCTGTGGCTCCAACTCCTCCCTCGCATAGTGTGTTCCCGCCCTATGACTGACCTCTGCTGGGAATGCCAGCGCAACAACAGGGATATCTCTGCCTCTAGTAACTTACCTGACATTGTGAAACAGGCCAAGCTGAAAAAGCAACAACTTCACCTCGAGGTGGTGGCTCGGGAGAGGGCCTTTTATCAGGACATGGTCAAGGCTGCCAAGGCTGCCTACAAGGATGCAGAGTCCCCTCCCCTTGGCCCCCACCCCCCTTGTTCTTCTGACACGAAGGTCCACATCAGTTTTGATTATGCCCAGCAGGTCCACCTTCCCTCCTTTCCTATGCAGCCTGGCCCATTGTATTTCCTTGTCCCCCGCAAGGTCGGCATTTTCGGTGTCTGTGCCGAGGCCATCCCCCAACAGGTGAACTATTTGATCGACGAAAGCCATTGCGGTAGTAAGGGGTCAAATGCTGTTATTTCATACCTGCACCACTATTTTGAAAAGTATTCCCTGGGGGAGAAGGTGGTGGACATGCACTGTGACAACTGTAGTGGTCAGAACAAGAACAAGTTTGTGCTAGCGTATCTTCTCTGGCGGGTCCTGACTGGCCGGCACCAGTCCATTTCCTTAAACTTTTTGATCACAGGGCACACCAAGTTTGCCCCGGACTGGTGCTTTGGTTTGCTTAAACAAAAGTTTCGTCGTGAGCCTGTCTCGAGCCTCTCGGAGATGGAGGCGACTGTGGTGAAGAGTACCCAAGAACGTGTCAACATTGCCCAACTTGTGGGGGACGAGAATGGGAAGGTGTTTGTCGAGTCATATGACTGGCAATCTTTTTTGACCCCTTTCATCAAGCCACTCAAGGGCATTAAGCAGTATCATCACTTTGTATTCTCTGACCAGAACAAGGGCCACGTCACCTTCCGGCAGTATGCCGACTCGGCCCCCGAGACCTTCAAGATGCTGACTATCGCCCCTGAAGCTGTCCCCCAGGAAGGCCCTCAGCCCACCGAATCCCCTGGCCTCCCGGCCAAAAGACAGTGGTATCTCTTCAAGAACATTCGGGATTTTTGTACTGAGGACACGAAGGACATCATGTGCCCTAAGCCCTCTGTACCAGAACCAGCACCCGGTCCAGGCCCCCGTGCCGTACCTCCGCCGGAACCAGATGCGGAATCAGAGCCAGAGGCTGGCGAGGGGGATGGGCCAGGCAGGGGCAGGGGCAGGGGCAGGGGCAGAGGCAGAGGCAGAGGTAGAGGCAGAGGCAGGGGCAGGGGCAGAGGCAGAGGCAGAGGACAGACTCCAGACACATCATCAGGATCGGAGGGGGAGGAGGAGGAGTTGGTCAGACAGCTGGAGAGGGAATCAAAATCTTCATCTGACTCAGAGGAGGAAGGCCCCCCACCCCCCCCTAGGGGCAGGGGCCGTCCTAGTAAACGTGCTAAACGTGGTCGTGGCAGGCCCAGGACCACCTGAGAACTATTAAGAATCCGTTTTGAACATTGTTAACTTATTTTTAGTTGTTAAGACTTTTTCTGATTTTAAGATTTTTACCTCGGTGGCTTTTCACTATTTTAACGACCAAAGACAATCATGAACATTCCAAGAACTTTTATAGACACATTATGGATACCCAGGGTACTTAGGGTCATCACAGAGTCGTTTTTAAGAAGCCAAGATGAGGTATTGTGATCCTTTATGCTTGCCGTTCTAGGTTAAGTTGTTGTTTCAGATCCGGATTTTTGTCACTTTTTGCAGCGCCGGCATGAATAAAAGTTTTGTATATAAACGCATGAATTACTGGTATTTGTTAGCTAGAATAGTGTAGAATGACTATGTAAAGTTTCAGGACCAAGGATTGATTACAAGTGTATGTTGCTAGGGCTTTATCGGAGGACCGCGGTAGCGCGCGGTAAGAAAAACTTTGAACTCATTTATCTCAGTTTCTTATACCCGCATAGGCGCGGTTCTTTTTATTTTCGTCGCAACTTATCTCAGGCCCTAGATATCGGATCTAGACATGCTATACCTCGTTTTAAAGCTAAGAATTAGTATTTTCTGATGGTATACCTAACTAAAAATCTTCCCCGTGCGACATCCGACTCACTTCGCCAAAACGGGTCACATATACGAAGAATACAATACATATTTAAAAAAAAGAACGTATGCCATCTATTGAGTTATGGGTGAGAAGCTGAGAAACACAGGCCCTAAAGTCTGTTTGAATTTCAACTGATCCTTAAACTATCAAAATCCGTTACAGCCTCACCAAACATGAGAAACAACTTAGATCCAAAACTTTATTTTGGATTTCAAAAAGATAGGAATCACTGATGATGTCAAATTGCCAGAGGTTAATGAAATACCATCTGGTGCTTATTTCCGTATATTCCTTTATGATTCTTTCTAGGTTCTCTAATTCTCCTCCTTGTTTTTTTCATTTAAACTACTAACACTGACTAAGCCCTGTTCATTCGAATTCTGACTCAACCCCTAGTTACGTCTAATGAAATGGTTTTAAGGGATTTAATGTTTCTCACCCGGGGGCACGTACAAAGTATGCTCGAATCTGTTTAACTTTCAATTTCCCTTTATATTTTTCAAAATTGCTGATTTTTATTCTTATTGAACTGGCGCCTACTCCTAACATGACGTTTTGAAATTTGAAAAAACAGTAACCAGGGAACGCAAGTGAGAACATTTCTTTAATTCTTTAATTGTTTATCTGTACAACGAGTATCATTTGAGTTGTGAATTGTGCAGATACATCAAATAAAGCATATTTGAGTAAAAGGAGCAAAGCTAACAAGTAAAAATGACATCAACTGTATATCAAAATAGTTTTCTGTCCGGTCTTGTTCTACACTGAATTTGTCCCACAGTAAAGTGGGTTTCTACGAATTTGCTGAGACGAGTGAAATGGTTTTTAAATCTTATCTCATCACTTCTATGTAGACTTCAAATATAATTAATATACAAAATGAATAATACAGGCCCTAATGATAGGCCTTGTGGGACACCAACTGGTATATTTTTCACTGAAGATACAAAAGCATCAGTCTTTGTTTAATTTGTTATGTTATATTTAATAGATAACTGTCGCACCACTTCGACGCTAAATTGTCAAAGCCATATAACTTCAGTTTTCTAAATAATAATGGAGTAGTTAATGGTGTCAAAAGCCTTTCGGTAGTCCACATTATACATTCAGTTATCAAGTTGTTTCTCAATAGATATCTGTTATGTATATATTCAAAAATTGCTGTTAATGTACTATAGAATCAAATGTATAATGTGCACATCCCATTAAAATACAATATTATCCAAAGCAATTTGGTCACCAGATTGCTCCTAAAATTTGTAAAAAGTAACTTTATAATTATGTTGACCTTTTTCCCATGAGAACCAATACTAAAGCCAGTCAGCCCAACCTATAATGTCCGACCCTATTTTGCCATTCACAGGCTAAAATACAGCCTTTTGATTGCCTGGTAAACCTCAAAATCCGTGAATTGATACATTTGAAGAATGTTATTCTTGCTTATTTCAGTAACCCAAGAAGACAAGGATGGCTTAAACAGTTATTTGTCCAGCCCTTGTGCAACCTGGGATATACCAAATGTAATGTGGGATGGTCTTATTTTATGCAATGTACTTTAATTACACCCACAGTGTAAAGAGGTCCCTCCTTGAAAGTCCCTGAGGGAATGTTAAATGCAGATGAGTGTTCTTCTGGTTGTTAGATTACACATTCCAGAGGACATGCTACATTATCAGGTTGGGGCTACGACAGGAAAAATGGGACGTCCTGTTTTTTTCAGGACGCAACCCTATCATTTCAAAACATTCCATTATCATTTTTTCAATTTCAAAATATAACCCTATATAACAAGCAATTATTTGGTCAAATTAGAATTGAATCCCTTCATTACAATAATTGTTTTAATGGTTTTTAAAGCTCTGCCTGAAAAAACGGTGTATTGACGCAGGTGTCAGTCTAGATATGCAGTAGTTATTTTAGCTAGTTGTTTGTCAGTAACTAGACCCGTACTAAGGTAGCCTCTCTGACTTATGCGCAGCTGCGGGATGATTGGAGAGGAAATGATGATGTCATGGAATGAGGAGTTTAAGATGCGTAGCTAGGCACCTGTACTCTTTAGAGTGATTCAAGTAGCCTCTGAAAGCACCTCCGATAAAGTGATGGCTTAGTGAGTACTTGGATTACACTTGAGGGTGTGAGCATGGAGATAGATAGGAGACTTGAGTTAGGAGTACTGGTTTGTGAGGAGTAGAGCGGACATAATCCCTGAGACTGGCATTGGTCAAAGGAAGCTCAGTGGCGCATATCGTGACATTTGGACTTAATAAACATTGACCTTTACACGAGTGTTCGCTGTTATCCATGAATTAGGAACTAGGTTCTAGGATGATCTTGTTCATAAGAAGATGGAAGACTGCGAGCAGCAAAGGCTTTATTGGAATATCTTACATGAAGGCTTAGTAAAAGTAGACTGAATTTTCATGCATAAAGTAAACCCCATAGTTCAACAGGACATCCTGTAATAATGGATCACAAAACCGTCCTGCTAAGTTCAGGATGGGCTGGTTTTTTTAAAAAAATAAAAATCAATATAAAAAAATGCAACGATATAATGTGAAAATGCAGCAATCATTTTAATGCAAAAGATGTGTATTTTCATTATAAATAGTTTTTGAATTTAGCAAAGTCTTTATTTTCTGAGCATTTTTATTTATGTGAAAATATTAATTGTGAAATTTTTATTTATGAAATTGTCAAAATGGAAATTGTTATTAGATTCATGTTTAATGCAGAATTTCATAATTTTTTGTAGTTTGTATATGTAAAAGTATTATATCATGTTTTTCTTGTGTATTATTCATGTATAATTTCATCTAAGATAATTAGTTAATATACTTTTTCATTATTGCCTGTTTTTACAGGACGTCCCGTTTTTCAAGGACGTCTCGTTTTTCAAGGACGTCCCGTTTTTCAGTGGTATCCCCAACCATGATTATTATAAACTGCTAATGCAGGCCTATATCTGCTATATCTGATTGTGGGCCTAGTGCAAATAGATCAAATAGGCCTGTTAGTACATAAGGTACAGCCTTTCAACGCAGACATAGAAAAAGCAATCAATAGGTGACTGGTCCACTCCTTTTTAATGCAACCTAATTTCATTTTTAGCATGGTTTTGGGCTGATTTATCCCCCTGCGCTATTTTTAAAGTATGTTTTAGCAGTAAATGTTGAAGCGTGAAAGATCTGTCTAGACCACCACTATAAGAGAGTCAAGTCTAGACCGCTCACCCGATCCTACATGGCTGTCCCTTCGAGGGGGTCGACTTACTTACTTACTTCTGTCTAACAGTTAACCTGATTTCTACAGGGAAAAGAAAAAGGATATAAAATGAATTTGGCGCGCGTGGATCTGAATAAAAGAAAAAAAACATCTAAATGGAAAGGGCCCCGATGCCGCAGAAGGTGTTTTTAGACGCCAAATCTCCTGTTGCACTCTGCCTCTCCAGAGGTGCGGGCCAGAAGTGGCTTTCTTCGGGTGTGATGGAGCTTAAGAAAGGCAGCCGCCACTGGCCCGGGGCGGAGCCTGACCAGACACACTTAAAGTAGTTAACCTAGAAACGGACGTCACGCACATCGCTGCCCCCGGCGCACGCCATTCGTCGCCCCATCCCGTCTGGTTGTGTATTTATGGAATCGTCCCCAATCGATATTTGAGCCGTTTTCCACATCCGCATCCGCACTATAGATCGGCTGTAGCCTTTATCTTCGGTATCTCCTCCCTTCCAAATCCTCCTGCTCCACCCCCAACTGAATTGTGCTGCTCCAACCCCCTCCTACCCATTACTCCTCCTGTCGGTCCCTACCCGCCCACACCCCAGCGTTCCAGCCTGTTGGCTCTTCCTATTGGCTCAGAGCAATCGCTCGCACCTCCCAGAATCCCGTGTAACGAAGGAGGTGCTCGTCGGCCGACTTCCTGCCCAGCAGACGTCAATAATCAATCAATCCGCTGAAGTGCTCACAGCCGGGTGCATCTAACTATAGTTTGCCCAATCCCCCACAGGTGTCTCTGTGAAATACCAACCCTCAAAAAAACAATAAGTCAGGGAGTGCGGGGGCGGCCAAGGATCCACAGACCACGCCCATAAACAACAAACCAGCTATATATGTCCGCAAACGCCTTTTCCCCTTGGCTATAAAGACGACCTGTTTCTTCTTTTTTTCCTGAGTGTAATCACACTCCCACGCAAGACCACATATGGGAAGATAAAAACATGCCATTCAAATCATCGTCAACCTATTTTGCCAACGGGTAACTGTATAAAGGCAGATGGTCATCTGGGCCAATGTTCTATTCTGAACCGCTGTGGGCGTCTTGGAGGGGCCTGGCCAATGTCCCTGCGACAGCAACTGCCTTCCACCCAAGTGCTGACTTTATCTTATCAGGGGGACAAGTGCATTGACATGATAGGTATTACCATTAAGACCCTAGTTCCTGTTTCCCGCCGTATGGGTGGATATGCATTGACAACCATTATTAATAAATAAGTATTACGTTGGCTTGATGGGACTTTCCCCGCAAAGATGTATTGGGTTCTAGAGCCTAGTTCCGGGATGGTATGGTGATACAGATCAGAATACCTTCATTATCTGTCTCACCTCATTTCTCCAGACTTTATGACATTTGGAGAATGTCCTGCAGAAGTAGGTTCATGATGAGCCTACATAAGCCACCAATGGCTTACACTGGATAGATATATAGGCTCATGTAATATGATTCTTCCCCAATGTCTTGCAAAACCGGAAAGACATTATTTATAATTGAAAAGTCAAAAGTGATAGATCTTGTATGTCCAATACTCTGTGAAAGATAAAGCAAGGTTAATCAGATCTCTTTTCCAATAATTAACTGGTGTTCGTACATAATGTCTTCCACAATAGAATTCATTCCAAAATCCTGCTCCTTATTTACTTTGTGCTAAGGAATACATGACATAACTGTGGACTGTGTAGATGCTGAGATTTAAGGAAAAGCGAAAAAGAAACATTTCCTTGTTGTCTGTTATCTAACATAAAGAAAGGTAGGTGTGTTACCGTTGCCTACAGGTCTGCTCCCTACCCTGAATACCGATGTTTGAGGAAGGTGCAATGCTCTACATTCTTTGTATAAAGAAAGAGAGGGAGCTTCTCAGGGGAAAAACGGTCTTGTTTTGCAAGTCGTTAGAAATAGTATCAATCAACTCTACACTTCCGCTTCCTACTTCCGGTTTCAATGTTACGTATGAGGCTGTGTCTTGTGCAATAAATCTAGAATATCACTGAGATCCCTGCGTGGCTATTCCAAAAATGTGTATCAATGGATGAAGTGGCGTAAATAATAGTTCTATCTGCATGTTTGCTCGAGAAACAAAGATACCAGAGCATAATTTTACTATCAAAACCCCATGGTCGTTGATTACAATAATGTTGCAGCATAGTACTATAGGTCTCCTGGGTAAGAAAGGATAGACTTTGTGTCCTTATTTTACATAGAATCAAAGGAATTTAGTGATTCTATGTAAGATAAAGTAAATTTGTTACTAGGAAAACATATTTGTGAATTCTCAAAACAGATTAGATATTCAAAGAAAATTAATGTGTTATGAAGTGGCAATTATACCTTATGTACTCCTATGACTCATCGAAAGTTTGAAGTTTTTAGATCCTTTCTTGGCCAGCTGACCTAAAGTGACTGGCCTGTATGCAGGAAATAGATTCTGAACTATGGGTTTTTTCTTTACTGTTATTCGTAGAGGTATCTTTAAGCATTAAGTTTTCATTACTTATACCAATTTATTAGCTAGTTCCAATTCCAGTCTTCCCTCTGTTGAAGCTGCAGGTCATCTAGAGACATACACATGTAGTTCTCCATCAAGAGGTGACAGAACACTCGCATAAAAGGATGACATTGTTGTTTATTTAGTCCCAACACAATGGCATAGGGTGAATAACATAAGGTTGTATCTGTCAGATACGACCTTATGTTATTCACCCAATTATGGTATATACGTCACTGAGCTCCCATTGACAATCATCAGTCCAAGAGGCTTGATCCACTCATACCCGACAGCCAATGCTCCTGGCCTTCCTTCCTGTCGCCTCCATAATAGAATCCCAGTCTCCAAGGCCTGGTAACCTATCTGAGGTGTTAATACTCAATTGCTTGCTTAGCACATTCTGACTGACTGCCTGCTGCAGGCCCTGCTTTACACTGGTCCCTTGACATTGCCTACACTCTTCAAACATAACCTATGAAGCGTCACATTATTAGCCTTGATATTGCTTCTGTGCAAATGGCTATGCTTAGTATGGACTGACACTGCGTCAGCAGGTTGGGGCTATGCGGGATAAAAGGAACTTCCCATTTTTTCAGCACATCCCCCTTTAAATCATTTTAAAACATTCCATTTTCATTTTTTCAATTTTGAAATATGACCCTGAATGATCATTTGGTTAAATTAAAATTGAATTCCATTTTAAAAATAATGGTTCACATGGTTTTCAAAAGTCTGCCTGAAAAAAACAGGAAGCCCTTAGGGCTTGACAAATCAAGTGTCCGGATGCCCGGGACAACCAGAAAAAGGTGCTGGGCAACCAGGTTTGAATGGCTAGTTGCCCGGTGGGCAACCAAGGTCCAGGGTGACAATTTAATGTGTAAAATAAGGCTTTTTCCAATTGTTGATAAAGTCAATTGTTTTCAGTAAGGGATCTATAATTCAGGGGGAAATAAGCACTGTTATCCCACTGTGACACTATAGTATATGGCCGCATGTATATGTAGATCTACAGCATTCACTTGATATCTTATTCAAGTGTATTCGATATTGTACTTTGCATACGGCACGCTTTATCAAAAATATGCACCCAGCAGCCAAATCAACCCTGATGCTGAATATGGAAACCTGAAAATATAGTATTGCACACAGAAAATCCGGGAATCTATTTAAGAATTCTTGATTTCAAACTCCTACCATTATGATATTATAGTTCATCAGACAATAGATTCTACCAATTTTCAATCATAAAAATCCCGGGCTACCAATACAATCTGCTGGGCAACCACATAAGAGGCTGTAGTTGCCTGTTGGGCAACCAGGTCAAAAAACGATTTGTCAAGCCCTGCCCGGGGCGGGAGTCCTTTAAAAACAGATCATAAAACTGTCCCGTTATTTCAGGACAGGCCGTTTCTTGGAATGATTTTTGTAACTTTTAAAGAATAAAAATCAACAGAAAAAATGCAATGACAGAATGTGAAAATGCAACAATCATTTCGATGCAAAAAATGTGCTCTTTTACCACAAATCATTTTTGAATTTAGCAAACTTCTGATTTTCTGAGCATTTTTATTTATGTACAAATAATAATTGTAGAATTCGTATTGATAAATTTGCCAAAATGAAAAATGTTATGTAATTCATGTTAAATGCAGAATTTCATAATTTTTGTATTTTGCATATGAAGAAGTATTATATCATGTGTATATTGTCTATTATTCATGTGTACAGGACGTCCTGTTATTGCAAGACGTCCCATTTTTAAGGGACGTCCCATTTTCTTATGGTATCACCAACCTGGTCAGTACAATTCATTAAAAAAAGATAGATTCACAAAGCAAAGCCTAGTAAAACCAGTATGCATAAAGTTAAACAGGCCTCCCTGCAATATTATCGTTATTAAGACAAAACTGCTCTAATGATAACAAAATGATCTAAATGCTATCCAACAAATATATTTACCTTTTGAAACATATCGGCGATTGGCTTCGAGGATGTTGCAACAGCATATTGCAAAACAGCACCGTAAAAAGCAAGGTGCTGGGTTCTGTCCCATGAGTCTGTATATAGTCTATGTTGGTTTGTACATAGATGTACGTGTTTCCTTAATATGAGCTTTTAATTTTGGGAAAACTTGCCAGGCCACATGTATGGTCTTTGAGACAAAATAATTATTGTGACCTTAGGCCAAGGTCAATGTCACTTGAGGGAAGTACCTTTACATGGAGCTCCTCCTGCACATCATTAGTTCCTCCTGTGCAACTAGCGCTAACTTGTGTCAGCCTGATTGTTCTTGTTTATTATCACTTCACCTCCAAGTCTTCCACTAAGTACTATTCTATCTTCTCTTCTGACAGCTGCTATGCACCATGGCCTTATATATATATATATATATATATATATATATATATTCTTCCTGACACATATAGCTATTAATCATTACTACCTAAAGCTACATGTGATCACATCTTCCTGATAATTGTGTTCATGATTAGATTCTGGATCAAACTATATTAAAAGTACATTACGAACTACTTAAACTGTATATAAAATTGGTATTCTACTTCCACAATTGCCCAGTTACATTACACTATGGTGGTTTACTTATTCTGGATGACAGTAAGATGACAGTAGGCTGACAATAAGCTCTCATTCTATGTCCAAGATTCATTACTCTTTCTTCACATCCTTCATCTCTGACTAATCCCTAATGTGCCGGATGTGAACATTTTTTTAACCTTTCATTTTTTTCTGTGGAGGTTGCATTGCAAAGACTCGTGGAAAAATATGTATACACCTGCTTAATCTGTTAATAGGATATCACATATAGTGGTGAGGAAATCAGGGCTCCAAGTGCTATTGGAAGGATTCCAGGCTATTTGAAATTGGGTTCTGTCCTATATAATTATATAGTTTTTCTTTTATTTCAAAGTCATTTATACTAGTTACAATTGGAAAGCTTATGTTTCCCGGTCTCCCTTGTATTCCAGGTTTACTATAAGAGGCACATTTACAACTTATCATTTATAGATGATTAATGACTAGTGGTGATGATGATGAGCTGATCGACATACAAACGGTTCATTTTATTTATTCTAATACAGCATTCCTGCACATATTGTAGCAGTTTTAAGTAGATATGTTGCATGATCACTTCTTTAAACATCAATATTAATTTTCTCACATGAGAGGGAAGTCCATTCCATTTTTGAGTGTGCCTATTTGTCCAAACTTCCTAACCTTTTTTCTAAGTCATAGGCAAAATGACTATCCCTTGAACAAAATGATAGTGAATTTGACTAATCATCAATCATAGAACAAAAAACCATCAAAAATCTTTACAATTTTTCAAAAAATGAACATAATCGAAATGCGAACATATATTAGTTTAAAGTGATATATAATAGAGCTATTAGAAACATAGGTTTTCAATACTATTTTAGAAATTATACCCCCGCATGAAAGAAATAAAATAATCCAGTTGTCAGCTGTTGTCAATCTAGGCACCTTTCTCTGGTGCAAATATTGTTTTTATAAAAGCCTGTTTTTTGAATCTGCATACTTTGGATTCAGCAGTTTTGAATGCCAATGACAGGGTTTGAAACAATAACCTCTCACATAAGAGTTCAACATCCCAACCATTACACCAAATTGTTATCTAACTATAGATGGAATTTATGAAGCTAACTCTCTCAATGATGACCTAAGCAGCCATGCATTTCAATGATAATAATTGTATTTGTGTTGCTTCAGATATATTTTGATTGTAAGCATTGTGGACTAAATGAGTAAAATAATCTTTTGACATACCAATGGGTCCAGAAAGTTACACAAATTGACTAGGGATTGTCAAATTACCTTAATACATGGTTAGAAAGTTAGAATCTTTCTAACTAATCCCTGATGTGCTGAATGTGACCAACTTTCTAACCTTTCATTTTTTTGCTTTGGAGGGTGCATTGTAAAGACTCGTGGAAAAGATGTATACACCTGCTTAATCTGTTAATAGGATGTCACGTGTAGTGGTAAGGTAATCAGGGCTCCAAGTGCAATTGGAAGGGTTCCAGGTTAATTGAAAATGGCTTCCGTCCTATATAATCATATATTTCTTCTTTTATTTTCAAGTTATTTATGCTGGTTACATTCGGAAAGCTTATCTTTCCCGGTCTCCCTTGTATTCCAGGTCTACTATAACAGCCACATTTACAATTTACTATTTATAGACAATCAATGATGTGGTGATGATGATGGGCTATTCGACATACAAAAAGGTTCAATTATGTATTCTAATACATTGTTCCTGCACATATTGCAGCAGTTTTAAGTAGATTTGTTGCATGATCACTTCTTTAAACATCAACATTTCTCACATGAGAGGGTAGTCCATTCCATAATTGTCCTCCAATATAAAAGGTCAATTTCATTAACATGGTTAAGGATAGAACCCACTGATGGATGGCCAATTCAGGAAAGCATAATTTCTTTTCTAACTATAGCTCCGATCATAACGTGACTTAATATCACTTTAAAGCTCTGATTTTTCCCTGTATGTTGATGTAAATAAAGTTATGATGTATTTGGAGTCTCAGATTTACAAAAAAAAAAGAAGATTTTTTACTTTTAGTTTTTGAACATCAATATCGTTCAACTGCCATCTATAAGATTTTTCACACAGCTTCATAACATTCATATGCAGGGAACTGCGTCTCAGAGTTTTGATTAAGGTCCTACATTTCATTTTACGACAATAAACAGGGAAAAAAGGGGAAACTTTTGGAGATCTTTTTACAATACCATGATATTATTCTACGTATCATAAAAAATGAACTGAGATACATATCAAGAATCTGAGACACTGTTCCTTCTGTGTTTATTTCAAGAAGATGTGCAAAAATTATTCATAAACAGTTTAAGGCTTTTTTTATAAAAAAAAACATTTGCACCAGAGAAAGGTGCCTAAACAGCTTAGAACTGGATTATTATATTTCTTTCATGCGGGGGTAAAGTTTCTCAAAATAGTATCGAAAACCTATGTTTCTAATAGCTGTATTATATATCACTTTAAACTAATATCTTTCATATTTCGTTTATGTTCTATGATTGATGATAAGTCAAATTCACTATCATTTTGTTCAAGGGATAGTCATTTTGCCTATGACTTAGAAAAAAGATTAAGAAGTTTGGACAAATAGGCGCACTCAAAAACGTTCGAATATTTGACTAACTTTCTAACCCAATGTTTTTCTGTGTCCGATAGGCGGCTTGAATACACCTTTAGCCTGGCTCCATTTGAATCAATAAGCCACCATCCCATCTGTGACTTAAAGTTACTGTGGTAACCTACGCAAGAAAGAGTGGAGAGAATCCTAATTCTTGGCAAAGGACATGAATGCAGTCTTTATAAAAAGAAAAGATATCGGAAACGGGTGACAAGGTGTGGGTGGGCCGTGCCTCAGGTGGACCTAGATACTTGACAATAACAACACTATTGGTCTGTTACCATTCTATTTAGTAGGTACATACAGGAGCACAAAAACTGACACTTTCAGAAAAGTACAGAAAAAGTGTAAGCCCTAGAAGGAGTGGCCATGGCAACGATTTGGCTGTATTGAAACATATTATTTAGAAAATAAAATGAAACCTAAGACCCACTGATAAGTGGCTGATGCAGGTTTGATTCTAAAAGATACCATTTAGAATCGAAACACACATTCCAAAGCATGAAGGAACCCATTGACTGATCTTGTCATCTAGAGATCAAAGACTTCCTAGAATCAAAGTCAATAAAAATCATGCAACTACAGTTGTTTACTCAATGTGTTCCCAGTTTGTTTGTTTGTGGGAAAAGTTCAACGTCCGGTCAACCCTTCAGGGTTCTTTTACCAGACTGCACAAGGTTAAGCTTTTCAGCTTGTTTTACACCACAGGGGCAATGACCAAATCTATGACATGAGGTGAATATTTGTAGCAGTGGGACCCAATGCCCTCTTTATAGTGCTGCCACACTGAGATATCATGTTATAGGCCCACACAATACCCCACCCAGTCACATTATACTGACACCGGGCCAACCAGTTATGTTTCTTGGTTCTTACTTTATACCGAGTGCCAGGCAAGCAGTGACCACTGCCATAGTTAAAGTCTTTGGTGTGACTCAGAAACAGAATTGATGTCAAACGACCAGAAATGATCTGAAACCATTCAGGAAATAAAATGAAACCATAGACCCACTGATAAGTGACTGATGCAGGTTTGATTCTAAAAAATACCATTAAGAATGGAAACACACATTCCAAATCATGAAGGAACCCATTGACCGATCATGTCGTCTAGAGATCAAAGACTACCTAGAATCAAAGTCTGTAAAAATTGACTACACTTGTTTACTCTATGTGTTCCCAGAAGCAGAATAGATGTCAAACGACGAGAAATGATCTAAAACAATCATGAATGATTTTTCTTAAAACAGGGTTCAATCCAGTAAGGTAATGTTTGGAACGCTCTGGAAAGATTGTCAGATTCCAGTCAACAATAATTGATAGGCAATTTGATTCTGTTACCAGTTGTTTCATTGTGTTGTCCATAAATGACATCATGCAGCAGGGGGAAAGAGGGGTTGGTTCATATGTTTGTGTGGTGAAAGTACGATGAGGGATGTGGGGATTGGTTGCTGTGCTCTCAACTTTTGGAATTCATTCCTTCGTAATTGCCTGGCCGGGTCGGGGGGATGGGAATACAACTAGACAGGGTATGCTTCTTGAAGCCATGCCTCATGTCCAAGGGCGCATTGGTTGTGATGCCAAGAGGATGAGTGAGTGAGTGAGTGTTTTATGCCGTACCGAAAGCCAGGGTCATTTTCACGGCGAAAACCGGTTGGGACGAATTCTGTCTTTGGTGATCGAATCTATGAAATGAAGGTGACAGGGCGGGCAAGAAGCAGGGGATCAAAACCTGGCAATCATTTTTTAACCAAGCACTGACCGGGAATTGAACCAAAGAACCACTTGGTCAGTGCAGGGTCCCCCCTATCGTCGCCTCGTACGACCACAGGGGCTACTGAGGGCCTATTCTTACCCGGACCCCCACGGGGCCCAAGAGGATGAGTCCACAGGGCTTGGGATGTTAGAATAAAGAAGAGGGGGTGCGCTGATCATGTACTTAAAGAGGGATGGATTGTGGGGGTCTTCCTAGCTCAATACTTGTAATATGGTCAGGGCCGTCTACTACTCGTAGCTATGCTATCTAACAGCTGGCCAATTCCCTTTCTTGATGCCTGAACGTTGTGTTGCCACTCCTGAAGATAAGGTCGTAGCGAGGCAGCTGCCAACCTAACATTTCATTAGGCCACCAAACTGCCCAGTGTGTTGATTACAGGTACAAGTGGTGGTCACTGGTGAAATGCATGACTGCACATACTACAGGTACCAGTGGTCGCTTGTAGCAGTGGCACACCTGCATACACCTGGCTGGTACCAGACAGGCCCCTTTGCACTGCTATTTGGCTGGACATGCCCTATTGCTGCTCATTCCCATGTTTCGTGTCATGCCGATCGGATTTATTTCTAATTCCAGCTGTCCTGTTTTTACCCTAACTTCTGGTTAATTCCTGGCTTCATGTCTCGTGTCTAAGAAGCTAGAACTTGGCCTTAAATTGTTTTTTGCCCAAGAAGGAGAAGACATTAACACTATTATAATTAGTTCCAGATCGGGACTGTTTAATTGTGGTCTCACACATGCTTTTATAGGTACATGCTCTTTGATCATTGGCTAATCTAGTCACAATCATGTTCATAATTACTCTTCTGTGACGTCATTTCCAGTTTATATGCTTTCGTGCACTGACATAGTTAACAACTTAATGATTTGAGCTTTCGTGCTGGTACGAGAATATTTGTGTCAAGATTGAAATACTTATTTATTCATTATGATATCCAATATTAAAGCAGTTATTCTATTATTTTAAATAACATTTGGACACATTCTGATCTCTTAAACTCATGTCATGTTCAAAAATGAATCAGTCATGGATTCATCACATTTGCATGACCAAGCATGACAAGGGGTGGAGGGGGTATTGGTATATATGACATCATGTTAGAAAAATTCAATTTCAAGACTTTCAGCGAAAATCAGATGAGGATATTGAATGCTTAAGATTTTATTTTCAGTTAGAGTCTGTCTACTAATCTAAGCAGGAAAATTATGTCATGTCTGGGGGGGGGGCAAAGGTCACATGACAAAACATGATAAGGGGTGGGGGGAGGGGGGAGTCAAAAATGATCAAAAATAGCATGACGTCATTTATGGACGGCCCCAACTCAGGATTCTCGTCGTAACTATCTGATCATGTAGTGCATATCCCCTTTAAGGGTTCAATAAACTTCTTGCAGCAGCTGAGTGATGGGGCTTACAAAACGAAGATATTCTCTTCAGCCGATACGATCAGCTAATTTTGGATACGGAGAAGTTGTATTACACAACGAACCCATGCGATTCTCCTAATTGTATGAGAACCTGTAGAATTGGGTGCATACATGATTTTTAAGACAGACAGCATCTCTACAGTAGCGTTGCTGAACGTCACTTCTCAGTCACATTATCGAAACTATCATGGTTTATTGCAATCAAATAAAGTTAATTCGTTTCCATAGGAAGAAGCCGAAGTTAAGGGATCTTATTTGGTAAACGTTTACAGAGTAAAATGGTTCGATTGTTATCGTGTTCAGGCGGCCTGCCGTACCACAGCGTTTCCTATCCTCTTTTTTTCTAAATCCATTAATCATGACGCAAAGGGCATACAATATTTCCCTAGAATGCATTAAGGAAATAGAAGTCCAAAAATACGTTTTGAATAGAGAGATTACAAACTTCTCCTTTTCTAACCACCGTAGTCTGAACGCAGCTTTTCTCTTTTTTATTGACATTTTTATCGGTAATAGATATCCTATGTTCCCTACTTGTCTTAATCCCAACTTGAATGCAATTGGCTGATGTAAGAACATCTTTAATGTCTTTTTGACTATGTCAGAAGGATAGTATTCGTGTTATTTCACATCGACCCTGTCCTTTGCATCTGATTCTTTCAATGGACCAAGGACATAATTTTTAACAGCTATGTTTTGCAACCAAGACATAATCGTCAAAAACTATTTGACATGACTATGACCTTGGTTGTCGAAACAGCCTGAAAGAACCATTACTCATTCACTCACCAACATAGATTTCCTGATCAAATAACTGTGAGAAAAATAACTTCTATAGGATTCATGACCGCGGGGAGACAGATTCACCCATGACTA
This sequence comes from Lepidonotus clava, assembly GCA_936440205.1. Classification (NCBI taxonomy): domain Eukaryota; kingdom Metazoa; phylum Annelida; class Polychaeta; order Phyllodocida; family Polynoidae; genus Lepidonotus; species Lepidonotus clava. The sequence continues at coordinate 32,957,743 of OW387139.1, forward strand.
TCTTTACGTTAGATTCTTAAGCAAAACAGATACAAATGCACTTACTTTTAGAGTGTTTTTTTTCTATTAATCATGATCACATCTTCAGGCTTCCCTGATCTTCCAGGGGCATTCTAATTGATTATAGTGCATTCTAACGTCTAGCATAAATAACACGTCCATCCAGCAACAACAGAACGAGTGTTCAATGTACGTAATAAATCCTGAATCATTAGTTCGCCGTAAGTAGAGTGAGAAAATTAGAATCTGTGATACACAGCCTTCTCAACAAAGTGGCAACCTGATATCACACTATTCACTAAAGTTTTCTTCCCTATAAGATTGATTTCCAAACTCACCACTCCTTACAAGTACACTCAATACGTGCAAAAGTACTACACTGAAGTTTTTGAGGTTTTCAATTTAGATGAATAAAACAAATTAGATACAGTTTGGAAACGTAAAGTAGATCACTGAGGTAACTATTCCTTATAAATCAGCTATGCTCTAGATATTATCGTGAATGGCCTTCTAAATTTGACCGAAATATAACAGCATATATAAGCCTATATATATATCAATTATTTTTAGGCTTTTTATTCGGTCTACTGCATGCATTAAGAAAGACAAAGCGATATGAAGCTGATTTCCGTTATTATTTGGCTCGACATTAGCTTTCATATGACATTACCAAGGTCCAATGACGATAATTATTGGGTGAGATAACATCTGGGATCATATCTTCGGACCTAATTTGGCTAATCAGATAAATTTTGGTTAGCATCTCATGATTAGAAAATCTGCATTCATGAATAAATTTTACACCTGAAAATCCCTCTTTGAGACTATTTTGCAATAACACCATTAGCTTTGTTAAAAGACAAAATTGTTGCTCTTGAGACCCTAATCAAAATTTCCCTGATAAGCTAATTAGTTATTAACATGAGCCCTGGTCTTAAACCCAAAATTGTCAGAATACAGTTGGCCTGCATGTAGGCCTATATAGCTAAGAACCGAGCTGCATATTACTTCAAGTCAGATCACACACAAATAATGGTATATCATGGTTATTGTGAGTGAGTGAGTGATGGAGGTTTTACACCGTACCAACAGCCAGGGTCATTTTCACGATGAAAACTAGTTGGGACAAAAACCTCTTTGGTGAGTGAGTGAGTGTTGGGTGTTTATGAGATGAAAGTGACAGGACAGGCAAACAGAAGGGGATCAAAACCTGGAAATCATTTTTGCTGTACCTCATCCCTTAGTGAACCATGACCCCAATGAGGAATTGAACCCAAAGAACTACTTGGTCAGTGCCAGGTTCAGTGTGGAGATCCTAAGAAATGTATACTAATATTTTCATTTCATAAACAGGCTAGACAAATTCCTCTGATTTTCTAGTCGTCAGATGACAACCAATAACAGAAATATGGTTGTCCACAGATATCTATAGGTTGTCCACATTACACATGAAACATCCATAATTAGAAAAACCGAGATTTTTAGGAGGAAAAATAAATTAATATTTCAAAATATCTGGTTGTCAGAAGGACAACCAAAATCTTTGTTCTGGTCGTCCACACTCTTATTCTGGTCGTCGAGGACATGCGAAGACAGATTTTCCTAGCCTGTTAAATTTCATTTTTCATTCTGTAACCAAACAGAAGGTATTACATGATGTTCCAAACTAAATGTTCAACATCTAAGGGTTGAGTGAGGATTTATAGAAGGATGAGTTGTTGTAAGACAACAAATAGGTCGCCATTAGACTTTATTTTTCAATTTTAAATATTGTTGTCAATTCTGTGATATTCAGACCTGAAGAGGCTTGATGAGACTTAGACTGTGTGAGACCTCATGAGCTTGACAACCAGCTCACCTTGACAACCCAAATTGACCAACCCAACCCCACCTTGACCAACCCCAACTTGACCAACCCAACCCCACCTAAAGGCCGTATTCCACTATGTGACACTTGCATGTGTCACGGCTGAAACCCATTTTGGGTGGCCACAAACGCATTTAGGATGGCCAAAAATGCGATTAGGGCGGCCGTAAACGCGTTTAGGGTGGCCGCAAATGCGTTTAGGGTGGCCACAAATGTGTTTGCGGTTGGGTGCCGCAAACGAGTTTGCGTCAATCCACTGCTATATTCCACTTGTTTGCGGTCACCAGACGCAAGCAAACAAGTTTGCAGCCGCCGAAAATGTGGTGGAATATAGGTGTTTGCGGCTTGTGTTTGTGGCCCCTGCTATTTCATATAGGTACCAGATACCATCAATCTTGACCAACCCTAACTTGATCAATCCCATCTTGACCAAACCCACCTTGACCACCCCAACCCAACTTGACCAACCCCACCTTGACCAACCCAACCTCACCTATACCAACACCAACTTGACCAACCCAACCCCACCTTGACCAACCCAACCCCACCTTGACCAACCCCACCCCACCTTGACCAACCCCATTACCCCTTTACCCTTTCACCCTCTTCATGCCCTTCACCCCCTTATCCCCATACAACAGTCCTAGTTTTGACCCCCATTCCAGATACTCCCCGCCATCCCAGACCCCCTCCATTACAAACCCCCATCCCAGACCCCCCATTCCAGACCCCTTCACCTCCTTCACCCTCCTTCACCCCCATACACCACCAGGGAGCAGGGAGCAGGGAGCAGGGGTGAAGAGAGCACATGCAGAGCTGGGATAAGGCTACACTAGAGGATACAGGGGAAACTAATATAAGCTAACCAACACCTATCACAACTAGAAAACTTGTCACTATCCACTATCCGATACAATGCGATGGTAGAAATACACACCACCTCATAAGGGAGCAGGGTGGCGATCCACGGAAAATTTACGAAATGCTTTGTATTTCAAATATACGAAGCAAATATTTTATGTTTTTTCAACCAAGGACAACCCAAATTCGTAAAAAATACAGAAGAAATGCTTCGTAAATGCATTGTACATGCTTTGTAAATTTACAAGTCATATTTTGCAAAATTAAAAACATTAAATAATTTAGTTTAGAGTTCATATATATTGATGTAAACTCTGTAAATTAGCAAAATGATATGTTTCTATAATTTTGGAAGAGTATCTTTGTATAATTTTGACAATTATAAATATACTATCACAATATTTGTGATCGTATATTTTAGCATTTACGAAGCATTCTTGGTGCTTTGTAAAATTTACAAATCATAAAAATGTTCCGTTTTTGCTTCGTAAATGCTCCCTGGAACGGGAATATGCTTCGTATTTGAGCATTTTGAGAAGCAAATGCTTCGTGAATGTTCCTTGGATCGGCCCCTTGATTGCCCAACTTGACCACTTTTCAGACTTGGCTCCCATAGACCCTCATACAATGCAGATGTGAAACCTGTCACTGAGCAAAAATTGCTGAAGCTGGTTCCCATCGTACAGTTGATAATCTATAGAATTATGCTGCAAAACTTCAACCAGCGAAAGAGAAAACGACATTGCTCAATATATGAGCCCACCACTGAACCTGGCAAACTGTACAAGACCTCACCCGACGCAACCAATAATCGGACTTATATCAATGAATATTAGCCCTGTGGTATCAATACTACATATGTATACTACATGTATCCTTTCCCATCTTCTTATCGATCTTCCTGATCAATAAAACCATGACTGTTGTTGGGAAACCTCTAATTTATAAAATCAAAAGGCAATCTAAAGTAAAGTTTTGTGATACAAGTGTCCTACCCATGGAAGCTCGGGGCAACCAATCGGGGATAGAAGTGTAAAACAATAAAAGTTTGGGAATAATTCTCTACTTAAATCTCCTTAGTTTATCGTATATAGAATTGTTATAACCTTGCTTATGTATCTGAAGGGTTTTAAGTTTTAAACTTTAACTTTCTTAATCCTTTGTCAGGGATGGATTTAGAGGGGGCAAATGGCGAGTACCCCCCCCCCTTCCTCTTTTATTGTGGGGGGATTTTCTAATGCCCCCAGAGAGCACCTTTCTGCTTCCCCCTTGACATTTCTCGCAAATGGTAAGCCCACTAGCTGGTTGTTCACCTACGTCACCAGCTGCGTGTAGTTTAAGTCCACGAGAAATTGCAGTAAAACAACTCAAATCTATAAGCTAAGATGTAAGAGTACCTTATTCATGTTTCCTCAATGGTGGTTGAAAATGCTCTCCCTCAGTCCAGTGTGATGAAAGCTGGGTATTCAATACTAGCAACATAATGCCGAATACCCATACAAGTTGCGTTAAAAAATGTATTTAGGCCAACCTTTCCCCGGAAATTTAAGCTATCCAACTCGAACGTCCCATTATAATATTGTTTTGAAGTCCCATGAATCATTTTGTCAGGGTTGCCACAGACAAGAGAGATCAAAATTCCCTGACTATTCCCTGACCAATTTAATTTTTCCCTGACAAAAAATAAGAAATTCTTTTCATTAACAAGCCTTGAACCACCCCTGGAACTGTCCTTTCCTCTCGCTTTAGTCTTGGACTTGCAAAATACACAATACCTTGCAATTTTTCTTAACAACTCCTGAAACAAAGGCAATGCTGCTGGACTGCAGCAAGGTCCCTTAAAATCACAACATGCCTGTCATGGGACCACAATTTTCTTAATAGTTTTTGCCTCACCAGATTCTTGTGACTCATCACTCGTAGATTTTATTTCCTTCCTACCAGTTATTCCCTTGCCAGTTATAAAGTAATTTGGCTTTTAAGAGGAACAGAGTAACTTGATTGTAAGAGAATTGTTAGGTCACGCTGTTCTCATTGTCAAAAGGTTTCCACAATGCCAATCCTTGTTCAAGTACAAGATTTTGCCACAGACAAGAGAGATCAAAATTCCCTGACTATTCCCTGACTTGGATTGATTGAATTGATGTTCGTATTGTATTTGTAGTTCCTATATTTTACCTTTTCTTTTCATTCCTGGTTATTGCTTTTATTGTAATCTCTTGAAATTTTCTATTTCTATTCCACTTAAACTGTATATACACTGTCATGTATCATCTGGAAGACCATGGCAAGGGGTTAACCTGAGGATGACTTTTGAATAAAAACCAAATAAATAGCAATGTTCACAATGTAGGTACTTCAATAGTCTTGGCCCAACGATTTCTGTTTTATAAACATGCGATGTGCCTGGTAGTGTGTTGAAGTACGCTCAGTTGGGCTTTTGGACCACGATTATGCCCTACATCGGGCGGCATGCTATGTTAATGAAACATCACCCTTATTAAACTTCAGTGTTACGTTATGCTCTACTTTTGTATAAATGCCCCTTTCCTCCATTGGGAGCATAATTATGTGTAACAGTTAGTACATTAGTGCACTGATTTTCATATAAAATACAAAATTTATCAGAACCTTTGAAATGAATGTTATCTCAAAAGGGGAACTTGAATCCATAAATACGTATTTAGATTTAAAAAAAAAAAAAAAAAAAAAAAAAACTGATGGGAACGTATTCGGATGGCATTTTATCATTTTGGATCAGTGTCACTGATTCAAGAACAGCAACTGAATCTTCTCTGTTGACCTTTCTCGTATTTCAAAATATATGTTTTTGAGTAAAAGCATCGATCTACCGAACAAAAACAAAAAGCAAAAAGTTCCACATTTCTTGTGATCAGGAAAATAATTCTTTTGCATGTATGCAACAGCACAAAGAGCATAATGAGCTTATGAGCTGAACACCGAGTCCTTAATAAAAGATTATGGAGCAATCCCACCCGCATTTCCTTTCTCTTTTTTTAATATTTGATCAGCTCCAGACACCTTGGTCACATTCTGGATCCCCGTAACGTTTCAAATTGGAAACCGGCAACATTACGTCAGATAGTGAGGTGCCCCCTTCAACAGCTGTTGCCAAAGTGCAGATCCCCATCCCTCCCCCGCACTATTCTTTCAATCACTCCGCTTCTATGCGGGGGTGTGCATATAATACGTGTGAAGTTGTCAAACTGCGCCTTCACTGTCTGGGACCATTGGCGAGCTGTCCACCTGTTTTACTCCACAGTGCCTCAACTCACATACGTACTTTTTCTTTATTGTTTGCAAATACTTGCTATTAAAAAGACTTAGATAGAAAAGACTGTGAAATATGTTGGAAATAATAGTCATGTTAATTGCATTTCCTTATGTTTAGTAGTAGACCGCTTCAGAATGCCTTAGCTGATTTCAAGGCAAAATAGAGCGTTTCGGCAATATTCTTCGCCGTGTCATGATAGGCATGTTGCCTGCCGTGTCCCTATTCAATAGAATGTATTGTGCTCGCACCTATTGCTCTCCTCTATATATGTTGGTATTGTGGACTAACCGCAAGGGTCGCAGTGCGCAGCAGCTCTGAGTTATACATAGTCACTGCCAGGCCAAATATCAGGCGTTCATGTGGTCTAAAAGAAGCGGAAGCCTTTAGAACAAATATACAAAGCGTCATACCTTAATCTTCTTGCAGGTGATGTTTTTTGACATTATGCAAACGGATAGACTATTTCTAATACCATATATTGGTGGTCCTCAGAATGTTGATGTTTGAATGTAAAAGTGTTATGCTTTGGCTATCTTGTCGATTAAAAGGCTTTTGATGAGAGGAGGATGTTTTTTCTGAAGCTGTGCTATATATCTATATATGAAAGCCATTATGCTGTGAATCTACGTCTCTTTGCTGCATGCGACGTTAGTTAAAGTTACAGCGATGGCGAAATTCTGTTAACGATCTTACCCAAAGCATTACGTTATAGGAGAGGACGATTGTTCTTAAGGTATACACCCTATATGAAGGAAAGACATTTCGGGATAATGCCCACAAACTGTCAAATCCCTCCAGGATTTGGGAGCATTTTTGGAAAAAGGGACCTAATGGTAATTGATCATGTCATAAAATATGACATGATTATAGAGAAACTGCTCTTTTGAATGCTGTAAACCATTTTAAAATATCCCTGATAGAAGCTAAGATGTGTTTGTATGAACCTTGCTACCTTAATATTGTAGTTTGTACATTAAGAACCAGGCCTATAGCCAGCTTTTTTTCAGATGGGGGTTCGTTTTCTGATAAATAGGGCTCAAATATTGTTGGTGGATTTGTAGGGGCTATAGGGCCTGCATTACATCTGAAAAAAAACTTGCAGAATAAAAGTCAGAGTAATATCAATTTTTCATAAATCATTCATTTCACCTGGAGGGTCAGATATTTTAGAAGTGGGTTTGTCCAAGTGGGGGTTGGACTCCCCTTGGCTACGGGCCTGACTGAACCCCCTATTCCCATATTTGTTTCTATGTAATGACAGCTTAAAGTTAAATGTGTTTATTTAAGAAAATGAGATTTTTTGTTATCAAAAATACGAAAAGTGCAATAACTTTTGATAGGTATGGTTGTTCTACTCACGGTTTACAATATTGATATGAATAAAGCATTTTCTACATTACTTATGAAAAATGTTCTTTTCGTTTTTGATATTTTTTTCTGTAACCATGGCAACTCACTAATCTCCATTATGCTTAGAAAATCTGGTAAAAAGAACATTCCATTTAGAATTTCCCATGATGTATTGGTTATGAAAACTCTAATATTTTCATAACTGTTGTGATGGGAAATGGGGTATGGTTTCTTTTGCGTGTCAGGGTTGGCCTCTAGCTGTGGTCCAACCATTCTCTGTGGTACGTGAGAATGGAGTGGACAGTTGATACAGGCACTCACTCAAGTTCCGGGCCAGGTCGCAGGGATGCAGACCAGGTACGGGGTGTCGAGTGAGTGGCTGTATGTCTCGGAGTTGTGCTTCGCGCACGAGGGTGTTCGGAAATCAGGATGGTTCTAGGGTGTGCCTGGTACAGGTCAAATGGGTCGGGCTCAAGACAGGAGGGCTGGGTATCTGGATGTTCTCAGTCATGCCAGGGAAGCATCATTAGGTTTCGTGCTATCATACTAATGACTATTTAGGGTCCTACACTGAGGGATGACCATCGAGTTGTCACCAAGAATAAAGGGGTGGAAGCATGTTGGCCGGCTGACCGCTGCGTCATTCCCCATGGTTGCCCTAATTGTGCTCTTGTCCTTTTTTTGGGATAATATATTTGTTTGTCATCTTCAGATCCTATCTGCTCTTCCAGATGTTACAATCGATATTCTTGTATATAAGACATTTCATAGTATTATCATTTGTGTACATAGTATGGTATTTACAATGAATGCTGCATAGTATTAAAAGAAAATACTTAATTAATGAATTACTAGTTGGGGGTACAGACTGTACAATCGTTATATTTTGGGATATAGACAACAATGAGTGCAACACCATACTCTTGTCCTCATGCCCCTTCGTTCCCATTTTCGTGCCCTATTTTGGCCTATTTCTTCTAAGTCCATTTACCCTAACTTGGTCCTAATTTGGCTGCTCATGCCTCATGCACCATAGTCTTTAATTGTCTAAGTCAAGAGATGGTTCCCTGCCCAGAAGAAAGAGGTGTGAACACAGTGATTACCAAAAAGGGACTGTTTACTTCTTGCTACTCCAGGCTTTATATGGCCTTAAGCGGCTACCTATTGGCCAGTTACAATCACATGATCTCATTAACCCTTACAGGGGTCATTCTGGTTACATATTACCTTAATTATTTGTGCATTCATACTTAATTTCATACTATCATATCATTTAATTTCTACAGGGCAATTAACTATATCTTTTGATAATTCGGTTGCAGGGATTTATTCTACATCTTTTACTAATAAGTATGGCGAACTTACAGCCTCTACAAGATTTATGCAATTAAAGAATTAGGATAATACTTGATGATAAGACATATTTTTACCGAACAGACTTTCTAAAATCTTTGTTTAAGCACTTTTGACCAATAGTATTTGTACCATGTGATGTAAACAAATGTAAACAAGAATAGCAGCCCGTCCCTAACCTGTAAACCAAACTATGATTGAATTAAGGAATTTACCTTTTGCCCTAAAAAATCCCTCTTGTGCAAAAAGTAGCACTTGGTCACTTAAAACATTTTGTTTAATTTCATCCTTACAAGCTAATTGCTGAGTATATAAAGGTAACTGGTGTGAAGAAGTTCAGCTTCATTAATAATTATTTGGTGATTTATTCATTTTGCATTCTTTTTTTATCACTGCAGTGCAAAGCATGCAAAAAAAGGTCTGATGTTTTATTCTGTTTGTCATGCGTATTTCTTTACTGAACTCAGTAGATCACTCAGGACTGATTAGATATGCTGATTTTTAAGAATTATGTTCACAACATTATGTAAGTAAGTCTATAAGAATATTATAGTGAAGTTTCATATCTAGATATTTTTTATACCAGGTTTTAGGCAAAATAAGGGCCGCCAAAAGAGCTTCATTGTACATCTGACACTTTTTTCTTAGAAAATATATATAGCCAGTACAATAACTAGTCACAGAATAAACCTACAGGACCTCCTTGATACATTTCTTGCAATAAACATTAATAGTATGTATTTTGTTTTTCTTAATTTCATCGGTATTTGATTTATAGTTTGTTCTGAAAATGTCTCTCTGTGTCATCTCATATAACTCTTAAATTAGCCCCAGGACCTCCACTTTTCTTTTCATAATTATATTGGCTTTGCATCACCAGGAAATCAATTGTACCAAATTACAATGGCCCTGTGGTTTTGGGGTGCCCAAGCTGGCTACTTCCATCCCTGGCCCAATCTGAGGTGGTACAATAAGCACCATAAATCTTTTGGCTATGGGGGGGGGGGGGAATTAATTACCCATTAGATCTTAAACTGCCTCCATTCTTACAGGAGGTCCTTCAAGATAATTTGTTCAAACTAGTGGCAAACTCTAATCACACAGAAAACACAGAGTTGTCAAAAGTGGTGCCAAAAACGACAACCCAAGGTTGTCGTAGGCTGTGTCTGTGTCTGTTAGACAAAAAATCTTATTTATGAATATTTTCATGTTGTAGATATTATAGTCATTATAATGGCTTCCTATTATGTTTTTACTAGTTATTAGGTATGGCCATTACACATAGTAGGCCTATGAGTTGTATGGTTTTGACACCATTCACCTACAACACAGGGTTGATATAGACCATGACAACCTTGGGCTGTCATTTTAGGCACCATTCACTTACAACCCTAGGGTAGTCAGGCAGGACTTTTGACTTCTCATTTTCTTCTGTGACAACCCTATGACAACCCGATCTTCATTTTTGCTTCTCTGACGACCTTTTTGGCCCAAAGTAGTCGGGAGAAAATGACTACCTTTGGGTTGTCATCCAGCCTCAAAATCCACAATGACAACCCTCTGACCACCCCGAAATTGACAAAGGATTGTCACAAGGTCGTCACACAGCATTGATGGCCTAAAATGAGCCCTGTGATGACCCAAAAGTCACCTATGAGAGCCCAAAAGAGACCTGTGACAACCCTTTGACAACTTTGCAGTGGCTCTCTGACGACTTTGTGTTTAAATTTTCAGTGCATGAGAGGCAAATAAATAAATAGTTTCTTTCAAGGAACTTTCCTCCCCTCCGACCTATAGATCCATGGGGGCACCTAGGCCCTATATTATATCGTCTAACATTATTCCAAAACATCCATAATGATTTAATCTAATTACTGATTACATTGGACATCTATATAGCAGCTGGCATACGTATAGACAACACTATAGGTTCTGGAAGATTACGACAGGAAACATGAGCATTGAAGTTTGATAATATCAATAAGGGACATGGGAATTTCTTAGTGATAAATACACCCAAAACAGACCCCCTATATGATCACATATATTTTTACAAAAAGGAAGCAATTATAAGTAGCAATATTGCATGCTTGATATATAAGAAGACGATATTGCCAATCCTTGATTATGGAGACATTTTGGTTGATAGTGGGCCTGCTCAAAAAGTCACACGTCTCCAAAAACTTCATGATCTGGCGATTAAGTATATTGATTCTAATATGACTAAAAATGCTACAACTATAGATCTAAACAACAAGTACGGATTGCAAGATCTACAACAACGTCATAATGAGAATTTATATGCTCTTTCATGTATAGGTTGAGTAAAATTGAGAGTATGCTTGAGAAACGATGACCCCCAATTAAGTTAAGAAGCAGAGGGAAAATTAATTTTAAAATTAATTGTATATGTAAGTATGAGAGATATTTGAAAAGTCCAATGTCACTAGGTATTAGTTTGTGGTAAACAGTTCTCAGAAAGTGAGCAAAAGGCGCTGACCAAGGTAAAATTTAAAGGGAAATAAGAAAACGGCCCTTCCAGTAGGCTGAAATAGCCTTGCTGTAGGGGGCTGTAATATTGACCTTGTTGGTAATGTTGTCTGCCCACAAAAAATTCTGCTACATTGTACTGTTAACACTTCCTGTGATCATTTGTATCATCTTTTCATATCGTTTCATCAATTCTCGTTATCATCTGATCAACTGGAAGACCATGTATGTATTCTACGTGAAGTTGACAATAAATATTTTTTAAGAAAAAGCGTAGTCTAGACCTATGGTATTGGCCAAGGGCCTATTGCTATATCATAGAATGAGCATTCTAAAGTTGTATGTATTTATTCACAAGCATCAGTATAATGATAAAATTGCTGTATGTTTTAAAATTATAGATCTAGCTAGGACTGAATGCAGCATGACTTTATTCTAATGTATCATTTATCATTAATTATTCTAATCAATCATTATCAATGCAATATTGATTTAACAGAAATATCACAGTTAGATCTATAAAGAATATCTGAAACTGTCCATAGAAAAATAGGACAACAAATATTTCATTGGTTAGGCCTATGGGAAAATCATGAACAGTGTAGATCTACTGATGTGGCGTCAGTCCTAAGTTAAAGAAACTCCATGTGTAAAGCACTATTAGGACTGAGTGAATCTCTTCTTGTGTTTGAAGAGTGAAGGCTAGCTACGGGCCAGAGTAAGCACTAGATGGGCGGGGCACATAGCCGGCAACAGGCAGTGTTTCAGGGTTTCGGTTGAGTAAGATCTAGGCAGGAGTAGGCTAGAATACTGGGATTAAGGGAACTTTGCAGGCAGCTTGGCTATGTGACTAAGAGTGTTAGGTTGTGGGAGCTCAGTGGACTAGCCTATGGACTGGTGAATGTCAACGGAAAGTCAGTGACTTATATCATATGCATGACATCCTTTCATGTGTGACGTTCCTCGATAGTTCGGGGTTTCCGATTTCTACAACAGAGGGACGTGGGGGTTGTTTCGGGTCTCAGCCGGACAGGGAGTCCGAGCAAGAAGCCGAGATGTGAGATCAAGAGTCGTGCCTCGCGCACGAGGGGGATTGAGCGGGTCGATCGGGAAATCGGTATTCGTTGACGGGGGAGGGGTGTATCTGCCGGGCTGGACCAAGGGGTCTCAGCCATCGGGCGTGGGGTCCGGGCACTTCTGTTAGCGGGTGGAGGATTGCGGAGGAGGAAAAATGGTAGGGATGGGTGCAGGTTGTTTCCTTTGTGCCTGCACTCTCTTCGGGGCCCACTGCGGACGGTCTACCCTCGTTCTCGTCCAGTGGGGGTGTCGGGCCGACGGTCGCCTATTGTTTGGTAGCGTGGGGCCGAGCCGGTCGCGCCTTCGTGCCCCTGATCCCTGGGTTTCCACTCACTATTTCGGGCCTTCGTGCCAGTCCGGTCTTCGGTTCTCGGGACTCCATCCGGGCCATCTCGGGCTTTCGTGCCATGTTTCGGTCCCTCGGGTCTTCGGGACCCCGTCCTAACTTTCGTCTAATTTCCTATAACTTTCACTATTTTACTTGTACTTTCTAGTTAATTAGCCTGTATTGGATCATCTTATCGGCTTAGATCCCTTCTGAGAGGTTACCATAGGAAGAAGACACATGTGGACACAAGGAGTACTGCGAAGGAACTCTTTATTTTCGGGCCTCACCGCCCCTTTTATAGTCTAGTGGTCAGCCCTGATTGGCTGTTTCTGATCATGTGGTCATAATGACGTCATTTCCGGTTTACATTCATCACTTCCGGTTTACATATTTCTCGGATCTTTCGGGTTTCGGGCTTTTCGGGCTTTTCGGGCTTTTCGGGCCCGTTACAAAATACACTTTAATCTGTCGCATCGTCTTACTTTCCATATTTCAACCTTGATAACTGAAGAATAGACATTCATCACACATGCAAGTGTTGGTGTCAGTTCTAGATGATGAACTACGTCTCAAGATGATTAGCAGTCAAATAACAAGAAGACTGTGACTTGGACTAGCTCACATAATGGAATAATGAATTGAAGAATAACATTAACCCTCTCACTGCTAAATATGTGATTGTACAGTTAATAATTACTGAGATATTGCCCAAAATATGAAAATTATTATAAAAAATGCTTAAATGCCAAATTTTCTCTAGATTCTCCTGGTAGAATTCATTTTCATGTGATTTTGATGAAAACATTCTAAATGTTGGCACTGTGCCAATAAGGAATATCTGTCTTGTAGATCAATAGCAGTTCTATGTTTAATCCAGGTGTTTCCATGGCAACCAACAATTGTTGGTTGCCATGGAAACTTTTCTTTTTATTTGCTTTGAAGAAAACTTCAAGACTGTATCTTGTTTGCACAAAAAACTGTTTGAAAATTCATACCTATGTACATCGCTACATGTTTGTTCAATTGGAATTCGATCATTTTCTAGTGAAATGACGCTAGTGTATTCAAAGGAGCATATCTCGGCTTCTAATTGGAATTTTTTTTAAATTCTTTCAGATTCTGAAAGATCAATTCCTCCTCTTCAAATACTATTTCTATGAGAATTTACTATAGAGCCACTTTAGTGGCTTCCCGCGCTGAAAGGGTTAGCGCATAATTACTTCCCTATCAATAACCATAAAATAAACCCCCATAGATCAACAGATCAATTGTTCATTGACAAGGCCTAGGCCCTATTTCAGAAGTCTGTCTGCTATGCTACACATTATTCCCAGCAGAGATTGGTCTACCCATTATGAACAATGGCTAAAAAATTAAATTGAATTAAAAAGTGTGTGGTTCCAATTATTCACCTGCGAATAAATACTCTAGGCATATTTCTTTAGTAGGCCTAAGGGTCCAAATGGCATGGGCGCTTTTTCCTTTTTTTTCCTTGCTTAACCAGATCTAGACCTAACCCTAGGCCTATAGATCTAGGCCTAACATGAAAACTTTCAGGCGCACTTCTTTTTTTTAAGGCTCACTCTCCTGACGGCTCACACTCCTTAACCCCGAGGGGTCACTGGGACCCTGGACTGTGTAGTCCTGGGGGCCGATCCAGGGACATTTTAGGAAGCATTCGTATTTTCAAATCATCAAATACGAAGCAATTTCTTTAACCAGGGAAAATTTACGACGCAAAAAGAGTCACTTTTGTATGCTTCGTAAATTTTACAAAGCACCAAAAACGCGTCATAAATGCTAAAATATACGATCACAAATATTGGTATCGTACACTGCACGAATTTTTGGATTTACAAGGCCTGAACTTTTACAGGATATCACAGTAATGGCCATATTTAAGGATCATTACCAGACATTTACTTCAACTTGGCCTGAAAATGTAAAGGTCTTAAAGTTGAAACTTTACAGATCTTTAAATTGCATATCAAAGGTGTAATGGCTCTCCTTGCATTTTTTTTAAAGATGTGTAAAGGTGCTTATAACATGTAACATGTAAAGGTTTGTAAAAGTAACTGACATTTTCTTTGATGTTAACTTGAATCATCTTTAAGTCTTAGTAAAGATGTTTCAAAACAAGTAAATGTGCTTGAGTAGATCAGGTTTAAGCAGATTTACTTGATACTAGATTTACAGGACCTTTACAAGCCTGACATATTTTGACATTTTAGGCAGCTTTAAGCAGATTTACAGACCATCAGTTCCCTATCAAATTGCAGTAAATACTATTAATTGTTTAGTGGGGGTTTAGGGGGTTTTAATGAGTATCAGTAAATACATCAACATGTATTTAGAACTTTACTTTGAAAGACAAAGTTTCATGTCATTTTACTCAGTTTCTGAGTAAATATGTCTTTAGCCAGAAAATTACAATTTCCGTGCATGAAACCCATCCATTGAAGTTTACCCTGGTGTAAAGTAAATTCAGTCTTAGGCCATGTAGAACAGATTGCATGGGTATTGGTTACACTGATGGCAGGCATCTGACTGGGAGCCTTTACTCAACATTCAAAACAGAAAAGGTGTTTATCCATAACACGTTTTTGAAAATTGATCTTAAACCATTTTTTGCATTGATTTTTTTAACCAATTTATAAATAATGATTGCTTGATATATGTTCTTGTAAACCAAGGCTGTGTTGCATTTTGTACAAAGAAAATGTAAACAAAATCATTGATTTTTAAAAAACGTTTTTCCTACATAACAGAAATAAGTATGTGGTGCCCCCTATGAAACAAAACCTGAATTAAGAAACTGATCTTTACTGAAAATGTAAAGGTCATGTAATATACCTTTACTCATCTTTACACAAAAATACTGAAAGTAAACATGACACTATTACTATTTTCTTTTAGCAAAGATCACTAATATACACCCTACCAGCAGCACCATTGACAACTGCAAAGGTGATGTTATGGTTTTGGGATTTTGGCTATATCTTAAAAAACATAATAGGCACATTAAAACATCTAAAGGTGCATGTACATGTGCTAGTATATTGGATAGGTTTAGAGATTGTACTTCTAAAAGACCTTAGGATAAAATTCAAGAGTCATGTTCACCTTAATCCAATTTTTTATTCCTAGAAGGTGTCATTTTATGATAATAATTATAATTTCTCAAGATATCTCTTTATTTTTAACAATAAATATGGATTAATGCATAAAATGTGCAAAAATATTGCAAATCATCATGTGGTGCCCTCTAATGGAAGAATGTAAAACTCAGAAAAATGGTATTTACTGAAAAAGTAAATGTCATGATATGAAACTTTGCATCAAACTTATTGTAAGTAAATATGATTCTTTATTGGGAAGCCTTTACTCAATGATGGAAAGATGCAATGAGAATTAAAAATCCACTATGGTTTTTAGGTGGGACAGTAAACCTGACTGAAATGTTGACTTTACTTTACTGAATAATGTAAGTACTATGGAAAACATCCTGACATTATTTAATGAACTTTTGACAGACCTTAAATATGATTTTCTTGTAAAGACAAGTAAAGATGTTTAAAGGGTAGGAGTTTATCTTTACCAAAAATTCCATGACCTTTCCACAATTTGTAAAACAAAGTAAATTCCAAAGTTCGTGCAGTGGTAGGCCTACATTTTCATGTGTCCAAATTATACAGAGATACCCTTAAAAAATTATAGAAACATATCATTTTACTAATTTGAACAATATACATCAAGCTAAATGAGGTCTAAACTGATTATTTTCATGTTTTTAATTTTGCAAATTATGATTCGTAAATATACAAAGCATTTTCAACACATAATACAAAGCATTTTCTTCTACATATTTACGAATTTGGACTCTCCCTGGTTGAAAAATCTTAGAATATTTGCTTCGTATATGTGAAATAATAAGCATTTCGTAAATTGAAGGTGAAAGGCCCAAGTTAGGGCTCAAATTGAACAACGTGTTGCCCCACACTTAGCTCTGGGGATCCTTCTATCACAGCAGGCTGTTCATCATCATGTTCCAATTAGGGACAATCCGATTTGCTGCGATTTTCTATGTCCATCTAATTTTAGCAGACAAAAGTTTTTGTTTTTCTATGCCTACCTGAAAGAAAATACATTAGATCTATTACATAAACTGATAAACTGATAAACGCACTCACTTCAACTGTTCAATCAGTCTGGCAATAGCTTGCTTGTTCAATGCCAATGGACAGCTGTGCCTCCCCTCTGGCGCCCCCTAGTGTCTTCTCTGCGAAACGTCACTTTCGTTCGTGCTGCCATCTATCGATTCATTGCGTACCAGCTTTTCTCCCCGTTACAATCAAATATTTTGCCCTTTTTAAATATGGATGCGTGGAGATGGGAACCTGAAGTTTTGCTCTAAGGTAAATTTGTTTTATGTTATTTCTTTGAAAAGTATGCATTCGTAAGTGTAATGCAAGCTTTTGGTATAAAATATGACCATTTTTCCTGTGAATAATGCAAGATTTATCGCATAGACTGTTACTAGTGGGCAATATTGGCGTTCAGTAATCTCGGTTTGCAGACACCCCGACGTTTGGGTGGCCAGCTGGGTGTCCAGCAATCATACTCCACGTCGCTTCAGATTCCCTTGTAATGATTACACGGGAATCTGAAGCGAGAAAGTAGTTTGTCCAGCAATGCAACAAACAGACAAGTAGATCTATGACTCAGTATGACTATGAGATCTATTGGAATGACATTTTAATGTACCTGAGTAGAAAATATAATATCTCATTTTCTTGAGTAGGGTATATAATTTTACACCCCGACAGTTAAAGCCTATTTAAAGTTAACTATGCATAGACTTTAATTATTGATCGATCTAGATCTAGATCTAAATATCACGGAAGTAGAGATCTAGATCTACCTTAGCAGCCTTCCCTACTGTGCGCGTCACTATTAGCAGTGGTGTCGAGACTTCGGCTAGATCTACCAGGTAGTCTAGATCTAGATAATAGATTAGCCCATCCCCTCCCCTGCTCACCCACCTCCACCAGGGAGGGCATGTAACATCGATTCAGAACGGTAGTAGAGATCTATGGGTGGGGCATCGTTAATATACCTATTAGAGTCTAGTTAAATTTTGTTTGCCGCTTTCTATAATGCAAATTTCGGTCACATTTGACTGAAATTTGAAAATGTGCATAATTTTATTGATATTTAAAGAATTTGAATGTGTTCTTTGGTGTTAATCAAAAATACAATTGTAGCAATTTTATTGAAAAGCAGGGAATGTCACAGAATTTCAGTTATTTACGGTATTGGGCAAAAAATCTATAGAAACTTTAGTTTGAAAAATTATAGATCTAGACTAATTGAAAATGTAATAAATAACACAGAGGGAACATGATGTCAAGTGTCAAGTGAGACCCCGCCTTTAGCCAACACAATATCACAGGGCGGCGTGACATGGCAAGGGCCGCTGCCTTCAAGGTTGCACCTGGCCAGTGACCTGGCTAGTGACTGTGTTTTCATTACATCGACTACAATGAGACTCAAAATTATACTGATTGTTCCAGGGTCAGGAACTGCCTAGATATATGATCGACAAGTACAAGGAGTAAGGCTCATTACGTATTTCCCTTCATGTTTTGTGTCAATATGTTACTTCTACCCAAGGAATACATTGTATTCTTTGGGTAGAAGTAATATTTCTATCCTATTCTGAAGTCTGTCACGGATATGTATCTTGTGAAGAATAGCCCTAAATCACGGATATTGTTTGACATCACATTTTCCACAGGTTAAGCCATTTGTGAAGACTGAGAGCAGCCCATTACTCCAACACGTCTACAAATAGAAAAATGAGGAGAAGCTCTAGGAATAAGAAGAAGAGAGACGATGCGAGTGTATGTATCTTTTAACGTTTAAATTAGTTTTCCCTTGGGATTTTTTCTTTGATACTGTAAAACTGATATTCTATTCTGAAACAATGTGAACCGTCTCAACGCTGGCGGTATGAATCGTTGTATAAAATCTGCATCGCACAAGATTTTAGAAACAATTCAAAAATAGTTTTGTGTTACAGATTGGATAGTCTTTTTATGACCATAATTAGATGTATGAAAATTTAAGGATAGAAAGTTTATAGCTTTTTACGAATTTCTTGTTTGCAAATTTCTGATAGATTTCTCGATATAGAAGTATGACATATTCTAGAGCCAGCCATGGGTCTATAATAAGAATGAGTTTCATTGACAGGGCACTGTTGTAGTTCTTAGAGTATTACGATACATCATTTTTAGATATGGACAACATATAAACCATCCATTTTCTTTGCAGGCCGACATTGTTTACATTAAAGATGATCAGCCCCAAAACCCTTATACAGAAGTTCAGATTCTGTCACAACATACCGACATAGTTAGACTTCTCATCCGGATCCGACCATACAGGTAAAAGCCAAGATAAATAATTTGTTGCTTACACTTTATTCTCGTAAGATAGCTAGATATATATATGAAACTGAAATATAATTATTTTTACATCATTGATCTATGCCTTCCTTCTTAAAAATGCATCTTTGTTCCAGGTGCGCTTCGACGGGCGATGATTGTCAGGTGATAATATGGGATATCGAGGTAAGACAAGAAAGGGATCGCCTTGTAGGCTGAATATTTAGATTTCACTTAGATCAATTTGTTCATGATTTACAAAAAAAAGATATGATGGTAGTTTACTCTTTATAAAAGCAAATCGTGTAGGTTTAACACAGGGATAATTAAAATAAGGAAACTTCGAAGAATGGGTGTTTCTCAATAATTTGTTATCTTTTTTTTTGTGCTCAATGGAAAGTGGAAAAACTTCTTCTCTGTAGCCTAGAGAACCCCTACAGAAAATCCACATTAAAGTTATAGATATGATTATTATAGGTTGGCTTTTTCACTCTGTCAATGACAGCTCTAAGTCTGACTTTAAGTCTTTAAAGCTTTAAAGCAAAGCCGAGCTATTCTCTTCTTGGGTAGGTACTTCTGAGATCGGTGACAGAAAAACGTGTTATGCCTGTAACGCGGCAATGTCCCAATGCTATTCCTATGGTGACCATGTCCCATCGCGTAAACTGCCGCGTTATGCCTGTAACGCGTCAATTCTGCCAATGCTATTTCAATGGTGACCGTGTCCCATCGTGCGGCTGCTGCGCGTTATGCCTGTAACGCGGCAAAATGACGATGTCCCAAATCGATTCTGAGCTAAAATAACCACATTTTGGGGCTTATTTGAGCTTACATCGCAGAGATTTGGATATATAGAATACAAATAAATCGTTTAAATCGTCCGAAATCGTTATATGACCAAATAAAACCAGAAATCCGTGCAGCGTTACCGGGCGTGAGGCGCGTCAAATGCCGCGTTATGCTTGTAACGCGGCAGCCGCTTTCGATCGGGGAGGAAGGGATCTAGGTCAAAGTTCATCAAATTTGCAGGCCTATTTCACCATGAAAACGGTCTATCTAACTTTAGTTATTGGTATCCACAGATAGATTTCGACCCATAGCTAAGCCTCCCACTGTCCCAGAATCGAAAATAATGCGAAATAACGCGTCTAAACGTGTAAATGCATCGCGCTCTTGCAATCCTTCGCCTCCCCCGGTCACACTGTCAGACCGCCCGAGCTGGCGGCGGGGACGGTTGGTTGATACCGGGGGCTGCGCCTTCTCCGCCTGTTTACCTGGATTACGGCGGTATCTGATGCTTTCAATATATATATTTTGGACGTCTGGATTCCCTTAAACGCATACAACGCATTGAATACTCATGCGTTAACCATGCGTTCGTATCGAAGGGAAAACATTGGATCAATCGGACACTGTCACACCGTCAACATGGCGGGTTCTCTCCCCACACGCCTGCGCCGATACATTGAACTCAGGAAACCAGGATGACATTGGACTAAACCCAATAATTGTGGAGGATATACCCATTCAAATACATTGAGGACTCCAGCAGGCGTTAAAGGTGGGTTCATATCTTTTTTCCAGCATTTGAAATTATACCATTGAAAAATAGGCCTAAACTAGGCTAGAGGCCTAACGTGCATTGGTCGGACACTGACAATCTGAAAAATAATTATTTTAGGCCTTATTACCCCTACCAAAATGAAAGTGATGTAGATATCTATGTTCCCATATATCTCAGGGTCCTATATATCATAATATAGATTGATATTTTAGGCCTGGAAACGCTTGCAATAATATTTTACAGATGGTTACAGTCTTAGGCCTAGATGTCAAGGCAACTCGGGCGTTTGGTCGGACATTGGCAATCTGAAAAATAATTATTTAGACCTTATTAGGCCTATCAAAATGAAATTCATGTATATATCTATGTTCTCCTATATCTCAGGGTCCTATTTATCATATAGTTTGGTCACTGTCAGTGTCTGAATAATTCCCATTCAATGTTAAAACATAGGCGTCACACTGTCAATAAGTTCTCTGGTGCTGTCAGTGTCAGCGTCGGACACAGATTTAAGATTTAAATGATTCAAAGATTAAATTATTTGTGAAATTGTCACTATAGTGTCATTTTTTCAGACCTACCATCAAAACATTAAATCTGATTTGTATAAGACGTACAGAACCCTTTAGCCTTAGGCCTGAGTCAATGTCTAACCTATAGGCTTGAAGGTAAATATTTTTTCAGATTGTCACTATAGTGTCAGTTCAGACCTACCACAATAAATCATTTTTTCTGATATACCATCAAAATACACAGACAAATGCCCTTAGGCCTAGAGGCTAGATATATCATATTGTTTGATTATTTTAGGCCTAAAGATTAAAATGGGCCGACCTATCACTATCAAATACTTTTGATAGTAACTTTGGTCATATGTCGTTTGGTCTTGTGTATCCATAACCTTAACACAAATCTCTACCCCCTCGACACCTCAGGTGGGCCGCCGGCTGCACGTGTTGTCAGGTCACCGCCGGCCCGTCACCTGCATGTGTCTGATGGAGGCCACTGTCACCATCTCCACCGACCACCTGGGGGAGCCACCCATCCTGCTGACGGGGGCCTCCGACAAGCTCATCTGTGTATCCTTACACACACCGTCTGAATCACTGTGTGAACGGTCTAGGTAGATTGTGGTTATTTTAAGACAATTTGCATGAAAACAATGTACGTGTAGTTCGAATATAGGTCAAACAGACCAGGGTGCTCACCGAAAGTCATGGCCCGTTTAATTATGATTGTTTTTAAATATGGACAAAGTATTTGGATTTTAGCCATGATTGTTATAAAATGTAACACTGTGGCGAGATTTCAGACATACCAAATCTTGGTTTTGTACTAGAGTGAAAAAATAATCACAAACAATCCGGTGGCAATAGAGCTCTTAGGTTAACAATCAAGAAATTGTATTGACCCATTTGAAACACAACATTATAATCCTTGACCTAAGTCAGGCGTGGAACGTTGACGCTGGTAGCTGCCTTTTTACAGTGACGGACCACGAGGGACCAATCCGGGTGAGGAAAATTCAGTGTATAACATGAACCGTTGACTTTATTTCTTAACTTTGTGTTTAAATAAAACACTGCTATTGATTTTTAAACATATAAGAAACCAACAAGACTTCTAAGAATCTGTCATGTTGAATAAGAGTGGACGTAATTTTACCAATATCGTTTCATAAAACCAAGGGTGGTCAGGATATTTTGGTGTGGCCTCTTTTGAAAAATAGTTTCTAGTAGTTTGCCCTCAATATTTCTGATGATTAAATCTGTCCATCTTTACATGTCTTAACTGTAGTGCCTGCTTACCCTGCCGGAACACGACGTTTTCTGCGGTGCTGGAGAGAACCTGTGTTTGTGGGACCGTGATGGACGTCTGTTGACGAAGTACACCCGGCACGAGGACGAGGGTAAGGGCCTGCAACATTTTATTAACTCAAATTATTGTACTTGGTAAGAATGGGGATTTGAACTTTGAGAAGCTACGCTGCGAAATAATATGATTATGAAGAGGAAGGGGCAAATGTTTATCACGAATCATTTTATCTATATACTTCTGCATCCCCAAGACATAAAAATCAATACTAGATGGTTTTGCCAAAATAAATATTTTAACATTGCATCATTATTTAACCTCTTTTAGACATTCAAGACATGGTGGTTATGAGAAGTGACACGCTAGTAACGATTGTGGACAGACAACTGGGTAAGGTTCATTTTGTTCTTCCAAAACCATTTCATTTTTTTTCTTTAGTTTTTTTCTTTTTTTTTTAAAAAAAAGAAAAAGAATAAACATATTGATTCACTTTTCCATTCTGCATCATACAGGTGGATGTATAATACGTTTTAAAATTCAGTTATCCCTATATAGTCACTTTCTCATTTATGATCGCTAAGTTAAAAGAACTCCACATTAAAACGATTTTGCTTGTGAATTTTTCTTTCTAGTTGTCTATAACACGACGGTGGAGGGTCCAGAAGGCGCCGAACACTGGGGTGTTAGGCTGCTACGTAAACTTCCCGCACACCGAGAAGCCATTCGTTCACTTGTACAAGTCAATGGTGATTGAACTTTATTACAAGTATCCCCGGTAGTACGATTTTTGTATGTCACTATGAAGACAGTACTTCGAGTACCGGTAGTCTGCCTTTTCCCAGTTATGAGAATACTATTTTCCTTTTTCACTATTTTCAGTGTACATAGTTTTTCTTGTTCGTTACCGATATTCCTTTTGTGTAAAGTGGATAGATATGTTGTTAAAGAAAAATAGACAACGAAAAAACTGGATATCAAGAATATTTTGAAATAGGTTAAGATTTTGAATTCTTCACAAGAATAACTAAGCTATATACATTACAGAAGTGATGTACCTGTGAATGTGTAGAATGTGTTTTTTTTATGTCGGATCAGATAGCTGTTTTGCGAGTGGTTCCCTGGACGGGACGATAGTGCTGTGGACCATGCCGCCCCTGGTCCCCACGAGGTACTTCAACGCGTTGAGGGATTACGAGGGGGAAGACCGTGTCTACCCGTACAGCATTCAACATGTCATGGTCACTGAGGAGGTAAACACATATTTATTAGGGAATCTGGTTGATATTTACTACGTAGGAAGACTTCGTGATAAAGTTCTCATAGGGGAACATAAACCTCATTCTGTGGGTAAATAGGGCAAAGGTATAAATTGATACAAAGATGAAAACTAAGAAAGCAACATACATCGGAATATTTATACTAGAAGAATATCGCCTTAAGATTTGTGCTTAAATGTTATAAAATGAGTTGAATGAAAGTTAGAATAAAAAACGTTGATCGTTTTATGACACACTGGATCTTCTCTTAGAGAACTGTAATCTGAGTATCAGTACTCGCATCTCACTACTACCACTAGTATTATTTCAACCTTAATCAAGGCTGTTGGATTGGGTTTTATTTGTGAACATATATATGCATTTTTGAAACTTTGTTAACAGACTTTATAACATGCCTCTATTCGTTTTTCAGCGCTACCTTTTCGCTGCCATCGGCACAGGGTTCTGTGTGTATGACTCGACGAGCGGACGTCTACTGGCTCAGAAACAACACGCGCACTACTCCAAGATTCTCCACATACAGTTTGTCTACAATGGGTACGCTGAATGGTGTTTTCTCATTTTCCCTAGGTATCTTAGATAAATTTTATTTGGTTTACATAAATCTTTTTAACGTACTTTGCTTTTTTTCACAACGCTAAGGAAGTTGTTTTATAAATCTGATATCCAAAATAAAACACCTATATGAAAATGTTGTAGTGCAAAGTCATGCAATGACATACTCATCTGATTAATGAGTTTATGATGCATTGAATTGTAGTCCAAAATGTTAAGCTTTTATCTATTACATTTAGACACCAAGAAAAAACTCGTTTATGAGGAAAACTAAGCCATAAAATGTTGTTCTCATTACAGGTCGATACTGGCGTCGTGCTCGGAGGATGGCAGTCTCCGGCTGTGGGGCCCCCCGGACCGGGCGGCCGACTCCCCGAAGGACGACGACACCAAACCAGGCAGGACCCCGTCACCCTCCTCCCCCAGCGACGTCTCCACCATTGAAAAGTTCATGGGAATGAGGTAGCTTATTTTGGATTTATTATCCTATATTAACCCCATGACCAATGAAAATTATGGTTACAGATTTTAATTAATATTCAAACAAGAACAGTTTCGATTTAGAGTCCTATGCGTTTAGTACGTGTGAGATTTGAAGAGTGCTTTTGTAACAAGATCAGCCTGGAACGCTGGATCTTTTTTATAAGGACTTATGTGAATATTGAAATGTAATTTTCCTATTTTTTCTAGCAAGCAGCGGTTGAAAGCTACAGAAACGATCGAGCCGCGGCTCATTGGTGAATGTCTCGCTCACTCTGGCGCTGTGCAGGTCAGTTAAAAAGTGTCGTCACGTATACAGAACCAATTCATCAATATAGTGGGGTCTGACGTGGTCTGCTTCTCTCGCTTGCAAAACAGGAATACTAAAAGAAAAAACAAATTACAATTCGTCAATATGGGAACGGCAGTCCCCACATTGCCCCCCATGCTTGAAACACCCCGTTAGCACAATATACATCAGTAGTAGAGTTACATACCTCTATGCCATGAAGATATGGAAATGATATTTTTCACAGTGAACTGGTAACTCCGTTTCTCTATATTTACCTTAATTGTTCTACAGATGTGTCTGGACTTTGACGCCGAGGGCTTTGTGTCGTGCGGCGTGGACGGACTGCTAGTGTCGTGGAAAGACGGCTGCCGGCAGGACTATAAGCGGAGTGCGGCCATCCGCAGCCTCCTACTCGGCCCCGCCGTGTAGGGCAGTGTGTGAGGAAATTAGTACATGATAGTTTAAATGATTCTAATCAAATAGGGTTCGTCATATCAAGGGATTCTTAAACATTCTAATACGAGAAGTTACTGTCTGAATACCTTGTAAAGGTTGTGGAATTCGAAGTACAACTGTGTTCTTACTCCATTGTTCATGTAAAAAAAGTAATCTGTTAAAATATTGCTTATGATGTACACGTTTGTAGTAGGGTTAAAGATAACCTTTAACTGGATATTTTTAGGGTCTTAGATGAAATTATATGTTAGTATTCTGAAAGCTGTGCAACTGGAATCAGGCTTCGGAATTTACCTGTTACAAAATAGGTAGTACGTTACCACTTGATATTTTGTCAAGGGTACACGTTGTGTCTTAATTTTATCAAAGACGTTAGATCTAAATTGACTTCACCCTTGACCTGGGAGGTTAAGACACCATTGAGCTGGCTCAGTGGATATTGTGCATACCGTTTGTGAAAGAAAGAATAGGGGAAGTGCAATAATGAGTTTCATATTTAACCCTTCATGTGGATCACTATGGGTATTGTGTGAATTGAACAGGGGTTCTTTTACATTTAGCCGACTATGGATGTTTTTATTTTTGTGTTTTAGGAGAAACTGGATATTGTGCTTACCGTTGCTATACGTCTGTCTAAATTGGCGTACTTACACAAATTGAAATAACACTCTACCAAAATAGAAATACTAATTTGAATTAAGTAGAACACAGAAATCTATTCGTCTATCAATATGAAATCGTGTAAATGTATATGTGATCACGAGTATAGTTGTTCTCATTAGCTATACTCAACATATATAGAAAAGTGATTTAGAATGGTTCTAGTCATTACTCTGAGAATCTTTATTTCATAATGGGTCTCTGAATAAAATGGTACATTTGGTTGTATTGACATCATTCAGACTTGGAGTTCTAATGTTGATTATTGTGATGTTGATTTTAGGTTTAAATTGCGTTGTATTTCTGGCATATTTTGGTTGGATACCTGACGGCCTCTGACTTGAGTCACCAGACTTACAAAAGAGTATCGTTTCTATTATGACTTTCTTTTACTTCAGATGTTAAAATTAAAACTTATTACCAATAGTTTTGAAACCCGAACACTACTGTGGCTGAATTGAGGTTGTGTTTTGGTTGCCTGGTGCCTCAACCTAATATCACAGGCATTCCAGTCAATGGAAGATTAGGAAAATCAATTAAAAACAACTCTACATTCCAATTTTAGGAAATAAATTGACCTAGGTCATGTAATGAAAGTTAAATGTTATGAATTATAAATCAAAAGATTGCCTCCGAGAATATTGATTTCCCATGGCTAGTAGGTCTAAGCTTTGTAAAATCCTATCATGGGCCAGTGAACCACCTACCCCCATAAGAAATAAATTCTCAAGAACGGATGAATCATAGAAATGACCCATAATATGATAGAAAACTGTGGAGTTCTTACATACCTGCGGGATTCTTACATGCCTGTATGTGTGATAAATCACATAGCCATCAGGGCTCACTTTGCACATGAAAGACCCCTTGCCACTCTTGTAATGAGTAGGGTATTGCACCCGGTGGTGGGTTTCTTCTAAATCATATAGATATGATCACCTGTAAGCTGAAAAGCATTACGTTGTGCAGTCTGGAAAGAACCCATAAGGGTTGGCCGGATGTTAAACTACCCAAACAAACAAACACTTTATCAGTAAGTGTTTTCCTTTTATAATATCAATTCCATTTTGGACATTTTGTTTATAAAATCTTAATATAGTGTCTAATGAACACTTGCCCTGTCTAGTCTTTAATTGGGAATTTTATTTGATTTTAGACAAAAGTTTTAACTTAAGTGAGGTAATTTTTACAATAGCTTAAAGCCATAATAGTAAGTCAAATTCACTTGGTGGGTATTCCTACTTCTGTAGTAAAGAACTCACTGACCAGTTGGTCTATCTTGTCACCAGATCACCTTTTACTACTGCAAAAGTATCATTTATGACTAGTCTCCTTTTGTTCCAGCCCAAATAATGTCACCAAGCCTTATAATGGAAGCATGAATACATTGATAACATCATTTGGGCTGACATAAGTAACAGGAGACCTTTAGTCATAGATGATAATTTTGTAATATTAAAAGGTGATCTGGTGACAACATAGGCCACCTTGTGGGTGAGTTCCGTACTACAGTAGTAACTGCACCCATCAAGTGGCTTTGGCTTGAACCAACATAACTTTGAGCTGCTCCAAGAATTACCGCACTGTATGCTTGGTTCAGGGAATTCCAAAGATCAACTTTTGTTCCATATTTTTTTGGGAAAGACGATAAGAAATCTTTCCAAAAAATAGAACAACAAATAATTCTGGTAAACAGAATCTATCCTGCCCCCTTCCACCCCTATAAAATATCCGTTCTCCTCAGATTTGGATAAATCTATAAATTAAAATAGATAAAAATAATAATAATACAAAAAAGAAAATCCGTGGGTGTCTGGCATGCCTGATATCATCCTTGGACAACGTTGAAATCGGGTTATGTAGCTGCTGGGAATCAAATGTCTTGTGAAATCTATCACATACAGAATAAGGATCTATCTTAGAAAAAAAGTGTTTTGTAACAACTGTAATATAGCTGGTGAATAGTTCATGCCGTTCATTGTAATTATTTTCTTCGCCATAATTGTCACTTCTTATACAAATATACAAGACATACTGGTACTTAGTCACGGTAGAAGTAAAATTAATGTAAATACATACAGAATTTTATGAGTTTAGTTTTATTCGTCCATGAATACAAAGAAAATGGCATCTGCATATTTATTATACGAACGAATTTAAGCAGAGTACTATGTAAATACAGTGGTCGTTGGTGTACAATGAACAATCACATACTGTTGGCTTTATAACCAAGCAGATTACATTCAATTGAAAATATTCATTTTTCTCTAACGATATCATGTCGTTTGATTCACAATAATTGTTTTTGGTCATTGGTAATTCTCACAAGCTGTACAGAAAGTTAAGTCGACCAGTGTATCGTGAATTGATTAGATGTAGTTGAGTGCTTTTGAGCTGCCCCTAAGATTACGACGTGTTGGTTCTCTGAAATCCGAACTATAATATGTTAATGTTAAGGCTACCAATTCGATCGTGCAATTTCTTGGATAACTTAGTGCAACAACAGTATGCTTTGAAAATACTAAGATACATGCTGACTAAACTTGACTGACGGACGGACACTCAAGCGAAAGGCAGTTTGGTTAGCAAGTAGCTGCACGTGATGAAACTGTTGTAAATGCCCTGATACGGGTCGTCTTTCTAAAACCAAATCACTTCAAATTCTATAATATTCTTTTAACAAAATACCCTGTCCGTACAAGGAGCTAAACTGTACATCTCGTATGTGGGTGGATAACATTTCCCGCTATTTCTAGAATTCGATTTTGTATTGTCGATGTATTATAATTAAAACAAGATCGTATTCCTTGTGATTCATGTAGATGACAAATATACACTGACATTGTGAAGATGAATTTGCTGGTCACAAGTACGTATACAAAATGAGGACTAAAACCCGTCCAAAACAGCCTTTTCTACAATAGATTTTTCATACCGTTACAATCACTAGTTTGAGGTGAAATATAACAGTTTTGACAAATTGATTGAGAGTTGGCGTAAACAGTAAATTAACAAATTCAGATTTGATTCAAACGCCAAAGAATTAGCACAACAGAATCTCCATGAAATAACTTGATATTTTATAAACTATTTGAATAAAAGTCGTATGGTCACATCGACTCAGCAAATATACAAGGGTTTCGTCTGCATAATCCTGTTATATTCAATGCAGGAGAAAAGGCTTCAAATACTTTGAAATCACAGTCCAACAGACTCGCTTTTGGTGAATACTGAAATACAATTGGCAATATTTGCTCCGTGCAGCAGTCTCCTTGTATTGTGGGTACAGTAGCAATGACTAACAACCATATTGACAAATGTTTTTTCTAAGAATACAAATATGAAAGAACAGTTTCTGACGCGTACAATACCCATTCTGACTTGTCGATAAATTTTAAATCCAAATTTTAATCGTCATGTAGCTTAGGCCTCACGGATACGCTTATAATGTTTAATTCGAAATGTAAAATATGTATCCTTAATCAAAAATGAGTAGACCAATTTGGAAATATGTTTCAAAACTCTAAAGAGATGAGTGTGACAAATGTATAAGGGAAAGGTGATACTTTTTCGGGCTTAAAATATCTGATTACCACCTGAACAAGAACTCACGACTGGTCCCATGGGTGTATGAAGAACTGAAACTTGGCCTTAAGCATAAAGCCAGGGGTTGAATCTTACAACAGATTCAAGTAAATATGTGTATATGTACAACTGAAAATTCCATTACACGTGTAAATGTGAAGCGATATCTCAAAGTAAATGCATCTTCTTTGCTTAAAAATCTGAGTGTGTTCCTACTCTATTTGTAAACGATCTACATTACACGTTTACATGCGAGTATATAGACAAGGCAGCTCTTGTCCATAATGTAAAAGTTCTGATCCATAAGATGCATAACGACGTTACAACTCCTCCTTGCCAGCGGCCCCTTCGTCCTTAACACGCGACCCTTCGCTGTACTTCTCACTCAAGTATTTGAATATCGACCCAAAGCTCGACCACGACGTGTTCTCATGCTTCGGGTGACCTGGAAATAAATCGGGGCGGTAACAACGCTTTCTTCATTATGCAATTTCATATATTCTAAACCAAACTTCACTGGAAAATGACTCGTTTTATTTATATTCTTTGTTAGTAAAATTAAATGTTAAATACAAAAATGCGTTAAGTTTAAGAAATATTAATGACATAGTGTATAAGACTGATATCACTTTTAGATCCAGATTTCGGAACCCGAGTCCATCTAGTCAGATCCCTATGGTATGTAGATAAGCACTTTAATTAATGTGTCCCAAAGAAAGGTTTACCTACCTGCAGAGACCATAGAGCAATCCCTGCCGAAGTTCGGGACTGGGGTATCCAGGGGCTCGTCGCTGGAAACCCAGTTTTGAGCGATCTGGAATCAAAGAAACAAGAGTTTTCATTCTGGAAATACACTTTTACTTATCATCACATGTTTTCAAACTTATTTGAAATATACTTTCAATGTCGCATATAAAACATTTTGTTTAGAAAACCATTGGTAGTTGTTTGTACTGCGTAATATCAAATAATATGCCACTGAAGTCCTGTGTTTTTACCTTTTCAAAGAGCAGCATGGTAGACTCTGGACAGTCCTGGTGTTGGAGGCTGTGAACGGAGTCCGTGAAGGCTATGGCAAATACTCGCTCTTCAAAAGCACTCTGACAGGTCATCGCCTGGAAGAGAGGAGAAACATTAGATGTAGCAACATTGACATCGTACTTGAATTGTGAAAATTGTGTATAGACTTTATTCTATGTGACAACTTTCTATGTGATGAGAATTGTCCTGTATATATTATCATACAGGTATGTAATTATATCATATATCTGGAAGGTCAGGGTGACTTGAAGGTGTCTTTTGAAAATAGGAAGAAATTTTTTTTTTTTTTTTCATAGAATGGAATATAAAACTGATAGCTGTACATAAAACGACTGGTACAATTAAAGCAAACCACAACGCAAATCAGTTATATATTTTCAAATAAAATTTTCAGTGAACTTTGTTTATTGACAAACCATGTATGATCATGCTTCATCTGATAACAAAATGGTATGCAAAATTCTATTCAAAAACAGATTTAGACTGTCATGAATACTCATTTTCTGACTTGTTTTGGTCTGTTGTGTGGTCCGCACAAATACCTAGATTGTTTACCCAAAAACTGATGATGTCATCAAAATGTCATTTCCGGAATCCCCCCTGCATTTTCACTCTGCTAGCAGAGTCTCTAATGAGTATTTTTTTTGGTGGAGAATGATGTGGGAATTGAGAGGAGGCAAACATGGTTGAGCCTGGCTTAGTACAGAAAGGAAAGGGGAGGAATTGACCTATTGACCCTGATGATGACATCACTGATTATGGGGCAGTTGGGTCACGTGGGGGGATTCCCCAAAAAGTTGATTGCAGACCAGAAAACAAAAACAAACAGATCCTCTTTCCAAGGATCATAATTATCAGACTTCTAGCCACCAATATTTGATTTAAACTGGCAATATGATTTATATGAGTGTTGTTGAAGATGTCAGGATCGATTTTGAAAATTTAAAAAATTTACTAAATTTTGATAATTTTGCATTGTGGTTTGCTTTAATGGTTTGTTTTTTCACTAAATTCGGGAGTGACGGATTGTTGTACTTCACTGCCCAGCACTACCACACCAAGTGACAGTTGTCACTTAGAAGTTGCCAACGGTAACCTGCGTAACAACCCTGGTTTGTATAGCAACCCAGGTTGTGACATCATCATTATGTGATGTTGTTGAGGTAAACTTGTGCTCATTGGGATGATGTAATGTTAAGTATCCCTGGTAACTCACTTAAATGGAGTTAGCATAAAGAGTGGAGATAATTGTTGGTATTTGGTGGTTTCGCCTTGAGTGGCTCATCAGGTGCGAATTTTTCACTAAATTCCATAAAGATCAAACTTGGTTGGTTAAAAAAAAGAATACTGACTGATTCTATTGGGTTACTCACCAAGTGCGTTGTCACGATACCGCCGTAGCTGTGGGCAATAACAGCGATGTGTTTTGCAGCTGCCTTCGTCACGAACTTCTCCCATACGTATTCTGCATGCTCCTCTGGCGATGAGTTATGCTGAAATGAGGCATTGAAATAAATATTTAGAAAAGCCTTTTATCTAACAGACCTTAATGTTTAAACAGTTAAACTATGCAGTCATTTTTAGACCTGTGATAAGTTCTATGATAAAATAAACAGCACAAGTTACGTACATTTAAATATCAATTACTGTTAGTTTTTGTCTAAAGCAATAAATTTATAAGTAAAATACCAGCTAAATTACCAAATGAGAAATATCCTTACTCTGATAAACTTCATTTTTCCATCTTCTCCCTTGAGTCGGTTCAAGTTTGTGTTTAAAACCATAACACCGTAACCCTCTGTCATAGCCTTTTTGATGAACGGTAGTTGTGTCCCACTTTCTAAACAGTCATTTATGATCAACCTGCAAAATAAAAAATAATGTTGATATGGTTATTGATAATCCGTGCTGAGATTAATCATGAAATGGTTTGGTCAAAATGTTTCAAAACGTGAAGTGAAATGACGTACAAAATAACAGTTAATGCTCAGTTAATCGAACTAATTGTCACATAAGTTTATAATCTTCATTTTGGAACCCTATACATAGCTACACCTTCAAGGTGACTTTAGTAAACTGGCCTTTCATTACAGCTGCTTATTCTTTATCAAAATAAATGTATGTTTTGTGGCTAAGGTTCTTGCTGTTTTTAAATTAAGCGTTGTTGCTGACGTCATTACTGTACCTTCTGGCCCACTGGCCTGCTCTGACTACTCCACTGCCGTGAATGAGTATGAGAAGTTTGTCTGGGTTGGTCAAGGCATCTTTGGACATGAAGAAAAAAATCCGCGGTTCCTCCTCATCTGCGTCAGTCTAAAAATATTTAAGTTTTACTGTGATTACATCTGATGTGCAAACATACAAATTGACTATCTAGCGGTTATTATGATTTTTGTAAGTTTCCGTATAGCAGAGAAACGTTTTTTTTTCCAAACGTCCTGAAAATCCACACATTCTCATATCCAGTAAATTACAAGGTAACTGTAACATAATTATATGAATTTCAGACTTCATTATTTTTTACTAACGATACGTTAAGACTCTTCAGAAAAAAAATCCTGGGTCAAAATGAATTAAAGACACCAACTCCAAATGATTATTTATACAGTCAGGACCTAACATACCGGTAAAAAGACTTTCTGCAGGTCGACCTCTTTTTCTAGAAGATCGTATACATGTGTTGTGATGAGCTAAAAATGAGAATTTGCAAATGTAAACAATGTTGGAAAATCGTCGACGCTGAATGGTTTGAGGTCATACGTTTATCTTATCCTAAAATGTCACATTTCTGTTATTCGGTTTAGTTTTTTTACGTTTTATCGCTTTGAAATTAATTGTGATGGCGTTTGATGGAAATAATTATTTGACTTGCTAAAATTTACAACTTTTTCAAATCATTTACCAAAATAATTAAATCACCCTTAGTGCATGCATTTACTCTGCGTTTCTCCTGTAGATGCCTTTACGACAAAGAGCTTCTAAACTGCTAAATGTAAATTATCTTTTGTAGAGGTCACTTTTCAACATGTTTTCCCCGAAATGATTTTCAGCCTGGTATCACTCTAATCTGTATGAAACCTGTTGAAACTAAACACACCACCTGAAGGTCACCATTCAAATAAAATAAAAAAGAACTTTCAGAATAGTATATTTACCTCCCCAATGGCTTCGTATCGTTTTTGGTTGTACGGGTGATCGTCTCTTATTTTAAATACAAATCCTTCCCCTGATTCAATGTGTCGTAATTGTCCTTCTGTAGACAAAAAAAGTTTGAATCAGATTTAAGTAATTCTCTGTAAATCAGTCCTACCTGAAACTAATGTTTGCAATATGGGAATTGTAATATACATAATGCAGAAATAAACGATGAAAAATAGCAGAGTACATTTAATTTAGCAGTCCTACTTAGCCAGTGCATGTAGCTATTAATTCTTAATTGAACAGAGCACACCTTCGCCTCGTCCTACATGTTCTATCTATTTAAGTAGTGTTCTAACTAGCAACCATCAGCTATTAATTCTTGTGTTAAATTATGAACATTACAGACATTCTTACGTATGTGTAATGCTTCAGATTGTGCATAACCTGAGTAGATTTAACAATCCATATAAAAAAGTGTACTTGCCTTCATTAAAGGAATATTTGAAGCCTTCTAAAGTTGAAGGAAAGTCGTAGTCTTCTTTCTCCGAGTTGTCTGCCAATGCCTTACCTTTTGGGGCTATAGCATCACCTGAATGATATGGAATCAATGATAATAATACATTTCTTTCCTAACCCAGTGTATACTAACTTTTGATGTGGCGGACAGTATGTCCTGTTGAATAATTGAACTTTATTGGGATAAGTGTGTTCTTTTTAGATGACATAGGGTAACAGCATTGTGTTACTCACAGAAGAATACCAGCCGGAATTTCATCTACATCCATGTCTTTTTCAACAAGAGAGTTCTCAAAGACGCTTGAATTTTTCTAATTGTTGTCAATGTAATATTTACCAGCCTACATAAGAAACTACCGAAATTACGGGCTTATGTAAGATGCCTTACTTTTTGTGCTGAGGTATGAAAAAATATTAAAGAAAAAATATCTACCTTCACCCTCAACTTTCATCTCTTCTGGTTTAACGTTGTCCATGCTGCCGAATGATGTAATTACAATAATGATCAACAGTCTTAGGCCAATCTGAAATAATAAAGTGCATAGCAGAATGAGATAGTTGTAAAGTAAATCTGAAAATAAAGCAGTCATTATAATAATTATCGTATTGATCTCAGAACATCGTAGATCTATTCTGAGACAAGAAATGTAGGGTCTTATCATCTTTTATGACGATACACCCAGGAGAAGGGCCGCCAAGTTACCCACATTCTTTGAAAAGACCTACTTACTACACGAGGCGACACACTTGTGAGAGGATTGTAGTTTTGTAGTTCAACCAGGGCTTGACAAATCGGGTGGCCCAGGATCACCAACAAGCAATTGAAATGAGTGCTGAGTTACCCAGTGCCAGCGGGCAACAGATTCAAAGTCCAAATTAGATCTTGAAAGTTTTGAAAATTATTAACCTTGAGTAATTTTTCATATATTTCACCTTATTCTCTTCAAATTTTGTTACTGAGAAACCTTATTTTTTCACTGGGCCACCATATTCTGGAGTCTCACTGCCCAGTGGGCAACCAGGTTTCAAATTGATTTATCAAGCCCTGCAAGTCCTTCAGGTCGTTTAGATCGGCGTCAGTTAGAGTTGGAATATGCATCCCCGACTCTGTACAGAGATGGACAGCACAGCATAGAAAAAAGTGGTAAAAAACATTGAACTCTGGGAAGGCGAGGACCCTTACTGCCATAAGGGCAGCCATGATGGAACTAGCCCAAGTCAATCCACTTCATGGGTTTCAAACAGTGTTGACTAAGTTAGTAAGTATTTGGACTAAAAAATAGCATGCTGTTCACCATAAAGTGTTCATGGCATGGAAGGAAAAACAGTTCTTAATACACAGGTGGGTGTCATTCATATAGGCACACTGTATTTTTTGTGTCCCAAAACTTGAGTTGGGTTTGCCCCAGTTGGGAATGGATTGTTGTGGTTGGTCCCACTCAACAGGGAGGCAATCGCATTGGTTAGGCTCAGTAGGCCCCAAGGCACCGGCACTGTGGGAAGGTCGGGTTGTTAACATCACTGACGGGGGTAGGTTCAGTTGGGTGCGCCGGCGTGTGCCACCATTCCATAATTTTCCAACAATGCAACGGGGCGAATATGGGCTGGTTACAGCCCCCTGGCATATTAGGCCCTGCAAGGTGGTAACCAGCCTATATCCGCCCCCTTGCATTGTTGGAAAATTATGGGATGGCGGTGCATGCCGTGTGACAGGATAAACCCACCGGCCAGGATAAACCTACCGCCCGCCTCACAGCCCATGCGCATTGGGTCACAGATAGTCTAAGGATATGTTTTGTCAGGGATGCCAGTCAAAGTTGTAATGGGTAGCAAACTAAATATATATATATATCCCTCCCATCTTTTACCTCACTAGAATTCATACCTAAAAGGCTAAATCGTCCCTACTCCTCAGTTTATGTAGGGGATAGACTGTCCAGGATGGCCCAAGGCTAGGTGCAGCCGACTAGTCAAATAGCCCATGATCATGCCCGGTGGGTATAAACTGGTGGTGGGTCTGAGCTGCCACACTCCGGCGCACCCAAACGGACCCTCCCAGTGATCAGGTCAGTGTGGATGAAAGTAGCACCTCATTGGTCTAAACAATGCAAATGACCCATATGACGTCACCTGGGGGGTGGGGTTGAAGGCCCTTGACGCCTTGTCTGGGGTGAATGGATGCTGGTGCCTTGAGAAGGGCTTCACAGAGAGGGCATTGAAGTGAACGTAGGAGGCAGGATGCAGAGTAAATAGGCTTTAATACACACAGAAAAGCAGAGGTTTGTGCTTACAAGATGGTGGAACCAGGAAGGAGGGAAACCGAAACCAAAGTGTAGGGATGTGAAACTTGAGGGTGGTAAACAGTTATGGCAAGCCTATGTTGCAACAAACATTTGGTAATGACAGTAGGTAATGTACTATTACTACAGGCATAGGTAAACAGATCGGTGGTCCGACCCGACTACGATCAACGTAGCCAGACCATCGACACAACTGCTAACGATAGCGCAGTACTGCCAGTAGACTATATAATGATCTGCACCAATTCTTGTGTTGATATATTTTCAGATAAGTGTCTTCAACAGTTTGAGACATCAATTTTGGTTTTCGGACAAAAAAATATTTCGGAAAATTTGGATATTTCAGAAAAATACATAAAAGAATTCATGTAAAATGCGTCAAAACTGGGGACTGCTTCATTTTGTGTCTTTAGATTTCACGTGGGGGTCCATTTTGTAAAATAGGCATTGACATGTCAGTTTTTGAAGTGTAAATGATTGCATATGACTTTAAACTAAGATCCAGAAAATTTTGCATGTTTAGGTTTTTTCTTTATTAAAAAAATTGATATCCCACTCTCAATTCAGAAAACGTCAATTTATAAGGATTTGACATTTTAAAAAATTTTAAGAACCCTAAATCCTATTTTTGCCCCTAAAATGCTCAATTTTTGATGAATCACCACAAAATTTGCACATTTACTCCATCTTAATATTCCCTAGAACATGAAAGCACAATTGGACCTGTAGACATGTATACAAAAAATGTATCCATTAAAGTAGCGATACCACACTAAAAATTTAAATTTGATTTTCAATTATTTGAATGGGTCTATGAGATACACCTTCTCGAGTGCTTTTTGATATTTCAAACAGAATTAAAATCGGACTTGGCATTCTT
Organism: Lepidonotus clava; assembly: GCA_936440205.1. NCBI lineage: Eukaryota > Metazoa > Annelida > Polychaeta > Phyllodocida > Polynoidae > Lepidonotus > Lepidonotus clava. The sequence goes on from OW387139.1 coordinate 32,995,375, forward strand.
TAGATATTGCTAAAAATGTGAGGGTAACAGTTGGTTTTTTCCTGCATAACATTTACATTAAAACATTAGGAATACTATGGACCCCCATTTAGCCCCTTTCTTACATGATTTTTTCATCTATAAGGTTAATTTCATGGTAAAACCCGCGGATCTTTCCCTCATTGCATGCCTTTATACCATATACCACTGAAAAGAACATGTATTTCCGCGGATCTCACTATTTTTGCCCTATTTCTTCATGTCAAAATTATTGGCAAAAAATTGAAAATATAGTTTAAGAGCTTGAAATCAAAATTCTGAAAAAAGTGGACCATATTGGCTGAATCCTATTTCACAAAAAATAACATGTCATCTCTTATTATAATCTTGCATAACATTATGAAATGAAGTTGGATTTTAATCAGACTTAAGTTTCTCATACTGAAAAAAATCTCCTCTTTCTTCTGGTACCATTGTTTTTTTCTCTATTTTTAAAATTAGAAACGTTATAACCAAATTACTGCAGCCAACCCTGTAAATTACAGATTTTTATGGTTTGTCCCCATATTTTGTAAAGGTTTTGGTATTGCTAATTAAAGGGACTTTCTCGTCCGTGTGACTGCCATATTTTGATACATTGTAACCCCCTCACAGCCCCGCCAATTTCGTGGCGTGACCAATAACGTCGCTGGATTACGTTCCAAAAGTGCAAAACACGTCGCCGGCCGTCACGTCGTGAGCCTTACGTCGGCGGATGCATCTCTTTGAACTCACGGACGAGAACGTCCGTTTAAAAGGAGTCAGGTGCGTCAAAACTAGAGACGCGTCAAAACTGGCTCCTCTACTCTAGTACGTAGAGGGGTGTCTGGAGAACTCGGTTCACTAGAGAACTCGGTCCAGGAGAACTAGGGCCGCTGGAGAACTTGGTCCACCTGTGTTATTGGCTTTTGTTGGAAGTGTTACAGATTATGATATTCCTAAATCCAGAGACCAAGATGATGTAAATAACACGGATTTTTGTACACAAGAATACACTTCAAATCATACGCATTGATTTGACAAATGTACAGAAAAACAATGCACTGATTCTCGCAGTCGGGCGGAAAGACTATTGAAAGTGAGGCGGGGATTCCCCCCTTCCGGGAAAAGTAGGTCAAACTTTAGAAAATCATAACTTTTTATAACAAAAGCCAAAAAATCTGAAAAATATAATATGTTAAGATAATGACCTGTTCTATCAATATGGATAATATAAAGTTTTATAAAGTTACAATTTTTGAATTAATCTATTTTGACAGATATTTTGGGTCTGGTTTCTCCTTCCCCCGTTGCTATGCAAACCCCTAAGCTCCGCCCTTGTTGCTAGGGTCCTCGGGGAAACCCCCCACTTCATTACCCACAATCCTGTACGTGTGACGTCAGCCCGACTGCGAGAATGTACGGAACCCCCCTAGTTTTAAGTTTGTCATCCAGCGTTCTTGGCACCTTTTTTAGGCCTAGTTTTTATCCACAAACTGTGGAATAGGGACGAGTTAGCCTTTTAGATATGAATCATAGAGATCTATTAGAAGAGAGTGATATTTGCCAGACTTTGGCCGTTTGGGCACAGCCACGGTCCTGTAGATCTAGCTCTTAGCCGAACCATCGACACCCCTGCTCACGGTAACGCAAAGCCAAAGGCCTGGCCCTAGCCTAGCCCTAGGCGCAAATCGAATCAATAGGCGATATATTTCCTTTTAAAACTTACCTTATCATTAGTTTTAAGCATCAGACATGCAAAGGTAATTAATGAATTGCATGACAATGCTCACCAAAGTGTACTTTCGAAATACCAGTCAAAAATCGATGTTTCGTTGCGGCCAAAACAAGGGTGGGCGATAACACCCAACAATCGACGTATTTAGGTCTCACCGCGGTCTATATTGTGTTGCGTAAGAATATTTTTGTTTTCTACATTAATTTTACCTTTTATGATACTCCTCTTTAATAATTGAATTTCATAAAAATCTATATTAATATTACTATTAAATATTTATTAAACTAGATGAAATATTTTGAATATATTTCCGTCAAGTTGAAATTGTATAGCAGTGCCTAAAATTCTCGGCTGAAGCTGGTTTCCTTAATTACATTTTGTATATGCTGGGCTCCCTTCTCTCTCGGCGAGGAGGACACGGCCTGAGAGAGTGCAGGTTCACCCCGTTGTGTCGATGGCTCTGATTGGTCGAGAAGTGGTCACGTGACCCCGAGTTCGTCAAAATCTGACGCATTTGGGGTTAGGGTGAACCCGCGTCTATTCGTGACGTACAGCGATAGCGTGAGTTCGAGGCGCGGGGACCAGCGTACATTTTGTAAGGCATATGTTACTTTGGGTACCAGCAATTTACTTCCGTTTTGATCATCTGATGAGGTCTGACAGATAATATTTTACATTATTTGTCGATATCATAATGCTGAAGCCCAAAGCTCTCACACAGGCACTTAGCCAAGCAAATACAGGCGGTGTTCAAAGTACTTTGTAAGTATTGTGCTATTTTATCCACCTTCCAGCATCTTCGAAACGTCTTTACCCACTGTTACTGCCTCGGCTCGGAACAGTGAGAATCAGTCAGTGGCGTGGGCGTCGACTTAGATCTATTTGCAAATCATCGAAAAGCTAATGGACTAGATTTTTTACGGATCTACACCATTGATGTTAGTCTGCGACTGCGCCATAATGCCTTAATGGTATAGACTAGGATAGTGCATAGAGATATGCCTATGGCTAGTGTAAGGCCCGTCTAGTCTAGATAGGTAGAGTAGAGGAGCCAGTTTTCGCGCATTAAGGGCCCTAAAACCCAAATTGCAGCCCTAAATTGTTGAAAATAATTATATATTCATGATTTTCAATCTTATGGGCGGGATATGGTGCAGGTTAATTGTATTTGTAAAAAAAGAGATCAAAATGACATTTTATGGTTGATATGCTATTGGATCATTTTCCTATGTCAAGTCTTCAGTTTTCGCGCACCTGGGGCCTATTTTCGCGCATTTTGGTGTCAATTTACGCGCATTTAAGCATATTTTAGGTGAAAAATGAGTAAAATGGTCAATACAAAGAAAAAAACATTTAGAAGCATCAGAAAAACATAGTCTACCAATAACTATTATGCAAAATAATTGTTGACGCCTTAGTTATTTGTAATATGGATATTAGAAATGATATGTTGTCTGACAAATTGTTAATAAGAAATCTATGAAAAAGAGGAAGAAATATGCATATTTGTGCATTATTATTACCTAACTAAAGCATTAATCTGCCCAAGTAAGAGACAAAAAACGTATGCATCAAGTTTTTGGTTGATATTATTTTAGAAAAATATCTTACAAATATATAGAAGCTTGTTTTTGGAAAAAAAAATTAAATTTTTATATGGAAAAATGTTGGAAAATTCGGAAAATTCGGAAAAATACGTGAAAAATGCGCGAAAACTAGCAACTGCCCTATTTTGTGTCATCAGTTTTCACGCAGGGGTCTAATTTTTAAATTAAAGATAAAATCTCATGTTCCTGATATTCAAATGGTCACATATCACTTAAAACTAATATCTATATTACTTTTTGGTATGTTTATAATATTTTTCCTGAAAAATTGACGTTTTATTCATTATTTCAGAAAATATGAATTATATAAGGGTGCCGCCATGTTCCTGGAAAATTTGGAGATGCAAACATATTTTTCTCTGTAAAATTCCTAAATATAGGTATAACATGACAAAAATTTCAAATATTTTCCATCATGACGTCCCCATAGGCCAGGTAGTAAAATATAACATTTCTGATATCTACAGAAAAAATGCGTTCATAAAAATGCGCAAAATGCGCGAAAACTAGTGATGCGCGGAAATTGGCACCTCTACTCTATATTACATTCCACCAGTTTATCCATCAAAAAGTGTCCCCTGTTTTTGAAGTAAAAGCTGTGACCGAGTTTTTCACTTGTAAAATGAAGATATTAAACCAAGAAAATATTTGATGAACCTGCAAAAGTATTTATCTACATTATTTTCCCTTCAAAATGACATACAGTTTTGGTTTGTAATTTGCCCCCGAGCTGCACAGCGAGCCCCCCAAATTCACATGTCATTTTGACAGGGCAAAACCAGAGTAACCTGTATAACTGGCTGTAACTCTTGAACCAATGCAGATAGAGATAAAATTCAAAAAGTATGTTAAACTAGACACCAAGTACATTTGATAATATGTTCCTCATATTTTTTGAGCATTTTTCAATTTTTATGTAATATACCTAGTCTAGATCTATGCTATAAGTATAATGCTGGAATATCCATCCCCGACTCTGTGCGGGGATGGGGAGCGACCATAGGAAAAAGTGGTCCACTTCATGGGTTCAAACATTTAATTTGAAGTAGTCTTAAAAGCATGCTGTTCGCCACAAAACGGGTGTTCACGGTAATGAGAAACAGTTCTAAATACACAGGTGGGTGTTATTTATGTGTGCACGTTGTATTTTTTGTGTCCCAGAACTTGAGTTGGGTTTGCCCTAGCCTGCGACGCATCCCCTCCCCTGCTCCGTCACCTCCGCTGTGTAGGTCTGGAATGGGAATATCTAGAGGCGAATACTTTGTCTAGGTTTGCCCCAGTTTTGACAGGGCAGTTGTGCCCCACTAGACATGGAGGGGCGGGGCAAGAGTGGGGCTGACCGCGTTGGTTAGTCCAGGCCTAGATGGGCTAGGTCTATGCATTCCCAACTCTGTCACGTCTGTGCGAGGATGGACAGCACAGCACAGCATAGAAAAAAAGTAGTAAAAAAAACATTAAATTCTGAGAAAGTTAGGAACCTTTATACTAGGTACTACCAACGCACCGGGTTTCAAATCTGGACATTTTTAGCACCATTTTCTGTGACCACACATGCTCTAAGACTGCATTTTCGTGTCATTTTCATTTTAGAACCTCTCAGGACCTAATGCAGGGATATGGTCGTACTTTGTATCATTTTAAAACAGAAATCCAGGGCTTTCTCTTGAATTGTGTCACATGTTTTAGAACAAAACAATTCCCAAAATTTTAGGATGTCAAAAAAAGATAATATTTTCAGCATATTTTTCCAATGAAAACAAAGGATCCAATGCAAAAGTGGACACCTCCAACGTGTTCCTTGGAAAATTCTGTATAAGAATAACCAAACAAATGATATGTAGTAGAATGCGCAGGTCTTCATTTCAAATGCGCCAATTTTGTCCCATATGTCTATTTTTGAATATAAGCTTATGTTTTGAGGTACTTATTCTAAAGTTTTGAGATTATCTGAATGGGATTGTATATTAAAGTTATCATAATCGGTGTGAATGACTATCTAAACTTTCTGATACCCATTTTCACTTTATACAGGTATACAAATGGTTACAACCAATGTGTCTCTCAATTTTGAATGAGATTTTTGCCAAAAAATCAATTTTTGAAAAAATAGAATGAAACAGACTAATCTGAATTATGGATTTTCTGCTAATTATGTCACTTTTTATTTCATATTTGTAACTTAATTTGTTGCAAAGTTACTTCAATTTTAAGTTTTTCCTGGTGTTTGGGAAGTTCGTCAAATTGTCACAAACCCTATAATTATAGGAATAGTATGGGAAATATGACAGAATTTACCCCCTTTTTAGGGCTTATTTTATGTAATATCTTCAGTTCTAATAAAGATAGAGTAATTCTGTAAAAAGTTTTGGATTTCAGAAGAAACGCCCTTTCACATTATCTATAGTTCAGGGTGAAAAGGGGATATTTGTTTTTGGGTTGGTAGTACCTATTTATACTGCTATATTTTTTAGTAATTTTATTTATACTGGGTAATACAATTTGGCCAAATTAGGCCATTTTTCGTTGTGCCCCAGTAACATCTAGATATGGCGGTATATAGATTTTTCAGCGAAGAGTGCAGCTATCCAGATACATTGTAGGTATATTGTTGTTAACATCTACTACATTAATAGATTTAATCAAAAAGATCCAGGGGAATACTCCACCGGAAAATATTTACAACTTTGGACAAAAGCAGATCCCAAATGGGATCGATTTTAGAAAACAATTACAAAAGTCTAACACAGACAAGCAGCCAATTCACTAGAACACAAAATGATAATAGACAGAAAAGAAAGCATATACAGATAAACATACAAATAAGGTTAGATTTCCAACACTAAAGATACATGTAAATAAATAAAGATAACAATTTCACAGATCAACACAAACACATCAGTAAGACAGGATGAACATAGTCAGTATTTCAGGAAAATATAGGGGTAACCATGTTACAACTAGCCCAAGTCTGGCCACTTCATGGGTTTTAAACACTGTCTAAAATATATGCTGTTCACCACAAAAACAAGTGTCCATGGACAGGGTATAAAAAATGTTCCTATATTTTCAATAATTTGAACATAGAAAGGGGGTGGCGAGCAGGAAAAAGTGGTTTTTACATTGGATTTTTAACGTAAAGCAGGAACTTTTGGGAAAATTTCCGTTGGGGGTGTGGCCTGCCCCTGCCTCCCCCCCCCCCTTCCCACAGCCCGCCAAATATGGATCTACTGGCCTGAGTGTAGAACTAGCTCTAGAGCTCTAGCACTGTGTTACCAAGCTGTGTATAGAGTTCTAAAACTTAAATCTTAAGTATAAAATCATAGCATTCACAAAATATGCAGGTGGTCTGGCCTCATTTTATGACTATGTACATGTACTTAGATAGAGACCACATAAGTCCTTAGCGCCCTAGAATGTGTAGAGTAGTTTCGAAACCAGCTAACAATTTTACGTTGCTACAACGTTGCAGTTTAGTTGTAACAACGTTGCAAATTTACGTTGTGACAACATAAATTTGTGGACTCCCAGAAAGGTTGCAGCAACGATATTCCCAACGTTGTATTGTGACCTTTTCACAACCTTTTTACAACTCGGAAGTATGAAAAGTATTAGCCATCTTTATTAATAATCCCAAAATTTTGATTTCAGAACACATTTGTGCATCTAGAAACCAACATAATGATCATGTGCATTAATTATGATCATGTCAGGTTAATGACCTGTTGCATTTACAATTAATAATGGTTATGGCTGAAAAGGCTGTATCATGTTGAAAAGCTACAAAAAAGGTGTTTAAGTTTTACTTTCATTTCATTATCCCTATAATATATCATAGTGTTCAGACATTATGTACATTATGTAGAATGGATATTAAATTCTTGTTGAAAATGCATTAAAGTTAAAAACGTTTTTCAAATTGTGTACCTTTTTGATGGTGGTGCCACCTGTTTGTTGCTTTTAAGTTGTCCTACAACATTGTGACAACGTTGCACTAATGTTGTGTATGTTATGTTGTGACAATGTTGTGAAAATGACGTTGTCACAATGTTATAAAAATAACACTGTCACAATGTTGTGAAAATGATGTTGTGACAATGTTATTAAAATAACATTGTCACAATGTTGTGAAAATGACATTGTCACAACGTGATTTTGCAATGTTGCAGGTATGTTTCAAGAAAACATTGTAAAATACGTTTGGGCAACGTTGCTGCCACGTTTTTTCATGAATGTTGTGAAAAAGTAGCGTTGGATAACGTTGCCTGAACGTAGTGTGTTTGCTGGGTTATCCCCATTGCTCACAGTAATGCTCCACAATTAAAGTTTAAAATGCACATTTGCGAGACACCCTCCTAGATGTCCAATGGCAGCCATTGACAAACTGAACGTGCTCGGTAAGGTATTTCCTGCTGCAGTTATCTTGACCCCATTATTGACCTGGTTCCACTTGATTAGTTTTTACCTGTGCTGGTCAGATGTGAGGGTATGAGGTTACCCTTTTATCCACTCAGGCACCTGTTAACCGGGTCACAGAGTACATAATTATAACAAAAGAGGGTGCACTCTCATACACTTCAGTGCCAACATCCAGGCACTTTGATACATTAGAGTCTGCCTTCTTGGAATATATACTCTGTGATTTAGGGGCTTGTATGTGTGACCCATGACCTTTACCTTCCTGTTGCCAAGTAATTCTCAGTAGTGGACAACATAGCATTAGTCAGTACAAGCGCTGACTTGGCTTTTTACTTCTTTATTGGACAAGTGGCAGTAATAAGCTACAGGCAACAAAATAAATGAGGTTTAGTTATGCATGAGCATTGGCTCTGAGTTTTCTTCATTTGTGATAGACACTTGAAGTGACAAGAAATGAGATTTGGCAAATTTAAGCATTACCATAAGGTGTTCCACGGCCCAGTTCCTAAACTGTAGCCTACATAGCTAATGTAGAACTAGAACTTAGATGTGCTGGCTGGTGACAGGACACTTACCGCCCGGACACTTACCCCCTAGGACACTTACCCCCGGGACACTTACCCCCCGGACACATACCCCCCGGACACTTACCCCCTAGGACACTTACCCCCTTGGACACTTACCCCCTGGACACTTACCCCCTAGGACTCTTACCCCCTAGGACACTTACCCCCCATCCTTGGAGAACTTGCTCTAATGATGTTTTGACGGGGTGTCTTCAAATGGACGTCCATTAATCCCCTCATGTTTACTTTAGGCCAGGCTACCGGCGGCCCTCCCCTGGGAGGGGGTTCTCGAGGGTGAGGTGAAACATTCACATGTTGAATTTAAGTATATATATATATCAGAAGAGAGGGATATATATCTAGTTTACTCCCCATTATTAAAAACTGTGGAAAATAGTGACTAAAAATAGGGACAAGTTAGCCTTTTAGGTATGAATCCTAAAGAACTATCAGAAGAGAGGGATATATAGTTGGTTTACTCCCCATTATTAACAACTGTGAAATATAGTGACTAGGAACAGGATATATATTTGTTTACTCCCCATTTGAATCCTAGACATCTATTACAAGAGAGGGATATTTATTTAGTTTACTTTCCATTAGAAAGAATAAGTTCTTACCAAAATATTTCTCTACATTATACGCCAAGGTTGGGGGGTAAGTGTCCTAGGGGGTAAGTGTCCTAGGGGGTAAGTGTCCAGGGGGTAAGTGTCCAGGGGGTAAGTGTCCTAGGGGGTAAGTGTCCTAGGGGGTACATGTCCGGGGGGTAAGTGTCCGGGGGGTATGTGTCCGGGGGGTATGTGTCCGGGGGGTAAGTGTCCGGGGGGTATATGTCCTAGAACCCATCTACCACAGTAGCTACCCTAATATGATTAAGAACTGCGAAAACAAACAAACTCGTGAAATAAACTTTTTAGATATGAACACAATCGCAAAGCTTGACCGTACACGTGCGACCTGATAACACATTAACGTGACTTAACTTTTTGTAGGCATGAGGCAAAATGGTATCTATGAATATTTTTTTTAGATAAAATCCTGAAAGAAATATGACAGATACCAAATCTTCCAAATTCGATGTGTGGATTAGCTTAGACAATATGCTATCTAACATCTAAGAAAAACTTATTAAATTTCAGTATAGAACATTCATTGAAGCATGATATGCTATCAATGGTATTTGTTTCTATATTCTAAATTGAAATCTTTAATAATCTGTCCAAACCGTAGATCATCCTCCGCTATATTTACAATGGGGAAAGTATCACTTTCTCTTTATATTGTTCGTGGAAATCAAAATCAACCAACCTTTTCTCTTGGCATACTTCTGCTTTAACCAAAGGGTCTAATAAGATTTACAACACAAATTATATTTTGATCGATGATAATCTTGTCCACTGACCGTGGCGCCGCCTTGTGAGAAGCTTCACTTCTAAGTTATACCCCTGTACTCCACACAGACTTCTCAACAACGAAGGCTCATTGCTTGCCTTCTCCGGGTATGGCGACAAAGATGCCCGAGTGACTGCAGCCATTACAAGTAACATCTGGTCGGCCTACGAGAAAAATGGACGTTCCGCCTTCAATGAGGACCAGCTGAACTTCGTGCTCATGGAATGTGAGGTAAGGTTTTTTTGTAGCAAGTATAAGGAAATCGCCCCACCTTGTGACAAGTAAAGTCTAGAATTGATGAAGAATGCATACTAATTATCGGAAAAAATATAACATACTTAATGACAGGGGTTCACAAAAATATCAAACTGTATTGAAAGCACTGAAAAAGATATACGCAATTCAACTTAATATTATGAGGTCTTTTGGCCAATTGTATTTTGATATGGGGCACTTGTGGATAGACAAGGGGGCATTTTGTATGATTCACTTCACTGATACTTCTTAATTAAGCTGGAAAACAAAAGTAGGACAGACATGATTTGATACCTTGTAATGTTATAGTAAATGCATTCCTTTTATTCAGGAAGGGGTCGTGGCCATAACGAGGGTTGCCAACCTGCTGCTCTGTATGTATGCCAAAGAAACGGTCGGCTTTGGTATGCTGAAATCAAAGGTATCGTCTTCACAAAGCTACTATAACAACTCCTAAAGAAAGTATCCTAATAATGAAACTATACTAAGATAATTGCTTATCAGTTTGAATGTGAATTAATTTGAATGACTACACACCTACCCGATATATATTTGATCACATTTTGCTATTTTCTCTTTTCTCTTTTCTGAATACTTTTGAAATAAATACTCCCGTATTGTTTGCAGGCCCAAGCCTTGGCCGATTACCTGGAAGGTCCCCTAACCCAAGTGGCAGCCTCCTGATAATGACCGCGTCAGCGAATGTGACTGACGTTAACCATGATTCCGCAACCCGTATTACCTTTGTTACGTGCTTATTTGGTCAGTTGAAGATTCTAATTAGCACTAGAGGCAATGATTACTAGTACCTGCAAATCAAACGATGGACAATGTTTCCTTATTCCAAGTGTATGTTACATATGGATTGGATATGGAGTTTTAGTCATTCAGATTACTGGAAATATTTACCTATACAAAAGTCACCGCGATAGTTAGGAAGGGTTTGCTGGGGTGAGGGGAAGGAGAATAATGATATTGTACACGAAACAGTATCTATAGATTTAGTCGCGTGTATACATTTTCGTGGATGCTAGCAACATGAAAAATTCGCGCGGCTTTAATTTGGAATTTCAAAGAGAAAGGGGTTTTTGTGGTTAAGTTGGATATATATTCACGACGGACATATTTTCGCTAGTAATTCACACAATCAAGCAAAGCTATATACAGTGCGAATATAAATTATGTCACGGCAGTGAGAAATAGGCATATCGTAATCATTTTAGAAGATTAATTGATAGATTTTGATCTGTGTAAACAACACGGGATTTCACAAGCGAGCTAGTCCAAATAGCAAGGATGGAACACACAAAATGATATCCTCGATTCAATGTGCAATGATAAAATGGAGCATGTGTAATACATTATTCAGTTCCATGCACTTTTTTGTTGTTAGACTGCTTATCATTATGTACACTATTTCTGATAAAAATTATAGGTCATCGCTTATAACATTTTGTATGGTACTGGTAATAAGTTTGACGTTATTCCGATGGAACTTGTAATGTAGGTGCCCAATGTTTTGTAAATAGGAATTCATACCCAGAATTCCGACCGTTCTTTAGTTCCTAGTAAACAGCTTTATTTCCCCCTTGCGTTGTACTCTGAGACGCAAACGAGTCCGATATTTTTATAATGATATTTCAAGCTAGCCATATACTCATTTAAAGAAGTACAATGTAGTAACTATTTCAGCGTTGATACATTCCTTAGACTTTCTTTTGAATTTCAAATCCCATAATGCACCTGGGATAATGACCGACAGTTTGCCAGATCTGTCTGCCTAATAAGCAACTTTGAATGTACGATTACAAAATAAAAATATATAGAATTACTGCTAAACACATAAACAATTCTTGTTTTGTTGATTGGAAAACTTTATCTCCTCTTTATATGTCGTATTGATATAATTACTTAGTAAACGTTATTGTCATAGCTTCTCTTGCATTTCTGAATGTTTATGATTTGATTTTTATCGAAAGAAAACAATTTTTATGTAAAGATAATATCCCTTAACCATGACATTATTGGAGTTCGAAAACATATAAGTAAGTTTTGTTTGGAATAGCTAACAGAAATTGTGTTAGATCTTCTAGATGATAACATAATCAAGCCAATCTTCCATATTAATTAATGAGCGTCGATAGACCTGCGAGGCCGACCAAAAGAACTTCACGAACACAATGTTCACGAACCCAACATTTGGATGTTTATCTTTTTGGGGATAACAGTCCTCACCAGGACATTTGAATAGAAAAAGACTCTTATATCCAGTTTGTTACGATATTAATCATAATTTCATTTGGCTGAAGTTTCTGACAGCATGGATGTAATTTCGGGTTGTATCTGCCTGACCAACGGCTAATCCTCCGTTGTTTACTTAGGGACTTTCGAGGGCCGGGGACTTTGTCTACTGAGGGACGGATGGGGACTTGATGGTGGGGTCCAAAAGTCGCATGTCGTATTTAAGAATATATGATATTAAATTGTGTAGCGATACCTAAGGAATTTATTTATTTTGGAGTAGGCGTGACGTCATCGCCCTCCGTTTCCATCGCTATGGAGATTGTTGTACCTCGACTATATAAATCACCCGAGCTTGACCGTTGGTCATTCTCGTTCCAACCACCAGAGATTCACCATCGCAGCAGAATTTTAAGAGATTATTTGAATTATTTCAACGACTTTAAGGGGTTTAAGTCGTGTTATTAATGCGTTTACGAATTTTCTTACGCATGATTCAAGGAAATAATTAATTTGGACTTACCAAAATGACCAAGAAGAAGAATTTCTGCAAGAAATGCCAGGCCAGGCACGAAGCACCCACGGGGAAGAAGTGCAATCGCTTCGACGATTCTGTAGCAGAGGGGTTGGATGACCTCTCTGGCGATGATGGTGGTGGAATGGAGATGGGGAAGCGCTCATTGGGCAATTTCCCGGGGCCGATCCAATGGTCTCCGAAAGCAGTCGGGTATGAAGATCTCACACAACGGATGGGGGCAATGGAGAAGAATATTTCAAGGCTGGTAGGCGCCGTCAACCGTTTAACTGAGAGGGAGGAGAAAGCCAAGGTACATCCAGGTGACGATTCCGACGACGACAGCGATGGATGGGTACAGGTATCGCCCAGGAAGTCCAGGCCTAAGACGAGGAAGAGAGGAAAAGTACAACCATCGCCCAAGCCGGTCAGCCCCGTCATCGAGCCGTCGAGCGATGAATCGGACGATTCCAGTGATCGGTCATCCTCCCCTACGAAAGACAAAGGTAAAACAAAGAAATACGCCCAGAAAAATTATTGCAAAGCCGGCGATAAGCCTAAGAATGTAGAGGAGGTTCTTTTAGTTGGCCAAAAGACCATCGAGAAGCTAATTTTGGATAAAAAGGACCCACTCCCTGCTGTCAAACATGTAAGATTGTTGACGGAGAAGGCCTCAAAGAAACTGTACACGTTTGAAACGTTTAATCAGTATGATATTTCTGTTAGAGAGAGGGCTGGTAGAGCTGGACACGTAGAATTTGGTAATTTTGACCAAGAAATAATGTCATCGTTCTCTTTCGATAACACTTACAAGGCTAATGTCAACAGCAAGCCGGGAGGAGGTTACAAAGGTAAACAAACCCAAAATAGTGGTAGGGGATATTCAGATAAAATATGCTTTCGCTTTAATTCTGAGAATGGATGTTATGGGAAATGCAATCTGAATCACGCATGTATTGTTTGTGAAAGGAAGGGCCATAGTAAGAAAGATTGTGGTCGTGTTAACAGCGATAAAAAATAGGAATGCGCTTTCAAATCTGAGAAGAATCCAGGCGTTAAAAACTTATCTGACAGTGACGTCACGGGTACATGCGGATCTTCTCAGTCGTGTTCCAGCTCGCCAGCAGGAAATGTCAAATTATACAGTAAATCCAGGAGTTCTGGGTGTGGGGGCGGATTCCTCCGTGTTCTTGAGGTAGAAAGTAATAATCCAGCCATTGGGGAAGATGAATTGTGTTGTATTTCAAATATTATGTCCGATTTTGGTACGATCGGTACACGCCGGTACTTCTCGGCGCCGGGGTCAAGCCCGGGTCAAAGCACCGATACCGCTGACGTCACGGGTTTACGTGTCGAAAGTACACAAGCGGTGTCGGGGCAGGAGGATGAAAATGTCAATCGAGAAGGTAACTTTGTTCAAAATATAGAATTTCTAGCCGATACTTCTTGTCTAACGGTTGATAGGGATGGAGTTAAGGTCCTTGCCGATAGCTGTCCCAAATTTGAAAGAAATCTATCGGGCAGTTCCAGAGATATTAAATATTTTGAAAATAATCTTCTAATGTCGGCGCGCTCGTCGAGTGGAAACACTGTCAATGTTTTTGAAAAATGCGCCCGGGGGGTTTGTACTTGCGAATTCTATATCAATGGCGCATTATGCCAATTAAGGCCTTGTAGGTTTGAATATCTCCTATCCTTGGGATCGGATGAATGTAAAAATAGGTTTAGGCCTATGGTGGATGGGGTCACAGATGGTTTTAAAATTGTTGATAATACTGTGCCAAGCGGGGGTCTGAGTTATGATTGCAGAAATTATAAGTCACTATTTGAAGGTGATAACCGTAAAAAAATAGACAAAATAATTGGCAAGGAGCTAGCTGAGGGTTACCTTAAAATAGTAGAAGAAAAGCCAGCATGTATTCACTCTATGGGGGCAGTCCCAAAACCAGATGGTAATATCAGACCAATAACAGACTGCAGTATGCCTGAAAAAATCTCAGTAAATAATTATTGTGATAATATTATTGAGGAGTTCAAATATAAGAGTGTGGACAATGTAGTCGCCTTGCTAAATCCAGGGGACTATATGGCTGTGGTTGATATTAAATCAGCATACAGGGCAGTACCTATATACCCAGACCATCAGAAATACTTAGGAATTAGATGGGAAATTAATGGGAAAACTGAATATTTACAGGACTCCCGCTTGGCATTTGGTCTTAGACTAGGACCCATGTATTTCAATGAAATCTCTGAATTTATTTACCATATATTGTCAGATATTTATGGAATTCAGACTGTAAATTATTTAGATGACTTTATTATCATTGGTTCAAGCCTGGAGGAGGCTACATGGGCTCAACAGGTAGTAATAAAGGTTTTGAGATATATAGGCTTTCATATAAGCTGGGGAAAAGTGACCCCACCATCTCAGGTATGTACCTACCTGGGACTGGAAATTGATTCCATTAAAATGGAAATTCGTTTGCCCAATGAGAAGCTGGTTAAATTAAAAAATTTGGTAGTAAAATACGGTCAAAAAGCAACCATAGGCAGAAAGGAACTAGAAAGTCTAGGGGGCCTTTTGTCACATTGTGCACATGTAGTGGAGGGGGGCAGGGTTTACTGTCGAAGGGTTTATAACCTATATAAAGTCCTCTTAAATAATAATTTAAAAGCAATAAAAATAGGGCAAGCATGTAGAGATGATTTATTATGGTGGGAGAAATTTCTGGAAAATTTCAATGGCAAAAGAAAAATCGAATACAAAGAATTTCCATACCCCATGGTATCAGACTCATCTATGAAAGGCTTTGCAGTGTATATGGGTAGTGACTGGAGGGCAGGTAGCTGGGACAATAGCATTAATTTTCCAGAATCTGAATGCAAACATATTATACCGGCCCCTACTGATATTGTATATAATAAGGAAAATATAAATGAATTGGAATTATTTCCAATTATGCGTGGCCTACAGGAATGGCTGAGCCAACTTGTGGGCCATAGCGTTAATATTTATACTGATAATACACAGGTTTTCCATATGATCAGAAAGGGCATTAGCTGTAATCCAACATGCATGAGTTGGCTTAGAGAAATATTTTGGATATGCAAGATTTACAAAATTAGACTTGTCCCTCACTACATTAACACAAAAAATAATTTAGTGGCTGATACTTTATCACGCTTATTATATATAAAATGTGAGGATGCTGCTAAAAGGTGTCTCCTAGGTGCAAATTTGTGTTGCGCTAACGCCATTTTTGACTTTTGCAGAGGAAAGGTGCCTGAAGAGGCGAGTTATAGCGTTGAAAAAATCCTCCGTAGGGAAGACAACACAAAAGTTAAGGAGGATGCAGTGGAAATGTTATTTGAAGGTATGTGAAAAATTTCACTGGCAGCCATTTAAATGTAACTCTAACCAAGGCTGTTTATATATTTCCTATTTATCTAAATTTATGAAGGCATCCTCCGTAATTAATTATTACCAGGCGGTAATTTACTATCATAATGTAAGGGCCAAGCCAGTCGCAGGCTGGTCCGATGTAAATATAAAAATGGTTGTAAAGGGAATTAAAAATTCCAATTCTTGTAAAGTGGATAGTAAAGAACCACTGAAAGAGAAGCATCTAGAAACTTTGTATAGGAAGGTAGATTGGTCCGATCAGTTAGGGATATTGATATATATTGTAATTGTATTTTTGTTCAGGACACTACTTAGAGTAGGACATGTTGTGAGGTCGGATCACATGCTTCTGAGAAAAAATGTAAAATTTTATAAGTGGGGATGCGTGGTAAATGTTCCATCCTCAAAGACAAAAAAACCAGGCAGTTTACATGAAATTCCAGTAAATAGGTTGGAAAATAAAAGGGTCTGCGCTGTGTATTTATTAGAGAAATTGTATAAAATTCATCCAAAGTCCAGGGATGATCCATTGTTCTCCACAAGTAAAGTTAGTTATTTATCCTACACGGTGGTTAACAAGCAATTTAAACAAATGTTAGCAAATTCAAAAATTCAGGGTAACTTTTCAACCCATTCTCTAAGGAGGGGAGGCACCACAGACTTGTATAATAAGGGTGCTTCTTTAACATATATTAAGGAGAGAGGCCAGTGGTCATCTGATTGTATTTACAAATATATCAGGCCTTCTATCTCCGATAAAATTAATTATGATAAATTTGTATCACTACGTTAGGTAATTGATTTGGAGGAATTGGATTAAAATAAATGTAATTTATTATATGTCCAAATCAATTTACCTTGTTGTTGTTCTGTATTTATTCTAAGTTGTTCTAGCCGCGACGTAAATGATATTAAATTGTGTAGCGATACCTAAGCAATTTATTTATTTCGGAGTAGGCGTGACGTCATCGCCCTCCGTTTCCATCGCTACGGAGATTGTTGTACCTCGACTATATAAATCGCCCGAGCTTGACCGTTGGTCATTCTCGTTCCAACCACCAGAGATTCACCATCGCAGCAGAATTTTAAACTTTAGAATTATTGTTACAGGGAGGATTAAAATAAATGTAATTTATTATATGTCCAAATCAATTTACCTTGTTGTTGTCCTGTATTTATTCTAAGTTGTTCTAGCCGCGACGTAAATATATGTAATAATTTTAAGATATTTAGTTACCTCCCCAATAACTGTGGAATAGAGACAATTCAGCCTTTTAGGTATGAATCCTAAAGATCTATCAGAAGAGAAGGATATATATTTAGGTTCTTCCCCATTAAAAACTGGAATAGGGATGAGTTAGCATTTTTGGAATGAATCCTAAAGATCTATCATAAGAGAGGGATACACATTTAGTTTCTTCAACATTACAAACTGCGAAAGGAGGCGCAGGTTGAACACCCCACCCCCCTCAAAAACACTAAAACAATAGGATTACGAAAAGGCCATGGGTCAGACGGGTGTTTGCCGTAATTTCAGTCCTGCATCAGACAGATTAGATTTAGTTTCTTGTATATTTTCAGAACCGACCATTTGTAGAAATCTTATATAAGGTTTAGGGGCTCTATATATTAAGTCAAATCCTCCTGTCTTTGTATTCACCTCATCGTGAGTTTGTAATGATCTATGCAACCCTTTAATATATTTTTTTAAAGTAAATGTTGCCAAAAATGTCAGCGGTATTCCAATTTTTGTAAGTTACGTCAGCGCTGCCACTTATTAAATTCTTACCATCCGAGTCTGACATCAAAGTGTGGTATTTTATGTGTTTTAAGTTTATTCTAAATTTGACCATTTATCACTGAATCCATATCACCTCAGTTTGATAAAACTGTAAGACTTATACTGTGAAAAGGATAGAAAAAAAGGTCCGTGTGCGCTGAACTTAAATCTATTCCACCTTTTTCTTTCTATTGAAGACGAAAAGTCTATAAATCAATACTGCACGTGTAGATACCTTCACCTTAGTGGCATCTTCTAAATTTAAAGTTTGTAATGTACCCCCGACGTCGGAGCTTATTGGTTGTAAAATCTATGGATTCTGTCTTCAATTTCTTTTTATGATATGAGCTCGCGGTGAAGACAATTTGATGGGGTGTAAGTTTGTTTAAGGGACATGTTTTACTATAAACGTATTGACAGCAGCAGGGGTAGGCCTATGTATTTTTGTCATTCTTTTTATTCGCGTAACCTCCCTTTTCACGGAAATTCTTAGTACGCAGATGTTCTGGTATTCTTTACTCTTTATGTGAGACACGAATGACTGACACAACCAAATCATTGAATGGTCAGCACCTGTTTTTAGACAGTGCCACGTGATCATATTTATAAAGTTATTGTATGCCCAACATGACCCTTTTTTCGGTTATCGCTTGAATACTATAATTCTACATCATGTATATAGCATATATCGACATTATCCTTTTGTTTTTAATGGTTGCACTTGGAGCCAACGTTGTAAAAACTGATACAATAAACCGTTCAAATAGTCCTCTAAATTCAAGGTCCAAATTCTGAGACCTCTTGTGAATTCAATACGCTATATAAAAGTCGCCAGATATATTTAAGAGTATTACGGTCATTTGTATAGGCATGGGGAAGACGGTGTTTGCGTGTTTTTACGAAGCACATACGTGACGCACCTCGCCGACACCTTACAAACACACACTTCAATAAAAAGTAGCAATAATTGGACATCCGATGTCCAAACGGCCGCAACTGGCGGTGTAGAGGGATTAAAGCTTTTTCTTAGGTCGAGAGGCCTGAGCTCTTTGGATCATCATCTTTGGATCATCATCTGCGTATGGTCCCATTTAATCTCACCCCGTCCCTATTCCTTAGACTACCCAGGGGCTTCAACGTATACGACCTTGTTTCCACTGAGCGATCAAAGCCCAAGATTTGGAGGGTTTCAGTGAAGAAAATTTGAAGAAAAAATCTATATAATATATGTGAGCCAGATGACCAAACCAGAAGCAAACAACAAGTACTAATCACAAAAGTTGCAGAAAGACTTTGGATTAATATCTTAAATATATTATAATGATTAAAACAAAAAAGGAGATTACTACGCATGCTTCACCAGACGATTTTTAGCTTCCATCTTTTACAATTCTTAGGAATAAAGAAAGATGTCTTATTTTGTAAATCATCCGCACATTGTGTCGTCAAAAATGACCGACGGGTTGTGTGTATTGTCTGGTTGATACCACGATTATGTATAGGTTTTGTTAACTCATTTGTAAGAGAATACACGTTTATTTTAACAAAAAGATGTAGAGGACTGATCATCTGGACTACGATTAAAACGACCTACTTTGACGTCCTAAATTTTCATAAAGGAGCCAAAATTGTTTCCTCTTTCAACTGAAGTAGGTCCTGAGTGAGGAAATAGTTAACCGTCGATGACCTTTGTAAGTCGTTCAGTTGAACTTCGGTATAACTCCTATTACAGTGCATACAGTGGACAGGAATCCACCCACGACATATAGATCTATGGAGGCACGTGTACATGCTAGTTTAGAAGCATTTGAAGCAAGGGTTCAGGGAGGGGCATACGAATAGCTTCACTTTCTGGGTAACAGCTTTTCTAACGTACTATAGACAGAAATCCGCGCGGGGGGTAAAGATACATGTCTTTGTTTACTCTAGATTACACAATACTTCAGAGCACAATACATGGTGTCCCCGTGCGGCTGCTGCCTCGACTGATAATTATACAATATTATAATAGTACTGACCCAGTGGGGAAGGGGGGAGGGTGGTAACATGCAGATGTGTGTGCTTATACCCTATTGTGGGTAAAGGTATTTGTTCATAAAATATAAAACCAGCATCAAATCTTCCTGGATCTCTAATACTTGCCAAGAAACAAGAAACGCCATGACCCTTTATTGATCAGAAAACATGTTAGCCCCTATACGTTTTATATCCCCGTATTTGGTAAAGTAGGCCAGGGCAAGGTTTCATGTATACCTGAAGAGAGCTTGTGTTAGGTTATAGGCAATGGTTTTTGCATTTACATATTCAACACTCAAATTCCAAGAAATACTCAGTGTCTCTAGGTATTCTCTAGCTCATTAACGGGTTTAGAGATAGTTTACTGTCGTCTGTTGAATCAGAGAGACTACTTAGTAAATAACATCCCTATGAGATGATAATTCTTTTCATCTTCAAGCAGTACAATTGGAAGTGGCAAAGCATAACACCCTTTACAATGAGTAGCAGTAAAATGTCTGTATGGCCTCGTATGGCCGTCCCGGCCGCCCCTCATTGGGCGTCGGGTCAATATTGACACGTGGGACGTGCTTACGACCGAAGCGCCCCCTCGTGTCAGAACGCTCCCTAGCGGCGGCGGGAAGAGTCGTGCAGCAGACGACATCAGTCATGGCGATACACGACGCAGCGTACGGCGGCTACCGCATCTTTGTAGGCGATTTAGGACGTAAGGTTTTAAAGGAAGACCTGGAAAAAGCATTTGAAATATATGGAAGGCTTCTGGATGTTTGGGTCGCAAGGTAAGTTTGGAAAATGATTGGTTTTGTTTGTGTAAATCCATGCACTTTGGGCCTTTTATGCATGTAGGGCGGTTGGTGTCCGTTCATGGAGGTGGTCTCCACGATAGACACAGATATACCCCGAGCATTCTGCCTCTCACCCTCAGCTCTCCTATTCCTGATATGGAACTGGTCCGCAGGGGCGTACCCAGCCCTAAAATCTTAGAGGTAAATCTAAAGGGGTTCCATGCAAAACTGAGGGGGTTCCTGAAGTTATTTTTATAACATTTCCTATATCATGAGTAGTTTAATGACATAAACTTTGAGAAATCATAGGGTGTTTCAGACACCTCGAAATCGCTCCTAGGTACGTTACCGCAGGTGTTTACTACCTGGCTCATTCTACCATGTCAGCCTAATAACATATTTAGGTCCGTATTTTGTATCTAGATTCAACTGAATAGAAATGGGGATCGCCTTTTCAATGTAGGCCTAAAGTGCCAAGTATAAGCGTATGGATTCGCTCATTTGTAGGCCTATTGAAAGTGAGTTTTCACTCTGATTCTCATTCGCTGAATAGGAATCAGACTGGAAATGTCACTTTATATCATTTCTAAAGATCTAGGCCTATGCTCCACGTTAGCAATAACACCTCAACAATGGCCTACCTTGTAGTAGAAAAGCGGACTCATTATTCACTGGTACATGTTATTCAGGGGCGGATCCAGGAATTTCTAGAGGGGGGGGGGGGCAAAGCATTAATGTACGGGGGAGGGGGTCCCCCCACAAACATGATTTAACAGGGGAGGGGGGGGGGGGGGGCAAGGCCCGCCCCCCGCCCCTGGATCCGCCCCTACTGTTTCTATAAGGAGCACTTTCAACAATGATTATTTATAATCATATCCAACGAGTATGTAGGCCTAGACTTGATTTCTGTCTATACTTGTTGATGTATCGGGGGGATACTGAGGATGCAATTTTTCTATCCTGTAAAGAGTTTTGTAGACTTGTAATTATTCGACCGTTAACTGTAAACTAGATCCTTCAACAGGGCTGGATTTTCTCTGGCGTCTTGTCTAAGAGGCACATAATCTTCCGCCCCTGCATGTTTGATTTGGATCTTTTGTTGAAGAACAAACTATCACCAAGATTTCGTCCCGTCAAAAAAAGGCAAAGGTTTGTAAGTGGACATGTGTGGTTAGAAATCTATAAATGCAGCAATGCGACAAATGCTGCACTACACTTTATGATAACACAATACATCTCACGACTAGGTGGATACTGTGGCAGTATACAGACAGTAAGGGCATTTCAATTCACCTCCCCATCCATGATACTGCATTCATAAATTCAGCAGCTGGACAACCCAAAGAACGTAAATCATATGAACATACGCATTACTCGAATTATTTTTATACATTCTTACGGTAAACGTGGATGTACATAATTATATACATAATATCTTCAAGTCCAATTCAAAAAGCACATAATTATTATGTGCTTTTGGAATTGGACTTGAAGAAGACAGAATAAACATAAGAAGTATGGTATCTAAGATGAGCAGTGTTTGATAAAATGACGGAAACTCCTTTTCTTACTTTGAAGTAATCAAATCAATAAAGTTGTAATATGAATAAGCTGTTTTTTCCGTAAGCCTTTTCTTTCGGCAGTTTTACGTACGCAGCGGGGGGCGAGGACATGCCCTACTTGCGTACTAAGTTCCACCTTGAGGGGGGGTAAAATTCCTTAAAAATATGCGTTCGTAAATTGAAGAACAAACAGTGATGTTTTTTCACTTCAATAGCACAGTGGTATGGTCTTGAAACCCGACATGAAACTATCATGGCAACTTGGCGACATTTGACATTTGTTTTGATTGTGTTACAGGTTTAGCTATTATCTCCCCATAGACTTTGTTAGCTGTTGCAGTTGTCTGTGACTGAAAGTCTCAATCATAAGCAAAAAACACTCGTTTCATTATGAATTCATTCACAGGCGCGAGCAGCCGCGGTTTGTATACCTTTAGGCTATAACCAAATATCTTTGTGGGTGTGAAACGTTTGATAAATTATAGAATACATACAAGCAAGCCCTCATGTGAAAATGTAGTTTCCAAATTAAACCACATGTCAGTTCAACTATAAAGTGCATTTCTTTTGAAAAAAAGAAGAAATATATGAGATAAATACGGCGGAACTTTTATGTGACCACCAAAAGGTGATTGGTGGTCCCAGGCTTTCGAGGCTTGGAGGAAGTAAATCAGTAAAAAGGCACAGGAATCGTCCTGTAGATTCTTCCTGATTGTAAGGAGTATGTTGGTGCGTGGGAAGCTGCAGGTTAGTTTTCTAGTGATAGGGTTCCCAAGCTTTGATAACAATTTCTATAGATTGCACCTAGCTGGGCGGAAATTTAAAAAAAACAATTAAATATTGATAATAAGACTATTTGACATTCAGTTATCATACCAAACTTAAGCTGTTGGACAGCACGCCAGAACTGGTCTTTTGAAAACATCCAGTATTATGACGGAAAGACATAAATGTATCAGCATGAATCAGCTTATTTCGTATTAAGCATTCCATAAGTTCAAACCACAGATTCAAACAAAACGACGCATTTACCGTCAAATTAAATACCGATGTAGCAAAGGTACTGTATATAGCTTTTTTTAAACTGTATATATTTACTAGTGAAGGCATTCTCAGATTCTATGAAATCTATAGATTATTATAAGATACCTCTGCAACCTAAAAAGAACGATGATAGAATTAGAAACGACTCAAGAATTGCAATTTCAAGCTCCTCGACAACATTTGACTGTATATATATACCTAATGTATCTTTTATGGTTTTTCAAAGGCTAAAGTATTTTGTAAAATAGCAAAAACTGCCGAGAAAAAGGTAGCACGGTAAGTGCAAGATCAATGTTCCCGAAGAGGAGCGGTAGAATCAACACATGCCGTTCATAAAATATAGTCATAGACTGTTTACTTTCTACAAAGCAATATGTCGAACGGAATACCAAAACTAGTAATTGCAATGCTGTTTGAAAATATTGGAAATGCTATACTGTTCATTGGCCCTAATTTGGTTTAAATACGACAAGAAATTATTTAACAATGTTGCTTTTACCGTTTTTAGGGTCGCGAAGGTAGATCTTAAAAGAAAGTTGCATGTTTTCCATTGGCAAACATAGTGGACTTCAAAGTCACAATCTTGAGTTAAAACCCACCGGAAATAGGTCTTCAGGGTTGTCACTAGTTTATCCAGGATGTCAGGGGTATGGTCCGCGGAATGTGTTCTCCATATAGGGAAGGAGATCATGCTTACATATATCTGTTGTAACCAATATAATTAACCTGGGCAATGTGTCTCCGATGAAAACAAACAATAACAATGATTAAACAGAATCTCATGTACCTTCAAATTTAATATTCAAAATGTATGATTCCTGCTGCAAAGAGACTAACCAAGCACCAAGCCTGCCATGGACAGTTTCAATGTGTGACGTAGGACTATGTGTAAAGCGTTTGTTTGATGGATGACTCATGAGGCAAACAGCAATTCACGTCTTTTGCATGGAACGTCAGATCTTTATCGTGGAAGAAGTCATCACGCTCGTTGACAATAACCCGGATTGGCAAGGCCGTGGGGAAGTGGAGGAGATACACATCACTCTTTGAACTATAACCACTCCACCTTCGACACCCCCGCTGTTTAGTGCCAACAAACTTGGCCTCTCTTTTCGTCCTTTTAATGTCATCTGTCTGTTTGTCTCTCTAGGCATCTGTCTATTTTCATGTTCAGGACTTGTCTTTTACCTTAGTGCACGCAAATAGTCGTGGGATTTGTACTGACCATCCTGCTATCTCTAACGTCAGCAGCATTGTAACCGCATGGCAATAAGAAAGATTATTGTGTGTTTTGTTTAGATTCAAGGCCGCCCCCACCCCCCGCCCCCAAATTTTTGCTAAATATGATTTTCTTATTTTTTCAATTTGTCATTCCTCGAGGGTCCGACGGGTATATTTATAATATAGAAAAGAGCGCCTCTTCTCTCCCTACCCTTTTTTTTCTTGTTGAAAATCTCTAGATCCACCTGTATTATCAATGATGTCACTCGTCGCTTCCAGCCCCAATCCCATGCTGAAAATACTCGGATTTCTTACGAAAACGTTGATAAGAGTGTAGAGGAGGAAATGCCTATGAGCTCAGTTATATGGTGCGGGCAGTGCTGTACCTCCTGTTCCCACCTCAAATACATAGAAAGCAGGAATTTTCTTCCTTATGGTAGCAGCTGCAAGTGTTTATCTATCAGTGAACTGGGTTACTTATAGTGAAATTCAAACATATCTCTAGCTGAATACATTAAATTTCCTCTGAACATAGTATATGTTCCACCTGATGAAAGAAGTACCTTTTCTCTTGATATTCATGGGGTGAAAATAGGTTATATACTTTTGAAGTAAATTCCACTGGGCTAGATGTTATGGCTTTCAATGATAGATGTTGCTGATTGGCATTACAGTGAGGCGGGATACGATACATTGTTTGCATCCTTATAGCAGTGGAAATATTAGGGCAGCGCCATGCGCTCTGCAGCTGGGTACAAAATGGCACATTAATTCTTCTTCCAACTCTCCCGTGGAACACTAGAATTTTGAAAGTTATTGAATTTTACCAAAATGGCGCATTACAGTCAAAAGATGTATCACTCTTTTTGGTTATTAGGATAGCCACATTATTACATACCAACTTTTTCTAACATAATCACTGTTATTGGAAGCGATGCTCTTTTACAGTTTTATTTTCACGTTGCTGGATCATTACCGGGTAGTCTAACATCCCTCGAAACTCTCGTACATGAAATTCATGGCACCATTGATAAAGTAATTTATTACTGTTAGATATTTGTAATGTTTATAATTTTTACCACGAAAGAGACAGTTATGTCAAATACAGCTGTTTCCTTCAAGACCATAATTCCAATCTGAAGGTTTATATTTCCGACTGTTGAAGCCTCGCCAATAGAGGATAAAGAGTTCATATTT
Source organism: Lepidonotus clava (assembly GCA_936440205.1). Lineage (NCBI taxonomy): Eukaryota > Metazoa > Annelida > Polychaeta > Phyllodocida > Polynoidae > Lepidonotus > Lepidonotus clava. Next base: position 33,021,112 of record OW387139.1, read on the forward strand.
ACAGTCAAAATTGATATTCCCTCAGTTTCTGGTAAATTCTACATGGCAATATACATGTACGTCCGGCGCTTTGGCAGTGACCGCGAGCGTCAGTGAAGAACAGCTGGGGTGGATGTTATCCATAACGTGACGTTGCAATAGGAAAATGAGCCTATTGATTAGGACATCTAAACAGCTGTTGTAAACCGCGCATAATGTGATTGTTCTATAGTCTACTACAATAGCCTAGATACATTTGGTGACCCCTTTACTTCGTAAGAATTGTTAACTATATAACCATTTGCCTTCATGCATGTTTTAAGGATCTCCCTCTATTTATCTTATGTCATTAATGGGACGTTAGGGGGGGGTGTGTAAAAGACGTGTGATGCATACCAAATATCGTTTATATTCTAGAATCAATAATACTAGGTGCAACTACGCAGCACTATGAATCTATACAATGACAGATTTCATCTTTGGGGATTTGAAGTCAAGTTTGAAAGCAATCGAAAGCATACAGAGTGAAAGGGGCGATGTATATGTTTTATTTCGACTTGCGTCATGCTTCATGCTCGTCCATGAACTCTAGGTACTGATGTATCTGTTTAAAGTCGTCTAACCACCCCTGGTTACCCGCCAACCCCTAACAAAATAAGATATATCCCGTAAAAAAAATGCAATTCAGCAGTGTCGGTCAGAGGCGGTCATTGCGTTCCGTTGAAAGTTCAATATGGATGTATACAACATCTGTGACAGTCGATATTGCCCCATATGTGCAAACCTGTGAGTGAATGCGCTTTATTTGTCGTCCCAGCTGCAATGTTGATCTATTTGTAGTCGTCCTTTTGTGCTATGAAAATAGGTTTGCATTTGAATGTTTCGATATATGGGATCGGTCCCTTTCATTTATGAGAGGACGATAGGGATGTTTGAAAACGACACTTGGTACATACATGTACATTGTTACATAGTGACGGATGTCAATAATAGAAATCCATTTCATTGACCATGCTTTAGAATACGAGATAAAATAATTCTTATTTCTTGGCAAGTCACGGCAGGGGCGGATTTTTAAAATGTTAGAAAACTTTTATACAGCAATGACAGATATAGACAAGTGTGTACACTCAATTTCGGCATCTAGATTGCATAAATAAGTATGGGGCCCCAGTTGCGTGCACCTAATTTGGAGGCTATCTACACACCTGCACTAGCTAGTTAAACTAATCACATATTCTTAAGTCAAGTAGATAAGTCTTTTATTTGCTTCTGTATTTCTCAGAAACCCGCCGGGATGTGCCTTTGTACTATTCAAGTACCCGGAGGACGCTGAGAAGGCCGTGGAGGACATGGAAGGAAGGTGAGTCGTCACATAAGTCTGGGTATATTATACAGAAACCGGGGACTATCAGTCATTCAATGACCAAGTATGCAAACTTTATGATTGTAACCTTGTCTCGTGTAATGCATGGATGGTTGACTAGTGTTGCTGACCCAAGCACGTCCTTGTACGAGCCTAGTCTTTGACAATGAATAAAACATCTTTTTGAGTTGTTATGCTTTGCTGACTGACTTTTTCCCATATTCCATGAAGAGATATATCGGGTCCATTCTGTAAAGTCATAATGTATTCTATCCCCACTGTGAATAGGCTGGATGGCTTAGAAAATATAAACCCAGTTTTCTACATTAAAACCTAGAGGACAGACATAAGACAATCAACATATCGCAGTGTAGAAAGGATAATAGGCAATTGGAGGCCAATTCGCCCTGGCCGATCTATCTGTCGCTTGGAGCAACAAAAAACATGGCCACGTTGAGCTAGAGTTTCTCTGCCGTTGCATCGGGCAGGTGCTGGTATCCAACGGTACACCCGAAAAACAATACAAACGATACTTGAGTATCTACTCAAAGAATGAATAGCCCTTTGTCTTGAAAACAACCAATTCATAGGAATTGGTCACAACGAATACCACCCGAAGTGCAGTCAACAATGTCTTCAAATGTACTTTAGTACTTAGGGAGAAATGTGTTACCATTGGTAAAAGAAACAATGGTAGTCCATGTCCCAGGCCTTCATACAGTCATAATGTATTATGGCTGATAACCGTTGGCGATGGATGCAGTACATTAGATACTGTAGATCATCTCTGGATATAAGCAGCTAATAAGTATATTATTTTACATTGGATAGGGGTTAAAATTGTTCAAGTTAACAAAACAAATGTTGTGTTCAGGGATGGATATATAAGGGAATAGGATGTAGGCCTATCTCTATATGTTCAGAAAACAGCTTTAGACATAGGTCATTCATAGTTGAGTGCCCATCCCCCGTTAAACCAAAAACCTTTCTTTAAAAGACCTCCCCTGACTTGAAACATATTAAGCCGAGGCAGTGCTAAGGCCATTGACCTCTCTCATTCGCAATGACTTCTCACCGTTATACATTACATCCATATCTTATTAATACAATCACAATAACCTCACCTGAAAAAAAAACTCTAGGTTGGAACTCAATGGAAGGTATATTTCATCAAGCGTGTTATTGTTCGTGCAGGACGGTATGCGGACGGCGTATCAGAGTGGAACATGCCCGGCCGTTTGATCCTAACGCAAAAAGTAGGAAACCCATCCACAGCCAATACAGCCGTGACCATGGAGACCGGAGCGACCTCCGACACCGCCACGCTGGCTCGGGGTAAGCATTTTGATCTCATATTTTTTCACCAAAAACAAATAACAATAATGATCTACGTCACTTATAGAAACGAGTCAATTTTGTTGTTCCCCGCCAGTGACTTTGATGCTAGATGTATCAATAATGGTTACTTATTTGTTTCATAATGATTTTGAAATAATAACACTCGGATAGGCACTGATTCGTTAACTAGCTATAACTGTATGATACTTCATCTTTCGCTACCCGATACAATTGTACATCCTATCACATGATTATTATATTTTTAAAAAATGCTGACATTTCCAAAACTGGATCAACTGAAACCCAGTGATAGCCTACTCAAGTGTACAAAGATAGAAAAACAATTGGGCCCTAACTATTGCCGTGCAAATATTCCCTGTCCAGCCTTCTCCAATTAGTTTGATGAATGGCTTTTCCAAAATAACCAGTTTCCATTTCTATCCGTGCTCCCTTGAAACCTACGCATAACATTTTCAATCAATTTCCTGACAGAACATTACCTAACATAGAACAAAATGATCTTTTGCATATACATATGTCATAGTCCTTGAAAGTCTTTAAACAATCTCACTTCAAATTGTTGAACGGCTTTTTGATAGTCCTACGACCCAACGCAATGCATATTTTGGATTGGTGATGCCGGTCCTTTTAATTTCTCGCCGTGCTAATTCTACAGAATTATCGGCACATTTCCTGCCTAAATATCATGACCCTGTGTTAATGTGGATACAGTTTTTCGGATACAAATGATCACGTGCTCGTCAAATGTATGGTTCATATTTCAAAAAGAAAGAAGCTACCCTATCTGTCCTTTGCCAAACTTTCGCACGCCGTTGAACGTATTCTAGGATTCCATCACTCACCACTCACATCCTGCTGTATTCTAGGATTCATCACTCTCATCCTGCTGTTTCAGGTCTTGATATCTATCACACCTTTAATTGCTAATAGTCATAACATAGCTTTTACCTGTCCATCTCATAATTAGGACTACAGATACCATTACCTCTAGAGTATTACCTTTAATATATTTGTTATCCGCACCTGCTTCAGGGGCTATTCCAAAATTCTAGGCTATAGTTTCTATGGATTAATGCTTGTTTTACGAAATGGGCACAGTACAAATTCAAATACATCGGCATCCACCCAAATTATATTTATGGCACAGTACCAGACAAATATTGAAATAAAGTAAAACAGGGACATTTCAATGCCAACTAACAAAACGATTCCATAGGTTACTTAGTTGAATCAACAATAAAAAGCTAGATATTACCTGAATATCAAGAAAAGGAAATATCTCAACGTAAAATTATGTTTTTGTTCCATGTGAAGTACACAGAACAGTAAGCTAAGCAAAAACTGAGCAATTCCAAATATTACATAGGTATCAAAGTGTGTTGAATCATTCAGAAATGAAAATAATCATTTAAATTTATATCATAGACCTTTGCAACTTATTTGGACGCTCAGGATATTGGACATCCCTCAATACAGGCCTTTTTACAATAGGGACTATCTTTTTTTCAACAATGTAAGTGTTTCTATGACCTTTTGGTACTTTCACCTGGCAGATCAATCTTACATAATAGCACAAGTCCCCAAATGACAGAAACCACCAAAACCAAAAGACATGTCGAACTACAATTTTTACTGTAGACCTCTGTTACCTCTTTTCCATTCCATTCTCTGGGACTCATCTCATGCCCATTCATCTTTTAGAGGCCATCCGTTTCGCTGAAAAACCAGCAACACCAACTAGACCCCCTAAACTACCAAAGGCCACTACTTCCACTACTTCCACTACTTAACCCCATGTAAGGCTAAACTACCCAGTGGCCGGGACAAAGATTGAAATCATCAACTAGTTCCAATACAATGCAATGCTACCAGTCTGCCATGGGCTACCTGACTTAACTTAACTGTAAGGGTGGGTGCTGGCGGCACCCACTAGCTAAGCCTGCTCCCGTGCTACCGTCTGATCACTGGGTGCTCCGTGTGGGGTCTCAAATCATCGACTTATCTTGGTAATATGGCGACATACTGAGGGTTCACAAGGCAATCCATCTGCACAACTACTTAGTACGGCTTGAGGTAAAAGCGCTCCACTGTGGAATTCTACATAGAAACGAAAGGACAAATAAAAGGTAGCCTCTAGTCTAAAGATAGAGAATGGTCAGAATTCTTTAGTGATTCTTAGGAAACATGAAAACTGTAAGATATATCATTACCTAAGTATCTATAGCCTACAATATTAAATAGGGGAAAGTTTTCCTCTAGAATTCTATAAATTCCAGGAAGTTATCTAATGAGGAAAAATGATAACTGTAACAACTAGCGCAATCTAGGCAATTCAATATAATTATAATTCAAGGCAGAAGTTCACTGAGAATAACATCAGCACCTGTGACTTCACATCTGGAACATCAGCAAAATACAGTGGCCCATTTCCTATGACCTTTCCCTCTTTGTTTTAGGGTTCTAAGAGAGAACCATGCATGACGATAGCCAATGGCCCATTCTTTACATTAAGGGTTTATCTGGGAAATCCCTGATCTGGGGCTTTTTGAAGGGCTTAAACACTTGCAGGCCAAGCGGCTGGTCGCACCCAGGGATAGGTAGGCTCCTTCACACCACAGTTAGTCTTTTATTTACCCTATTTTCCCCTCACTCAACGCTCAGTGCCTTCTGTGTACACCTGATTGTTCTAAGCAGTCTGCTGCCTTCTCTACTCAGGTCACGTGGTCGGGGTTTGAGGAGCTGGGACCCGCGATCCGAGTCAAGGTCATGGCTCAAGGGGCGCCGAAGGTCACCCCCATCCAGGTAAGGTCTTTGGAAGTTGTCTAAGTTTGATTACAGATCCCCATTCTTCTATGTATTCAAACCTGTGAGATTTTTGTTGCACGTCCCAATTCACTTAATAGAAGTCAAAGAGAATTAATTCACTGTTCCAGCAGGTTATATAATGTTACCACTCTGTGTGACTCATGAAATTAAAACAGTACTAACTTTGTAGGGTTTCAATTGAGTTTAACTTGCTCAACTACAAGCGGTTTTTTTCTTATTCTTGTAACGACTATAGGCCTATCATAACCATCAGATCCATAAAAAACGGATCCTGGTATGTTGTTAATGAAGCAGAGAAGCCCTCTTGTCAGGAAGATAAAAAGAACTCGCACCAACCTTTTCTTATTGTGTAGCCAGAGAGAGCGTCCCACCTACTGTGCAAACAAATCCATGATCTCAGGCCTCCGCAAATTATAGTGTTATTTGCTCATGAAAGTCTGGACCCAGCTGGAAAGAACAAGACCATGGATGTTACAGTCTGTGCATAGAGATTTTCATATTCACATAACCTGCATGCACATGGCACAGAAAACGTTAGAAGTAAAACAATACAAGCCGTTCTACATCTTTAGGCAATGTCGTCCCAAGTGTGAGACACTATAACAATATAACAGTACCGTAGTGTTTGTTAATCTTCAAGGAATCACCCATGTTTTCTTGTAGGTATGTGTCTGAACGCTACAGCCGAAAACGATCATCAGGCTATGAATGGGAGGGCGAATCCTGGGATCGACTGAAGAGGAGAAGGTCTGCAGAGCACAGAGACCGGTCCTATTGTGAAAGGTAAATCTTCTGATTCAGTACCCAACTGCTTTAAAAAGAATATTACTATTCCACTCCTCCATACACCTTGTGTGGCCAACGACAACCCCCTTCTTCTCTTCTGCTTGCATAACACACACTTGTAAATGTATGTGGAAAGAAACTTTGTTTAACAATTCAATCCTGATAAAAAATAGTTTTGCTACCTTAGTACCTGGTGTGAATATACCTATAGGCAATTTAATGGATACAATCACAAGTAGATGATAAGACCAATGCCATGTTAGGATCAATTTAAAAAGGGTGGTAGCCTATGTATAATAACTTCCTCAGTTTGAACTGCACACCATAAATAGATTTATTTGTATATCTTTTTCTCATATGGAGAGCAACTAGGCATACATCATGATAAAGTCAAAGTTTATATCAATGGTTTAAAATGTATGTAGAAACACATTTTTTCAGGATGCCCATTAACTGATTAAGTCCTCAAATATTGTATTGCAGCTAAGTTTAGGCACATGTCATTTCCCATTTTAATTCTAGAAGCATTTGATGGTACAGAATTAAATGAAACAGTTAACAGCTTGTCTATTAGATACTATCATTATCTGTCCAAGGGCGACATGACATCCAAATTATGTACCCAATTAGTAAAGCTTTTTATAATATTAGACTTAAAAGAAAAATTAATATTATTTGCACAGACGATGGAGGCCAGAAGGAGAGGACGAAAGGTGGGAGAGAAGCCATGAGAGGAGGGAGGGGTCTTCAAGGAGTGACAGCGGCAGTAGAAAGGTGCCGACGACCCAGCCCAGGTCGGAGGTGGGGGCTAAAGTAACCACCAAGACGGACAGTGGTTGTCAGACGGACGACCTGCTCACCGCCGGGGAGAGCAACTCGGCAGACCAGGAACCCGATACTAAAGCGGCCCCATTCAGCGTAGGGAACTCTAAGGATAAAGAGAGTGGGTCTGATGAGGGAAGCAACAAAGAGCATCGAGTCGTGAGTGTTAGTATTGGAACTGATACCCTTGATACTGAGATGGTGGCGGGAAACGATGCCATTTCAAATAAAGGTGAGAAGCGGGCTCACTCAGTGGAGAAAGAAATGCCCTCAGACAAGCTGGCTGACATCAGTCCCGAGAAGAGCTCGGAAAAGATGTCTAATCCGCAGGACAGTCGGAGAAATAATGAGCAGAGAGACAATTCCAAAAAAGAATATAAAAGCTCGGAAAAGACGTCTACCTCGCCAGACAATCGGAGCAGTCATGAACAGAAAGACAATTCCAGGAAAGAATACAAAAGGTCGGATAAGACATCTAACTCGCCGGACAACCGAAGAAATTCTGGGCAGAAAGATACTTCCAGGAAGGAGAACAGAGGCTCGGATAAGACGTCCACCTCGCCAGATAACCGGAGAAAATCTTATCAGGATGACAATACCAGGAAAGAGAACAGAATTTCGGAAAATATCGATAGATTCAGAGATAGTCGTAAAACAGATGACGGAAAATCCCGTTCCGACTCGGGTGCCAGCGGGCAAGACGGAGTGAGGTTTAAAGACGGTCGTCACAAACCAATGCAAGTTGAATATCAGCACAGTACCAAAGACCAGGGATGCGGACCAGACACTCAAGAGAACAATATGAAATGCCACCAACCCGCCCTTGACGGGGGAGGTCGCCACCGTATTTCTGTGGTCCTTAAGACGTCTAAACTAAGTGAAGCCCCAGGTTTGGTCGGTTCCGGTTCCGGTTCAAGTTCCAAATCGACTTCCTCTTCCGGTCGTCGGCGGAACTGGTCGGAGGACTCAGACAGCGACTTAAGTGACGATGACACTGATCAAATCTCCATCGGCATGGATGGTGAAAATGGGGGCGAATCGCCCAAAGCGGAGTTGGATAAGCGTGTGGTTGTTTCAGACGTATCGAAGGACAAGTGGGTGATAGCTAAGGAACAAGTGATACACAAGATTGATCAAATTGCGGACATTCCAATACCAGCCGAATGATTATGATTATATATTGAGAAAACACACACAGATACCTTTCACTTGAAGAACGACACCATGCAGCGCAAATGCCTTTTGTACAAAGGTTTGGTGAAGATATCGGTTATCTATTACTGTTCTTTTTGTAATCAGCGTATATATAATGTCCATATCCTACATTGCGCTATTTGACTTGTGTTGGGTATTTGACTTGCGTATATTGACAGAAACATTTTCTAAGAGCGCATTGTGGAATATGGAATGTTATTTTGCTGATGCTTGTGTTGGGGCAACGCAAGTAGCAACACAAGCAACATTCCATGTGTTTTTCTATGGAGTACTTGCATTCCAGATACCAACATGTTGGTAAAATGCGAACCATGTACGTTGGCAAATTAAGTAAACGCAGATCCGATTAAACACGTAGCATAATATGTTTTTTTAGTGTTTACCATGAAAGTCAAATTATATACTAACAAAAGTGAATTCAAAGTTCCTCTGCATTGTAACTTCCGGCCATCACTTTCCCAAGATGTATATATGATCACCAATATGACTTCACAGCTGAATATGTATTTTGTTTATAATATAGCGCATGTATGGATTTTACATCAATAGACTGCATGCTTACTTCACAGATTACAAAATTGGCATGCACAATGCTGCTTACATTGGATTTGACAAGAAAACAGTCTAGTTAAGAGAAACATAATTATTGTTGTTTCAGAAACGTGATATTTTCAAATAGGAACAAGAGTCTCTTTTGGTAGACCAAAAATAATAGCGGAAGAAAGTATAGTCATGGGAGATTTTTTGCGTAACTCTGTAATGATTGAATATTTAAGATAAACAGTCAGTAGATAGTGAACCCTTTGTCCACGAAAATAAATTGTACATATATGTCAGTAAATAGAGTCAGGTCTGGGATACTACATACTCATGTACAGGTGGTGAATAAATGACAATTCAAACTTAATTTTGCCTGAGTCCTTCCTCTCCCCCATGGGGACCGGCGGGGGTGCTTCCTGTCTTAACCGGGGTCTTTTTTCTAAACCAAGAGAAAATGAGATGAGGGCCAACATGCTTAGGTAAAGCCTGGCCCTCAGTGGTCGTATATAAAGTATAGACTATCCACAGGTCGGTGTTTCTGGAACAAGTGTATAATTGTGAGTGCACCAGTCGTGCCTTAGCATTCCTTTGATACTCATTTGCCTGCCATAAGAAAGGGGAGTAGCGAGGGACGTCCTAGTGGTGGGGAGTTCTGTTTGACCAAGGTCTGCCCGGCGTGAAGTGCAAACAGCGTGCTGGTAAAGCGATCCGCACTCAGTATCCGGACAGGGAGAGACCCATCCCAATAGACCATTATATTGAGCCAGTTGAAAAGGATAGCGACTCGACCAAGCTCCTCTTCATTGCTGTTTACTATTCGACTCGGGTTTTTGTTCTCCTGCTTTTGTAAAGATTTTAGCAGATTCATATGAGATTTCTTCTAATTGTTCCCGAGAGGTATACGTTCGTTTCTAAATAATACCACGCCCGGAGTTTCTTTGGTTTAGCGTCTTTGTAAGGTGCACGTTCATAAATATAGGTTGCAAAAAAACAGTGTGTCCCTCAACCACATACCAAAAAATATCCTGGGACCCCTCAAAGACCAAGGTGTGCTGGTAGAGTCATACGAGTCGGGGCTACCTTAGACATGCTTTATTTGCCACCACACATGACCAAGGACAATAGTGCACAGGGATGGGGCTCTATTCTACGTCTTTTAAACACACATCTTTGGAGAGGGAAAACATTATCAAATGGCAAGCAAACATTGTGTGTGCATGTTCAACGACAGTTTGTGTATTTCCTTTTGATGCCACCAATATTCATGCATTTGCATAACGTTGAGATTGATGAACACGGATACGGATATTGTAAGCCAATAATCTCAATTATTCATTGAGACTTAATGAAGATAAATAACATTGCCACCAACGATTACCAATCTGTTATTTTAAAGTGCAAAACACGGTTTATAACTTTTGTTCAGGAGCTCAACAGTAAACATGCCCCATCTAGTTAACGACATGTTGAAGTCTCTAACGATTCTAGGACAATCACCCCTGGGACAACTACCCCTGGAACAACTACCCCTGGGACAACTACCCCTGGAACAACTACCCCCTAGGACTATTACCCCTTAGGACTATTACCCCCTAGGTACATTACCCCCATAGGACAACTACCCCTGAGACAACTACCCCTTAGGACAACTACCCCTTAGGACAATTACTCCTATGGGTAGGACAACTACCCCTGTAGGACAACTACCCCTATAGGACAACTACCCCTCTAGACAGGACAATTACCCCTATATGTAGGAAAATTACCCCTTTAGGACAAATACCCCTACAGATAGGACAACTTCCCCCAATGGTAGGACAACTATCACTATGATAGGACAACTACCCCCTTGATAGGACAATTACCCCCATTGGTGGGACAACTACCTCCATTGGTAGTACCTGCCCTGGGTGTCCAGGGGTGGGCAAAGGAGGGGTAGGCCTCCAGGGCAGGGCAAAGCAGGGGGAAGGCCATGGGGAGCTGCCCTGGGTGTCCAGAGAAGGAGGGTAATCATCTTATCATAGGATTAGTTGTTCTATCAATGGGGGTAGTCGTCCTACAAATGGGGGTAGTTGTCCTAGTAATGGGGGTAGTTGTCCTACCAATGGGGGTAGTTGTCCTACTAATAGGGTTAGTTGTCCTACTAATGGGGGTAGTTGTCCTACCAATGGGGTAGTTGTACTACCAATGGAGGTAGTTGTCCTATCAATGGGGATAATTGTCCTATCATAGGGGTAGTTGTCCTACCATTGGGGGTAGTTGTCCTATCTTTAGGGGTAATTGTTGTGAAGGGGTAATTGTCCTACCTATAGGGGTTAATGTCCTATCTAAAGGGGTAATTGTCCTATCTAAAGGGGTAGTTGTCCTAAAAGGGTAATTGTCCTATAGGGGTAGTTGTCCTACCCATAGGGGTAATTGTCCTCAGGGGTAGTTGTCCTATGGGGGTAATAGTCCTAGGGGGTAATAGTCCTAGGGGGTAGTTGTCCTAGGGGGTAGTTGTCCCAGGGGTAGTTGTCCCAGGGGTAGTTGTCCTGTCACCATCTCGATCTGTGGTCATCCACGGTAATATCCTTTATGATGAAAGTGTTTGAAAGAAAACACTGCGATCTTTCATCTTATCTATGAATTGAAAATCAATTTTATTCCTTTAACACATAGCCTATGGATACATTCTAAATCAGAAAATGGTTAGATTTTTTGGAATCTGCAATTAGTGATGAGCAACACCACATGGAGAAAAGTTATTGCATCTATCAAAGTCGACCTGTGGAACACGGAAAAAAAGATCGAAATATCTAAAATTCATTGTGATATTGTCTGAAAAATGAATGCTTTTTATTTAGCTCTCTCTTTTTTCTATCAAACAAGTGCCTTTGCCAATTTTGGCAAAATCCAGTTGCAATAAATAGAATTGGCTCTTCCTTTCAAATCTGTTAACTATGATGACTACATTTAGATTAATTAACTAATTCTCTAATGGATCCATCCTCATGAGGATTCCTAGTCCACAGACATAATGTTACTGGACAGACATATGTCTGCATGGTGGCTACTGTGCAGACATGTGATGCTGGTTCCTAGCAGTTTCTCTGATTCATTACATTGGCATGAAAATAGCTGGAGGGAAGTGGCATATCAGCATACCAGAAGGCTAGTGCTGGTGCTGCCAACTAGCTGATTTGGGTGGAGTAACATGGAGTGGAGTGCACCTCAGCCAATCAGATTGCTGCATTCTATGGATGCCTAACATTTAGTGTAACATAGACCAACCTGCATATATATGTAGTTGATACTGACCTCTTGAAATTAAGCAAAACGTTTTGACCTTTATCTGAATAAGAAATTATAAATCTAAACAAAAATTAGGGAATGATGCAATGGACTATTTATTGACCCTTCAAAGTGTACTTGTAGTGCACAGATGAGCGAGTCAGTAAGGCCCATTCAAGCATATATTCAAGCTAGGCAATTTGATCAGTTTTTGGGAGACTTTTGCACACGGCCCACCTCTTGATTCCCACAGTTCTTTATATAAAGTCTAGATATTCTTTTGCAAGAAAAATCGAATAATTGAGAATGCTTCCAAAATTGAGACGTACCATTAATATTTGCGATATATGCACTGCAATAATTTCACATATAAAGATTAAGTATAGATCATGTTATATTTGCAATGTAAGTAAATCTGGAAAAGAATGGTGCAATATTAATTGATCCCAGAGTATCAAACATAGAAAGGGTCTTTGTTCCATTGTGAAATGAGGGGCACTACTTCCACTCACAATGGTTGCCAATGCAGTACAGGCGACTGACTAAGGGTATATTTCAAAGAGGTGCTCCCCATGTAAAAGGTTATGTCTCATGCTAACCCTCATGCTAATCCAAACAATTTATACCCTACTTCATTGATTACTATGAGGATCACAAGTACTATGAGAATTGTTATTCAAAGATTGTATTTCAATATAATTATAACGTGGTGTTACATAACAAGATGCTTATATAAGTTATTTGAATCGTACCAAACTGAATAGGACAAGGTGGTTAAGTGTCAAATAGGATTTTCCATATAATTCGTCTCTAAAGGTGTCTTTGATGTATAATCCCACTATTATTGGTATATTTTTTGCAAGGACAAAGTGCTTCTGAATGGGTATAAGTTAAGTCATCCCCCAGGGGTTTTCCCTCAGTTCGGTTTTAGTTTTGCCTTTTTATTTATTTCTGTAAGAGTTATTACGAAATTTACACGTTAGATTCCCTTCCAAATCATTGCTAGTGACAAGCCCACTCATAACCCCCTTATCGTGACTTGTCGTTATTTCTATGATAAAATCTTGTTATTTCACACGTGTATCTACTATTATCCCACTATATACCGACAGAGACACATTACAGAAAGACATATCAAAACAGGTATGACAGTTACACTGAACAACCCTGATACCTACCCTTATTCAATAGAAGAGCTTCCCAGCAAAGATTTACCGACGGCTATAATGCAAACACTGTGTTGTTTAACCCAACAAACCCCTAAATGAGTCTCGTGCCAGGGAAAGGGGAAAGAAAACCACGATGTAAGGATCCTTTACCGACGATACTTAACAACCCCTGCCTTATGTTAGCTCTGTCTTCGGTGTATACAATCGCCCATCCTATTTATATAGCCACCTCTGCATTCTTACCCCTCTTGGCATGTTTAAACTACCCAAGGTGGACATACAGGTTGGCAAACCTGAACCCTTAAATACCAACACTATTACGAGTGTTGGACACTTTGCCACGAAAGGGACATATCCTGCTACAACCAATATTTAATATGTGGGTTGAACCCTGCTCTGTCTTAGAAATAAATATTACTCATCTTTGTACAACAATGTCATTTATTTCCTCAGTGATTTCCTCTGTCTCTCTGATTTAGTATCCAACAATTAAGTTGTTGTCATGCAGAACACCCACACTAAACATAACAACTATCCAAGATTTAATAATTATGTTGTTATAATACAAATTATGGAATCTAGTTCTGGTCTACATAAAAATAAAATGCACTCGTAAAGTTAAAGCATGGTCTATGGACATACATTATCGAAGGAGAAAGTGCATAGCACTTAAACATCCCCCAATGTCAACTTTGCGTACGTCAACCAATTCAAGTGGTTGTCATTTTGTGTTTACCCTTCATAGGACTTAGTGCACCAGCCTTCATATACATGGTAGGTATTGTAATAATTATTTTGTATATTATTTGATTTATAGAATTTCCAATTAGAAAATTGTTGTCATTAGACATATTGTACATTGACCTCTAGAAATCTGAATTATAGAATTACATTTTTTTATTGCATCTACTACACATTGCGGGTTTTTAATTTGCCTCATTTATATATAACTGTTCAATAAGGATCAAGAGGGGTTTCTTCGACAACGAACAAACACGACTGGGCAGCTTCGTGAATACTTTAAACGGCCATAAAATATTAATGGTAAATTCCAACATTCCTATTTTCCGGACAGACAACACACTTCAACCTTTGAACAGCAAACACTTATCTCCTGTCAAGATGGTAGTTCTGTTTTCTACAAACCTCTTCACTTTCAGTCACAAATATTCAATGGCTGAGAACATACTCATCCTTTGTGTTGGGGGTCCCTAATTCTCCTTCTCTTTGACCCTATCCCCCAGCTAAGGTCGACTGGAGACTGACCTAAACATTAAACCCCAGATATCCACAAGGACGACCCCTGGAGGTCAGACTCTGACCTCCAAAGGTCACTTCCGGTGTGGACCCAAACATCCCCCTAAGCACCTGTGGGTATAGTGGGATTAGCATATAGCACCTGCGAGTGTGGGTTAGGGGTTAGTCCTGAATATTAAGAGGCTGGAAGATTGAGGATGTGTTTGATTAGGATCTTTTCAGTGTGAATAGTATGAAATGATAGCCCCTCAAACATTTACTTTTATCTAGATGAATGTAAAGTGCTCTCAAATTAGGGTATAGCTTGGAGCAGTGTGCGAGGTGCAAGGAAAGGTCTCAAATTATGATTTATAACAATCTGATTATCACTGGACTAATTTCAACAAACCTAGATATTATGTAAATGAATTATTTGCAGCTCGTCATCTGATTTCTCAAATATGTTCCATTGGAAAATAGAAGAAAATAGATTGCAATCTTAGCTGGGATCATTCATCCCAGACCTTATCTCTTGGAATGTAAAACATACCATTAAAATATCCTTCACTGCATAGAATTAGAAGTTCAATATTCATCGATTTCTTATAGAACAGAGGACATTAATTAGTTCACCTAACTGTGCACACATTTTATCATACTTTCCGACACAGATGAACCCATCCATCCACATGATATTCCTGTTTGTTTTGGAGAGGCATAGTGCAATTGCGCCAAACACAATACCAGTTGACAATACACATCTTCAGTCACTGTCAATATTGGCTGTTGGTGGATAACATAGAGCATCCAATAACCAACACACAATGCCCTAACGGGTAGTCCCAAGTAGGCATGGAACCCAAAGGACATTTGACAAGTATGATCAGATTGTGATCAAGTACATCTTTACCTTTTCGCACCCTTTGGGGTACGTGCTTTTAGCTATTTGATTGGAATTTAAGATCCCAATGTAGCTTGCTTTGGGTATCCTATTTCCCTCTATTCTGCACAATGAGGCCCTTGGACATGCACTGGTGGGAGAATCACATGAAAGGCAGTAGGGAACAGGGATGATGGAAGGACCTTATTCTCCAACTGGTTTACTCAGCTCGTTTTTTTTATCCATCAATGCATGTCCCCAAGATAGGTCAAGAAGCCGTTGAACTTCAGCGGTACATAACGCATTACCTCGACAAACCACCATGACTTTTCCAAAAGGTGGGAACAACTGAAAGTTTGTCTGACTTTTGGACCTTACAAATGCTTTGAACCAAATAATATGCTGAGCATGCGCGCATGATATTTCACAAGAAATGTATACAGGAGTCTTCAGTTAAGTTCAAAACGGCAGTTTCTCATGGTTTTGTGAAAAGTGAATAACCAGTTGGATTCTTATCATCATTATCATGTAAAGGACACTCAAAAAGCTTTGATTATAATTTTGGTTCTGTTAAAATGATGAATTGTAGAAGATGTCATGAGGCAAACTTTGATATATGTTATAGCAAATTCGTTTATTATTCACAATATTGTGATGAAAAAAGCAAGCTTGGAGGGTTCATTTTTCACGTGCTCTTAGTGTAGTTTGCCAACTGTCGGTCTTGGCAATTCTAAAATGGGGGTTGCCTGCCGCTTTGTCCTGAGGGCCAGAGTGTGTGAGCATGTATGAAGAACAAGGACAGAAGAAAGGGCTCCTGGAGCCATGCCTCATGCATGAGGGTTGGCTGTGTACTGTCCTGGAGGAAGGTGAATGAATTAGGGGTAGGTGAACGAGATGTCGGAACTGATGCGTTATGTGTGCTTTTTCTGGTTGAAGAAACCAATGCAGGGCCTTCGATAATCTTCAAAGGGTGGTAGCACGTTGGCCGTGCACCTGGCATCCCATTCCCCTTGCCCATCTGGCAGTTCATGTTAATCTTATATTGTGCCATTGTTATTGTCTATTTGTATGTCTAGCCAGAATTTGTTTAAGTCCAACCAAGATGGTGATGATCGGCCCAACTGTACTGTATATGCGTATTTCTCATACTTCATGGGGAGATATCCCTATATATCTCATCTAAGTTCTTCAGCAGTTCTAAGCAAGGAGGAAGGTGGGGTTAACACATCGAGTACCAAGTAGGAACTGTTTATTTTGTTTGTTTGTCACTTTGAACCACTAGACTCAGTGGTTCTGGAGCACTGGGTTATTTCGCAATTGCTCCTGGATGATCAGATCTATGAGAAGGTAGAGACCAAACACTTTTACCTTTTATCGCGGCAGGTGTTCTTTAATGTGAATGGTCCCATAGACAGGGTCACACACACAATAGCCATTGGTCCTCTATGCAGGGACCTTTGATAACCCTGGCGTGGTCATAGGGAGAACACCTGAAAAACCACAAAAGCAGGAACTTGAACCGCTAACCTTTCGATGACTCCACCAACACCCTACCACTGTACCAACAGAACACCCTGTATACTCAGACTTATATACCCTTACAGCTCATTCTGATTAGTCAATCACATGATCATCGTACTGTCATGTGACGTCACTTCTGGTACCATTTCTCTCATACTTCTCATACTCTGTACACAATTCTTACTTTCGTGCTATTACATAAAGACTCATATTCCATACAATTACTCATAATACAGGTATACAATGATGATAATCGGTGATAAAACAGCTTGTACAAGACTTTAACATATAATTTGTACCCTATTTGATTCCCTAAAATTCATGCCACTATAATTACAAGGCTTTAGAGTTTGTGCTAACAGATTCATCACATTATGTTCGGGACTTGATATTAACCCTCTCTGTTTTGCAGAGGAACAAACATGTCTGCAATGCATTGCCAAAGGCTTATCAGGGGAGATTTATTACATAATATTTAAGGAACCCAAACTACTAATGGATTTGAGGTCCCCTTGTAGAAATAATTATCTGGGGCAGGGCATTTATCTTATTCGCATTGTATTTAAATTATGTTAACTGACAAGCTTGATTTTCTTTCTAAGCCTAAATGTGTTGTCAGATAAGCAGATATGTATCCAGGTAGGCTACTTAAAATACTACTTCCTTTAAGCTGTCACTGGTGGATAGTTTTTGGGCCTATTATTGTTATCCATATCATCCTTACCTGATCATCCAATCATCATGTCCCCAATTAAGAAACATCATATTTAAATGTCATCCCCCATGCTGTTGGCTGGAAGAACAATGTGAAGCCTCATTGGAAAATAAGATAATTAAAAAAAAACATGGTCAGATCTACATTATCCAATAATGATTAATTTCTATAAGGAGATCCTAGCTATTCCCATTTCTGTTGCAACTCTAGTGACTTCATCGAGTCCCAAACACCCCTGTTCACCCTCTCATATAGTTGTCAAATTTTCGTTTCTCAATATTGAAAGTAAAACCCCATACCCACTAGGCGATTTTACCGGTGACTGGCTATGGGCAACAGCAGAATCACTACACTGTTAAAATGGTGTTTAGAATTTAAATGTGTTAAGGGCATAAACATGTTTATAATCTAAATACATTAAACCATATCTGTTTAAAACCTAAACACTTGTAACTTCTAAACATATGTGGGTTAACTATGCTTATAATCTAAACGCATAACATTAGTTGTGTTTAAAAGCTAAACACTTGTAACCTCTAACCATGTTTTGAATGTTTAGAATCTAAACATATAATATCAATTGTATACTATGGAAAAGAAAAATGGACACTTTGGGATTAGAACCCACATTCTTTACATTCAAGGTAGAAGCCTAACCAACTAAGCTAACTTGGACTGCATGCAGTGCACACTGGCATAGTCAGCACCAATGAGTAGGATCAGTACTACTATACAGGTATTCAACATCATGTTGGTGTGACAGACAATAGTTCAGTACTCTCATACCCCTACTTATTCAGTTAAGTAGCAAAGCTGGGCTGTGTCTACCTACAGGCCTCCATAGCTCAGTGGTAGAGCATAGGCTTCATATGTGAGGGGCCCCGGGTTCAAATCTCGGCTACTGAAGTTACCAAATTACTACTTTGAAGTAGTTGTACTATTAGTGGTTTACCACATGCCCTCCATATTTTTGGCCATGATTAGTAAAATAGTTTTTCATACATTTAGGAATTTGGAACTTTGTGATTAAAAATGTTAGATTTTTAAGTTTTTGTAGCGTCATTAAGATAATCACTTCATTGGCTTGCTATTCTAGGTACGGTCAACCAACCAGAATACCCCTAAAACATTTACAAAATGTTTTAAAACACCATTTTAGTAGGATTAACATGTAGACACCTTTTTAGTACAAGAACTTTATCAGCTATACCCCTAAAGGTTTTACCTCCAACAATCAAACAATCCATGCAAGGCTAAACCAAGAAGGAAGGACATATGTGGTTATTGGCTCAATGATCCTGTAGTGTGATTTCAGGAAAAACAAAACTTTCAATGCTGTTAACATTACATCTGGTGTAAACTGAATGGCATAGTACCATAGCAGTGTTTCACATGCAAGATCTATGGTTTTTTTTACACACTAGGGTATATTATTGTTAAATTTAAAATGGTTTTCATCCTCAAGAATGAAAGTACACTGTACATATTACGGTATATTACTGTTTAACTTAACACCTAACCCTAAACACCTTGAAGACCTAAATGCTTCATAGATAAACACCTAAACATCATAGTTTTCTAAACACTAAGCAGCTAAACATAAAAAAAACATAAGCGTTTTGATTCTAAACACCTTGAGGACCTAAACACTTCATGGTTGAACAGCTAAACATCACACATTTCTAAACACTTAACCCTAAACACTGATAATTCTAAACATGTTTAGGGAAATAAAGTGTTCCAAAACTGGATGCACCGAAGTGTTTAGGAAAATGTTTAGGTTCTAAACACTTGTTTTAACAGTGTAGTAGAATCGTCACCAATTCAGATCACATGTTAGTATGTAACATTTCAATATTAAATACTAACATTTGATCTGAATTGGTAATGATTTTACCAGTGATTCTGCTGTTGCCCATCTCCAACCTCTAAAATCGCCTAGTGGGTATGGGGCTTAATTGTGTTGAAAATAGGGAGTCCATATCCCCCACATGTAACTTGTAAGCGTTTATCATAAATATAACGCGGCCTTGTCCCTGATAAAGATTAAAAACTTTCGCCACGCCCATCCTTAATAAAAGGTTGTTTCCAGTTAGGCCTGGTGCTAAACTGTTGAAGGTCACTATAATAAAGCTACCATTGCATCCCTGTCTTAACCTTCTGTGATCCCCGTGACTAATTCAATCCCTGGGTTCCCCTTCTCTCACTGAAGCCGTTCTTCGGTTTTCCCCTTTCATTGCCATATCCATAGTGTGCTTATCCCCACAGGTCAAGAGGGTCGATGGGTTGGAGTACTGAGTGCAGTTCCCCCACCAATTTCCCACCAGGGTATTTGTCAGGGATCCAATGCTGTCGTTCCTTCTCTTATTTTACCTTACAAGTAACCGTCCAGGAGGGTGTTCCCTTCTGTTTGCCCATCCAGGAGAGGGGTGGCATAATGCAGGCCTACTGGTAAATGTTTGGGGAGTTGGGCGATGCTTTGTAAAGTCTTTGTTGAAACCTATTGAATGTGAAGGCCGCCGAGATTTGGACACTTGAGGTGGGCAAAGTACATGGTCTTAGGCCTGGTTTACCCATTCTGAAAATTCCTGTTACAACAATATTTACGACATTATTGGAGCATGATTTTAGCATGTTTATTTGAAAAGAATTGTACAACACAAAAATAGCTCAGGAGCTGTACTAGAAGTACATGACACACTTACTATGATAGGTCATCAATAATTATATAAATGGACTCGTCCATAGGGCCAGCCTTATTCCCATTTCAGTCCAGGCTAACATCCACATGGAATAAATTTAATGTCTAGTGAGGGACTCCCGGAGGCTGTTGAGAACTGGTAACCAGTATATAAACATTGTTATCTTGATTATACTTATACATATAAGTAGACTCATATATGCAGTTAGTGACCATGGCGTGTTCCCAAATCCTCTACCAAGGGCAGTAGGGTACCGCAAGGTGGAATATAGGAAATACTTGTGGTAACTGCATAGGGGAGGTGCTACTGTAATGATTTTATATAGGTTTTCTATGAATTGCTTGTGGTTGGGGATACCAACATGCAGTACATGAAAAAGGTGTCGAAAATGCTACCTATCGCAAAGTGGAATATGGCCTCTCATGGAGCTCTGACATGAAAGCAAACCACACTTGAACAAAGTCTGCAATGTCCCTCAGGGACTGATAAAAGGGGGGGGGGGGGGGTCCAGGGGTTCTCCCCCAACCCCCTATTGGTGGGGACTTACACTTGATAAAGAGAAAAACGTCGCTCACGTGTGTGCAAATGGGCGGCGTTTTAGTATTTTTTAAATCCTGAATCTGTCACTGAGTACCTTAAACAAAAAATAGATGTTCTGTAACATCCTAAATAAAATTGAGAATGTTTTTGAATAACAAAAATCCTACCAATAAGGCCGTATTCCACATACCGATTTTGCTGCCGATTTCAAAAATCGGCAGTAGGAATTATGGTCCAATATAGACATATTATACATCATTAGAAAGATCTTAAGATTCCCTTTCAAATGATATACAGGATGTCATGTTTCCTGTCATATTCCGAGAGAAAATCGACCAAATGCAAAATCGGCAGCATCAAAATCGGTATGTGGAATACGGGCTATAGGGTGTTATAATAGTTGTACCGTAGAGCACCATTCTTACAGATTGGAAGCTAGTTTTGTGTTAGAAACATTTTGGAACTATCAGAGAAATCCCAGGGATCCAGCCAAGGATGTGATGTGCCAGATCGTTCTAGTAAATTCGCAGAATGACAAGGAACGTTATTAGAAGGTCTCAGAACGTGACTGTACATTGTACCTTGGCTAAGTCGGCTGTATGGGTAAACATGACCTCACAGACGCATGACGTTATTTCTTAGATCATTATAAATTTATTTAACCTGTTATTCACAGCTCTTTACAAACATTGTAAAACTGGATGCTTACTTCAGTTAATCAAAGCAAAGGGTGGAAAGATTTTCTCTGGATGTCTGTGCTTGGTCTTATTAAATGACATAGGTTTTGTTATATCTTAACTGCATGATGCAATTGGTGTCTTTAGAGTTTCTCTGAAACAATGGCGTAGGAAAGCTTTATACGTCTATTGTTATTTCAATCTACAACAAACTAAGTAGATCTCTTCTAAATTTCCAGTGGTTATCGATTCATCAAAATTCGAGATAGGGCCTAATAGACAATATTTTATTGACCTCAAGTAATGTCCTAATTGTCCTTTGAAGTAAGTCTAGGTTAATATGCCAACTTCTCCCAAAAAAGTTGTTTGATAAGAGAGTGTTATGTGTACACAAGGAAGAGGTGAGAGCTTTATAACAAGCTCAGTGCAATATATCCCAAATCCGTTAATGCAGTACCACTGACACTGACAAGATGCATTGACACGGAGGAACGTGCGGTCTTATGGTTCGTTATCATATACCATAGACCATGGATGTGCATACGGTGGTTTTAAATGAAGAAAATATGCAAAATTGATAATAAATATTACATTTTTGTCTTGGATTACATGAAAGGTTTATCGTACTTGTACTGCGAGACAAGCCTAATGTTTATAAGCAAGCAGAAATTCTCACTTTCCTCGCATCCTTGAACCATGAGAATTAGGTATTCATAAATCCGCACCTCCAATAGGGTACGTAGTACCCAGTCCATACATTTGAGTAGTTTTCAAGGACACCTGACTACGTAAGCCTGAGAGGGTTCTTACTGACAGTTTTAACATTATCTTCTATATTCTAAGTTCTGTCACCTTAACTGGGGTTCCGATCCCCTTACCATCGTTTAAAATGGCCGCTAATACGGGGATCTATAATGGCCATCACCTCGCAAAGGTCAGTGCGTGCATGAAAGACAACACAAAGTTGACGGTATACATACTCTAGTTTTTACACGCCTACGTAGATGGCGCATTACAATCGGAATTGAGGACTCTAGAGTGTACAAATGGATCGAAGAAGCAGTAAGAGGGATTTAATAACCCCATGCACATAACAATGATGACTCCTGTGTGTTGTTTGGCAGTATCGTCAATATGGTTAGGGATGTGAAGGACTGTGAAGGTCGTTCAATCGTTTCCTTCTTTGCTTGTGTGATTAGTAAACTCCCTTTGATGACAGTCCCAAGCATGTAAAGGTCAATGTCCTGTTTGTGTTTATATTGATTAACTCTTCATGCTTGCTTCTTCGTTCATCTTCATTACTCCGATATTCTTTATAGAATAACACTTAACCAGTCGAACTCACAAAATATCAAATGAATAAATATCATTAACTATTACGCATCATTTTTTTCTGGAGACCAGCATCACTATAGGAAGCGTACTTCACATAATGAAGTAATAGTGCTGGTAGCACATGAAGCACGCGTTTGGCTCCTTGCTATAGGCATACATATCCTTAGTGTCTGTGTATATATACACACGTTTTCTCTTGGTGTAGGTTATGTTTGAACACATGAAAAGTGTTTTCTGAACTGCGTATTGAAAAGACATAAAAAGACTATGGTCTGGGTTCTTCATCTCTTTTTTTTATTACTTATATCACGTGATATTAAAAAGGAATCTTAATACGTGATAGGAGAGGTTATGGCTTTCTCAATAGAAAATGTTATCAAAACTACTGGGATATTACAGTTTTACTTAACGGAAAAATAATTATTTTACTTAAAAGTATTTTACATGGATTTGTTTCTTTGGAAAAGGCAGGATTGACGTAGTGTTACTCTGAGAAATTAAGAGAAACTAAAGAACGTGCATTATTTTAAAAGAAACATAGGGCCTAAACGTGAATATTAATGCATTATTACATAATCATCCGGAAGCAGTAAAAATGTTTTGGTTTCATTCGATGAGCAAATCGATAACTTGGATGCATCCATAAAAATCAATAAAACAAGAGCGAAAACAGCATGCTCCTAATGAGAAATACGTTGCGTGATGATTACGTCGTTATCCATAAAAGCATTATCAGCTGATCTTCCTATCAATATTTTCATATACTTTAGATCATCCAATCTTAATGGCATATATCTCGCCGACTGACTGATTCAGGACCGTTAATCGAAGAGAAAGACCAGGATGTATCAGGGCTGAATACAGAAATAATTATCTACAACCTGAGGGAACGAAGAACAAGATTCTGGAACGAATCGGTAGCTGTGCCCTCCCAGTACCATATTTCTACTAATAAAGTTAATATTATTAGGTGCCATTGCCGTTCCGTTTCAAAATCTGAATTTCTTCAATTTCATAAAATAAGAACCAAACCATTGTCTTACCGTTTTTCAGTAAGCTTGCAGCGTCTGTGTTTCTGGTGTTTCTTTTGACGGAGACGCTTCAGCTAACTCCTCCCTTTCAAGTCCTTGTGACGTCTCACAATGAAATATCTGAAGTTTTTATCATGTGCTTGTGATAAATACCAGATTACATTTCCTTTGAAATGACTCCTATTATGTGATATTTTTTCTAAAATTAATTCTCCTGGTGTTAACTTATTACGCATCTCGATCTCCTTTGTGGTACGACGCGTACGTCCTTCTTCATAATTATGAAATAACAACTTTTACAGTTATCAAATTGGCCTTGCTAAATATCAAAATTAACAGAGATTTCCGTACAAATAATGTCGGATAACTTTTTAAGTGTATGCGAATTTTGAATATCTCTGTATCATATTTTACAGTTTGTCTTAGTTTTTTTGTTATGAGAGCTTGCAATGCACCAAAATGATATCATTTTGGTGTACTGCAAGCTCTCCATCGACAATTTTGACCTCTAAGAATTAGTATTATTTCAATTCAAACTCGAGATACCCTCTTCAAAAGAAAGTATTGAAATATGGATGTATCATAAAGATATATATCTGTTCATGGCACTTCCATATTCAAATACATTCTATTCAAATATTATCTTTTGAAGAGTGGATCTCAATGTGCGGGGATATCTTTTTCTCTGGGATCATCATCAATACCTTAGGCATCGATACTTCCCGGAGATATGAATCATACATTTAGGTCTGAAACAAGCTCTATCGCTGGTAGCTTCAATACACACACTCTCCAGGTACAAACAGTCAAAACTTTTGCTAACGGCAGGTTTAGAACATTTGTGCTTGGAGAATGTGAAGTTATAGCATGGGCTCTTATGGACATTTTCGAATTTAGGTCACCCAAAGGATCTGCTTGGAGTTTGAAATCTTTTTTCCAAATATGGTCATGTATAGTGTTTGGGTCATAAGTTGTACTATTTTTGAAAAGTTGAGAATGTTTGTGTCTGTTGTTTGATCCTAAAGATTAACATTCATTGGCAAGAGTATAGATTGGGTGTTGGAAGCAAGGACTAAATAATGATAGGCCTGTTCACCATGGGGGTCAAAAGGTTGAAGAGGGCAAAGGAGGATGTCGTGGCAATGTCATGGGGATGACATAATCGTGGCATTGTCATGGAGATGTTATGATGATATCATGGCATTGTCATGGGGATGTCATGGCAATGTCATGGCAATGTCATGGCATTATCATCATGATATCATGGCATTGTCATGGGGATATCATAGTATTGTCATAGGAATGTCATGGCATTGTCATGGGGATGTCATAACATTGTCATGGGGATTTTTCTGATATTTCCTAATCTCCATTTCTTTAGTAAATATATATAAAATCGAATACCCTTCAGTTTTGTAAACCGACGTCATATTGATAAATCGATTGGATACTTGTAATTGCTCTTTATGTGAGGTATACTCTGCATATTGAACATAATTCATTAATAATCAAGATTTTTTGGGGTCGGATCTGTTTTGTTCTAGATTCATTTTTACAGATTCTGATCTAGCACTGTTCACTTTTTTTTTATTATCAATTGGAATGTTTTAGGAACATTGATTGCTACGACCCTTGATCTTGAAAGTCGAATATTGTTGTCAACTTTTTTTGAACTTGTCAGGTTCTATTTAATTATTAGGAAGGAAAACATTTCTTTCATGTTCTCTATGTGCTGAACCCCTAGAACAAGAGAAAAATAGGCTTTGAATTTATGAATCCATCGATGTTGCAAGCACAATACGATAAAAGGTTATTCCAAATTAATTAAGCGTTGTCAAGAAAACTAAGTTTTAGTTCGCTATTCGCCATCCCCCATCCCCATAGATGTCGATATGACATGAAAGTGGTCACTCGATGGCAACATGACTTGTATAAACCAATCAGCATTCAGCATGTGTTTCGTGGGCTTATAAAACGCCACGTTATGAGCTGGAATAACCATAAAGACTATTTTGACTGCAACCGTTAACATCTGCTTATTGTGTCTTTGTACGCCTTTGTATGATTATCGATCATTTGTATGATACCATTATTTCACTATGGTTGGTTTGGTAGAGTTTATTTCATCCCAACCAGCACTAATAATGAGGGATAATTAAGACAATGAAAATACAATCTAATGGTAAATTTTACTGTAGCAGACTGAGATGATGATCATTTGATGCAAAATTGTCTTGAAAGTCATGAAAGAGTTATGTGGTCATTTACTACATAATTTTCCTCACCTTTCTTTGCTTGATATATATCAACTCCACTGAGAACTAAAATAATGAAAGCACAATCCATCATTTGAATAGCTTTATTCCTTATAAAAATACGCTTATTGTTTTGAAACAATAATGATAAGAGAATCAACAAGGAAATTAGACACAACCAACCTTTAAACAGAGAAACTATATTCTGCCAGCTTAACCATTAATAGCATATACATATAATGGTTCACTTCCTCGGAAAACAGTGACGATTTAACTTTGTAGGTAACGATAATCGGTTTTGTTGAAACTCAGTTTTGATTATGAAAACATACCATTCTTTTTGGGAAACCCAATCTGTATTCAACTGGGAACTTTCCAGCTATAATAAATGAGTTGTATCGAGTGTTTGTTGTACAACAATGCTATCTCTATGGTACACTGTTTTAGAATGTTATAAAACGAACTAGTACTTGACGATATTTAGATGAAATGTACTTGAATAGAGAAGGAATAATGGTGAATGTAATACACATGCTTTATTACATATGATATACTATGTCTATATAGGATGTATCTGTATACAGTATCTACAAGTAACAGCACCAGAATACAAGTTTCAGAAGGAGGAAATAGTGGTTGGTATTTTGCAGCAAAGGCGAGAGAGGTATGACAGACTTTTACCTTTTTAATATGAGAAACAAACCAGATACACACATACACTCAATAGTATTCGAAGAATATAATATTCGTCATATATATGTATAGTCTATGGTTTATGGTAATATACAAACTCTATACTGTCAACTCATGCCCATATATATACCGTATATTCCTTTATCCTTAAATGTAGGACCTACCAGAAATATCCGAGAATGTCAAACGTCTAAGTTTGGTTTTCGTGTACCCCACACATTCATACCAAGCTTTCCTATTAAGAACGAGTAGCCTACCAATGTATACTACACATGTATTTATATATATGTACACACAATGTACTAATTAAGGATCACTGGTAGCAAGAGGGTCTTGTGGTGTCCTAGGGTGTGTCAGAATCATGTGCGTCAGTTGTGACAGGTGTATGGTTAAGGAAGGCAGTCGTTCCAGAAGTACCAGAAACTAAACTAAGTTGACAAGAAATTCATATGAGGGTAACCCTCCATGGTTGAAATTGATTAGCCATAGTGATTAGGTATAAATGGTAAGCCTACATATTGTGGCAACTAACCATTCTCATTCAGATATTGTATTATAGTTCAAAACACTAGGTTTGGGATTGCGACAGATATCAAGTAAACCTTTCTCATATCCTACAGATATTTTAATATGGAATAGCTTTCAGTTTTGACATGGACATACTGTTCTAATGCTTGATGAAAGGAAAAACATGTTCAAGCTTTGTCTAAAACGCTGTAATGAGTCTATAGATGTACATTTTCAGGCTAATTGTGCTTTTTCGAAAGGGAAATGTATAATATTGAATGTATTGAGGCTTTTAATGTGCCATGGATAATCGTTGCATTTGAATATTATGAAAAACAACAGACAAATGGGGAACACAAAAAGGGTGGCGCCTCCAATGGACTCCTGAGTACTCAGACTTGATAGGATTTCTATATACACAACCAGCTGGTAAGGCTCATGCACTAAGTTTAACAAGTCCACGTAGGGAATAACTATGTG
This sequence comes from Lepidonotus clava, assembly GCA_936440205.1. Lineage (NCBI taxonomy): Eukaryota > Metazoa > Annelida > Polychaeta > Phyllodocida > Polynoidae > Lepidonotus > Lepidonotus clava. The sequence continues at coordinate 33,049,016 of OW387139.1, forward strand.
GTTAACATTTATTTTGAGGTGTCATGATTACATGTATTCTCAAATGGTTATTTGCATGTACTGGCTCATAGTAAATTATTTGGTACATGTACCGTACTTGTCCCTTAAGTTTATTAGTTTTCTTCAATTACAGTTTAAAATGTCTTTAATATATTATAACAAACATATAACTCTTTGCCTGTTTACTTGATTTAAACACCCACTTTACATTTTATCACAGTTTGTTCTTTTAATAACCGTGTTTTTCTTTCTGATGTGCCTTTCAAGGGAAGACTCAATAAATAATGGTACATATATTTTAATACTTTGCAACAAATGAATTAAAGATACATTCTCATTTTTAGACACAAAGGGAGTCCCGGAAATTATTCTGTATCACATAGTTCAAAACAAAGATATTCGAGTCAGTATAGAGATGTTTTAATGGCTGGTATTCTAGTTAAAGGGAGGGGCCAGTGACTTTGGAGTAGCAAAGATCCATGACTGTTATCATCTGAGTAGTCACTATACCAATTTTCATACATTTACCTGTAATGGTTTTTATTTTATTCAAACTTTTCTGAATGACAATGAGTGTCCCTGTGTGCATTCTGGAGCACCTTGCACAGGGCATTATCTGTGTGTGACGTCACAAGCAGAACAGGTGAAAAATTATAAAACTGAGAAAAATGCAATAAGAAATTTATTAAATGTACTTTATAAGTATAAAAGAGATTAAAATCGCCAAATTGAACAATTCATGAAAGAAAATATGAAAAAATATGTTTTTTATGGAATTTAGAAATTTGAAATTTGAATATAACTGTCATTTTGTGTGACGTCACACACAGACATCCTCTGTCAGGTGGACTGGGGATTCAATGTGTGATCTGATACATAGACAGGATTTTCTATGCAATGTATCATTTTATAGTTATAGAATTGTTTGTACCCATATTTAAGCATCATATGTACTCTATAAGACGAGAATTTCACAAAATTAAAATTTCACTGGCCCCTCTCTTTAAGAAAAGACTGAAATCCACTGACTTAAAAACACGCTTCCCTGATGATTTGGCTAGTTAATAACTGGACGAACTACGTCAGCTGAATTGTTTTAGCTCAAATAACCGGGAACACAGAAACAGATTTATAGTAGAGAACTCTACCAGATACACCTTTCACACAATACTTACAGTGAGACAGTGTGCTCACTAGACAGATTTGTAGTCTAGACTAGTAGTCACAGAAAACCCAAATCATCATGATCAAACCACTGTGCAACTGAACCCACTAACACACTTATTTCAAATAAAAATAAAAGTTCAAACTGGAATGATAATCTAAAATCTGTATTATTAGAGCTACTATCGTACACTACATACCAGACTACATATATACCAAGGCCATGTAGAACAACTGTACTTCACAAGTCTGCCAAAGGCTTCATTTGAAAACATATTACTGTAGAAAGAATTTGCGCAAACAACATCTATAGAAACTGTCTATGTATATATATACTGGTAATGCTTACGGTATAACATGGATTAAACTGAAATAGTCTGGGACCAGTTTCCCGTTGTTTTTTCTCAGCCATATATATTAACTTGGTACTAGGCTTAGACCTGAGTGACTTATCAGGCTTCCAGCACCATGTTCTTGGTCGTACTAAAGCTTGAATGCATTTCAAGGCTTCAAGAAATGATAGTGGTCTGGCAAATCTTGGGACTAATTAATCAACATAGGGACTAAGGAAATTGCTCTCAACAAGATAACTTTCGGGAATACACAAAGAATGTAATTTTCTCTTCCCGAAGAGAGGCATGTTGTTTGTGAAGAAACTTGTAGTGCCAATCTACATGTATATTTCACGTAAAAGGACCTACACCAACAACCAGTGAACTGGTTCTACCTCATCAATTGCTACTACGGTCAGTTTCGTTTCCACTTATTCCGTCTACAACATATCAGTAGTAACATGCATCACCGTGCAAAGACAACAAATAAATACATATAACGTGAACTTCTCATCATCTGAGATGTTCTACTCGTCTACTTGCACTTCAAGCGATTATATTAACTAGTAATTTGATAACGGCAACGCTGTACAGTACAGGCCTGAATACAAGTACAGGAAAGTAATACAAGCTCACTGGCTAGGGTTTGTTAACTGTTTTCCTGGGGGCCATGTATGAATTATCCCAGGGACATTGTTATTTTATCAGCAACATATAATGTAGAGTGTGCTCTCTCATCGCCTGCTTATTTACAAGTCTATCTAACGTTTAGTATGGCTTGATTAACAGATAACTGGGCCCCACCATGGGAGAGGCTGGTGCTTTAAACATTGTCGTTTGTTTGTATAGTCACTATAGGTAATGTACAACGAGAATCTACGTACACGGGCAACAGAATCCTCTTTATTCCGTACTATGTATTATTTATGAAGTTATTATTTCCGTGTAGTATATATATCACAAAGAGTTGACTGAGAGAGACTCAATCTAAACACATATCAGCTCGCAATCCTTATTGAAATGTATACATAGAACATACATTATAAATGGACCAAGTCATGTTTATATATATATGCTATTATGCCATAGATATACACGATTATAATCATGACATATAATTTGTAATACTTTTCTCTTGAGACCGGTGTATACAGGGGAACACATATACAAATAGGCCAAGTATGTGAATACAGTAAGAGTATAGTTATTTTATACAAAGAGCCAAGTCAAAATGCCTGACATCTGGAAATGGGAAAAGTTCTATTACTATGAACCTGCCAGTCTTGTGACAACTTTAAATCAAGTCTACCTCTGTTCGTTTCCTCTCGAATATTGCTATATCAAAGTTTTATCCAGACAAAAAGAAATCGTTTTACAAAACAATCAATTGTCATATTCTTATTAGACGTCGAGGAGCTTATAGACCGAACGAGGCACTTTCAGATCGCCAGCCATATGCGGGATATTTTGCAATTGTATGATCAATGAAACCCCCATCGGCCTTGATTTGAAGCTGCCCTACTCATTCACATTGCTTACACTGCGGACTATAATAAAGGGCAGAGAAACTAAACAATTAATGATTTGCCAAGTATAATTTCTCAAATTTAAGATAGGATGTCTCATCTTTTCCAGTATGCCCTGGGCATATGGCTGGCTGATTAGTTGGAGCATGCTCTTCATTCTTATTGTAGTACCATCATTTTGTTATATTTGTCTCGGGATTGTAAGACCAGAACAGAGACATATTGAGCTAGGTTTTCTTTCGCAAAGGGATATTTCCAGCCTAGATTGACTCACAATGGACGCATATAGATATTGACAGAAAACTTGGAAGGCCACCTTTTCGACATTCTGCATGGCCAGTGTTATGACTGGACCACCCACCCTATAAAGACAATAACAGTCTGGTCGTAGATCAGGGAGTTCTACAGGATCAATCATGGAGATATATCGGAAGGATTTGACAGGTTCCCTTTTCAGTATTACTGTCTAAGAAAAAAATATATTACAAAAGTGGTGGTTTGTTGTTACTTATCTTGTCAATTACAATCAAATCTAGGGTTTCATTTTCTTTAAACTAAGAATGAAGTGATAACACATATTGTACAGAATATGAAGTCTTGGCCAAACTACAGAGCATGGAAGCTTATGCTTAGCTCAAAGTAGTTATCAACCGAATGGGGACGAGGTTTGATATAGCATTTACATATGGCATTAATAACAGTGTACTAGTATTGAGTTATAATATTATACATAATATATAATTTCTCGATGTAGGCTAAGCTATACTCCAAACTGACGAGAGATATCATATAAATATCATGTTGCACATAAATTACTTGTAGAATATAGACACACGTCCATGAATATTGCCCTTCTGGTGATATTTGGCAGCACACGAAAAAAAAGTCCAAATTCGAGCTTATTATATATGAATCCGATGCTATATATGAAAACCATTAGTGCTTTTTGTTCTTAAATCATGTCTGTAAACCAGAAAAGAATCCAGAGCAAACCAGCTAGGCGCTGCGCATGTGGCGGGCCGTGTTAGACGGGCGTGGCGTCGGGGTCGTCGTTCAGCATGTGGATAAGTCCGTCCTGCAGGTGGTGGTTTGCCCTGGACTTTCTGTGGTTTTGATAAGCGTTGGGTTCGTGGCCCGGGTTTTTGGATCCGGCGTACTTGTTGTCAATGACGTCCCCATCCGTTGCATAGGGATTGAAGGCATACTGTTGTGTGGCGAAGCTGGGGCTGTTGTTGCCGTACTCGTCCCAGTGCAGGCTGCCGGCGCTGGTGCGGCTCTGGCCCGACTTGCTCTTGGCCATCTGCGGGTTGTGTTTGAGCTTCTCGAAGAGCACGGCCTCCTGTCCGCCGCCGCTCGACGAGCTGTCGCTCTCACTCGTCTCCGTCTCGCTATCCTCGGCCTCCTGCTGGTCGGCGGGCCGCTGTCCCGCCTTGTTACTGTTGTTGTGGTTGGTGAGCCGACTGCCCGCCCCGCCGCCGCCGCCCCGCGGGGTGGGGCCGCCGCCGCCCTCCACCTCGTCGCCCGACGCCTCCAGGGCCTGCATGTCCACCTCACTCTCCATGTTCACCTCCAGGTCGCTGGGCTGGTTTTCGTAGTCACTGTGGTCGCCCAGCTCCAGCGACCGCTTCGAGCCCTTGCTGGAGGACCCGCCGCCGCCGCGGGACCCCTGCGACGACCCCCGCGACCCGCGCGGCGAGCCGCTCTCACTGTCCGCGCGCCGCACGCGCTGCAGCCCCGGCATCATCTCGAAGCCGGCGTGCGCCGACTGTGTCCGCGCCGTCAGCGCCGGCGACGCCCGCTTGGCCGAGGACGGCGAGTCGCCGCCGCTGCCCCGGTCGGCGTTGGTCTCCACGACGGCGTTAACCAGGCGCGGGTTGGACGCGCGCCGCTTGGGCGGCACGTGGTCGAGGCGCTCGGCCGAGGCCGACACGCCTGTCGCCGGGCGGGATGAGTGGCTCTGCTGCCCGAGGGGCTCGGAGCCGCTCATCGACCCGCCATACTGCGACAGGCGGTCTATGCTGCCCGGCGGGGAGCCCTCGTAGTACTGACCACCGCTGTGCCGGTCATCGCGGGGCGTCGACGACGTCGTCGAGTTGGACCCGCGCTCCCCGGCGCCCTGGCGATCGCTGTGCTGCCGACTGTTGCGGCGTTCTCCATTGCCGCGATCGCTGTGGCGCTCACTGTGACGATCATGATCGCCGTAGCGGTCCGACGACGGCCGCCGCTCGCTGTGCCGGTGGTCGCCGTGCCGGTCGCTATGGCGGTCGCCGTGATGGTCACTGTGACGGTCGCTATGCCGATCGCCCTGTCGACTGCCCCGCCTGTCCCCGCCGCTGCCCCCGCCGTGCCGGTCACTGTTTCGCCGGTCCCCGTTGTGGTGCCGCTCGCCGCTGTTGCGCCGCCCGTCGTACGTGCCGTGCCCGCCCCCCATGCTGTTACTCCGACTGTGGCCGTGGCTGCTCCGCCGGTGGCCGTCGGGCGTGTCGTAGTGAGACCCCGACGACCGCGACCCGGTGAGGTCCGGCTCACGCTGGAGGAGGGACGCGGCTTCGTGTTTCACCATTAACGGGAACATCTCAGGCTCCGTCTGAATCCCCTGGAAAATAGGAATATTCCGGTATTATCTCATTTAACATGACAGAGCAATCAGAAACAACTTCTTGATTGATAAATGGGGAGCGTCATTTGAAACTACTTTAAAAAGTATACCAATGCCTAATGACAATTGATATTTTGTGAATTATAAGGAACTGATTTGTTTCCAACCAGCAGGTGCTAGATTGGGGGGAAAATAATGATGATAGAAACAATGTGTCGTTCTTACATTCCTTAAAAAAAGACTAATTATAATGTAAGAACAGCGAAGTCTTACGTAGAACTAGGCATACGATATCATTTTTTCTATCAATTCTGAAGCAATTCTCAGAAACTTTTGTCAATAACACTCTCTTCATTGGACTAACATAAGTAAGGAATGCAAAAAGAACAAATACTATTCACTAAAGAGCAAAAGGAAATATGCAAAACATGATAGTTTATGGTATGACTCAATATTTGTCCATCAAGGGTGCAACATAAAACATGAGATATGGTACTGGTATGTCTACACACCACAGAGGGCGGCCCGAGCTATGGATTTCCCTACTCTACACCAGGGGACAGTAGTGTACCGTTGTCATGCTGAACTTCATTTGGCAGCGGCAGATACAGTCGATTGACAAACGTACCGTAAATAACCCTCAACCCAGAAGTTTGTTTTACACTCAATCGTTGATAGAGGTAGAAAATAAGGACCCATAACGTATTGGCGATGGGGTGCATAGGGTTTGCTTTTTTTCAGAAACGGAATAGCCATTTTTTATAGTGACAAAGAAACAAAGCATAGGCCTAGGCCCTATTTATTTTAATCTGAAGATTTTGACAGCTTACACAGCTTAAGTTTGCCGTCTGGGAAATTCAACAAACACAGCGATTTGATATCCTTACCACGGCTGGGAAGCAAACATATATAGTGTATTATGTTCAATGACCTTTAATACCATGGTTTTGACCAGTATGGGTCTATAGTGTTGCGCGTTCTTAATTACCATGACGTTTGCCGATTTAGGTCTCCTAATTGACCAGCTGCAGCTAGGAAACAAACATAATGCATTAGGAAACAAACAAAGTGCATTACATTCAATGTTCTTAACATGGTTTTGACCAGCTAGGGTCTGCTGGACGGCTAAGAAACAAACATAATACATTAGGAAACAAACATAGTACACAACCTTGCACGTTCTTAGCGTGGTTTTGACCGGTCTGGGCCCACTTGTCAGCTGGGAAACAAACATAATGCATTAGGAAACAAATAAAGTGCATAAGGTCGATCCTTACCATGGTTTTGACCGGCTTGGGTCCGCTGGGCGGCTGGGCCGCGGTCAGTGTCTGCACGAGGGGCGGCCCCTGCGGTGCCTCCTCTTTGGGCACCTTCTGGTACGTCCCGTTGGCCGCTGCCTTCTGCCGCTCACGCTCAGCCTTCTTCCGGTAGAACTTCTCTCGCTTTTTCCTACGTTACGAAAAACAGATTAAATATCGCCCAATCGTGTTTAAATTAACAACGCATTAAGTCATAATCAGATGAATTCGTGGAAAAATGCATCTCTATCAAGAGAATTAATGGACCATAGAGAACAGAGATTTTAATGTTTCACAGCTCTTTTACACTTTGTCCAAGCAGTATTTTAGTTCAATTAGATGTTTAGGAGGACACATCAGTCGTTAGTAAGGTATAAGCTTAGCGGGGAGATGGTTTTACCAATATACTGTTCAGGTGTTCATAATTAACTCGGTTGCGTTCGTATTGTTGTCAGACAGATGGCATTACATAGCCTATTTTACTTTAATCAACCACGATAATCACTTCATGGTGAAATAGCTACGTTTGATTTTCAGAATTTGCAGAGGTATTTCTGAGGTTCATATTTCCCCCGGTTTCTAGTATGGACAGAATACGGTTTCTTTTACTTGATTTTCCACTATGGACAGAAGAGAAGGACCTACTTGGCCATACAGTAGGCCGCGATACACATGGCCGCCAACACCAGGGCACCAATGATGATACAAGAGATGGTCATGGTTCGGTCGAATTGCTGAGCGTCACGCCCTACATGGTGGGAAAATAAGCACAGCGTATGAGATAAGCAGAAGTTGAGTCTACACAAGACCTTCAACCAGATAACATTCATTCTCCATACATTCTACGTGAGCGTTATGGTTCTTTTTGTTTTTGTTTCAATCATTACATGAGTACTATTCCATGCGAAAGTGTATTCTATCGCTGATGTGTTTTTTCATAAAGAACAGCAATGATTTACATAATTTACATAATTTAATATACTATTTTGATGAAAAAAATACATTAACTTATGTGTGCTTTCATCTGGGACATTGCATGAAGACACCTATCAAAATCAATGTGTAACTAATGGTACTACTCTCCAAAAGGTGTCCCCAGTGACACTACTGGTCTGCATTGAGTTACATTTGTTACACTAGAGGGCAGGGCAAGCTCACATTGGTACTAGCTATGCAATGTGATTTATGCTAGAATTCACAGTAATCCAAGGCTCAAAATTGACTCAGGGGATAAAACGTGAAGTTGAGGAAAGCTATTGACAGCATTCTATCTATTTACATAATACACAGTTTACAACTGCCTCGATGCAATACAAGGTTGGGGATTGAATACACTGATATGCGTGAAAAGTTTAGTTAAAGTTTCAAAAAAATACACAAAAATCACATCATTCAAATACTATATTTCGCAAGATATACAGAATGAAGATTAAATGAAAAAGGCTGCAATGACACCAAAATATCGCAACTGCAGGCTGAAGAAATAAATTCCAAGTGCAAACTGAGTACATGGACCATGAAAAAGATACCATTGACTTGCTACATATGGCACATACTATTTGAGAGGGGGAATATTGCAAAGGAAGCACACCTTTGTAAAATTAAAATTTAGTGCACCTATGTACAGTGCAAAACGTATGAAATTGAACCCGCCATTCTGTTATGTTGGTGGGTCAAATGTAATAGTAAAATGACACGTCACTTAACACGTATACGCACACAGCCAGGATATATACACAGCCGGGACATACAATACATTAAGGGACTAAGGAACGGAGGACTATGTGATCACATAGAAACCTGTAGAATCACGATTCAACGGACGGTACGGCAGAAAAGAGACGACAGACTGGTACGTAACATATTCATGCAGAATGAAAGAGTAGCCAAAATGCGGAGTGTAAAAAGTACTAAATGATTGGGTTTCTTTCTATTTTTTCATTCTCCTGGACGGAGAAATACATACGTTTGAGCTCCCGTAAAACGTAGAATATGTCTCTGTACTGACACCTGGGTCCGATATAGTCGCGTGTACACCTAAATGATATGGTAACAACCAAAAGCCGTTAGACATGACCTTTAGGGATGTGGATGGGGTTAAGGTCATACCAAAGCTCACAGGTCATCGCCCTTGCGCAATGATGCACGCCGTATGCAAGAGAAGATTTGCAGCTCCAGAGAGGGCAGCACCGTCTCCATAGAGGGTAAAACAGTGCAAGAGAGTCAGAGGATAGATTGACAGAAGAAAACCATAGCCTGTGCGTTAGTTGAGAGACCGAGAGGTCAGGGTTATACCATTGAAGGTTGAGTTGATGCTTCAAGGAAAGGAAAACAGGGATAGGTCGTCACAAGGTTGGATCTTAGCGTGGATACCTCATTGAACCAGAGAGTCGCATTATTACACTGCATTCGGTGAGTAGTCTATTGCATGCGTTGCTAGTAATCTCCACAGAAAGGTCAGAAATCTGACGTTTTATCTGCATTCAAGTCAAAAATGCAACTGCATCGAGCACATCTCTGCACTGTATCAGACTGAAAAATTCCCAAACGGTTTTCTGGTTTGCTGTTGCAATACATCATTGTTCTCTCATATCAAAATGCATGCCTATGTGAATTACACATGTCTTTAAGGTTACAAAAAAGAAACATGTTGCTAAAAGTAAATGGTCCGATTTCACATCTCCTAGATCTAAACTTAACTATATATATTGTGTATCAATTTAAGAACATCCACACTAGGAAAGCCAACCCTGCGACAGTTGATTGGAATTAAAGAGATTATAATGTATGGTGAAGTACATGATTCAGGGGTTTCCAATGAGAGATGGGGTTTGTTTTTTGAATGGGTAGATAGGCCCTTCTATAACCTTGACCAGTATATACGCGGGCAAGCACGCGTTTTTCCCAAGCAGGCAATTGCATGGAGACCTAGGTTAGAATACATACTCTCTGCTATAGGCGGATCAGTGAATATTTGTGGCTCTTTCATCTGGCAACGACGTCCTGTAAAACCTGTTCCGCATCTGGAAATGGAGTTTATCAAGAAAAGGTTGGTGCACATTAAAAGAAAGGATGGTAAAAGAAATAGGTGGACAAAACATAAATCATTTGGGGATTTGAATAATTGTAAAGATGTGAGGTTTTAGAAAGAATCTCATAAATAAAATCAATCTTATTGGAAAGTTATGAAATATGGATAATGAATGACAGACTAGAGAGTGTAACAACTACTGAATCAGCATCTATGACAGTAGATACGTGAAAGAACACTGTGCACTTTGAACACGTAGAGAAACAATGTACATTCTCTTTTAACAAAGACAATATGCCGCCGAAGGTATTCAAGTTAACTGACAGTATACTAGCATTTATTACATCTCACTACCTGAAAGATTGAGAAATAAAGCAAGACTCAATATCCTATGAATTTGCAAATCCGTCACTGAAATGGGATTGGAATGTTAAACAAGGGAAGGCTTGATTTCTTTCCCATAAATCATTCACCATAGCATTGTTAAATATCCAGGTATGACAGTCAATAATGTGATATCCGACGAAAACAGGAAGAAAAATATAGAAAATATTTGGATTCGTAGGTGAATATTTGTTTTTATATTGAGTCAAAATTAATATCATGATTACTGTTTAAAGATATTAAAAAGATAAGTATCGCAAGAATTATGTCATGGACTGATAGATTCCCATAAGATTATATTTATGGGCCAATTTTAAGCCATATATTACAATACACTAAATAGGTAATTTATGTATATATAGGTAGGTTAATCATTCTATACATCCTTAGGAAAATAAAAATATCATTAGTGATAACTAATCCTTAACTTTAACCTATCGGAAAATAAATGCATATATAAGCCAATAGTGCAAAAAAGGTCAGGGGATGAGAACCTTACATTTGTGGTTAAAAAGAAGGAATATCTGTATGGAAAAATATTACTCAAGTACAAAGAGCAGAAGCTACTCACTTGCAGAACTTGGTGCCCAGCGTCTCGAGAACGAAGCACTGGCCACCATTGAGGCAATAACTCTGCTGCTCGCATCGCTTGGTATGGGCGTCGGGCTTGGACTTTCCTACAGAGACAAAATGCATCATAATGTTATGAGAATCAGCCATTACACGCAGGGGCACAATAAATAGACTCCGAAGCACTATGGTGGTACGGTATAGAGGAAAAACACACAAGTACATGTAAACAAGGGTGTCGAAGGATCAGACATTGTAAATGGGAGGAGGAGTCTGCGAAGTGGGGCAGACTGGCACAGTGGGGGAGAACAAGCGAGAGGAGGTCCAAAAGGTGACACAACACAGTCGTATCAAAAGATCCAACACAAAAGAGACAGAGGTAAACCACTGGAGAACAGAGAAAGACTATTTTTTGTAGTCTCCAGGCATGCCTGGAGGTAGCCCTAACCCAGAACTCTTTCATGGTCTTAGCATTGTTTTCTTTTTAATATTCTTACCCTGACCCGGCAAGAATGTCGCAATTTCTAAGCCTAATGACCTCTGAGGGAATGATGAAAGGGCACTTGATCTCCTTTGGACTAGATGTGGGGTCAGGCTGGCACGTCGCCAGTTGGCCGGGCCTGGGTACGCCAGCACTGTGCTAGGGCACTAATAAAACACATTGACACTTCGCATCAACAACAGTCTTTCCAAGGAAATGTTTTGTATCGTGGCACACAAAAGCTCCTGCTTTCACAGGATTCTAATTGTCGTCCCTTCACAATATCCAAAGACGTTTAGAGTTCTGGTGGATTTCTTTTACTATGAAATGCTCACTTTATTTTGATATCCCCAATAAACATAACAGTTACTGACTATGTGTTTGTGTGACTTACATCTAATTACATCTAATTATGCAGTTTTCCCCCATTAAACGTTAGTTGTTTCTTTTATCTCTATCTTTTTATTGTGTATGCGACTCTATATCAAATTCAATTATGTACAAATCAATTGGATTCAATTGGGAATACAGAAGAGTATCTTTGTTTTTGGACAGTTATCTGAGAAGTGTGTCTTTGTAATGTAAGAGTAAGAGTTCCATGTGAGTATTCGTCAAGAGATACTTGAAAAACATGCAGTAAGTATGTTTGCCATGCAGGGATGTGTAGGAAAAGAAATGACAATCCATTAACTGCATATAACTAATTGATTTTCAAACATTCTATGCCTGGTAACAATTGACAGATTCAACATTATCTGACACAGTCTTAAATCTTTCCAAATCTTTTAGTAAATAGAGGGACTATGTAGCTTTTGTTCAACTGTTTATTCTTTTTTACCTCAAGCACTTAGCAACATTAAGTGAGAAAACCAAAGCTGTGCCAAGGGATTTGAAGCAAACCTAAGGGAAAAAATGTATCGTTTTTGTTGTAATGTTGCACAAACCGAAAGAAGCAGGAAGGTAAAGCCTTACCCTGCAGGAAAAGACGGTGCTTTAACGAACGAATTACGAGAGTTTGACAAATCAAGATCATACAGACTGCGTATTTACTTACTGAGTTCGTTAAGTTTGTTCATCATTTCCCGAATTTGCCTGAGTTTAACTATATAGCTTTGGTACAAGCGTTCACCGGCAGGGGGGAAGATACTGACATCACCGTGTACAAACTTATAGTGAGTGATAACTTCTGTAATATAGCAGCATAGACTAGATAGTATTACCTTGTATTAAGAAGAATGTATGTATGACAAGCACAATGTATTATAGGTGGAAATCATTAGGTGTGAATTTACAGTAGCGAACTGCATGCATAAAAGTTATGGTCATTTCTGAAAGTCTGCGATGTATTCAAGGATAAATTGGTGTTTTACATGCAAATGAAATGGTTTATCACATTCTTCTAAAATGCTTTGTGTAATTTTATCCTATTGAGTAAACTAATTCTAATTTATGTTTTTCTTTCCTAAAATGAACGAGTAGGAATTATAGGAAGTGAAAGTAATAACCCATGTTAAGGTCATTCGTTCCATCTACATCATCATAATTATAAAACATTGTTCAAAGTATATAGCTGGAAAGATTCCTTCGATTCGGGGCAGATAAGATTTCTCTTGATGAAATAGAAGTGGTCCAATTTAGGTTTAACTCATGCAAAGCTACATCATTTTACTCGACATTAAACCCAGAACCCTGTGCCACCCGTTAACTTGACTTTGACCTTACCTACCCCTAGAACCCAGGAGGGCCCAGTCGGCGGCCGTACCCAGTCCCCTGACGCTCATGTATTCTGAGCCACAGACTGCGCTATGGGTCCTACCAGATCGTCTCCTCCGGAAATCCAATTAACTTCTTTCCCATGCGGCTGTATAGCCGGCTCCAGATAGGAGGCATGGGAAGGAAGGTGAGGGTGAGTGCTTTGGGATGTCTTAATGTAGCATGCAGTCACCTATCCCACTATAACGAGTCCTAAGATATGAGGAGCCCAAGAGTAAATCTGAGGAAGATTCCCCAGTAGTTTGCCTGTGTGCCACAAACGATATGAGATGTTTTAAAAAAGAATGATAATTTTCCAAAATTCAGTATCTTTTTATCTAAACATTTGGGAATTTCAGGGCGTTCCTGACAACCTCTCATCGTCCCTTTCCTTTCCCCTTTGTTTCCCATAGCCAGGCTTATACATTTCAAATCTATTATAGTCAAGATTGCAGGACTACCAATGGACCTTCGGACATGATAACGAGAGTTCCTGAAATAGGTGAATATCATCTGCATATGACGTAGTGCAATGCCATAAGCTATTTCCATGCCCCAGAATTACATACTTACCATCATCAGTAAAACCTGAACCTATCAATGCTCCCTATTTCTCGCACGAATGTATACATGTCAACAGAAAGCAATTGAACCAATGAACCGCTGGTATTGGTTTTATATCAAAAGATCTCTAATCAGACCAAAATATAATCCAGTAATCTAAAAACCTTCCTTTCTATAGGTTTAAATTGGAAACGAAACACATAGTGATACGTATCTTGAAATGTTTACATATATAACCTTCTATAGCATATCTTATGAACAAATGGGAAATTTTAGATGAGAATGGATTCGAAGCAATTCTGATCGTAGAAATCAGTAGAAAGGAAAGAAAAAGATGGCCTCTGCATTAGCCAGTTAGCAATAGGCTGACAGAGGCAGTGTTAGTCAAATTTGTGTATGTCATATTTTGATGCTATGTTATATTGTGAACCAATTACCCTTCCTGGCAGTTGTGCGAGCATCACGTTAAGATTTGGAGACGAAGGGTCGAAGTAGGAAAGAGGGAAGGGTCATAATGAGAAGCATGGCGCCTGTAGCTTCCAATGGCAATCCCTGAGCGGCAGCAGTAAACGCATTAAGGTACAGCTGGCCAAACGCCACTTTCAATTCGCGCCGCTGATGAACAGCGGCGTTCGGGAGCAGGCAGACGACATTCCACCATTCGACCAGTTTGTCACTCTCCAAAGCCTAGGCAAAGTGACAAATGGTCACTGGCGCCTCCATTGCACAAACTCTCCATTCCATCTCTGGAGAATATCTGCTTGGTGAGAGCTACTCATTCAGCCAGTCTTCTAGGCTTTTCCAGTGGCCACCATTACTGCCTTCCTCCAGCGAGGGAGACCCTGTATAGAAGCGCCCTGCTTCGTCCGAGGAAATTAACTCCCCTGCTTAAAAATCCCATTTACAGTGTCAGCGTCATAAACAGACCTGCCTCCTTTCCACACAATCTCGATCGTTGACCCGGCGGTCGGGTGACCTGCAGCAGACGACATACACATGATTGGCGCCAAAATGCAGCAGCGTCCCCATCCAACATCGGACACCTCCCATTATCAGCCCCCTATGAAAGCAATTTCCGATAATATTTCTCGGTACGCATAGGCAGCTTGTAAATGGCCGAGGTGACGGTCTAGACCGGATTATAAATATGCAAGTAAGCTGTCAAATGTTCTATAAGCTTCACGTGGCTTATCTAAGTCACATACTAGAGTAATGTTTAGTTTGGAATTTTGTTTAGTTTCAGAATACTTATAGTGATTCATTAATGACATATAAAGGAACGTTGGTAAATATATTTCTCTCTGCAAACCTTTCAATGTGAGCCTTAGATATTGTTCAAAATGCTCTGAAGTCATCCTTAGGAAGCGTTAGTGCCTTTAATTACTTTTCCTCTTAGAATAGGCAACACAGTTTGTTAGAGATTAAAGTATTAGATCTCTTTACAACTGATCTGACGGCTGTTATTTCGTATCAGACTTAGCTTATCAGTAACTGAATATCAACAATTGTGTACAATATAAAGACATATGATGCATATTTCCCCACTCCGGATCAATGTTTGATCTCCAAATACTCTTGTTGGTCAGACGCACGGAATCAAGAGTAACCTGTAAAATATGTTTACACGTTTCATTGATTAGTTTCTGGCGTCAATACTTTTCATCAAAGTGAAGTATATTTTCTAGTTTGTTTCAATTATAGCAAAAAAAAATAGTATACTCGATCGTCCCACAGTGCAGTAGCTCGACTGACTAGCAACGATGAGAGTCACTTAAGTGGTTCAAATCATGAAGCAACATAATAGTTAATTCTTGGGTATTTGATAACAATTAACAGAATTCACCTTCCTATCCTAATTACTTCAGCTTCAGAAAACGTTTTCATAATGTACTGTAACCTACCTCAATGGTGGACCCAGTGTGAGAAGGAAACGTAGTCCATTGCATCTATCTAAGACTTTCTACACATTCAAGTGTCCGTCACACTATTCAAAAATATTCTACACATTCAAGTGTCCGTCACACTATTCAAAAAGTATTTCTGCCAAACCTAAAATGCCTTTCTGACATTATGATTAGCAATGAGAAGGCTTCTGGTAGTGGACAGTTTTATCACCCATCTGGGTCACTACCACACTATCTACAAAGGTCAATACCGGTCGTCACGTATGTGCGGGAGGCCCGTGGGCAGTGTTTTCACGTTGACATATCATGACACACGTTCACATGTTGAAACATAAGGGGCCGACTTTCCTCGCTTGACCGATAATGAAATGATCGGTAAACCTGGATGAAACATTATGTTAATATATATGCCTATATTATAGGCATATATATATATATAATCGGTAATCATTTGGGAGAGCGATATTCGTTCCTTATACATAGGCCTACTTATCCAAAAATCTACTGGCTTTTAAAAAATGAAAATATCTCCATCCTATACTACATAAACAAAGTGTTCGAAGAATATCAGATTTTCGAAATGCATTTGAAATATCTTGAGGTTTTTATCCTGCCGCTGTCTGTCACTGTGTGTCAGAATTATGCTATTCAGCAAAACGAAAGTATTAGCAATTATCAGTTAACGGTGCCTTTTGCATCAACCCCGTTACATGACAGGTGGGGAAATTCCTAGTAAAATATATCTTTGCAATCCTGTAACAGGGCCAATTAAACAATTTGATGTATGATTTCATTTCGGTCAATGGTTTTCTGTTCTGTAAGTGCAGTCTAGTTTCTGAGAACCAGCCCACCAGTCGGGCTGCACTGCACAAGGCCCCCGAGTGTCAGACAGACCCCGAGAAGAAGGCTCCACACAAGGACAAGGCGCCACTGCTTGCAGTTGTGGATCGGAAATCAAAGCTACACACACGGCTAATGAACCGTGCTTGTAGGCAATTAAACCTGTGTACTTTTTCATCAGATTGGGCGTATGCTGGGCGCCGGGTGCGAGTACTGGTACGGGCCTGGGGACGCCTGGGGACGCCTGGGGAGTCCCAGGAGACGGGACCCCGTATCTCGGCCACCACCGGGATCGATGTACATATCGGACTGCTAGACTTGCCAATGCCTCAAAATAGCATTCCTTGGAGAAAAAGTCTAATTCAATATCGACCATAGAAACCTATCCATGTCGCAAGGATAATTTAAAGGATTTTTCTTTTAATTATATGGACTTTTTCTCAAGCATAATTTCGTTGAAAAAAACACAAAAGAAACACTTAATGAAATTGACAAAGAAAGGATTGGACTTTCAAAGAGAAAGGATGTCTGTTATTTAGAATAATAGGACGTCTTGAGTAGGTTCCCAACCGTTCAAAAGTATGTTCTTTAGCTGTCTAGGCTCTAGTCTCTGTGCAAGTGGCTACTCGGGGACCAAGATAAGGAAAACACTATAACTTGGCTTACGATTACAGTGCGTGTTACAGTAGTAGACTCTACAGCTATCTTAGAGTGCGTCCAGTCCAGACTTCAAAGTACGCACTTGGCACATCCGATTGTGCTGTGACCCCGTTCTCGGGTTCACTCCATCAAAGATAACGTCATCTACGACTCCCCTTACAATTGTTCCGAGTGCAAGTGCAAATGAAGGAAAGTACAACGGTGTACAAATATCACCGATAAGTCCTGACCCTGCTAAAACCACAACTGTGTTGATTTACAACTGCAGCAACAGCCAGGATTCCAATGATCATGTGTATATACACAATAGTTGAGGTAATAGGAGTGCAACATTTCTGAGAGGCTTGTTGTTATAGCCTCAGGACCACTCACTCCTAACAGCTGACACACGATTGTACCGACGCCCCTATGATAATAAGTATAGAGATAAATTACTGCTAAAGGCAAGGGACTCACCTGGTATAAAGGGATCCATGTTTTAGCCTTATCCCACGTTGTATGTATATAATTACCGGCCTGATACCCCAGGACACCTGTCTTCACGTTGTTAACCCCTGAGGGTCACTAACTCGACCCAAACCCTCGTTCTCCCCAGGTAAATGGTCAAAGGGTTGTCCGGCTCTCCCGGCTCCACGTGCGGCCACCTCGGTGTGGTCAGCGGCACGTCAGTGGCAGTAGGTCGTCGAGTCAGGCCCCGGGCACAGCTGATAGCGTCTTTCTGATAGGTAGATCATCGGTGATTTGGTCTGATAAGGCCGTTGACGGCACCTTATATAGGTGACGGGGACCCCGCAGGAGGTGAGCTATCGTTGGTGAGGGGGTCCCGGCACCCTGGAGGAGCTACTGTGTGGCTCTGCCTCCTGCTGTGGCGAGCTACTGGGGGTAATATGGCACTGGGACACTGGAGTGGTGCACCCTCCCACCCAGCCTACCTACCCCCTCCCTCCAGTCCAGCTCCATAGCCCCACCCACCATCGTTAATGCACGGGCTATGTATAGATGGTTTGTACATGTTGTCACATTAGAGGTCAGGTCTGATACTGAGTATCAAACCACATAGAGACTATTCTTATCAGGAAGGATAGGTTAATATAGATGAACATCACGTATTTATTGTATTTATTTTATGAAGATAATACTGCATCTCAAAATAAAAACGAAGTGGTTTTATGTAGTCTTCACCCCACACGACTTTCATTGTCATATATATATATTTTTGTAAGGGGAGCCGTTTTTGAATCCAATAAGAAGATATCGACATTGGAATGGCTCTATACCAGTAGCCGTCCTAAGAGTTCAATCGCCATATGATATATTCTATGTGAAGGAGGCTGTTTATGAATACAATAAGCAGGTATCTACATTGCAACGGCTCTATAACAGTAGCCCTTCCGTCCCTTTATCCTCCCTATCCCCCGAGCCAAGAGCACCAATGATACGTGGGAACCCTCCCGCCCGTCTCTGAGCAGGTATTATTGACCACAAATGACCAGCCGCTGTGGTCAATGTCCCCATCTCCAACCAGTTCAAGATGGCCCCCTCCTATCCTAACCTCCTTAAGGAACAATAACGTCCACCCCCATCTGCCAGTCCCACTCTTGACCTGAGCCCGGTTCATACTGGAGGACCCGGATCTCGGCAGGACCTCTATACAACTGGAGGAGGAAAAATAACGGTCGTGTCCTCAGACTCTGCAAGGAGTCAGGTTAATCGGTCTAAAAGCCTGGCAGAAAGAGTCGATCAATCCTGGGTCTCTGGTTGAAGGAGGTAAAATGTGCCACTGTTTGTTAGACTGGAAAGTGTGGGCGAATGGGGGCGAGTGTGGGTTAATGTGGGAGAGTGGGAGTCGAGCTGCTCGCATCGACCTGGTAACGACCACCGGCTCGAGTTGTACAACGAGCGGTAACCTGCGAGTAAGGAAATCAATCTGAGCTCCTCAGACTACACTTGCGGAGGGTTAATCTCCATATGAATACTCTCTGCGCCGCGTAATGTTATGTGTAAAAGGGCAGGAGAGGAGTGTAATAGGTAAGTGAGGCAGTGCACGAGGGGGTATGAGGGTGGGCGTGACCAGGGATTCCAATGTAGCCACCACCAAGGTGATCCACTGATTTTCATGAGGGTATTGTCGTTAGCAGCCATAGAATGCAAATATCACAGTTTTGACAACGTATTGGGGGACTTGTATTCAGGACGGATAATACATGTACATATTTTGCTTATTGGCAAGGAAGGTTAATCAAGTTAAATACCACCATGTTAATGAAAGTTTTGTAACATATACGTCGTTTACAAATAGGGATATACATCTTGACATTACTGTCCCGCCTAAAACAAATACGTCGAAAGGTCGATAGACGAGAAAGTGATCGTAATCTACTAAAACGTTTTTAAATGACTAACCCTGTATGCCTATCGATAACATTTCAGGCACCAACTAGTCAGGTGTTATCTTTGTCATGGCGCACTATTATAGTTTTTCTCCTGTTGCTTATCATATCATAAACAGCTGGCTTATAGTTATACAGCACGATAATGTTCACCAACCATAGAGAAAAATTATTTAGTTAAAGGTGTCCAATATTTGCTTTTGTGAAACAGAATCAGATACGGTAATGAGATCTCTCTCAGTAAAGGCCATTTACCTGGACACTAGTCCCAATTTATATACTACTTAGCCGCAAGATGCTATAGTGTAGTTCACCCCAGCATCTGAGTATATGAAATATCATACTGTCGTAGTGTGTACTTTGAATCTATGAGCATAATGCCCCAACTATGCAGCCTGGTTAATGTAAATATACATATCACAAGTGCGCAGTGTTGTATCTGGGCTCTGTATCTATAACTGTTTGCAAGATTTAACACTACGTGATTGCGTCAGTGCTAGAACCATGATTTGTTACACTATCCCATACACTGCACTGAACGCATTAGCCTCTAACCTGTATCCCCACTTACTCGGAGAATAGGTTTTGTGGTTGACAAAAGGGTCGATAAATACCCGTCTACCCGTGCATTACAATGAGGCAGGCACACCCATTGGTACACCAGCCGTCAACAAATACAACATTAGGTTGGAACAGAAAACACTATGGGCGGCTTATATGACCAACTCTGACCTGAGCTGATCGTGAGTTACTCAGAAAAGAGGACGGCTGTGTTGATGAATTCAATAGTAAGACGCTTGTTGATATTAGAGCAGGCTATGAAGGCAATCCGCACCCACCTACACCGCAGACAAAATGGGTCAGGGGCGCAATTGTTGCAGCAGCAAAGCGGGCCAAGTGAGCCACTCTGCTCCTTGTCGCTTAATGGGTCATGCCAAATGGAGCAGCTCGGTAGGAGCTGCTCACTATAACACGCAGAGTAAACCCCACGCCAATTGCCGAGCAGTGGGCTGAAGGCTGGCCACTCGTCCCATTGACAACACTGCCTGCTTCCCCCAACCAACCATGGGCCCTGGAAACATCGGCGTGGCGCTCCCACTGCCTCATTGATCTACTCGTATTTACCCAGACAGAGCCGGGATTATTACGTACAGGATCCGGGAACAGAGGCAGATTTGTATTCAGGATAAATAAAAGCGGTTAAAGCAACTTGTTCAACACTGGTCCTGTGTGATTTGGTGTTCAAACATGGTTGTAAATCGGTTTCAATTTAAAAGTGAACATGAGCGAAAGATGAAATGAATGGCAACCTAAACTGAGCCTGATATTAATTTACGAGTCTGGTATTGCCTCAGAATATTGATTAGTAATTCCCTGTTAAGACTATTATAATATCTAGGCCTATAGGATCTATCAGACTTTGGCAAATTTTCATGTTTCAAATCGACACAAGTGAAACGTAAACTCATTACTTGTTCGACCTGCGTAGCATCTCATCCATATACCTCATACATTTTCATATCTTATTTCAGTTAACGTTGGCTGAAATTACTTTTTGTAACCTTATTTTCTATAGAAGTTATTATGCCCAGCAATAACAACAGCAGTGTGACCCAATTCCTGCTTGGTTTAATTAGAAAAGAGATGGATTAGCTTTAGATTGGACCATGCGAAGCACTTCACCTCGTCAATTGGTGTTAATCCGCTAGACTTCATACACAACAGGAAGGATTAACTCCTTAAGTGCATTTTCCAGTTAATCCCAACAGAAACCGTGTGCGAAGTTCCCATGTCGTGCGGGGTAATGTAATGGGGGCTCTGCTCCGATGTCTATTCATAAAAAAAAGTCCGTATTATATGCTACTGGTAGGTTGGTCATCGTGTTGTCCATTAGAAGAAAGCGAGCTTCAGTCTTTGGTAAGTAATTTCTTGTCATTTTGATATTATTGCTGAAGACCGATCGACACTTTGCCGCGTTTCAAACAGCCTTAAGTACGAAGAACAGAGTACGTTGGCATGCAATTGAGTCCTTTCAAGTATCATATTGCTGACCTTTGTTGTTATATTTATGAAAGTTTTATGATATTGGTGTCATGTCCATTGCATGTATTTGGTGTACATCTATGTGGTCTGTTCGAAGAAACATTTACATGTGATATGGATTCATCGTTCAGTGTCTTTGAAATATCACTTATCTTCATCGAAGACCTTGGACTGAGTGTCTTCATGTGACAACACTTTTGACGTGTCACTGTCCAGTCTAGATACTAAGCTTTCTACGTGTAGACGCCTATGTCATTATTTTGTGAATTAAATCCCCCAGTAAAGACCAGAATGAAATACTCGGTTATTGTTGAAAAAAAAACGGAGCACTAGATATAGATTCGCTTTCTAATGTTATACATTCAAGACACTGTCTAATGTTAAACCTTGACATAGGCATTGGATACAAACGTCCATACCATTGAACTTGAATCTAAAACAGTCAGATGGGCGTGGGTTGCGGTGACGTCTCTTGGGGGAGAGAACGTTGTAGTTGTGGTCAGAAAACACGTCCATGGCACAAGGTAATTACACGATGGGGACTGCCTGCCACATGGTATAAGAATCCCAGTTTCAATCTAAACTGGGTGGTAGGAACAAAGACGACGGTACGGTAACGATCGGGGTGTGCCTACTTAGATCTAGGTCTGCATTTAACGTACAATAGTGGGCGGGCAGTGCATGTGGTGGACATTGATCTAGGAGAATTAGACCTCTAATTGCGGCCAGTTACTGATGACTGATGAGGTCCGGGCACTGACTGTATTATGCCAGTCGGAGGACACGGCGTAGGTATGGGACAATGTCAATTATAGGCGAAGGCCCATCGATTAGACCACACATATAAGACTATGTTTGCTTGGGGAGATAAAACAATGCTACCACGGTTTAGTCTGTTAATGTCGACATACTGCGCTATGTGTTACGTTGAACAACTGAAAGTAAGCTGACAAATTTTTATCAGGACGTCTATAGACTTGAAATAAAGGTACGGATGGGAACCAGATAACATTTTCGAAATGAGGGGAAATAAAATACATTAAAATCTTGACGTATGTTGGGAAAGGGAGTAGGCCTATTGTTAATCCACAGCATCAAGAATATGTGGATATTAATATTCTTGGAATGAGTAGACGAAATCATCATGAGGAGAATAGGGGAAAGAAATCTATAGATGTTCCCCTGGGACCGATTGAGGTAAAGAGTAGGCACTGGGACATATGGATGAAGGACGTAATCCTGTCCCCTGAATACCTTCCTGTCCCCGAAATATTCATGAAACGCTCTATTTACTTCATCAGGCCTGCCTGACATATCGGGTGGTCAACAAGCGACATTTACGCAGTAAAATAAACGTTTTGTCATCAATGGTTAATATAATGTGTAGCAATCTGTTTGATCTATGCCTACAGGTGGAAGGTCCCATCGCCTACGGACTATATGACATTCTTAGAGGGCGGGGGTGCATTGAGGGGCCTTTTGTGGGAGACAGGATTACTTGAGGTTGTTGGGGGACACTTTAAGGGGGTCATGGGTACCACTGTTGGGAATACGTTACATGTTACATGGCGGACAGACGGGGGGGGAGGTGAAATATTAAGGTGAGCAGGCAATACGCTAAGGTAGGCATTAAATCAAATTTTGATGCTTTCGTCGGGGGATGAATTATTTGTTCAGGGAGGGAAGCAACAGGCTGAGTTGGGCATAGGATATTTTTGGGGGGAGGGGGGGAGGTGATGTGGTAAAAGGGGCAGGTGACACGTAATGTTTCAGAAGGACAACAAGCGAGGCTGGCTGCTAAGAAGCAGGTCTCAGTGCTATGTTAAAGAGGATAGGTGATGCCTCGGGATGGACAGGGATCATGTTGATGGGGGGTGGGGGTGGGGGGGGTGGACACTGACCACTCTTCGGGTTGCCCGGCCCTGGAGGACTTACCCTGCACGACGACCACACTGTCCTCGGTGGACTGGCCTATGACGTTGTTGGCCCGGCAGTAGTAGATACCATCATCGTCTCCCGTGCACTTCTTGATTCGCAGACGAGAAGACCGCCTGCAACAACAGGAAATAATTGTTTAGTTCAAGCTAAGTGAAGAACAACATGTAAAGCTAGTATTTTTGATGAAAATATGGCGGACCTATCATGCCCAATTGACAGGTATGGGTTACCGTTCTGCGGTTATCATATTTATGGTCCTAGGGCAGGGAATACTTTCAGAATGGTCTTGTACGTATTTAACGAGGAGACTTACGAACGCTTTCGGCACATTTTTTGTACTATCAATATAAAGTTTGGTAAAAGGAAGGGGTCTTTTTACAGTCATGAGTAGAACATCAGCTTCTTGTCCCAATAGTTGTGGCTGTCTGCGGTTGTGACAGTGTGCCTTTGGCAGAAGCTATGCCTAAAGCTGTAATATCCTGGGTCAAACTCCCCTACCCCTAGTTGGTCTCGGGCACTGACCGCTGGTCAAGACTGGTCTTTGTGCTTTGCAGGGTAGACGACAGGGGCCAGAGGGTCAAAGAGGTGACCAACAGACCGAGAAGCAGTCCAATTACTACCTCAATCAGTCTACCCACTACCGGGAGGGGGCGCGCACAGTCCCCTCCCCCAGCCCCGGGGGTACCTCCCTACGGGCTGTGTGTGATCACCAGCCGTCCTCCAGCCTCCTCCAGGGTACCCATTGATCCTCCAGTGCTTGGACCGTATACGGATGACTGAGCCTTATTCTGAGCCCGTACCACAGACTGGCTACTAGTGAGTAACTCATTGTGTGCAAAAGTGTATGGTTAACACTGTAAACGAAATTTAAACTTGGTTAATTTATATATCGTATGGTATTCTAATGTGTCCAACGTGGATAAAGTTCGAGCACCAACACTTATAGAAGATGTCATAGTTGCCCCATATGTAGCAGTTGATTTTTTCTCAATGTACCATCCACTATCCACCAGAGTGCTATTAAGACCCAGCAGATAATACAGTAGAGATATGAACTTTGTCAGTAGAGGTATGAACTTTGTCATTTTGTCATTTCTTCTAAAGTAGTTTGTATCACAAGATAATGATATTCTCACAGACATATGGCATATGAGGTTGCTTTCCAACCGTCTAGGTTTTCCACCGTCTAGGTCTTATACTTAATGGTGATGGTATTCATGCATAGAACACATAGCATCAGGAATCATATCTATGTGTCTATATGTCTTTCAGAATGTTGTCACCGAGGAGTGTCTGAGCATACTGGAGAGGCAGTCTAAGGCAACGGACCGATATGTGCAGGCTACTGGAGGAAGCTGCCACACGTCATCCCGCCATTGACCACTCAACTGACCACACACTGACCAGACCAACCCAGACAGGACGGTTTAGACGTGCGGTATTCCTACACCCAACACATCCCAATATGGATTTTATGCCACAACCCAATTTTCCGATATATGATTCCACCCCAATTCGAGCAGTAAAAAAATTGATATTCCCCTGATTATGGATCTATTCTTTGTGGGTGTAACGAGGCAAAGTGAAATAGGAATGTGTGTTGTGTGTGACCCGGAGCAGGTCTAACCTTGGCTGTTCTGTTCGTAAGCGATCCCCTCTGACTACAGACATGACAGGCCCCTTCTAATTGAATATTGGTATGCCAGGGGTAGTTTATGGTGGCACTCCCCTCTGTGTACACACTGGGTGCCTTATGGCACCGCCGCGCCCCCTTCCCACAGAAACGGCATACCTAATACTGTGCTGGGAATATGCACCGACATATTTGTATTAGCTTATGAATAGAGATCTAGCTCATTATTTGGCCATCTGAAAACA
The DNA here is from genome assembly GCA_936440205.1 of Lepidonotus clava. Taxonomy (NCBI): domain Eukaryota; kingdom Metazoa; phylum Annelida; class Polychaeta; order Phyllodocida; family Polynoidae; genus Lepidonotus; species Lepidonotus clava. Next base: position 33,074,370 of record OW387139.1, read on the forward strand.
TTGGTTTGGGCAAATATATATATGTCCTTCATATCTTACAAACATATCATTTCAGGCTATTTTGAGGGAGGAGGAATAGATACTGCGATTGCCTTTATCTCAAAACTTTTATTTTAACAAAAGGCGCTGAAATGCAATGCCACATCCATCCATAAATCTATACAGAACTGTATGGAAATGTCTCTTTTATGGGTGTCACCTTCTGAGACACATCATTAGTGTCAGTAACATATGCAGAGCATCTTTGCCAAAATAGGCCCACGGGACGACGGTGCATTACCATAACATCAAAGGGACCAGGTTCAGCTTTTTCCCACTAGGAGCCCTTCCATGCAACAGCAAGCAGTCGTCTCTGCCTGTATAAACCAACACCCTGTGCCAGCAACAAAACTCTGCCTGGAGAGTGGTCAATAGTTGACATGTGGCGCCGCCAGAGGTCGTCCCATGCACTACTATCACCATGGTACCCAATAAGTGTGTAGCCAAGCAGATCACAGCGATGAGAGGTGTGATGAATTATACGACTCTATATATACAAACTGCGTAATCTATATTGCTCCATAATTCATACACTACATATGTCAATGTCGTTTTTGGTATGCCATCTAAAAGAGGTATGTCCTCTGACAGTCCCATAACACCAGTCATGTACTATTATGTTCGGCTCAGGTGTGAACAGACGGAATTCTCAGCATCCTATATGATTCGTTTCCATTTATTGTGAAGTGATTTTGGTCGGATCAGTCTTAAATATGGTAAGTTTCGAAATAGGTATATCCGAGTCTTGATCGGTGTTTCGGTAGAATTCCTTTTATTTAGTTGACATGTAGATCAGACGTACATGGATTTTGTCTAATAACGGTTTGGTTTTGAGTTCTTCACATGCCCTTTGATATGCTGTTAGAAATTTTATGGCCCCAAAATACTAGTTAAAATGGCTAGGGGCTCTTAGAATCATTCTCTCATTGGTGTATATTTACTCAATATGTATACCAATCACGTGTATGTGTAATTGTGTGTTTGTTTGTTTGTTGTTGCTGTGTGTGCATGCTTACTTCTCAGTCTATTCCTGATATCATACATATATCCCTGAGAGGCTCTGCACCTAAAAGCAAGCTAATAACGTGAAATTGGGAGCCTGGACAGAGTGAGATACGGTGGCGTGGCTTTCCAGAGTAATTTTAAAGTAATGCCTCCTGCTATATGGCCTCCTGGTACTGACCTCTTACCCACTGGAGTGAGGGAGTTTTAACAGGCGGCGCCAGGGACGTCGAGAATGATTGCCAATCCCACGATTAGTAATCATTGGAAAGCTGCGCAGCACAGATTCATTTTTGGCTATGCATACATGATTTGCCCTTTGCAATTCTATAGTAAGATGTGGATTCTTTTTCTTATTTCATGTAACTTAATTCAAAATATTCATGTCATAAGATCTGGTGCATAGCAATATGAAAATAAAATATTCATATGTACATCAAGTATGCACTCCGTGAGGCACACCTACTGTATATACTTAATGTTTACTGTCAGTTTTAATCAAAGGTTCATATTTCCTTCCCCAAAAGCAACCGTACTGTAAATTTCTTTATGCCGGTTCTCTACTTTGAACGGCAAGGATTACCTCCCCTCTAAAATTTATCAAGGTTTCACATATCTCGATTAGCAATGGACCTTACTCACGTTACCTCATAACTTAATAATACGATTTTGATAGAACACTCTCCAGGCAGGTGTCATCGCCCTATCGCTATTTGACTTAAATGTACAGGATGCATTCGGCTCAATGGAAGCTGTATGCATATTTTGACCGTGGCTTCCTTCTTATCATACACAATTACGTATCTTTGAAACCATGGCGCCTCAAAAGTACTTAACCAAAAGAAAAGTTCTTAGATTTGATATCAGACACGGGATTAATAATCAACAATTGGAGCATTTTTGTGTGAAAACTAAACACTGCTGCAAAAATCCATAGAAAGGGCATTTATCCAATAAAACATGTGAACTATGCCAAGAATGCCGAAATATTGCAATAAATTCCCCATGCACCATAAAATGTCAAAGGCGCCCATTAATACAACCTGCAGCTCTACCTGAACCCCCACAGCCCCTGTGGTGAAATCACGCCCCGCTGACCAGTATGCAGGGTTCGACGGCGTCAAATATTCATCAGGTGGTCGTTCTCCGGGTCATAAAGCAGGCGTCCGACAGGTGGGTCTGACATGTGAGAAGCTCATCAGGCCGGGCGAGCAGCTCGGGCTGTACAGCGAGCAGCTCAGGCCCCAGAGCCCCCATCAGGGCCGGCACAAGCTCTAATCAGGGGCCGGGGATCAAGGCAGCCACACAAAGCCAAGTGAGTTGGCCATCAACTAATGAAGTCGTCAATCTACACCCAGGGGAGCTAGCACCGTGACTTGTGTCAATTCACGCCGTAAAAGCTCTGTGGCAATATTCATGTGTATGTATAGACAGAGATATTAAACAGGGATGAAGTCTCATTGTAAAGCTTCAATAAGGGGCATATCTAAGCCTTCCATGATTGTCTTTCTGATCTATAAATAACAGCAGAATACTAGGGTAATGAGGGTTGATCAAGAGTTCACAAGGGTATTTCCCTAGGAGTAAGACATAAGTAGTATACAACTTGGGGATATCAAGACAAGGAACGTAGCAATTCAGCTGAACCAACTTTATAAGACTATGGCACACAAACATTTCTAAATCTGCAGGAATAAGCAGAGAGCAACATCTACTACTGAGGTCCCTTGTTACATGTAAACCTAGGCACAGTCAAATGATCCCTTCGTCTCAGTTACTCTGCTTTTTCACATATTATTTAGGCTCTAAATTGACCTGCCTCTGGGAGACTATCCCACCAGCGGTAAGCATGCTGGACACGTGGAGCGAGCGTACCACTCAACACCTTCGAGCCGGCCAGATAAAAGCCCTCCGGCCCCTACTGCTGCCAGCTCGGAGCTGCTCCAAATGAGCTGCTCCCACACCACTAGTACCTGAGTGCTCGGCCACATACTACGCCCTGAAACCAGCAAGCCGGCCAAGGTCCGAGTAGCCTGCGGCCAGGTACAACGCTTTTTTCTCTCTATCCGTGCTGGCTGTGGGAGATTGGGAGCATCCGGAGGGTGTTGGGGGCAGTGGGAAGGAGTTGGGGCAGTGGGAGGGTGTTTGGGGGCCGTGGACGGGTGTTGGGGGCAGCAGCCAAGCCCTCAGCCCGCAGGCTCGTACCAGGGGCTGGTTGTAGCCTAACGATCCGTGCACACACAGCTGGTAATGTCCACCGCCCCGATGAGCTACTCCGGCTGTAGTGGGTCAATGCGAGTTGCTCCCCACAACCCCGAATCGGGGCTTTACCCCAAAGGCATCCCACCAAATTAAGCCACCTAAGTGACCCCTACTTCTGTCTCTGTGACCTAACATGCTAATCAAAGGCCCCTGCCCGCGGCCAAAGGCGAAAGAGCCCTTGTCTTCCCGCATTAGAATCCCAGCTAATAGCACACCTATAGGATCTAACGCCGCGCAAGAATTGAGGATTGTTTTTTCAGAGGGAATAAGGCGACATTCCGAACATTGCTAGAGCTACCTGCCTTCCCTGAACAGGTAATTGAAGCTATGTTTTAATATTCTCCCAGACCGGGCGGCCTACTTTTTCTTTCAGCCGCTCGCTCGAGTCAGTAACCTCTTCTTACGGGAGCAGCTCCTGAGTGACTCTCACTGTCTCGGCCTTCTACATCTGAACGGCTTCCCTTAATGTACTACACAGTCGTCTCTGTCCCCTCCTTTGGGGCTGTTTATCAAAGGGCACTTTGTCAGGACGGACATGATTGCACGTCCGGGTAGAGCCGACACGCATCTCGACAGACTGCAAGGTCTTCTTTCTTTCTATATATCTGGATCATTTTATCCTTATTGCTTCCAGCGGTTTTGGAGAGCAGCTATAGGGATTTTGCCTGCCGGGTATAGGAAACACTGCGCGATATAGTGAGGGCTATTTGGCTAATGGGCCACTTTTTTGTGGCCACTTCAGAGCGGGAACTGGGAAAAGCAATGTTACCTTTTGCTGCCTGGAGACGTTGCAGGTTCAAGAACCAAGATGCGTTCCCCATTGCAATGCTTTAATTATAAGTTGGCATTTTGATTTCCAGCAAAATAATGTTTGGTTATGTCCTGTACTGTTACCTTCAACAGAACGTTTAATCAGGATATTAGTGTGGCCTGCAAAGAGGTATTGCGCATACTAATTAAAACAGGAATAGTTATAAAGATAAGCTTTTATCTGTAAAAGGAACATACTATGAAATAGATTTCTCAGCAAAATTAATGTCTGTCTGTGTCTGACGTCTTTGAGTTTCTCTAAATCTATAGTTATGTTATTTCCTTTTGCCTAAAAATGATTTTAAAGGGACCATGTTTAGTTATGCAACATCATCAGACCGAAAGGTTAAGCGTATAATTGTTATTGCATGTGAGAAATATTACTCTATTTCTGCACTGAACGCGCCTATACTCTATTAAGGGAGAGAGAGACAGCTTCTTTTCAAAGGCCTGTGTCCCCCACCTCGTATTTCAAAGCAGCTGTCGTGAATCTTTCACTATCGACCGGTGCAGCTTTCCACTGCGGGGCATTTATGTATGAACAAATCCCACTGTCGGGATAACACAAATCACCGCCGCCCGAACGGCAGGAGCGTCAGTGGCCTCGTTGGCTTCTATATGGCGAGGCTGGCTCCGTCATCTTGTGTGCTCGGCTCCCCTGGGCGCTGAATATTACATGGCAGATGATGAAGACGTCCTGTGCTTGTCAGGCTGCGCTACCCAAAGCTACACGATGGCTGGCCCATTAGTGCTAGCGCTCTATAAGACAACGGCCAGTGACAGCTAGGGACAATTAATGAAAACCTCTCTCTCTCCCTCCCAAAGCCCATGCACCGTTGTTGTCCGGACAAGGCTGCTGTATGTATTGTATCCCGGGATTGTATTATCATCGGTGGTTAAAATATATCCTATTATATTAGTATTGGATTTGTTGTTCTAATTTTGCATGTAAAATACATTTTACGCGGTGATATGGTATTACAATATTGATTTTGTGAGGCAGTATATTTTGGTTGTGGAGTGTAATTACACTTCCTCTGTACAATGGACTCACTGTAAATGAATAACATGTCTCTGATTCCCTTTGCCAGGCGGGCGTCATCATATCATCTTCTGATGCAGCTGTGGTAGACGAAGCAAAGGTTTTATTCTCATTGAACGGAGCACAGTGACAATAAAAGCTGTCAAGTATACCCAAGGGCTTATAATTAACGGGAATAGCTAGTCAGCAAAACCCTACTCTAACGTGCCAACAACCTATAGTGAGCGAGGGGGTAGTTAGGGGGGGGGGCGCCAATCTGTACTTGGCAGGTGAGCTGCTCGAGCTGAGGGCCTCAACCCAGGAGGAGACGTGAGCAGCATGTAAGTGAGGGTCGGAAGGCCTATACATGGGGGACCAAGTGCAGAAGGAGGGACTTGAGTGCAGGGCCAAGAAGCTGCCCTCACTGAGTTTTAAGGCACTATACATCACACAATGTCCTAAATGTGGCCATAAGTCACAAAATCCAGCAATTTATGACTTAAGGACATTTTGTGACTCAGTGCCTTAACAGGTGTGACTGAGAGCCCAGGCCAGCAGTGCAGGCCAATCCCGGCGCCTGACAGGGCCTGGTGTATTCGGCTCGCACCCCTGGCGCTCTGATAGACCCCCAACATGCAATACGGCCATAGGGAGCGGCCGTGGGGTGGCAACCAATCCCCGCCCGGCCGTTCATCAGCCAGGGACCCGGGCCGACGCGGACCTCAGCAGCCTCTCCTGTTGGCGCGGTGTATGTACCTATTACGGCGGTCTATAACCAACGGTTCCCCTCCTCCTCTACCACCCATCAAAGCTGAGGGCAGTCCACCGACAACTCCTAACGTTGCCACTCGGCCGTTTGACGCCCCAGAATGACAACTGTTCAGCCCTGAACAAACCTCATCTGTGAGCCGGTTCTCTCTGGTTGGTGAGCAGCTCAGAACCGCTCGGAGCTGCTCGGAGGGCATGGCGGTCAGGGACTTGCAGATTGAGAGGGCATGGTATCATTAGCCTCCGCCGCCGGCCGGGCCACAAGGCAGGCCTATTGGGAGTAGCTCGATCTACTGCTCTCAGGTATTGACCCATGGCGAGCAGCTCGTCCCTGCTGTTGTCCGGGGATCCGCCCCAAATCTGCTCTTTAACGATAAGCCACACACGTGTAATAGGTGCGCCTTAAGCCCAGTATTGGCAAAATACTGGGAAAGGACCTTTCACATATATAAACTACAGACTGCATCAAGCATGCTCTATTCTATGAGTTCTATACAATGTTATGAGAGGAAGCCACGCGTATAATTACTAAGATTCCCATTTTGACTAGGGTAATGATAAATGTGGACATTTCTAGCGATGGGGTCCTTCACATTTGTTTGTGGCTACCTCATACAAAATATCAACTTTGCCCATTTAAGCCCACTCATTTCTCTAGATTTTGGTTTCCGACACACAATCAAAACCCCAAAGCTCCTCTAAACTTTAATACTATTAATTCTTCAGGGCGTTCTATAATAATGCCTTGCTTCAGAGGTCAATGCCCTTTGCGTTTTATAACTGGAGCCATTTAAATCTATTAGTTGAGCCAAGCCAGGTGGTGTGCTTAGAGAGGAGAGTGGTGGACGCCCGGGGCAGGGTACACGTCTCAGGGGAGGCCTACTGGAGGAGACGGGGGTTTGTGGGCCGTCCCAGCCTCCTGATAATCCAATCTGAGAGGTATTGGGGCTGCCACCACCAGGATCGGGCGGTTTGATACCCTAAAGGTCGGTAAATCGATACAGAGAAGGCCAAGTCTTTCCTCGGCGTGTGATCACATTTCAGCAAACTTTTAGCCAGAGGTTGCTTTGAGAATTAGTGTTTTGCAATCAGCTATGGAGGTTTGTAACGTATCTGATTTTATGGCTGGGTTTATCATTATTGTTTGTCGTATACGAATAGTTATACGTAATATAATTATATGATATATTTTGAATGCTGTACATATATGATATCATCATTTTATATGCACAGCATTCAATTTGTGTCTTTTTTTTAACTATATAGCTGCAGATAGCATCCGAACATCTTATACATCTATATAGGCCAAAACATCTCAGTGGATGAGAAAACTACGTAGCATCCCTTAAACCTTCAATGACCAAGGCATTAATCAATGAGGGCTCCGTCGTGCATGTTGCAATGTAAGAGTCACGGTCAGTGAAAGAAGTCACGATATGGAACTCGGACCACGAGGGTCCTAATCAGGCACGGCCCCAATATCCCCAACCCCCAAGTGGGAATCGAACCAGGACTCCTTAAGAACCCGTCCCCGTGGGTATTTCCCCATTGAGCCAGCCCTCTCCATCAATCAACCAGTCCCACACGGCTCCTTTTTGGCCCTGGGGCCGTCCACTTCTAGCACCGGAATCTGGGTCAATGGCTGTTGGTGCAGCTAAGGCCCTGGGCTCTCAGATTCGGTAAAGTATCATGAGTTCAAGTACATCCTTAATGCGACACGCATTATGATTACTGCAGCTTACGTTACATAGTCATTGATTTCTTTTGGTATGGTTCATGAGATCAAACTATGAGCAACATAAATGAATGTTTAGGCGGCAGCAAGTCAAAATGTATTCCATTTATCATGGAGACTTCCCACGGAAAGCACCCCAGTCGAGGGCCTCCCAGTTATCCCGAGGTGGTGGTGGTGGTGGTGGTGGTGGTAGGGGGGGGGGGCGTGAGAAGTGAAGGGGTTACCACTAATCAGCAGTCGGGCCTGTGGATCCTTGTCGTCGCCGGCCCGACACCAATAGGGCGGGCGCCCACGTGACCGGGAAGCCAAGGGCGGGCGACACGGCGCTGTCTAATCCCCTGATTAACGCCCGTCTGGCCCGCTAGGTGGCACCTGAGGACGTATCAGCGGGGTCCCTGGAGAGAGAGAAGGGGGGGGGGGTGTGAAGGGTTGGTGGGGATAGGGGGACGAGGGGGTAAAACCTGATGTAAAACGTACATTACCGCACCGTCTGACTAATTTTTTTTATTAACCACTCACGTACAAGTGATTTTTCGAATAGGTGGATTATAGAACTAATGCAGAATTTTACAACAATAATAATTAAACAATTACACAATTAGCATGACGTGACGTGACAGGTGTTACCAACAGTACAGGGTGTTCATGGATAACGATTCAGTTATCTCAGTTATTCCTTGCGTCGAAAAGATATTATGGCAGATTTAGTATAGTTTGCTCCTTACTAATAGATTAGTATGGCGTGTAAGACTTAATGCCATAGTTCATTGCACACATATCCGTTATAATACCAATTATTTATGGTAGTTACCAAATGGTTATTTTTGTCCATTTGCCTCGCGTTTGTTTGTTGCTAGGGCTAGTTGAATGGGCTCTCATGATGAGCATGTGCAAAGTTCACCGTTATTACATCCGGTAAATATTCTTATCACTTGATCAGTAATAATAATGGCAGAGGGCCTATTTGTAGAGCTGCCCAAGATAACTGATGAGAATGACGTGTTAACTGGGATACTCGTATTTGACTGACGCGTGAACTGACTGCAGACATTCTAGTAGAGGCAATTGAAAATCGCTTAATGACTTCAGATGGATTACCCACCAGAGGGTTATTTGTAGCCCAGCAGATTGAATTTTCCATCAAATTAACCGGCTTACATCCCTTGGCAACTGCAGAGGCCTAATATTGACACAACAGGCGAGGGTTCAGCACTTCAGAACGTGCATTGTGGCGTGCACATACGTTATTCCCACTCCCAGGGACAGGCCTATGACCATATTACTTTGATAGGCGAGCCGCCACCGACCTCCCCATTTCGGTGTAGCCTGGGGGCGGCGTAGGGGGCTAGCTCAGGTAAATGGCATGTTTATAATCATCATAACATTGCATGCCAAACCCACATCGTAGGGGCTGAATCTCGGAATGGTGCCAAACTGTCCAATAGCAGAGGGCCTACCGTACTCTATCAACAGTGTTTGAGGATTGAACGCAATCGATCGGGTGGAAATCATTGCTGAAAGAGTATTTAAGAGAATGGACATACTTTAATTCATCCAATATTTATAGCCCACACTATATATTCCCTCTGTGAAAAGTTTGAAAGTCACATATAACCACAGCAATTTTTCGAACAAGTCATAAAGATAACGTTAACATCTTCCCTTTGACATTGAATTACCTGTGGGATGTACTGTTACAGAAGTGAGTTTTTTTCCTACAACTTTAATTTGTTGTATGTCTCTGTCCATATACCGAACTTATTTTTCTTGGTTAATATCTGGAATATTATACGTATACGCAACAAACAGTAATTTACTGCTCCTATGTCCCGGAAAGTATCAGCATATTGAATTTACAGATGTAACATAAATATGCAACTCTAGAACATGGATACATAAACAAAGTCGGATATACCGAATAAAGTGTCATTTTTCTTTAGCGAAAATGAATAAATGCAATAGAATACACCTCCATCCTGGCTGCCCCGAACACTACACCTGACTAATTGTTCTAAAAGTACATATGTACTTTTTTTGAAGTGGTGATTTAATCTTGCGCTCAATGTAAAGTGAAACACATATTATACATAGGGACACAACTTTGCATATAACAATGCTGCCTTTCTTTTGTCATATATGACCGTTAGTACTGTATCTCATTACTCTACAAGGTTACGGTTTTTGTAAGTCACCCTTTCTTGGTTCGTGGATCAAATAGAACCCTTTGAAAACCCACCGTCCATCTGTCTCAACTGGGGACCAAATCATTTGACTGAATGACCATAGGTCCGTGAATATTTAATTCTTCCTCTCTTCAAAGCACAACTTGTAAGGCAAAGTAGAAATCGATGGAACAGAACTTGAACCCATTCCAGGGTAGTCCAACATGCGAGCCCATCAGAGCAATTCCAACTGAGCTGCTTTGAGTAAAGTCTCGCATATCGGACCACTCTCTGACAGTGTTACGGGCAAGCTAACAACCTGGATGGCGTCGGCTGATATTTCCCCGGCCCATACATGTGGCCCTAACAACCGTATTCTTTAATTACATGTACTTAGAACGTTATAATACCTGCCCCATTCCAATCTCGTATCTAGATAAATGAGATTAGACAATGCTGACAGATACAAAAAGGTGCACCCTGTAAAACATATAGCCAGCTAAACTAAACGGGAGGTCGTTCCACGACTAAGGCATGTCGGACTAGACAGGTTTCATGTCGTTTCACTTTAGATCATAATGCCCCACGTAGCTTCCAACAAAAAAGAGCAGTCTCTTTTTATGTCCCATGAGCGTCGCTTATAGGCCGACGCGCTGTTTGGTGGGCTGGTGGGTGGTGTTCGCTCGTGATCCTCGCCCATCAGATGAACGACGGCACACACACTATTGGCCGGTTTATGGGCTTCATTTGGGGGGTGTTGCCTATAATACAACCAGCGCCCCATCTTGCCCAGAGTTGCGATCCATAATTTAGCCGGGAAGGAAAGTGGAAAGAGGAATAATCATGATATTTTGTGTGTAGGTCTGAAAAGAGAGCGCTCTGTTCACCCGTACACCATTGAAAAAATCCCAATATTCCTTAATGTAAGGCGAAACGCGTGCCAGAGTAAGTGCCGTCCAAGTAGGCGTTCTGTCTATAATTCATGCCTGTTAACCCTTGTCTCAGGTCGTTCCCCCGTTGAACACTATCCCTAATTAGCTGTACGACTGTTTGAAGTCAAGATGTAGTTTCCTGCATGTTAAGGTAAGGAGATTCCCATCAAAGACGCCACTTCCAGGACCAGTGGAGGGGTCATTTTGGTCATTACCCTTGTCCGACATTTCCATTTGTCCAACTGACAGTCAGAAGTGGACCGGTCAGTGGCCAATGGTCACAGAGGCCAACTGGGTGGCTGTTGAAGGCTTCTATAAGGATCTCTAGAGGCACAATAGCCGTAGTGAACAGCTTTCACTGAAAAGGGGCGGGGGCGCTTTTGGAAAGTGTTTTCCTTAATGACTTTTTGGCCGAATTTAACATTGAAATACGCAAAAATTTCCGAAAAAAGGGAGAGGCGCCCCCCTCCCTCTGGATCCGCCCATGACTTTCCTATATAGATGCACACATATTGCAGCCTGTAGAACTCTGTCACTATCATATTTAGGTGTCGCTGAAATTCACTTAAATTCTTCGTTATGTTACTTTGCACTCAAAGGTTTACTTACGTACACGTGGTTGTAAAATGTCTCTACATGTTTGCTGTTGAATGCTATAATAGTTATAAAACTTGATATAAAGTCAGTTACATGAATCATTGTCCCCAGTGATACAAAGATGGCGACATAGCCTACACGTCGAACTTCGAACCGAGTTGATTGCTTACAGGTGATGGTTCGCCTACTTTTTCAGCCACTTTCATCGTTATCTTTCATATCCTATGTATCTTCTTATCACTAACTAAAATCCCACTCGTTATCACTAACAATCTTACAAAGAAAAGAGAAATGTGCAATCCCAAACATGGTATATCTCAGTGTCTTTCGTTTGATTGCACACTATCACATGTGTTAAACTATTATAGGCCTATAGGTAAGCTATCAATCATTCGATTCCAATGCTCTGTTCACCAATTAAGCTCATTATGTTTTTCATCATCCTCATAACCTGAGTACTGTTTCGCAGACTAGCGTTCCCTGGGAAAGCAATCTGCCCCCTGAATGAGGTGGGTGTATGGCGTGCGATAACCAGTACGATAGGGGCCTACACCGATCCCACCACCACTGACCCCATATCACCGTCTGTCTCCGCACCCACACCGACGCCGCCGGCCGATCACATCCCGTCTGGCCGTCTTTGTGACGGCGCCCACCCCTTCACCTCCCAACCGGCCCCTCCCCAAACCCCCTTACTCCTCCCCTAACCCCCTCCCACCAGCCCCCTCCCCTACACCTGATCCGTGATCCCCTCCTCCTGGGTTTGGCGCCAGGCTTGACCTGCCCTCTGCCCCCGCCAGAGGTCAGCTTATGGTCGCTGCAATGCCCCGGATGTGGAATCAATAGACGCCACCAGAGGGCGTGCCTGTCGCTGCCGACGACACCGACGACAGGCGGCGCTGCTGTCGGCGCCCGCCGTGGAGACGGAGCCCGTCCGGGGTGTCGGCACGCAGGGGTGGGCCTCCGGGAGGAGCGTCCTCCAGGAGTGTGTTCTGCATAACTGGTGGCCCTCACATGGGGCCGGAGGGGATGGGTAGAGTACATACCTGTGTACCTGGGACTTATTTAGCGTCGCGCACCTCTTACCAATGCACATGATTAACTGTAGGCATGCGTTAACTGCGGCCATGACAATAGCCCATTTTCCAGAAAATGTCAGCTTAGAAGTAAAAGTGCTGTGAGCAATGGGGGTTTTCGCCAAAGATTACTAATGTTATATCAAGGCGATGAAGACATTGTTGTTAATTCTGTTTTTTTTTTGAACCTGTAAAGGATGAATGACCATGTGGAGCTGCCGATCGAGTGCCCGAGTGAGAGGACTATTTCGTTTCTGTCTGGTTGTTGATGGAGACAAGAAACAACGTATCAGCACCAGCGAACGTTATATTGCTTGCATCGGTTACAATCTGGAATGATATTTTCGCTACTAAAACGCAGACGGTTTAGAAATACACGATATGCTAGACACCCTTAAGAAACTACGAATCTGAGTGAAGTATAGACATTTATATGTTGTTGTTTTTTTACAAACTGCACAGATATGCAGCAGCAATACCTTTCAAAACATTACTCAGATATCAATCCAACAACAAAACTGTTGTGTGGAAGAGTCGGTTTTCGACCGTTCGGTATACCCACAGCCGGCTCGCCAACAACCACAACCCTGTTTGTCTGTACACGTAGTACTAACAGAGGTAAACTCGGGGAGTACATCCTGGTTTGCTGATGCTGTATTGCCCTTCTCTGGCAGACCAGGGCCATCCCTCACTGCCCAGACCTCATCCCCCGGGCCTACAGCCCTTGTACGGGCGATAAGCCTCGGCTGTATGGGCACGGGGACTGAGCTGCTCCCATCCCGGCCGAGCAGCTCGCCGAGCAGCCCACTGAGAGCACCCCCAGTCTACCGAGGGGAGGCCATGCCTGGAGATAGCGAATCCAGCTTAATACCTGATAGAACGAAAGCACGGCCTCCAGAATGTCCCCTGCGTATTTATCTCTGATAACACTCTGCTGAGATATATCATAGTGCAGTGTAAGTACATTTTAGGGTGCGCATTTGACATGCCGAAATATGCAAAGTGATGTTCAGATAACTTTCATTGATTTCATGCATTTTGTCATTTAGTTAATTGGCACGAGCATAGGACTTTGTGTCCCATGAGGACCCTTCGCCCTTGTGATTTCGAAATGTTATGCCTGGAAAGGTGAGATATACGCTAATGCATCGACGTCATGCGTTAAGCCTTCTGAAACTTTCTAACGTTTACCAAAAGCGTGTGACTTGAACAATGGCGCTGGGATGATCTCCAGTGTTAACTTAACCCTGCCACGCTTAGCGCCCCCTCCAGTGGGTGGGGCCCGGGCTGAGAGCAGCAGACTGCTATCACCCAGACGCTGACACCTCGGCCCGCTGGAGGCATTTGTCAGGGCGTACACAGGAGGCAATCCGCCCGCCGCTGCCTGCTAGTAGTGATAAGAAAGGGGAATTAGAATCAGGCACCGCGGCAAAGCGGAGCGGAGTGCGGCACTGCCTGGCCGCTTAACGCCTGGAGAAGTGGCGTCCTCCATGGCCCCGCCGCTCACCGCCGACAATAACCTTGTTCATCGGCCGACACGCCTAGTTGGGCGCGCTAATGTAGGCTTATAGATAACGCTGATGGGACAAGATTGCCAGCTGACTAGGCACGCTATGGATGGACTTCATGCAATAAAGAGTGTGTGGAGGTTGTATTTTGCTGTTAGTAGTGGGATGATAAAGGGAGGGATAGGGAGTGCACGTACTGTTACATGGATTGCGGGGAGATTCTGGGATGGGAGGTCTTGTCCCCTCCTTCTGTTATGGCTGGGACACTCAAAAAAAAAAGAGTAGAGCAAATGCGGGACGTGCAAACGTGTGACATTTTACTTGATTGAAGTAAATACAAAATATATAGTCCTTCAAACCTACTGCCGCCCACTTGTATCCGTATCTCATAGGCGTGTTATTCCTCCTGAACTACATTTATGGCTAACAGTGGCTCTGACTGCAAATCTCATATCCATATATCAGACTCTCCCTTCTCCTTTTTTATTTTCTATAGCTACCGCAGCCAAACTGTCAGTGGTAGAAGAAGGTGGGTGGCTGAGCTGTCCTGCATGTAGAGACACAACTTACACCATGGCCAAGAACTTTAAGGTCGGGAGGGGTGGAGTCGGGACTGGGATTTCAACTGTCATGAGAAAAATTAATATTTCTAAAAAGAAATACATACTCCTGACGAAGTGGGAAAACTCTCAGACTCAATAGATCAGCCTATGGGTCGGCATCGTCGAAACATGCTGATCAAGCCGAGATAATTATTGTCCTTTATTCATCAATAAACCACACTGTCGTTCATCATTTGACCTCGTCGAGTTTGGTATTACTCTACAACTTTATTTATACTCTGTATATATGTATAATCTCTGCTATGCTAAGGAGGGGGTGGGTCAGCTGAAATATAAAACAAGCTTCATTCGTTTTGATTGATATAATGGTTGTGTGCTGAACAATATGTATATTGCCACCTTTGCACTTGGTAATCGTTTAGAGTCCCATACAAATGCAAGTATTTAGAAATGTGTTTGTAAAAATAGCATTCTAGTAAGTGAAAACAATGCTGATTAATGCACTCACCCATGTATGCTGATCTAGTGTGCTTGTAAGAAACCATGATTTATAACAAGTCTTTTTTTGACAAGAGGCTAAATGCGTTGACGACCGCCTATGCGTCTCGTAGATAAGAAAGGCTAACAGACTAATAATGGACCCTCCGCACGCCATTGTAATGGGAAAGGTATTCAGCATCACGGCCACTATTGGATGAAGTGCCCGGTGGTTAGAATTTGCATGAATGCCGATGGGCGTGTAATAGAATTCGCACAGAAATAATGCCGCCTATCTTTTATGTGTGTGGCGTGGAATGACTTGTCGGAGGTACCAGAAATACCAGACCAAGCGCCGAAAGCACGCCGCAATTCATTCACACTAAGCGATGTGCTGGCCATTTTTTGTTGACGATTCGGTCAAATATTCAACACATAGATTCAAGGAGCAAATAAGTAGTTTCTGGTTATCACAATATGTGTATTCAAATGAAGTTGTTCATTTGAGCTTTGAGCTAAAAGTTATTTAGATATGCGAGAAGCAATTCTCCAATTTTTGCAACAAAATGCGGCCAGTGTGAATTGCACACAAGTTATCCGAGCATAATTCCGACACCGCTCTCCTGGGAGTGGGGCCGCCCCCATTGGCGCCAACCTATCGCGTCTCCGGGGGAGGCAGGAAGATATCACCCTTTTCGGATGGATTCTCCTGCCTTTTTAAATCTTTGAATCAAAATTGAACCGTTCAGGGGATTTTTCCGTGATAAAGGAGAGAATGAATGACCGAAAGCACAGATCGTGACCGCAGGCAATTGCCTGGCAACGTCCGAGCCACGGCCAACATTGTTTGACTAGGCGTTATCGATGACAGCTTTTTTTGTCAGATCGTTTGTCTCGGCTTAAATATTAAGCCAGCGCTGTCAAATGCTAGCTGTGTGGACGTGGCCACTGCCCGGTGTTCGAGCCTTTCTGCACATGGCTTTATCATGGGACATTGGTGGTATCTCAGGTTAGAGGTATTTTGTTGTGAGAGAGAAAAGTAGTGGTAATGTTCCATTATGATAATTATGCAGTAACCCTTATAGTTATGTTGTAGATCGCTTTAGAACTATATTCCCAAAGCGATACATTTGCCGATCTTTACCCCATTCAGTAAGATCCTCATTATAATTATGTGCCAAGGGCCTATTTGGAGTTGTTTTTGTTTCCATCTCAAAACTTCAATTTTTTCGTTTTCTTTTTTTTTCAATACCCTCCTTCTTGACAGAAATTTCAGTCAAAATCAGAAACTGTCTCAACCTCGGACAAAACATGCACTGTTTTATGTGCTATACCCCGAAAAAAAGACATAAAATACCGATATCTTTTTGTCTGTTCGCAGATCCAGTGACGCAGGGGGGCAAATGGGCGGAAAGTGTCGTCGACGTCACGCTGACGTCCGCACACGTCGCTGCCGACAACGTTCATGCTGAGCGCTATAACGAACCAATTATCTCGCCCCATTAGACAAGACCCGCCATGGCAACTACCGTCAAATGCAGACCATGCATATTTAACGCCAAAGAGAGACAGCTGTCAACCACAACCACCACCAAGGGTCTATGCATCTCTAGAGTTGTTTTTGCTTCCATCTACCAAATTCAACTGCATGCGTTTTATGTTTTTTTTACTAATATTTCTTCCAAGAAATATCACAACTAGAATATGTCCTAGCTAGAGAGAAACGCGTGGATTGCCTAAGTTCCGTCGCATAGGTAAGTATGGTGAATACATTCTGTTGTACCTTCTTCGTATGGGTTCTTGATATGACACTAACATATCAGGGGATTAACCATGGACAAGCCCTCCATTGCTTAGACATACAGCAGGGCCATATACAACGGGCTTGGGATGACCTATAGACGATTCCGACCGACGGCTCCTGACCAAATAAGGCAACAATAGCTGAGTGAGCTGAGATTTACCATTGCTACCGAAAAGAACAGCAAATACAATAACTATGCCTCCCCCCAACATCCTGTTCCAAATGCCAGCTTCTTGTAGTCTGTGGATGGGGCTTTATAACGGCCGTCTGAGGCAATCCGACACGAGTTACTGTCTCTCGGCCAGCACAGATGCGCAGAATCATTACTTCAGTAGTCACCGTTTTTTTTTCTGTGTATTTCCGAGGGTTTTATTTGAGATGGGACCAGGCTGATCTGAGTGCTGTCAATGACTGGGATTGAAAAAGAAAAAAATGTGACAGCCTCTGTCTGGGTCCTCAAGCGAACAAAAGTGCACTTTGAATAGTTTAAATCAATAAGTAGAAAATTGCGAATGCTATTTATGTTGGACAAGTGTATGGAAATAAATATTGATTATTTGTTACCCCGGTTTGTTACCCAAGGCCCTGATAGAATCAATGGATATTACAAATATCTTAGGAAGTATTAGAACCCTACTGGGTCCTTTATCATGTAACATCCTATTAAAGTACCTAAGACTTCTCGCTAAGACTGGGGTCCAGCGATACTGCTGGAGAGTTTCATGGATGAAATGATAAAATACTTTTGTCAACCCTTTAGGTGGGGCTGCTTCTAGTCTATTTCTCTTTTCTTTGAAACGCCTCACCTTCTGTTAACTGGGACCGTTAAATCACTAGGTGTGACTAGGTGGATATCAGTCTAATTACATTACTATACTCACTTCAATAAGGAGGTCACAGTAATGATATTTTGGATATTGTTCTCTCCTGCTGAAATGTTAACCATGTCAATAACACATAAATGACGCCTAATAGTACATCTATACTTCCTTTTCCTGAATTCATGGAATTACTTGTGTAATTTATTTTGGCTTGGAGATGGCGGAAGAAACCTTTGCCAGTCTCTCATAGTGTACCCGATCAATTCATCATCAAAACATGTTTACGAGTCAACCCAAGGTGAAATGCTATTATTATCAGCTATCAAAAACTCACGACTAACTGCGGTTTGGTTGCCTCGAGATCACTAAAAAAAACATTGGTCCTTTCTAAAGAACGGTGTCAGCAATATTTCATGGAGATCCATTAGTCAGTGTGTTGGGAGGCTTAAAGAAACAGCGGGGGGTATAAAGGCGACACTGTTTGGCTGTCAGCTCCTAGTCTCAGGTAGGCCTGCAAAGACGGGCCTTTACTCCAGTGGCCGGCCTGGAGCATTGGTGTTCAGCCACACGGACTAGTGAGTACCTGCCACCAGAGCGTGGTTAATTAAAGAACCCTGTTAGAGTGATCAGACACAGATACCCCCGGCTCCCAGCTGTGGCTAATAGAGATAACGTACATTACACACCAAAGGCTTCGTGGCACGCGGCTACGAGTGGATCCTGATACCGACCGGTGGAAGGCAAGGCACATCGATAATAAGCTATCTTATGTACCTGTCGGGGAGGGGAGGCGATAATTACAGAGCATGGCCGGCCTGATTAGCCGCTGCCACCAGCCTTCTTCGGGAGAGGAGGCTGTTTTAGGCGACCAAAGACATAACCACGCTGGGCGCATTCCCCTTCTTAGTGCAGAAGTGATACTCCAAACATAGCCTAAAAGCACAAAATGTCTGTTTAGGACATGTTTACATGTTATGCTGCAATATAACCATCATATCTAAAATCTATTATGAAAGGTATTTGTAAACAGCGAATACTGGCTGAGCTAGATAGGCTAACTGCGTTTGTACCCATTGTGAACGTTCACAGGCTGGTGTCACCTGGGCTCGCCTGCGTGCCTGAATTGCTCTGTAGGCAGCCTCTGATCTGCTCACATCTGTTACGAGGTGCTCATCAGGCGCTCAATGAGCCGCTCGTCGATGTCACAACGCCATCAATGGCAGTGCCTAACTTTACAGATTGTCTTTTTTTCCCTCTTTTTTTTTGTACACACAAAAAATAAATAGAGGCCTAGACGCTCTGGTATGGCTGAGGACAGCAATGACTCACAAGTGGTATAAGGGGACCCTGCTGAGGACAGGAGCAGCTCACGTGGGTATGGTCGGGCCGGGCTGGCTGAAGGATCGACCCAGATGGTATTAGGACCCAGACGCCTGGCGCCCGCGTCTATGCCACACGCCGGTCAATCTATGTATCCATCCGCCCGTCCGTGCCGGCTCTAAATAGTGCTAACACATATTGACGATGGCCCGAATGGGATCTCATCAGTATTCCCATCTCTGTAGGCGCCATTACACGATAGGACACTGGGGGGTCCCACGTCTGCAGTCATTAGAAGATGGATGGGCACGTCAAAAAGTAGCGTCTGCCGTGCTCTAACCCGCATCGACAATATATTAAATGTAACACTAGAGACAAGAACCCCACTCTAATCCCCCTATATTATATACGTCCCTAAGTCTGGTGACGGATGACGGCGTCAGGCTATAGGGTGCCGCCCGTACCCACCAAGGCGGCGAGCTGCTCATTGGGGCCGCTGCCCGGGATATGGGAGCTGCTCCTGACATACAAGCCTCATGCGCCGCTGTCATCTATCATGATTGGCAGGTCGCAGATCAGGTGATCTCCGCTCTCAGGCCGGCCGTCGCCGATGACGTTAACCGATGACTCGACCCGACCCCCCGGGCCCCCTGTCGGGTACCTAGAGGTCACATCCCTGACCTTCAGGCGTCTGCCGGACGCAGGCCTGACACAGACCGATAAATGGCGTAGTTTGGTCTCCAATAATTAATCTTTTACACACCTAGATAATCATAACAGCTTATATGCATCTCACAACATAATTCCAGTCTTTTCATTTGAGGTAATGCTTTAATAACTTGTTCAAAACAAATGATTTTCCCCTGTTCTGTCTACTAAGTATGTCTCAAGTTGGATACATTAAACGATTAGTCTGCTGAGTCCTTCAAGTTAGGCTTACAGCCCCACATTACTCAAAATTATTGGCGTATACACCGCAAGATTTCCACTAGAGAAAAGAAAACATGTGTACTGTATTCATTTGACCTAGATATCTTCTTCAGAGAGTAGCTCCATACTGATCCTTTAAATAGAGTACTCAACATGAAAGTCGTTCCGTAAAAGACATGCAAACTTGCTATATATAACCCAGCTATATAAAGCCAGACTGCAATGGCAAAAGGAGACGCAGGCTCGGGAAAAAGCAACCTGGATTTGGGGGGCTGAGTTGAGAACGTACTTCTACTGATGAAACCAGGAAGTGACGACACGTATTGGGTGACAGGCCGGGGACATGCAAGCACCTGCGGCCGGCCTCTCACCTGCCTCCAGACCGTGGGAACACATCCATAAAGGTGCACCGCCGCCACCCCTGGAGACCTGTCTGACCCAGCGGGCCCGGGCGCATGGAGGAGGCGCACAACTGTTGACACCAGATACCGCTGATATATTGATCCCTCCAGTGTCGAGACGCCTTAATTCATTAAGATCCAATTCCGAGTATCCGTTTAAATTCGCCTTTTTACGTTTGCTAGGTCTCGAGTGATCGCTTCGCCTCTTTTCCTTTTTTCGTTTTTGATCTGGTCGGGCTAGACAAATGGATGGGTGACTGGAAATTGGTGGGACGCCAGTCGGTGAGTTTGTTGAGGGGTAATGTTACACGGACGGTCGTGTACCTGTCTACTCTGACAGCCATCAAAGACAATGGGCAGCTGGCCAAGGTTAATCTCTAGGGTAAAGATATGCAGGAGTTCTAGCCCATAGTTATTCGAGAGGCACGTCGAACTACGAAGACGTCTGCCAAAAAAGAATGTATACATATGGTAACAGCATCTAATATTGGTCCATATTCAATTCGCGTTACATGAATGTTTGAATATAACATTCCTCTTATGATATCAATTGATTTCCAAATGCAAATAGTACTTATCGCTATGGCCCAAGAGGATTGGTTATGCCAGATACAGCCTAAAAGAAAGTGATAATGTTAGCAGATCGATTCTATGTTAATTAACAACAACTTGCACTTCATCGTTGATCATGTCATTCTGTGCAGTTTTATTGAATGAATGACAAATGGGTTAATGTTAATTCGTTTCACTTCTGTGAACTGGTTCCAGTTACCGCATGTGTTCAAGGATATAAAATGTATTTGTAGACAAAGTGTAACAGACATTTAAAGCTATGCCCTAGGGGGTGTTGGATAACAATCATAAAGACGATGGGATGACGGAAAACTTGTATTGTAAATCAAGTATCTTTCCTCCATAGCTTATAATGTACTAATCATTCGGACAGGTCGCAGGTGGGGGAGAGACATACAAACTGTAGTAGAGCTGTATCCCTACAGTCATCACTCTCTCCACACAGAATCTGGGGCTGGCGAGGGCTGTACCAAAACAGTCCCCAACGATCGCCATTTATCGAGGCGGACCAGGCAGGGCGGCAGGCTCTCTGTGGTGAACGTTATCAGCCGTTATTTTTTAAGACCCACCGATTCATTACATGCCTCCTGGGACCCCGACACGGCGACGGGCGTGAAGAGTGGGAGGGGCGACCGGAAGGGGTGTGGGGAAGCAGGTGGGGGCGTCGGGAGGTGTGACGTTTGGGTGTTGAGAGGTGTGAAAGACGGCACAGGGGAGGGCTCTATAGGTTGGGTTAAGAGAGCGCTTGAAGTGAGAGGTTTCCCTGGGGAGGGTGTGGTTATGATTTGAAACGAAAGCCGTTTGTGGCTTTTGTGTGAGAGGTGAGTCTTTGATCTGGGGTATGATTTATGGTCTGTGGTTGATATACATCTTGTGAATGTCACATACATTTGAAGTGGTTGTGTTAAGTGTATTCAAGCAAACGTGGCCTCTAGAGACGCGGTGTGGCATGTTTTTTTTTGTCGTAACTGGTGTGTGAAATCAAAAACATAGCGTAACTTGTCAGAAACAATAATAATAAGCGTGCGAGTTTTAGTGGAGCAATATAACACTATAATATTATATCAAAGTCATAAGAGGAGCGCATGGTATTAATCTGTTAATTAAGAGAAGATGTGCGTGTCAGCTGAGTAGTGCTTTTGTAACTTTGGGTGGCGAGGTTTACCGCTTATTGTGTTTTGAATACTAAGTGTCTCTCTCCAATGACCATCTCTCCATAAACGAAGCTCTCGGTAAAAACTGTGAGTAGTACCGATAAAAGGCGATTAGGGCCAGGCGAGAAGCTGAGGCTTAAGGACTCCTTCTAGCAGGGACAGGTGTGAGGATACAAAACCACTCTCAGCAGCTCACACCTTATCTCCTGATGAGGAAAGGCTCATTATAACCCTTTAGGTAGAATTATTATTCCTAAGTTGTGTGTAAAAATCAAGCCTGCTCAGTACGTTTTGTTATTGCGAGAAGGGAGGGAATGATTAATTAGCCTGATGATATGACGGAGAGCCTCTAATCAGAACAGCTGGTGTGGAAATACACACTGCTTTCATAACACATTAATCCTTTATTAATGAGAGCGGTGTAGACGTAAACTAGGCCGGTGTATTAAATGCCCCCTGGTCTTGAGCCGACAGCATAAAGGCTAATATGTAACCGGTATATTGGCCACAAAGCAATTCGGCATGTGGATTCGGCATGCGACGACTGGTGGCAGGGTTATCGGCCGGCGCCACTCCGTGTATTATACATGTGTTTTAATATTGACCAGCGGTGTCTACCCTGCTATGAATAAACCATGACCAGTGCCGACGATCCGCGCCACCCCCATAACATCTCCCTCCTTTAGCTGCGACTGTTTCGCGTGCATGAAAAATCACCCCTCACCCAGACGACCAATTGTCTGGTCGCCAAAAAGCAATTTTCTTTTATTTTCGGATCTACCTTTTCAGGGTAGGACACTTCTCGAATTAAAGTGATATGGGACAGGGTAGTTTTGGCGTCCCGGTGCAGAGGGGTGCTGAGAGAACCCCTATGCAGGACGTATGGTAATAAGAATGACCATTCGAATTCTTTATTAGATTTTCAATACATAGATATCAACGCAATTATGTCACATTAGGCCGTGATGCGTGGATGTATAATTTCGAGCTGTATCTGGGAGGGTCTCTGTGTTTCAAGAACGTATTCAAATAATGTTTACAAAAAGATGGAATACTTAATTCATCATATTTATCTACTTTTACAAACCAATTCTGGTCCCACGTAATATGTGACGGCTAACCAATCACATTGATTTTTCCAATACTGAATCAGTATGATACAGAAGCAGAGGTGTTGATTGGTTCTCACATACTAGGCTTATATGTGGTGCTTTCTTTCAATCTCTCGTAATTGCTTCAATAAAAAACACTTCAATGTCTCTATTTATACACTGAAGCTAGATCAAAATTTAAAAAAGCGAATACCTTTTATTCAACATATCCAGAAGCCATAACGATATAACACAAGTTAGCATTGAATTTGAAAAGTGGGCTTGAGGACGTATGCCTGACGCATTCATTCTAAGAAATAGCAGGCCTTATGCTTTCTCCCCTGTTAACGTCAGACTCTAACACAACCTCCCATACGAATGTCAGACTCTAACACAACCTCCCCTGCTAACGGCAGACTCTAACCCGACCTCCCCTGCTAACGGCAGGCTCTAACCCGACCTCCCCTGCTAACGGCAGACTCTAACCCGACCTCCCCTGCTAATGTCAGACTCTAACCCGACCTCCCCTGCTAATGTCAGACTCTAACCCAATCTCCCCTGCTAACGTCAGACCCTAACCCGATCTCCCCTGCTAATGTCAGATTCTAACCCGACCTCCCCTGCTAACGTCAGACCCTAACCCGACCTCCCCTGCTAACGTCAGACTCTAACCCAATCTCCCCTGCTAACATCAGACTCTAACCCGACCTCCCCTGCTAAAGTCAGACTCTAACCCGACCTCCCCTGCTAAGGTCAGACTCTAACCTTACCTCCCCTGCTAAAGTCAGACTCTAACCCGACCTCCCCTGCTAACGTCAGACCCTAACCTGACGTGCCCCAGACATGGCAGCCACCGACAGATGTCCGTCCGTCCGGCACCCAGCACTGACCAGCGGTCATCTCGCATGCCGTCCCACTTCCGGTGGAGTCCATCGACCGACCGCCACTACCGCGGGACGTTTCCATTTCCGCTTCCTGTATTATTCACGTGTCCTCCAGTGAGGCGGCCCCTCAGTCGGAGTCTGCTATAGCCGAGTACCACGCGGTACAGGCCTATATGCAATATCGCCATTTCTGGGGTCATAAATCCTGAGGCACCCCAGCCTCTAGAGGTTCCCCCTCGCCATGCAGACCCACCCCCAAACTCTCACAAACTCACAGACCGACCCCTCCTAGGTTTCCCGGGGCACTAGCAGCATCGGCCCTGTGTAAACTATTGGGTGGCCCTCTGGGACCGTGGCCAGCTCGGGGTGGGGGTGGTGCTGGAGTGTGGGTAATGTGTGCCAGGCATGGCAATCTGGTCTGGAGGAAGGGCCTGCCTTAGTGGTCTAGAGGCCCGTGGAGGAGGCCAGGCCCAGGAATGTTGGCCAAAACAGTGGAGGGCTGGCATCTAGGTCTGGTCTCTGAGTGAGTGACACACATACTGGCGAGTAGCTCGCTGAGAGACGGAGGCATTTCTAATGTATACACAAGGAACAACTCTGATGAAATAATGCGGCAACCACAACTGCTAACGTAAACAGCACTGGGGTCACAAAAACAATTAATCTAATGCCACCCAGCACTAGCCTACGGGCATGGCTTATCTATCTATCAATCAAGCGCAGCCTTCGCGACGAGCAGCAAAAAAGTAGACATTTGCATGCATCTGTAGAGTATATTGCATGTTAGTCTAAATTGTCTTTTGATAGGATCATCATGGATATAAGCGTATACAGCTGGCCTTTCTCACCCTAACCATAATAACCATCTCCGCCACTTTTCCCATCTCCAATACCCAACCAGACAACAATCCCTCATACATCACCAAAAGAAACATTACAACGCATTAAAACACTCCTCCCCGCCATGTTCACATAATTATCGAATCATGCATAATTCTCCTGTTGTAATATCAGCAGTATAACGCACAGAAAATGTATCTGAACAATTATACACTGACGATATTAGGGAGGTAGAGGATGATAGATGCGTGTGGGATATCTCCGGCGGGCCTGACAGTGTGAGCGCCCCTCCCATATATCAGGCCGAACCAGCGGGCTGTGGGGGCAGACCCACTCACTCCTCTGATGCCACTCATTTCCTCCAACAGAGCGTCATTATCTACGTTAGGGGGCAACTATGGAAGCAAAAGGTTCTTTTTATAGCAACACTTTGACCTGTTAATCACGGTTTAGGATCTGAGAACTAGACCTCTGGGCCTCAATCGGAGATTTCATGACTTTGTTCATGACTCATTGTTCTAACTATATATATATAATTATATTGGTTGTTTCGATTTTAGTGACCGTCATAAAATGAAAAAGGAGTATCTACATACTATCATACAGAAAAGAACAAAATCGTTGACATTGTACTTAATTGAGTCATTGATGGGATCTATATCTGGGCTCCTTCAGTACACAATATGCTTTACCTAATGTCTACCCACTGTCAGTTTCTGCGCGACGCCATGGCAGGCGCCACATACAGGCCAGACAATATCACTCCCCATCCCCGCACCCCCACCCCCCATTCCCACCTCGATGGGACCACTACGTGATAGGTAATGGGCAGGCAGCAATATGAGTGACCAGTCCGGGGCCCACTTGATAAGTGACCATCAGCCCAATGTTTGCATTCATCCTACGGAATACGGCGAGCAGCTCGGCCGCCCCACTCGCTCACCCGATGAGCAGCTCATTGGCCGCCTGATCCCCTCCAGGGCCTGCCTAGATTGGTCATCAGGGGCTTAAGGCCGCCGTGTGAGCAGCTCAGTCTGTAGGTGGTGTACGTGAGTCTTGATAAGCACACCACATGGCCTGGTTCCCTACCCATGGACGTCTATTGACTCTGGTCGACATTTAATATTTATTCGCACCTGTATAGACATTCATTTCCAAAGTTAATTTGAGTGTCTCGGACAAATTCAATAAGGCATTGGTAGTATGGATACTGCTATAGTTTATCTACATTAAACATAAAATACTTGAAAATGCTTAATATGAGAAACTATAACTTCCTGATTCCTGTATATTTTGTTTTTATCCGACAAACAATTCTTTTGTGATTTACAGATTGCTTGTGATTGGATGATTGAATAGACAGCGTATGTTATTTTGCTTCAAATAATATACGATTGGTTATTACTGATAATTTTATATGCGATTAGATTAGTTTAGTATTTAATGGAAGGTTTAGGTGAAGAATAGTTAAAATGATTGGGATATCTAGAATAGGAAAACAGCGGACACGTGCGACCCAGGCGGATAGGGCGAGACGCTCAATATCGAACCAGGCACTACAGAATGGGCGTTACCTTATACCAATCCGATAAAGAATTGATGGAACTTTGTGGACTCTGCGAATTACCATTAACAAGCCAACCTTTTTATCCTTCTCTGTAGTAGACATACGATCCTGTACATAAGAGGACTACCAGGGATGGGTGATATGGTTAACATTAATTTGAATAGCATTTCGCATTATCAGACAGTAATTTTTAAATTTAGGTTAAGCGAGCAAGATGGAGTGCCTTAGTATCCATATTTCCTCCTGGCTTGGTTCTGTCCCGCAGTTGTACACTTGAGTTGCTTGTAGTATTATCAATCCCTATAATATGATGAGGTTCAAATACCAGGATTGTCATTTCATGATAATTATGGGCCCGACGAGATTTGGGCAATCTAAGAAATAACAACTCCGGTTACAGGCTTCTTGGGGCTGGGGAGTCGCTTGCGTTTCCTTTTGGCTGAAACTGCTGTTCCGAATTGTGATATTATTAGTGATAATATTTTCCCCTTGAGCTTAGGGCTCTTCTGATATTCAGAGAAGAATCCTACCCCGATCACACACCAAACATAGTCTGTGGGCCGGACTGCTCGCTACTCTGAGAATGGTAGGTCGGCTTGATAGACTAACACCAAACATTCCTTGCCTGGTCAACCTTTGAAAAGAGAGCCTGTGTTCAAACTGGTCACCCTTCCAACCCATACCCGTTGACAAACAGTCTTAACGCCATGTTTAACCTGATGGTATACGTAGTGGTATGTATCTAGAATAAATGCATGCCCTTACCTGTTAGTCTTAATGGAGACTCGTCGGTTGTCCCCCTCGATGATGAGGTTGTCCTTAATCCAGGTGACCTTGGGCGGCGGGTTGCCCTGGATCTTACAGCGGAGGGTGATGGTACGACCCACGCTCCACGTCTTGGACTTGGCCACCACCGTGGCGCGGGGACTGGTGGCTGGAAGACATAGAAAGCGAGGTTAATATTCAGAGAGACAGTGGGTCGGTAAAGTCTAAGTTCCTAATGAGCAATCGAAAAGAAATACACCTTACACCAATTTCTTACCTGTGTTATTCTTTGTCATAATTATAAATACTGTGAACTCATTAATTTTCGCGCTGTACATACTTTCGAGCATTTCGCGCTTTGCCTTAAATGCGCAAAAATATGATATGAGTGAAAAAAAACATTAACAGAAATATCCACGAAATGCGCGAAATTATGATTACGCGAAATCTCACAAAGTACTGAATGCGCGAAAATTTGGCAGCGCGAAAATAATACGTTTACAGTAACCCATCTTCCACAATTTGTTATCCAGTGACATGGCTTATAGCGACAATTATAGGTTTATATTCATTTACACACTCAAAGATAATTGCAAAACGTACAAGTTTTTAGTTCGTGGGATATCGATCTTCATATTAATAAGTAATACAAAGGGAAAAAATAATTTCCCCAAGGTTAAATTTCTGAAACTTAAAAAGTACAGTTTAAATCCTTACAAGAATGACCCCCGATTCCTGGAAGTGAAGCCCCTTAGATAGGTTTAAAGTATTTAATCTCTAGTGCTCTGATTGGCAGTATTCGATGAGGGGGCAGCAGTGGGACTACATTTGGGGTTCTATAACGGACTAAAATGGACGTGTTGTTCATGAGATACGGCATATTCCATACTATAGACCCATAATCCCATCTTGAGTCTTAAAGGACACTTAAGAGACTGTCTGATAGTCTGACAAACAAATAACCTTGTCACGGTGTCTGTCCGATCCACTGGGAGGTTTCTGTACCTTAAACCCATCACAAAACCCACTGTGGGTGGGGTTCTATTACCCTGATTAATCAAGCGTATACTCTCACTTCGAAGAAACAGCTTATTCCCTATGATTACTAAAGGATAAAAACTGTCGAAGGTACAAAAACGCTTTGATGAGTCGACTTTATTGAATTACATGAAGGGCGCATCCCAATAAATGACATATTAGATTGCTGATTAAATTGCGAAGCCCGCATTATGCTCGGAACTGTAAATACAAGTTCAAGTGAGGGCCCTCGTAAATTCAATTTGGGTTTTTGGTTGCTAGCCGGGCTCTATGCCATAGATTAATATCAGGAGCCGGGTTATTTCACTTGTGAGCTAAAGGAAACATTCGATGCACAATAATCTTTCAAACGAGAACCGGTCAAAAATTTCAAAAGAGAATAGGTGTTCAGTAAGTCTTAAAGAGCATCCTGTCAGTGTGTTATATGCTCCAGATAAAACAGACAATCATCTTGAAACCAGAATACAATGTATTGATTCAGAATTCATAACTATCATTTATGAATTCTATTTATTTCGCCTTCACGAACAAACTTTAGACTTCACCATCTCAGTCTGTAACATTTGAAATCTGTACCTTTGGCCAGACATCATATGAACCTAGCTGTTTTTTCTCCTTGTTTTGGATGGCGTGAGGCTGGCGAGCTTCTACGAGCAATTGGCGAGCAGATGGGGGAGCAGCTCGTTTTCAGCCCAACTCCTGCAGCTCTCATCTCTCATCATCCCGGGTTTCATGCATGGCGATCAGCACAGCTGCAAACAGCTCCACGCACACTTGTCTGTCCCGGGCGGTGTTTTCCATGGCTTCGGCCTTAGACACTGGAGCATCCAGTTACCCTGATCTCGGCCTAATCAGTCTCTCTTCTCCAGGCAAGGACGTTTCAGGGCCGTTTTTCTGCTACCCTTAGACAGGGCGGACCGTGGAGCAGGCGTTGGTTGTCACGCACGCTGAGTGAGGGTTGGTTGTTAGTGGGGAGCTGGGAGCTGGCCTCTATGTGTTTGTGGGGTGTCTTGTTCACTGGGAACCTGTAAAGCCGAGACACCTCGTGGCCTCCAGGGGTTCCGGGTTGAGCAGCTCATGGTGGGATATTACACGCCCGCAGAGCACAAACTAGCTCAATCTGTGGGGCCTGTAAGGGCATCCCTAGGAGAAGGGTCTGCCGAACTGACTACTCACCACAGGTCTCTATCAAATTTTCACTTAACTGTTTGATGATAGGGATGTTTTCATAGATGTGTTTCGTCGTTTAACAAAAGGATTGCACCATGTGAAAGTACATGAATTGTCTGATTTTCTTTATATCTCCATCTCCGAAACATTATGTCCGAAATGATATATGCACTTCTTGTAAAAGCTGATGGAGTAAAGGATAACGTGACATTATCAATTATGATTGATTTCCATGAATTGCAATATGGATAAGTACATAATATTACATTAGTAGGCTTATTGGAGGACCAAACTTAATCATAATGATTTCACACATTCTTCGCCATTATATATGGAGCAAGCGGGTTTGTGGTTTGAATGCAAATCCCTCAATTTTCCCGCATCGTGCAGTGAAAAGCTGGGCTCTATTTGGCACCCTATTTAGCATCAGCGCCTATTCAGAAAGGAGTAGTTAACATTTAGGAAAATTTGAAGGATTGTATGGCATACATGGGATCATTTCCAAACTTGTTCTCTTTTACTGTATGAAGATTGGACCAATATTTGAAATATAGAGTGAAATAACCTGTTTTCCCAGATTAGCATCCCATGTTAAAAGCACTACCAACTGCTGATCGCTATTTCCGCGTGATGCCCTATTCTGAGACCCGCAAACCCGATATACTGCACTATGCTATATCAAGAAATGGAAGAAGGTATGGCAAACACGTATTGCTATTTCCCTTTAAAATAGGTATCTCTGAGGATATATACACCTCTGAGGTGTGAAGAACAGGAGCAAAGAATTAGCAAAGCACAGCATCCAAATGAATGTGACTCACTTAGCTTTTTCATTTGTTATGCCAGTGCTATCCATTCCAAGTGAAAAGATCATACAATGATCTGAGATCATCGCATATACCTTCCAAGTACATTTTGAAGTTGGTCCGCTGTTATTTTCATGTAGGGTTATTAAGATGGACGGAAAGTATAGGCAGAGGGTCGCAAACAGCTACAAGGAGACTAAAACAACACTAAAGACGGGAACAACAGCGCCATCAATAAGGGCATCGCCTTGGTCGTCTATTGCACCCCACACCCATTTTCGCCATTGTCGGAATGCAGCTACTCTTTTCGGGTGGACACCTTTATGTGAATGTGAATGACACATGTCCGGGTGTTGACCTGTCACCATCGTTTGATAACAGACCGCCGTAAGCCATAAGACTGGCATTGAGGCTTATATAAAAAGAAGCCTAATGGACCAAACTACCAAGCCCTCATTGAAGGTTTCACCTCCATTCATGATAATGCTATACCCAGGTGTCCATGGCAAATCATCTACTACAGCAATGATCGTACCCTCTAGGTGTCCCTCCACCCTGTACGCCCACCGTCCTCACTTTACAAGTAAACACTCTTGGGGGACGGGGGTAGCTGGGAAGATGGCTGATTGGGGATTGCTTGTCTCTGACGTGTGCCATCAGAAGCATGCCGGCCTTTTCCCGCCTGGCGCCATCCCCTTGGGAGTGCCACAACTGGCGATAGGCAGCTATTTCTATACGCCGCCGTCAAGTCGTACCCCGGGGTGGGGGTGACTTTGATAAGGTCATGTCCGACTTTGAGTCATCAGGGGTTGGTGCATTAGCGTCTGGTTGGTTGGACATCAAAATTAGAGTCTCCTATCTCTAGATCAAATGACAACGTTTTCTCCTATAATTCAAATATTGATTCCCTGGCATGGAAAGTGAAATTGATATAAAGATAGATATTGAAAACCCAATGCGTTAATGGTTTGCATGTTTGAATTGACAATTTGTTGTGATGATATTTGAATAAAGCTTTCGCAATTATCTATATTTCCTTAGCAGTTAACAGGTCAACAAAGTGTGATGAATATCTATTCATCAGTTATCAAGGTTGAAATATGGAAAGTAAGACGATGCGATAGATTAAAGTATATTTTGTAAAAGGCCCGAAAAGCCCGAAAATGTAAAGGCCCGAAAAGCCCGAAAATGTAAAGGCCCGAAAAGCCCGAAAATGTAAAGGCCCGAAAAGCCCGAAAATGTAAAGGCCCGAAAAGCCCGAAACCCGAAAGACCCGTGAAATATGTAAACCGGAAGTGATGAATGTAAACCGGAAATGACGTCATTATGACCACGTGATCAGAGGCAGCCAATCAGGGCTGACCACTAGGCTATAAAAGGGGCGGTGAGGCCCGAGAATAAAAGAGTTCCTTCACAGTACTCCTTGTGTCAACATGTGTCTTCTTCCTATGGTAACCGATAAGATGATCCAATACAGGCTAATTAACTAGAAAGTACAAGTAATTAACACCGAAATGGCCCGGATGGAGTCCCGAAAACGGAGGACCGGACTGGCACGAAGGCCCGAAATAGGGAGCGGAAACCCAGGGATCAGGGGTATGAAGCCGCGACTGGCTCGGCCCCACGCTACCAAACAATAGGCGACCGTCGGCCCGACACCCCTGCTGGACGAGAACGAGGGTAGACCGTCCGCAGTGGGCCCCAAAGAGAGTGCCAGCATGAGAGGAAACGGCCCGCACCCATCCCTACCATTTTTCCTCCTCCGCAATCCGCCACCCGCTAACAGAAGTGCCCGGACCCCACGCCCGATAGCTGAGACCCCTCGGTCCGGCCCGGCAGATACACCCCTCCCCCCGTCAATGAATACCGATTTCCCTATCGACCCGCTCAATCCCCCTCGTGCGCGAGGCACGACTCTTTATATCCCATCTCGGCTTCTTGCTCGGACTCCCTGTCCGGCTGAGACCCGAAACAACCCCCACGTCCCTCTGTTGTAGAAATCGGAAACCCCGCACTACCGAGAAACATCACAAAAGCTACTTGCAAGAGTGTCAATCGTTTTAGTCCAAATTATATGAATGTTTGAAACAGGCCTTTTATACAACATGGTGCATCTTTGCATGTTTGATATAATAATTTCCCATCTATCAATGGTATCATATTTCAACTAAATGGGCAATGCTACAATGGTTTTGCTGATCGCATCATAGGTCATTATACTAGACAAACAATAGCCCAACCACCGATAAAGGTATGCTGGTGTATCAGCAGATGTATCCATGCTTAGTTATTGTGTCTTTGATGCCTTTCCCCAACCAGGATCAGCTCTCGTTTCCGGTATGGGTTCTATAAGAAGGCGCTATCATATGTGCAAGCTCTTCTGATGTTCAGGTACTTAACTATTAACCATGCATATGTTATTCTAGTACCGGTATTATGGCTGTGACACAACTGACAGAAGTTAGTACATGCAGATCAATAAAAGAACAATAAGCGGCCACGAGTCAAAACAAGAATAGGCCAGAAGATCCAGTATGTCTGGATCTTCCTTCTCTTTGGACCGAAAAGATGATAAACATCATAACCTTTCTGCTGCTAACATGAAATGAATGTTATGTATCTATTCTAGATCATGGATATAACCTTTATATAATTATAGTCTCAGCAGCAAAAAGTCGTACATAAGCCAATTTTGCTGGTTACAATACGACTTTGTCGTGTCAATGCATACTTGTCAATATCTAGAATGAAGGTAAGAATGGAGAATATAATTATAGACTTAGTCAAAGTAGGATCTATTGCATGCACAGATAAAGTACGAATGCTCCAGAAAACGTGCACAATGCCCCTCATTTGATCAAAAGCCGCCGCGGATCATCGCTCGTTTAATACTCCTAGAAGGGCCTGATTAGGTTTGTTCAGACGAACCAACTAATATAAGTCAGAGACAAAACAACGAAATGACATGCGCTATATGTACATTAACTTTGGGTGCCAATCGCACACTTCACACAAAAATCAAACCCCTATCCTTATAAACCTATGTCATTGCGTGCAATTTCTGCCAGTGACAACTTCCGCCTAGCTGTTTTCCTTCTTCATGCCTTAAAAGTCTAAACAGGCAAGAGAAGTTCGTTCCAGTGCTTGATATGCTATGCCGTTTCTGGAACACCAATGTCCACTTTGTTCGGGAACACTGGAGACACAGGTGTGCTTCCTCCAGCAGAGTCCTTGGGCTGACCAATTGATGACCTTGGGTCAAAGTCCAGTCGCCGACCCATCAACCCTAAATGCATTACTCGGGCTATTACTGTCTTACTATAGGAGATACTGTCAATGGATATGGACCAATGGAGATGCCAAATGTCTGAAGGCTCTGGCCGTGATCTCCAAGATTAAGTTACAAAGGTTGTTGATACCCGAAAAAGATATGTGATTCTTCGGAGTATGATAGTATAGAGTGGAACCATAATAAATATGGTTTCACTTTTTTAGTCTTACTCAACTGACTGACAATAATTGCTAATTTACTCATTTTCCATATTATGGAAGTTGAGTAAATTAGCAATTATTGTTAGTCAGTTGAGTAAGACCAAAACAGTGAAATTATTACTATTCAGGGTTGGGTACACGATTTCGAAGGGGGGGGGGGGGATCCACATATAGGGTAAGTACTAAAACGATGTGCATGCGCGACGTTTTTTCTCTTTGGCAAGTTTGAGTCCCCACCGAAAGGGTGGGGGGGGGGGGTCATGCAGGCCCCCCTGGAGTCCCCCCGCCCTGGATCCGCCCCTGCTATTATAGTTTTACCTAATTTAAATGAATTGACAATTCATTTTCCTGAAATAAGGAAGTTAGAGGTGTGCCCTCAAGCAAGGGATGTCTTAGGTAGTGTCTTAGTTCTCCCAGATCATACATATGTAAATCCTTGCCAATAGTGACAATTTGATAATATAGCCTAATATTTTATATTTTTACGAAGCACCATCACTGAAACAAAGAGAGGTATATGTGCTTTATGTCCTCATGGCCTGAGGCCGGTGAACGCAGGGTTTGACCTTAACATAGAGTTACTAGTACCGGGTACTAGTAAAAACCTGGTCGGGCTAGTGCAAATTTTGTGCAGCTAGCCCGGTGGGCTAGTGGAAAACATAATGTCCTAAACGATTAAATTATGCACGACCTGTTTAGTAAAATTACAGTATCTCCAAAATTATAGAGAGGATCCTAACACGTAATACATCAATTGAAAGGCTTTTTGGTCGGGCTAGTGAAATCTATCACGGGCTAGTGTAAAATCTTAAGCACTAGCCCAGTGGGCTAGTGGGAAAAGAAGTTAAGGAAAACCCCTGGAACGCCTACTCTTTTCCATTTAATCGTGCGGTCTATGTGAAAAACATTTACATGTCACATACATATAACTATACCCCCAACTATTCTATATGACTGCGTTTCCTTTTTCTATTGCGTGTTACATTAATTAGATCCACATATCACGGTAACGCACTCTAGTGATTTAACGCATGGTGCCAAAGGTTGGATCTGCCAATCCAGTGACCAATGTAGAGCAGACTGGGTGTAGAACATCCTGCTCCTAGGCCCCTGGTTGTAAGTTTAAACCCCTACAGACTGCTAGATACTATCCGTTATTGTTAACGGAAAACAGATAGAAAAGAAAATTATGGTTACATAAAAATGATTAGTCCCTAATAGGCCTACTTTTAGTGGAAGTGAAGGAACGCAATGTCGTTCCAGGTATTCCTATACGCACATACGTATTCTCAGTTGAAAAGAATTGCTGTATGAATTCATACTCAAATGTCAATTTTCTATAAGTACATCTGTCCTGAGTCGTCATCCGATGTCATTACATTGTTAAAAGCTGATTCTTTAGTTTGATGGCTGTGAATTGGGCTAGGGGAGGGATCGGGGAGTCCGGCGGTTTTCCTGGTCTGTCTATGCATTCATCACAACACTAGCGCAGCCGGGTGCAGACTCGGTACATGTGTACTCAGGTCCAGACAGTGCAATAGCAGAGTGGTGGATTCCCACTCCTCCATCCAGCGTTTAGTTTCCAGGCTAGGATTGGATCCCATCGACATCCTGCATTAAGTGTACCATCAAAAAAAACATCTAGCCCCGATTCTGAATGCAGTTTGGCCGCAAAACAATATTCCATGAACTAGGGTTGTATCTATGTGGTTGTTCTTTGCACAGCGGAAGCTGACATGGGACAAAATAACTATAAAAAGTATATCTGCATGCTTTCAAAGAAAAAAGATTTGAATGATAGACATAATTAGAATTCTGATATCACGAGGACAAGCGTACACAAACAGTCTATGTTATACAGTACAGGGACGGAACCAGGAATTTCAACAACAACAAAAAAAAAAAAAAAAAAAAAGGGGGGGGGGGGGGGGCTAATATAGGATTTGAGGCGCCCCATCCTATGGCTAGAATTTTACATTAAAAAATCTAAATTTTGCAGAAAATGGGGGGGGGGGGCCCCACAATATGATATGATAAATGCCCACAGACCAGGCAGACAATGCCATCGTATTATGATTATAAGAGTGTACGTTATAGTTTTGACACAGAGAGAATACGTCACAGTAAAGCACTGCGGGGACGACCGGTCCAGCAGCACAATTAAACTATAATGACTAAATGATGGGACTAACCAGCTAACGCTGGAATCTAAGATTTGTTGAAACGTGCACCTTCCCTATTTCAGAATTCTTTTGTTATGTAGGCATGTTACTAAGAAACCGTTAGGCCAAAAAAAAAAAATAGTTGTGTTCAGGTTTCCCGACCGACCCTAATGTTTTCCCCCGACCCTAAAGTTTTTAAGGGAAAATGTGGGGAAAATTTACTAAAAGTTGACTAAAATGAGCATTCAGACTATCATTGCAGTCAAAAAAAAATTATTAAAAAAAAATAAAATGCCGACCTACCGACCCTATTTTATTTGAGGTATGAAACCTGAACGCAACTATTTTTTTTTTTTGGCCTTACTAATGGGGGCACATACATATTATTTGTATCGACAGTAATAGCCGTTAGCAACATAATGGTTGCTTACATATAGACGTAGGCCTATACATTATATTCTCAAATCCTGTACACCACACAAAAAGTAGGGGTCTGGATCAAGAAATAATTCGTTATTCTTATAAAGAAATTAGTTCTATGATAGAAGAAACCCATATTGAATTATTACTAAACATCCTTACCTTCATCTTCGGGTGGTGGAACCGCACAAGTCACATTTAGTTCCGTCATTATGAATGGCTAAATCTCATGTGATACAAGTTGTTTAAGCTCTAGACAAGCTGACGGTGTGACGCTGAGATCCTTTGTCTGAGTATAAATGGTATTCAGGGTGTCCCAGAATCTCCCCAATCCAGCTCAGTCTCCGCCCCGTCCTCCAGTGACCGGGGTGATGGTGGTATATGGTACTGGAGTAACCTTTGGCAGGGGTAGGGTATGACGAACCGTGGTCACGGGGGCTGCTCACAGGCCCTTTACCGAGTTGTCTGAGGTCACGACCTTTGGATCCTTGGGCCCGGGTCTGTTGGATCCCCGCCCTCATGTGATGTGAAATGGAGTCAGCTGTGGCAGGCTCCGAGTGAGACGGTTACAAGAAACCCAACACTCTATTGTATCAACCGGGTCCGGGCCAAAAAGTCCCCGAATTCCTACAGTGCGCCTGCCACTGTGTGGGCTATCAACTGTAGATTGACAAAGGGTAATGCCAGACCCATGTAGGCCTATCAGATACACAGATACTGGAAGAGAAAATCTAGTCAAAATAGCTTTTTACCGCAATTAAATTCAGGGAAATTCCCCTTGTTCTTGATAATGTAGGCCTATGTGGTATCCGTTTCGGAGAGGTCAGTAGGTTCCTCTATTTCTGCTCCTTGTGGTATAGAGGTCGTATACTAGGGGCCTAACGTACGCGGAGGTCGGATATTTGATGCTATAAAAACACTGCGGCTGGAGAAGGAGCACGTGCTTGTATTTACTTTACGCGTGAGCGCGTTAGCAACGCCCTAAGTGCACATGTACTTAGAGGTCAACACGGTAGCAGCCCCGACCTAGTCAGACGCCTGTATGCATGGCCAGTAAGTCTAGCCTTAGATGTTTTTTTCTCCAGCGTGTTAGGAAAAACCAATTCCCACCTGAGTTTTCCCACCTGTCGCGTCCGTTTGAATCAAAGCTTGTCCAACAATATCTCCTTTTGGTGGCTGATGAACAGCTAGCTGTGTTCAATTGAGAATAGTTGAGTATATGCCTTTTCTTCTGAAAAGATGCTCCGGGCTGAGCTAGGAGCTAAACAAAGGCCTATGTCGATACATGGCTCCCAGATACATGTACCGTGTGGTGCAGTTACCAATTGTTTCAGTGACACGTTGACGGTTGAAGTACAATTAAATCAATTAAATCCAGAGAACGTGGCTTAGTGTAATTAGTCCGTAGAACTAGCTGAGTTCCGTTATATATACTTCACCTAAGTCCAGTTGTGTAGCGGCTGAGGCCGTACTGAAAACAAACCTCTACCACCTATATTATACCAGCAGTGTGCACTCAGCGCCGCCCGGACCGATTTAGCATTGGGTTAACTAGGTCAGTGTGACCCAGTTCACCTCCAGGCTACTCCACGTCTGCAGCATAATGAGGCTGCGCTCTCCCATGGCCATGCACTAACTGTTACAAAGCAGCACACGATGTACAAATAACATTATATAAACCTTTGTAAAAGTCTTTGTTCAACCAGTTTATGACAGGTACTTTTCCCAATTGATGATAGCCACAGGTAAGAGCTTTTATTATGTCTGTTTTTAGAAAGACTGCCAATGTTATTCAATGTTTTGACAGCAATTGCAGTTGCTGCTGCAGGCGGCGGCCGTCACGGTCGACTGAACCGACCCCCTTAGGTGCAGCAGTGCGCGGCCTGTTACCCAGGTTACATGTCACAGTTTATGATAGATGACCCCAAGGTGAGGTCAGTCAGGTGGTGAGAAGGGGTCAGCGCGTCGGGTACATGTGTACCCCATATTAAGCCCGCCTCGTCACATGTAATGACTAATAGGCGTCTGGCACGGGAAGAATTTGAACTCATACATTCGACAGGCTCGGGCTTGTCTGAAACCACTTCCTCTAAAACGTGTCAAGGAGTGTAAGTCTTACTCCACGATTATCCCTGAAAAATCATAGTATCATTATACTACCCATAGCAGTGGGCGTGTTAGGTAATACTTTTGCGCTCACCTCAAAGTTTCCCTTCCCCTTCTGGCGTGTATATAAGTGTAAGTCAGGGGGTGTTAATTATATTGTGTCACAATAGTCCCGTCCGCTCATAGTTCTCTTCACACGCCCAACCTTCTCGGCGTCTTAACGTACCTACCCTCCATTCAGGCACCAATATAATTGCCAGCAGTGGCGTACCCAGTCCCCCCACTTCCCACATTTGTGCATATATCTATAAACGCCGGTTGATATTGGTTTCCAAGCTCAACAAAAATAATACTCAGTTTCCTGACCTAATAAGAATAGATGAGGCTGAAGCGCAGAAGGAGTAGCCTATAGTGTGCACACAACTAGGGTAAAACAGGGTTGTATCGCTCACATTGGTAGGCCTATATCATTAGCGCATTTAGTTTTTTAAACCCTTACATATAGAAACAAAAGTTATATAAAATCAAAATAATTCATAATAATTAATCAAATGCGTAAAAACAGCGATAAAGCGTGATTTAACTTTATAACCTCTATGAATAATCAATAATGAAACAATTGTCTCCCATGATGTTGGGTACAACCCTTATCATGAAATGAAAGTAATATTTTTGAGAAAACTTATCAAATATAGCATATCAATAATGGTTTTCCATCCCATGAAAGTGACGTCCAATAGGCCTATTTCTAAAAAAAAAATAGGGTTAGTTCAACCCCCCCCCCTCCACAAATTCCTGGGACCGTCCACCCCTGTCCCTTAGATACAGTACTAGTTTAACTAAAACAGGTAGAAATATAGCATTTTTAAAACAGATTTTCTTGAAACACATTATTTGGGAGTTAAACCAGGCTGCCTAAACCAGATTCTTAAACTTCTTGGAAATACAGGGTGAAAGGGCTGAAAGCGCAAATGGTTTTCACTGAAAATGATAATATTAAATAACCTTGACTACACATAAAACTATTATTTTGTGTGATTTCAAGTTTTTACCCTTATTTAACTCTCGACATAAGAAATGATAAATGCGCTATATTAGCCTGACGGGCCATGCCCCCCCTCCCCCCCCCTCCCCTGTTAAATAATGTTGTTTAAAAAGGGGCCCCTCCCACGTAGATTAATGCATTAGCCCCTCCCCCCCTCCCCCCTAGAAATGCCTGGGTCCGCCCCTGCATCCCTCCGGACCGGCCCGTGGGCCATCTTTTCATTTCAATACCATTATTACAAATATAACTTCCCAAAAAAAAATTTGGAGTGGCAGGTGGTAATCGAGTGCATGAGGTTCGATTAGCTCCTACCACCCAGGTCTGGCGAATTCATCTGTGCCATTATTCAGTTCATTTCATTTCATTAGTTTGCACAACCAGACCCAATTACGTATAGAGTTTGCGACATATATATACCGTAGGTGTAATCGGGGCAACGAGAAAGGTGTTTACCAAAAAGAGACACTTTGTAGTTTCGGTCCTTGTGTTTCAGTGGGTTTTCCGATTTGGAAAACAAGCAATACCACAAGTTATTAATTTTGATCGCCCTCAATTGTCACTGATGTGTCTCTATCAACTTCAATTTACATTGCCCGTCATCGTTTTCCCCAACGTAGTTTCGACGTATTTGGTCCTGCGACCGGAAGGACCTCTAGACGGCTTTTCGCTGGTTTCCGACGTCATCGTATTATTGAACCCGGTGGATTTTTGGCTACCAGCTATCTCTCCCGGCCCCGGGTTCGAATCCCCTTCATGCCTTACGTTTTTCGTTCATCCATCAGACTTGTATTATCAAATTAATGATAAGGATAGGACTACTCTGAACCCTAATCGTCATGTCAAGAGAGGAGGTTGATTGTTGCATGAGGTTCGATTAGCTCCTACCACCCAGGTCTGGCGAATTCATCTGTGCCATTATTCAGTTCATTTCATTTCATTAGTTTGCACAACCAGACCCAATTACGTATAGAGTTTGCGACATATATATACCGTAGGTGTAATCGGGGCAACGAGAAAGGTGTTTACCAAAAAGAGACACTTTGTAGTTTCGGTCCTTGTGTTTCAGTGGGTTTTCCGATTTGGAAAACAAGCAATACCACAAGTTATTAATTTTGATCGCCCTCAATTGTCACTGATGTGTCTCTATCAACTTCAATTTACATTGCCCGTCATCGTTTTCCCCAACGTAGTTTCGACGTATTTGGTCCTGCGACCGGAAGGACCTCTAGACGGCTTTTCGCTGGTTTCCGACGTCATCGTATTATTGAACCCGGTGGATTTTTGGCTACCAGCTATCTCTCCCGGCCCCGGGTTCGAATCCCCTTCATGCCTTACGTTTTTCGTTCATCCATCAGACTTGTATTATCAAATTAATGATAAGGATAGGACTACTCTGAACCCTAATCGTCATGTCAAGAGAGGAGGTTGATTGTTAACTTATTTTAAACAGGATCGGGACGTTACGCTTTTTAAAGGATAACTCTCCATTTGTAATCGAAAAGTTGTTAAATCAAAAAGACCCTTAAAAAAAAAGGAAAATTATTAAAAAAAAAAAAAAAAAACCTGCTCGAACCCGCCCTCTCCTCAACTACTAATTTTAAACATGATAGTCCTAATGGTAATGAGACTGATCCGGCTTAAATTCCTAATATTATAATATTAATATATATACTTCTTGCAAACATTCTAAATAACCTTCTTTCCCGATCTTAGCATCTGAATAAACAGGAGACACTGGGCATCACACTTCATTTAAATTAATTGTCTCAGTTAAATACGACCATTAGTTAACAAGTTCCATGTACTTTTTAAGTAACATGACAGAAAGCATTTTCGCGATTCTGCAGCTATCCCTCGC
Source organism: Lepidonotus clava (assembly GCA_936440205.1). Lineage (NCBI taxonomy): Eukaryota > Metazoa > Annelida > Polychaeta > Phyllodocida > Polynoidae > Lepidonotus > Lepidonotus clava. The sequence continues at coordinate 33,115,569 of OW387139.1, forward strand.
TCCCCTCTTCCCTTGTGCATAACATTTCCTAATAAACCAGGTCCATTCCTAACGGCGGCAAAGTTTGGAAGCGTCCATCATGGCCGGCCTTAATCCATTAACACCCATAAGTACCCGGAAGCACCCCATCTAATCTGTACCCCCCTCTGACATCTGACAAGGGCAGGGGCACAGTCTTGGTAATCACATAACTCACACCAAACCCACTCAAGAGCGACACAGGTATCATGCTGGGTGTCATCTGACGGACTCCCCGCCATTAATCAGGGGTTAGTTATCGAGTTAACACGGGCCAGAGTTGCCCCATGCAGGGAACCTGCTGGGTCGGGCACTTCCATACCCAACCTACGTTCGCCTGCAAAGCACATGTAGCTAAATCTTTGACAGGCCTATTTCACCCTACCATCCATTGCCCCTCCCACCCGGAAAACCATTTACCCTTACCATCCATAGATGGAGTATTAAAAGTGTTTGAAATTAACTTCTTTTGAAGTCATCCGTGAGAGATGAGATTCATTAAAAATTAATTAAACATTTTCTGTATGGATAAAAGGTACCTCCCGGCCTATATAACTACCCTAAATAATTCACCTTAAACTGGGTCTAAGCTGGTTAGATATAAAGCCGACCTTAAGGTTTGAGACTAATTTCAGCCAGTCCAGACTTAAATCGGCCTGAACTCCATATAAACCACCTGCAAATAAAACCTATAAATATCAGGCAGTAATGGCATTTACAGGCTTTCTCACTTCTCATCCACAAGTTAAGGAACCCCATGCCAACAATTCATTTTGAAGTCTGCCTTCCAATTCAATTAGAACAAGCCGACACCCTAACCAACGAAAGCTTACAAGCAAGCATACGCGTAAGCTTATACTCTTCGCACGGCTTTTCTTTTGGCATTAACGTAAGCTTAAGGTTTCTGCACGGAGGTCAAAACCTTTAGATCCCAGGTGCATGTGGCGACTGTCTGTCTACTCCTTCCTGTGACTGGGAAAAAGTAATAAAAGACTAGAGCGGTCTCTAGCCTGCATCAGACATGGCTCCAACAGTATTCATACTCCTCCTTCGTGGACTCTTTATCCTGGGCACTGTCTCAGCTAAGCCATGCCTATGCACCAGTACGGTAAACCGTTTTCGTACCAACTATGGTGTAGTATTCGAGAGTAAACCGTCCATCCACATAGGTAATGAGTACTTCACTACCCAAGTCGATATCATTTTACCACTTCCTCCTTCTCCCAAACAGGCAGCCGCACTAAATTGTAGACACGGCGCTACCCTGGCAGCCGGTTCAATGGAACAGTGTCGAAAAATCCAACTTATGTTGAATAACATAACATCTATTGGGAAGACTATAGCAGCGAAGGTCACCAACGGACTCCGGGAAGTGCAATCAATTTTGGAATCGACGGCCCAGCCAACACCTCCATCAGCCAAATCCAGGAAGCAGCGGGCTCTGATTCCAGAAATCGGCAAGTTCTCCGAGACTTTATTTGGAACGGCCACACTCGATGACTTGAAGCAACAGACTCGTGCTGACCAGGTAAATGCCGATGAAATTGGCTTCCTCGATGGCAAAATAAATGCAGTCCTAAAGGTAGTTGACTCCACTTTGGAAATCCAACTCCAGGCCATCATAGAGAACACTCATTCCATATACAATTTGTCCAGAGGACTCCAGGCTTACATTAGTAACCGGGAATTGATGGTCAGGTTGATGCAAGATTTGCAAGAATTGCGTCTACTGGATTTTAAACTGGACTATTCCCTTGATGTCTTGCTACAGGCTATTCGCGACCTAACGGAGAACAGGCTGAGTAACTCTTTGATATCGGAGACTGATATGAGGAAGATTCGGTACCTTTTCCTTTCCAAGTCAAATCGTTCAAATATTTATATTCCAAACACTCGCGACATGTATAGAAGTGTAACTGTTTTAGTCCCCCCGGTTTTACAGCGAAATGTTCTGAAAACTATTTTGAAGATTCCCGTTATTTCCTTCGACAAAATATTCAAGGTTCTAAAAGTGAACACCTTCCCTCTAGCCTTCCATGGGCATTATACTCGCCTCTCCAACACACCGGCTTATTTATTGGTGTCCGCAACCCAATACACAGTATCCTCCAACCCAGATCTGGATAATTGCCATTCTCCGTTTTGTCATTATGACCTACCACTTCGCAGGGTTTCTCCCTCGTCGTGCCTCATTTCTATCTATCTACGTGATCATGAGTCTGTCAAACTTTATTGTGATTTCAAAATACTCATTCAGTCTAATTTCAGAAGGTCGAACATCCAAGTCATTGCAACAGGGACCTATTTGTTCTCTCACATAGACGAGGTCGTTGTGCGCTGCCCCAACCGAACAACAACCCATCCTGGATGTGAATCGTGCGTTCGTGCCTTTGAATGTGGTTGTTCTGTGTCCGCCAAAGAATGGGAAATTCCAGTCTCAAGTGTTAACTGTTTGCCTTCTACAGCAGGCCCCTTAAGAACAGTTTTTCCCGTCAACCTTGCTAGTCTTCAACACCTCAACCTGTCACTTAGCCGACTTGTGAACCCGGATTTTTCGTACGATAAACCATTCCCAATTTTACCTCTTAGCCCGCAAATGCGAGTCCGCCAAGAGGATATTTTTAAGCGAGCAAAAGACAATTTCCTTTCCCTCCGTACATACATGAAAGAGATTCGACTGAATGAGGTCGAATACAAGAAACTTCGTGGTGACTTGCATCTTCCCCACGTACCATTCCTCCCCCCCAGTGTGCACGGTACTGTTTACCTGTTGAACATTGGACTTACTTTTATAATGGTACCAGCACTTTTTGTTTTCATCTCAATTCTGTATTTCAGACAACGTAGGATTCAAAGCGCATGCAGACGCTTGACTTTAAATTGAGTTGGTTATATATACATTAGCTATTAACTCTTCCTTTTATTGCAGCTCAAAAGTTATCAGTTCTCATTCATGTTCGATTTTTGTTGTTTAGAATATATACTCGCCCTCATAATTTCGTCACACATGTACAGCTGCAATTCATTCACATTATCCTCATGAATTCCCATTTATAATTAGTCACAGCCACATAAGACTACACACGTTCAAGATATCAAAATGTTTTATTGTTATGCATGCGGAAAAGGTTTTATGATGTCCACGTGTCAACGTTTCGCCTACTTTCCCATAATTGTATTTACTGACCATACACTAATGTACATATGTAACTCGAAAGCTTCGTGAACATATGCATTTCACAATTAAAATTTTCCCATATCTACTTCAAACATATCGTACACTTTTATATAACTGTTCATCACACCCAAGAGTCTACGTCAGGCATGCAGCCCAGTTTTTCGGCTGGGAGTAGTTCTTGGGCCATGTTGTTCCTGTTGTTTATCAGGCAAACGCTCGCTCTACAAAGTCTGTGCCTGAAAAATTTGTTCAGGCGCACGCGCTCCGTACGAGGAATCTTGACTTCTTGCGGGAGTTCCAACGTCAAGGGTTCGTCACTGCCATTCAGATGGACCGTGAGTGGGCCCGACCAGGCGACGGTCAGGGCCTTGGACAGGATGCTCGGTCTTTGGATGATCATTCGTGGGCAGGCAGCACTTCCTACGGCTTCCATTTCGGCGGGAATGGGAGCCAGTGGAAATAGGAGCGTTTCCCATCGGCAGTAGATTCTCAGACAGCACTGCACTGTAGCCCTCCGACGTTGACCCTGAGCCAACGAGCGACAGCCTGCTGCCAATTTCCAGAAGATACCGATAAATTTCCACCCCAGGTATATCACTAACAAGAGAAGCAGCCACTGATGGTCGGATTGGTCCGCGGGTTGGAGGTGACTAGGTCTCACCACTGGCCTTTCCTCCCGAACAAGACGCAGACGCAGACTTGCGTTTAACAGTTGCTCGATGTCCATGGCCATCAAGTGGCTGTTCTGAACCAGTGTATAGTACAGGCACATACTTATACCCCCCACCCCACATGACATCACAACCCCCCCAGGTACTGTAAGGGCTTCGTCTAGTCTTTAGCGAAAAGTTAACCCTCGGTCGACAACTTAAACGCTAGGTAAGGTACAACTAAAACGACTTCTTCTAGCCGGGGGCTTCACAAGTTTTTACACTGGGTAGTGCGAAGCACGTCTAATAGGCCGCTATTTTCTTCAGAGAGCCGATCGACAGGGGGTTCATCTGAAATGACTTCTGTCGCGTTTGACACCGGGACACGCGTCTGTGATGACCGCGTCCACCTGTTGGCCATCTGAGGCGGCGCATGTCAACTAGCTTCTGTGTCAGCTCCCTCACAGGAGTACCGCGGCACGCGGCCCGCGGGGTAGTCTTAACACTTCTTGACACGTAACAGGCCTCACAAGGGGCGGCGGTGAGGGTGTCGCTGATACCCCATGTACTCCCCGTCACGGCTAGCACGTAACTTATGGTAAAAGTCTCTCTTACCCCGTCCACACCCCGTCACGTCTACCACGTAACTTATGTTCAAAGTCTTGCCTCATCGATAAAAGATCGCTTTCACCAGATCATGTATCCACAGGGGGGCCTGCCCGGCATGTATAAATACGGCGTGGCATATGGCTATATAGATCACTTGAAAACTTGCTGCCACCATGAACGGGTCAACTGATTATAGTGACGCTGTTCTGTCAAACCCGTCTACCAGCTCATGCAGGATCTTGACCAGCAGCCCCAAACCGGGTGGCGAGAAAATAACCGATCATGATTCATCAGCAGGCGTAGGTACTCTGCTGTTGGATATGTCTGGGGATGCGCGTCAGTATGGGTCTCAGAATGGGTTTCCGGATCTCTCTGCGGATCAGTCTCTTCACGACTCCCTGTACGCGGAAGAGGGATCCACCCTCAACGACGTGGACCTTAGCCTTGGTGCTTCCCAAGGCGGTCCTGCATCCGCATCGTCGTCCACGCCCTCCACGCCCTCCACGCCCTCCGGATCCACGCCCTGGGGGATGACGCCCTCCACGTCGCAATCCCATCCATGGTTCCCCAGCTCCACGTCCAGAACGTCGTCCACGCCCGGACCCTTGACATCGCAAGGGTCGTTCTCGTCGACGACGTCCCAAAGGTCGTTCACGCCCGGGCCCTTGACATCGCAAGGGTCGTTCTCGTCGACGACGTCCCAAAGGTCGTTCACGCCCGAATACTCGTCCTCGTCCGGCCCCTCCACGTCTACAGCTGAACCGTCCATGGCCCATTTGCTGGCCAGGATGGAGGAGCTGGAGAAGAAGTGCCGAAGGGCGGAGGCTGAAGCGGCTGCGGCAAAGGCCCAGGTGGAGGTGCTCGTGAACCAAGCGAAGCCAGCTGCAGCTGCCAAACCACCCAAACCACGCAATGAAATATGTGTAAGTTCTAAAGTTTGTTTTTACAGCTTATAATTAACTAATAATCTCACCTTGAAAACGTTACCGTTTGATATAGTTCTCGGTTTGTTTAGAAATGATCTCATTCCTAGTATAGCCCTGATGTTCTTCTCCTTTGCCGCGCCGCCAGGGAACATCACGGAAAACAACGAAAATCCGTAATGATTTCGTACACTGACATATAGTTAGAAGTCCACTATTAATTATTGGCTTATTATATTGTTTGTAGGAACTCGTTCGTTCGGCCTACAAGGCCAAGAGAGGTGAGCCTGGTTGGGGATTCAACCTGAACCCTGGGTAAGTTGATTACGTCATAACAACATGAATAGTACAGAAAATAATATTGTTTTTAAGTAAGCAATGGGTAATGTGTTCCTGAACACCAGAAGCTGCAGCTGAATATAAGTTTTGCTGTTTTTTTTTCATGTTAATAGAGTCATAGAGCACTTGACGTGATGCCGATGAATTGAACAATATAAATATATTCCAACATTCAGGGCGGGGATCAAACACCCGGATAACGCGCCGATCATCAAGGCCGTTGTTGACAACGTGTGCCTCGGGCCAGATACCCCCAGAGAAGAGGTGTTAGGTAAGTCCCATAGGTAGCAAGTTTCTTTGTTAACTAACCTGCAGCTGTACATTTCATGCATCTAATGTCCATGATTCCAAAGTATTGGTCCTTCAATTAACACAAATTTTAACATGCTTGAAATGCTGGAAATCTGTTTTTAGTGTCTAAATAGGCTCCACTTACATTGGAAATTGTTACTTTTATAATTTAAGTTATCCTCCCAGTCATCTGAAAAAAACGTAAGTTCTATTATCTGGACAAAGAAATATAATACCAGTGTAATGATGGTTTTAATTCGTGAATAATATGTTGACCCTCACTTTGCATTTTTAACATGTATTCCCTTGATTTATTGCCTTTATAGTGCCTTTGTCTACTTAATGGCTCCAGTTTTAAGCACACTTCATGTCCTTCCTCTTTTTCTAGCTTCTGCCAACACCTACTTCAAGACCCTCCAAAACAGGGCCAACAGAATGCGGAAGAACCGAATTAAGGCTGACAATGAAAAGGCTATCATCCGTCACCACGTGAACGAGGTAAATAAATTTTTGTTACAGACTTCCTCTATAGACCACAAAAGTCTGACGTCACGGACCCCTCCCGCAACACGTGTTGGGCCCTGTGTTGGGCCTAAACCTTTTACGACCGGCCCCGGTAACCCTACACCCCCGGTCACCGGCCCGGCCCGCCCTGGAGGGGGCACCGATAACACCCGGCTGGACCACGGTCACCCGTACACACAGACAATAACATTGCCTATAACTTTGCTATTTATTAACTCTTTTTCTTTTCAAGTATATCATAATGCACATTGATAATTCCCCTATGAAAATACATGTTTTCATAAGTTTGCGAGCATTATTAGTGGAAATAGCAAATCTGACAGCTGGGTCCTACTAAAGTTCATAGAGGGGACCCCCGGCCCAGCCCTGCCCATGTTTAGGCACGGGAGCAGCGTGCAGTGACCGTTAGGGGCCCGCCCGACGTCATGGCTTTTGCGGACTATTGTTCTCAACATTGTTTGACGTAGTTCGATTCAGGCAGGCCGAAATTTTACACCTTTCAAGTGCAAAGCCGAGGAGAAAGAGTAATGTCTATGGTCTATGCCCAGTCTGTCCACTCCTTGGGTGGAAGGATACGCATCATTGTTCTAAAAAACGCGAAGAAAGGGTCTAGTTTGACAACATTCACATGTCCTTGTTTCTAGAAAAAAGGTTACTTTTTCATCCCAAATATCCATGATATGAAAATAAGGGTCTTTTTTTTCCTGGGAAATATGAAATTTCACGAAAAAGGGTATTTCTTGGCCACTAAATGTCTGCGTTTTGAAGAATAAGGGGTCGATTTTTTGGTATAAATGTCAGTGGAAAGGGGTTGTTTTCTATTTTGAAGAACGATGATATGTCCTACTTTGATATCTGAGTAGACAGACTGGGGGTCTATGGTGTAGGGGGTGTGACTTCCCGGGGACCCACTCAGTTCAAAAAGGGGTATACGTACAAACTGCGGTCGGAACTATACCGGGGGCTGTAGCTGTGAATCGGCAATTTGGCTTAAAACAGGGGGCCCGGCTGTGAAATGATCTTATGGTTGTAACACTGAAACTTGGGAAACAATTATAATTTTTTTACATTATGAATTTTTATAGAGCACTGTAACCTTACTTGCTTCCTTGGACAATAATCTTGACATACAATTAGAATGGATATGACACAATTAATAAAAAGTGCCTGTATGTTATAGAGACCAAGGATAAAGCAACGCTTTTGAAATTAACTGCAGTGACCAGCTTTTAAATTAAGGCAACTGAAATATTGAAAAACTTGTTTGTGTTTATTGGATGTTCTTGACCAAGTATGTCGTAACTGTATTAAAATAAAAAAAGTGTCTTTTTAACTTTGCAGAAGCTCAGAAGACGGATAGTGGGGTTGGAAAATTTCGTCAAAACGTGGGACGAAGCTCGAAAGAATTCCGTGAGGCGCCTCCTCACCCCCGACTACACGAGCGACGAGGAGCGCGGACTTTATTATCCGGCCGCGGTCGACAAAGACGGGAAAACGAAAGAGCGATATCACCGCCGCGTCAAACCGCTCGTGTGGGAGAGCGATGAGCTGAGGGCCTACAAAGCCCACCTGGACGAAATTGAGTATGACGAAGTTAGCGGCCGTCAGCGGGGCGTTAGAATGGAAAAGAAGCGGAACAATGTCCCCGACGATAATCCAAAACGCCAACAGCCTCCTCCCAACACCCCAGACTGGGCGGTGAAGCCCGGGTATCGGTCGGGTATCGCCGATGCACATGTACAGCCAATTTAACTTATTTCTAAAGGGTCTGTTTAAAGCTCTATTTTATGTGATGTTTATGTTTATCATCTTTATGTTTTCTTTATAATTACACTACGTTTAATTGTATGGTCTGTGTCACGCTGTATGTTAGGTCTTTGTACTTTCTTCAATTGTAAAGTCGTTTTATAAACTTTTATCAAAGAACTTTGCGCTTCTTGTTTTGATTGTGGCATGCTCGATAAGCAGGGAAGTATTTCTATAGATATGTTGGTAAGACTCGCCTTATATTAGTCTAAAACCGTACGCGTTATACAGGTCCTTCTCATAAGTGAATCGTAAATTCATGAATACTTTTTATTTACGATACGAAACGCATTTAACTATAATGACCTGTCATTTTGTTGAAAACCCGAATGTGCTATTTCTTGAAGATAGACCACGAACTTGAAATCGATTACAATACAACACTTTTTTGATGAGTGTTATGGTACAAGGTCTCTACCATTAGAAGAGCAATGGAATGACACCTAGGCCTGTTATCAATAATAACATAAATCAATCATGAAAAGTGTATTTTAAACAAACATAAGCTCGATATACGATTTTTAAAATGATGCGACATGAATCATCTCTTCGTACTTATTTCGCAGTCATGAAAAAATAATGTTGCATGAAGCCGGTTTTAATTAAGAACTGTTACTTCTTTTCAAGTGGATCCTTTTTAGTTCGATTCCATGCAGTAAGGTGCAAAAGTAATTTTTCAGAAATTTTATTATGATCAAATACATCGCTGCCAGTAGGACCTATCAAAATTTACAAGTGACCATGTAGTCTCCTGATGAACCCGAAATACTTTCTAGGATTTGTATGGCACGGTGACCTATATTCTTTCTGTGAGAGAATAAAAAAACCTCTTGCATATAGTGTAACCCTTTAAAGTGGGAGTTCTCCGGGAGTTATGTATAGGTAACTTGGAGCTTCTGTGACATTGCAAAATTAATAATTTAAAAAACAAACAAGTCAATTTAGGTGTCGAGATTTATTAAGGGACAATAGCTTAATTAGCTATAGCCATAATTTCGGTTGGAGCCCGATCGCCAGATTGTGGCGTTAACCACATTTAATTCCACTACTAGTTTTGGTTGCAGACCTAGTTTAGCCTCAGGCCCCTAAATTAGGGGCCTGTCTCGCAGATTACCTAAGGGGTCGACCCTAGCCCGAGCCAGAGTAAAAGCGCTCTTGTCAGCGTCATACTGCTCTTTCCAAAACCGAAATTTTATTTAGCTACAAATTCAATTTATAACCATAACACTTGTATCGATTGACGCACGTTCGGCAGCATATTGGTAGTAAACACACAAAAATACAACATTTTTCACACAAGACTTAATCAAGGTCAACACGGCTTAAGTCGACTGAAGTATTAGTACTAATTGCAAGCTCACCGGGCCGGTATTTCCCCAAAAGAACAGGCTCTCCTATGCCTATACCCATGGTAACCAACTGGTAGCGTATAATGTCCTTAGTCATCAATCTTGTCAACATGATGTCCTTCAGTTTATTAACCTTTAAATGTGTGGGCAGTCGTGTCGATGTGCCGGTATAGCAGTCGGTCATTTGGATGACACAGTTCAATGTGTATCGTGCGCCTAGGCATATATTTTCGGCTTTAGTCAGTGTGATAGGATCGTCTGTTTGAAAGATATAATCTCCAAAATGTCCAGGGAACGTGCCTATTTTAAGCCATACACTGTGATTGCCCGAGACAAGCAAGTATACACGAAAACGAGCATCTGCGAAGATGCGATTAATTCCGGAGCAAACAAAGAATATGCTAATAATTATGGCTACGGCGAGGATAAGAAGAAGAGTGTACGAAGAGAGAAGTACCACAGTTGGGAATTCTTTAATGTTTCCGTCTCCTGGGTTGGCTTCAGATCCAGTGTCAGTTACGGTATGGTCCTGGTCCAACAAGGCTTGCAGGGTGTCATGAAAGGTGAGGCCGGTCATCGCATCGTGTTTTGGTGGAGGGTGACCGGTAAATGGAGCAGTGAGGTTGACCAACCGGGTACGGGTTACTCCAGGCTTATTGTGAACGACCCTAGGCCAGTGTCCGCCACTGGCAGCTCGAACAAATTCCACGCATGATACAAGAACCAAGTACGCGGCAGCTATATATTGAAAAAAAAAAAAAGAAGAGAACATGAAGGTTGTCATCTCAACTTTAAACAAACACCTTCGTTCCAAATTACCATGGCCAGGCTATTCAAACAGACAGAATAAACTATAACTGCCATATGGCCACACCCTAGAATTCAGAAAACTGGCCATATTATTTAATTAGGAAGGGCGACCCCCAGAATGAATACATATGTTTTACCTATTTTGAATAATTTGGAAAGTCGGCCATCGACTCGTATCACTTGTACAACAAAAGTAATTAAGAAGATTCTCACCAAGGGTGGCACTCAGGATTTTGACACTCATGATATTCACGTAGCCGTACACCAAACGCACTATATAACGAAATAAGCTGACCCTAAGTAGTAGCAGAAAGCTTAAGGTTTGACCTTCGAGCTAAACTTCGAGCTCAGTTTTCAAGGCAGATGAAATCCTATGACCAGTCGACCTGACGGCAGCCGATGCGTTTCGGAAGCTGAGGAAACTTCACCGCCCTTTAATGGATAGACCCTAGGTTTTAATGGCAGGTGTCATGCCCTCACCAGTCCAGACGGCGGACGATGCGTTTCGAAAGCTGGAGAAACTTCACGCGCCCGACAAATCACGACAACGCGCTACCGTGACGGCCAGGCTGGAGGCGACATTAATCTCCTGGTAATACTGTGGCAGGCTGTTCTCGGCTTTAATTTCACACGGGTGTCTGAGGTTAGGAGCTCGAGTGCAACTACCCCTGGGTCGGGGCTGTGGCATGTCGCGGCAATTCGCGGCTTTCAGCTGGTGGGACCATAGGCGTCGGTCTGTACCATATATAAATACTTGTGTCGCGGTCGCAAATGGGGAAGGTTCATAGCCCTGAAGTGCTGCTGTCTAACTCAAGTTCGCCATGGCCTCGCGATCGTGGTGTTTCAAGGGTCTGACCAGTGACCAGGCAGAAACCAGAAGAAATATGGACACTAGCCGAAACCGATGGTGCGACACATGTAAACGTGCAGTTTCAAAAAGTACATATAACAGGAAGCATCTTAAGGAGCATGGTGAGTACCAGATAAATAGTATAACTAGGATAAAGTCACTTTCACCTGAAATCGATATCCTTCAAAACCTTCATAGCTAGCTTGCGCGCATAGATATTATTTTCAAATACCTACTATACTCTTAATGATCAGTTAGTGTTTGGAAAATTATCGCCAGCCTAAATCTTTTCTTGACAATTAAACAATTGTTCAAATAATGAATGACTTGAACAATGGACGTTATATATATGTATCCCTCCATGCATCTTTCTATCATAGCTTTTGAGTCAGAGAAACAACATTGGGTGGGAAAGTCTGTACTCTGAAACCCGACTGTACATTTGATTTATTATTATACATGTGTCTTGCAGAACCAATCCCATTTGGTTTACCTCAACGCGCTGGCAATCAGGCAGAAGTGGGTCTTGAGGCCGAAGCTGCAGATATTCAGGCTCAGGCAGGTAACCAGGCTGAAGCAGGTTTTCAGGCTGAGGCAGTTAACCAGGCTGAAGCAGGTTTTCAGGCTGAGGCAGGTAACCAGGCGGAAGCAGATATTCAGGCTCAGGCAGGTAACCAGGCTGAAGCAGGTTTTCAGGCTGAGGCAGTTAACCAGGCTGAAGCAGGTTTTCAGGCTGAGGCAGGTAACCAGGCGGAAGCAGGTTTTCAGGCTGAGGCAGGTAACCAGGCTGAAGCAGGTTTTCAGGCTGAGGCAGGTAACAAGGCTGAAGCGGGTGTTGAGGCTGAGGCAGGTAACCAGGCTGAAGCGGGTATTGAGGCTGAAGGTGGTATGCAGGTTGAAGCGGGAATTCGGGCTGAAGGTGGTATCCAGGTTGGAGCTGGTATTCGGGAAGAAGCTGCAGCTGCTAATCAGCGGCAGGCTGAAGTCGGCAATCCGGGAGAAGCAGACAGTCAGCCTGTGGGTCGCAATCAGCCTGTTGAAGAGGCGGTACCCATGGAAGCCGATGAGGAGTCACGTGATGATATGGAAGACTATTACGGTACCATGGAAGATTCCCAAGAAACGGAAGAAAATGATAAGCTTGATCCAGAGGCAGTCAAGATTCGCAACAGGGCCATCCGTCACTTAAAAGTGGTTTTCGGTGACGGGACGGGTCGTCCTAGCCCATTGGCAAGGCTTGTTAGTGGTACCCCTAATAAGAATATCCAAAGCCTATTTTCATGGGTTCTGTTCTTTCTTTTGCAGTGGCAGATCCACACCTTCACCAGTGATACGCAAATGGCTAAAGTTATGTGCTTCATTTGTGAATTATTGACGGTAGCAGGTAATGACCGGGTTTCACAAGCAGCGGAGGCAGTATTCCCCAAAACGATGCGGATGATGTACAAATGGTTGGGTACAGACCTAACGATGACTAATTACTCTATCAGTGTATGCTGCCCGGCCTGTTATACGTTGTCGCATTCTGTGTTGTCCACCACTGAGCGTGTGCGAGCTCGAGGCTTTTACACGGATCATAATGGTAATCAGCAACCCATTAGGTGTACTACCATCGGTGATGATTTAAAACGCTGCAACAGGAAATTGTTTTATGAGACCAAGATTGTGGGGGAAATTGCCTTCCTTCCAGTCAGGACATTCTGTTACCAGTCGCTCGAGAAGAGTTTGCAGGTTATGATGAAACGTCCAGGTTTTGAGCTGAAATGTAGAGAGTGGAAGGGCAGGAGGATACCCAAAGGAGTGTTTGCTGACATTTACGACGGTTCGGTATGGAAAGAATTTAACGCGAACAACGACGGCTTTCTTGATAATGAAAACAACTTGGCTCTTCAGATGAATATCGATTGGTTTCAACCATTCTCTCGGAAAGCTTCGATGTCAGTAGGGGGCATTTACCTAACAATACTTAACCTACCCAGAAATGAGCGGTACAGACTTGAGAACGTCATACTATACGGTATCATTCCAAACTTAAGTAAAGAACCTGCCGACCTTACCAGTTTTCTGAGGCCCCTAGTCAACGAACTCAAGGAATTCTGGCATCAGGGAAAAAGGCTTATAACCAACGTTTGCCCAAATGGCAAGACCGTTAAGTTGGCGCTTTTGAACGTTGCTGCCGACCTGCCTGCAGGGAGGAAGACCTGCGGTTTCCTGCTACCTAATGCTATCATGGGTTGTTCAAAATGTCTGAAGGAATTCAAGAATTCAAACCGTGGAGGATTCAACATGGCGAATTGGACTCCTCGTACTCTGGACCAACACAAGGAGAGAGTGAGTGAGATTACAGCTGCATCCACCCCGAGAGAGAAAAGTAAACTTGAGAAACAGTATGGAGCTCGTTCCTGTGTCCTCCTGGAATTGCCCTACTTCAATCCCATCAGGTAAGTTCAATCTCCAGGCCGAACAAATTTAAAGGCCAATCTTACACAGAATTATACCAAAATATTAACAATTTTAATTTGACATTTGAATAAACATTAATACAAATGTTTCCATTAGCAGTAACTGTATTATATGACATTCATTTCTTCAGGTTCCTCTCGATCGATGTGATGCATAATGTACTGTTGGGTAAGTGTTGAAGCTTGACCTAACGTTAATTAATGTTTAGCACTGATAATGTGTTTGAAATGGAAATTGCATTTGCCTTTAATTTGGACTATTAGTTCATTGGGGTTTCAATACCGATTCCACATATGTGCTTTTATTATTGGGATTCAGGGACTGCCAAGCGAATGTGGAAGAGGTGGACCGACAAAGAGTTGTCAAAGAAGAAGAAGAATTCAACAGATGACGTTGTACTAAGCGCTAATCAGGTGTTGACTATTGATACTCGTCTGAATCAGTTTAAAGAGGGACTACCGGATGACTGCGTGGTAACTAACATCAAATCGAACGCTGCGATGTGGACGGCAAAGGAGTGGAAGAATTGGGTTACAGTCTCGTCTGGATACTGCCTCCAGGGCCTTTTGCCGGAGAATATGCTTCATAGCTGGCAGCGTTTCGTAGAAGCCACTCGACTTCTGTGCAAGCCTTGTATTACACACCACGAGATAGAACAGGCACACAGGAAACTATTGCACTTTTGTAAGAGCACAGAGCTCCAGTTCGGTTCTGATTTCATTACCCCAAACATGCATCTACATCTCCATTTAAAGGAGTGTCTCCGGGAGTATGGTCCAGCTCCCAGTACTTGGCTGTTCAGTTTTGAGCGGTATAATGGTTACTTGGGGGATGTGCCGACTAACAATCGCCAGATAGAGAAACAATTGTTTGAGAGGTTTCACAGGATGAGTCGTGTCAGTCAGGCGCGCGCCGAAATGCCGTCCAAACACGAGGGGAAATTTGGCAAACACTGCCAGCTGGGAGAAGGAGAGAAGAAAGCAAGAACGGTCCTGGAAACACTCGATGTACCCAATGAGCGAGATTTCGCGCAGTGCGAGAGCCTATGGAGTCTCCCCGACGGCTTCGAGACATTTAGAGGAGAAAATGTGTGGATCGACTCGGACGATCTTGAGCTGCTCAAAAAAACATACAAAAAGATGTACCCCACAGAACCGGAGATCCTAGAGAAGTCATTTCTGCCTTCAGTTTACGTGAAGTCTAAAGTCGCAAAATATGGCCCCATGACTTATTCCAGCACAAATTCCAGCAGTGGTAAAAAGTTGTCTAGACTAATGGCAAATTGGTACGACGACGGACAGACTGACCCCCGGGAGCGACCGTGCATCGCCACCCACTACATGAAACATTACATACAATGTAATGCAACCGGGCAGAAGAGGCAACATGTGTTTGCAGCTGTGAAGTGGTACCGACCCAGCACCGTCGATTCCAGATACATAAGTCCTTATACAATGTGGCACAAGGAAAAGTTCAAGCAACCTTCATGGGCATCTTTCCTGCCTGTTATGCGGATAAGTGGACATTTTGGATATGTGGTTGAACAAGAAAATATGATCGTATGTCCCCTTCGGCGCCAAGACTTCTTGTAGATCTAGAGGACCTATAGATATATATAACGAACTCGTGCACGTAGTGTCCGAAATTAAGCTGAAAACGTATGCATCATTAATGAGATTGTGCACCACAAATATTGGATATGCACCCCCCGATATATGGGAATGAAAAAATTCCATGAGAAGTGTGCACATGTATAAAAAAATGTGCAAACCTTAAAAATAACGCACCTGGCAGTGAGTGTGCAGAATCACGAGTGTGAGTGTGCAGATCTAGACTCACGAGTGTGAGTGTGATCCCCGGGTGAAGGCCTATAGGCCCGGCCTATAGGGTGCAGCAGCTTAATTTCGGACAATGTCCGGTGTTTTATATGCATTGTTAGGATTATGTGATTTAGACGCTTTTGCCAACAAAAGCAACATTTTTTTATTAGGAATAATTATATTACGCCCTAAACCTTATAATGTGACTACTTTCAAATTTAAAATAAAAGGTAGGAAATTACTTCGCAAGGTTACGGTGCCAGGATGTGCGACTTTGAGGTACGTTTTCTGAAGTTATTTCACAGGCTGGGGGTGTGGGGCCGTGTGCATTTACGGGTGGTTTCTTGAGTCAGGTGTCAGGACGTGCACATCCAGCTGCCAGGGCTGCGCTGCGCGAGCGACACCTTATGTAACACCTGACACCGGTCGCTCAGGCTGCTCGGCTGACCTAGATGGCCCCTCATTACCCTGCCCCCCGGGGGGGTCGGGGGGGGGGGGGGGGGGGCACCAGCTTTATAAGGAGGTGCCCACCACGTGCACACACACAGTCCCGCGCCAGCCTCACGACCATAAAAGCCGTACGTACGCAGAAGTTTGCTGATATTAAACACAAGCACCACATTGTGAACAATGGCGACCGCGCAGAAAACCCGGTAGGTGAATCAGATAACTTGCCTATAATTTGATAAGATAACATGCCTATATAGAGAAGTAGTGTTTTTTCAGGCTTTGCGGGAGAATGACTTGGGGGTTACACTTCCATATATAGAGTGTTTGTTAACAAATGTATAATTGTGTGGATAATAGCTGTTACGTTTGGTAGATATTTTCCATTTTTTTTCGTTTTCTCCCCATACACGTAGATAACCAATTCCAGACACTTAAAGGTTGTTTTTTTTGGCTCATTCAAGCAACCATGTGCGGTCGGAGGAGGAAGAGGAATCCCAGGCATGGACACCGCGTGAGGAGAAAAATATTGAAGAGGAGGAAACGATCTGGACGGAACCCGAATGGACCGAGTGCGCGCCCCTGTTCACCCCTAAGTAGGTTTAAATTGTTCAACACTGTTGCAATTGATGGACAGGGATGGAAGAGAAGCATGGAAAGAAAATTATTAACTTACTATCTGGTAGGATGACTATCGTCATGCCAAATAATGCACACTGTCTAAAACCCGACGACGGACTCGCGGTCGGACATAGTTGTGGTCGCTCGAATTCATGTAACATGCTGAAACAACAGGCTCTTTTTTGGACATTTTAAAAATTGCAAATTTGTCAGACTGGCACAATAACATGAAATAGAGATTGGATGAGAAAAATTGAGATGCCGATGATTTGGTAGTTTCGACCACCTATGTTGAAATGATGGACGGTGTGATGATTTTTGAAATTTTTTCCAGGACGCACGACCAACAACAGCTCCCGGACGGCCCATCAGAGTGGACGTGCGTCTACTGTTCGGAGGATCCGACCCAGGTTGGTACATTTGTATTTACACGATGAAGCTAAGTGGGAAATAAAACATGTAAGCGTATGAAGGGAAATATGTATAAACAAAACAAAATGATGGGTGGGGCGATTTCACGAGTACAATTGTTCTGAAATTTGCCAATATTACGAGGGACACGCTGGTATGTAGTAAGTGCAAAATTGACTTTTGCACATTTAACTATAACCACACAATTTTTTTCAGGAGCAGGAGGAGTACTTAACGGACCAAAGGTGGAAGGCGATGAAAACGTTTGCCGAAGACCAACACGCCACACAACCGCAGGCCATATTCTTGGATGGCAACTACAGGTACGCCGGGGTTTTTTTTCATAATAAATAATATTATATAGCGACAATGATTTTCGATGATGCTACTAGGCAAAAAATAAAGAGGGCATAGAATCTTGATGTTGACGTTGGAGTGAACGCCGAATTTCGTACGGTTACTAAAAATTGTGATTGATGATGGTCCGATTAGTTCGTGCACACAATTTAAAAAAATGTGTATTTAAACATGCCTCCGTAATATTTCAGAATGTACTTGGTCTGCAACTACTGCGGCCGGTGCTACCACGCCGACTGTGAGGGGGGCGAGCCTGCCAGCATCATGTGCTCCGAGGTGTTGTGCGAGTGGTGCGCCGAGGATAAAGATTAATAGAATCGATTCAGCAATAAAATAGTACACTAGATTTTAACTACACTTTGTGTCAAATGTCCTTTTATTTTTGTTTTTATATAGTAACACTAGCTATAGGTTAGAATTTACCTTAAATCACAGCTTCACGCTAAACTATGTTTTTTGTGTGTACCTGGCAGTCTACGGCCGATCGTACAGAGTATATTGAACAGATAATGTGAGTCATAATATATGTTTCATCTAAATTTACAAATATACTAGATCAGAGTGAAACACAGTCTTTTAATGCCTACTAACTTCTAAGTACAGTGAGAGTAGAACACTGGTAAAGCGCGGCCATCAAATACAACCCACATTCCCCGTATAGGTCTATAGGCATAGAAACTTTGCTAAATCTGAGGGGTTCCAGAGACCCCCTAATTTGGATAATTCCCTTTATTGGTAGTTTAATTGCGTAAAATTTGAGAAATCGGAGGGGGGTCAACCGAACATGGGACCCCCCCCCCCCCCCCCTTCAATACATTCTGCTACAGACTGCAGGCTTTAAGCCGGATGGCAGGTGCACACCCCTGTAACGACCAACAGAGAGCTCCTCTCAGACTGGGGCAAATTAAACTCATGGGGCAAACTGCGACACAGCTCAGAATCCATCCCAATCATCGGTTGAGACCGGGGTTTACTTACGCAGTGCAACGGGGCGTGGTGGGGCGTGGCCCGGTAAGGGTTACACCGTCAGGCGGTCTCTGGGTCGGGCACCCGGGTCGGGCCCTGGAGATTAATCCTCCATCACGCAGGGCTCTCTCCCTCACTCCCTCCCAGTCTATCCCGACAGATTACTAGTTTTAGCGGGGCAGGAGCCTTGATTTGTGAAGACGTGGAGAAATGGCAATGTTTGACCCCATCGTAAGGCCCGTGGAGGAACCTACCCGTCGGAAAATCAATCACCTGCAGCATCAAGTCGGCGGTAAAATGGATAAGTCATTTCACCGGCGACCTGATGTGTTTTCTCTGCACGGGTTCGAATCCTGTAAATGCCTGGGTTAACTTGACGTATCGTCCGTCATACGGCAATACGCCTTTTTTCTGTTCATAATTTTAAAGTGTCATTATTATTGTACTATTTTATATCAATATTATCTAATTCACGAATATGTCTTGGTAGGGAAAACCAGTGTTTAGCACCCCTGTAATAAGCTAAGGGGATTTCCAGAGATGAAAGTGGTCCATGAGAAAAAAAAAGTGTAAATTCATCCTCCAAGAATTGCATGCATTTACGGGAGGGTCGAGTATTAACATATTATTATTTGTTTAATTCTCCGAATTTTGTATTTATCTTAATTATTGCTCATTTTTGACTTTAAACATATCAATTTGTTCACAATTATGTTAAAGAATGTTTTCCGTAGAAAAAATCCTACTTTGATTTATGATTTCAGACTTTTCTATCATCACTGTCGGAATAATTTAATGCTCCACAGGAAAGAGACCACATGCTGTGTCTAGCGCCCGACCCCCGTTCTTCCCCCACATCACATAACCATCTGCAGCTGGTCACCAGACACCCCTGACCACAGGGCTACCCATGACGGGGATAAGACTACAAATTCAGAATATAAAACTATAAATATTTCATATGGAAAAAAAAACAAAATACGTACATTTTCCTTGGTGTTAGGACTAAGAATGAACAATATATACAAATGCTCAGTACATTCTGATGTGAAATTAGTTTCTGAAATTAAAGTGTGAACAAAATGTTGCATAAATTTATATTTGCAATTCCAATGGGACTCCCCATATGAATCCGATCCTCCACTTTCTCCTTTTCCACTTCATACTGGGAAGGGGGCCCTTTCAAGGATACTACCCACTGCCAAACTACCGCCCGCCCCTTCTTTTTCTCACCGATCCCTCCTAAATTCTAGTTGACCACGTGCACCTCTTGTTTATGGCCCTAGACCCTTAAATTCGAGACGGCGACATGGCCCTTTTTGGGCTTAGTGACATGGGACAGGGCTAATTCTTAAATTCGACAGGGCGACATGGATGTTTCTTAAAATTGACATGCGACATTGGGACCCCCCCATCAAGGGCCCCTTGTTTGTCAGGGAAGACTCACATCACCGCCCCCAAAATTCTGGTTCTGTACATGTCAGTACCAGGAAATATGCCTAAAAACCCCAAACTGCTTAATCTAATAATACTGGGTATGCAGAAGGTTTAATTCAGTTTGGCAGGTATCCAAGTCTATCAATACTAGACTTTATCTCTTGATGGCTCCTGGTTGATATGTTTAAATCCATACAGTCAATTTCACTAAGCTACGATCTGTTCATACCGGTGGGTATTTGGATGGTCCCTAGCCCGGGTAAGTTAAGCAACATTGAGACCGGTTGTTACTTGGATGGTGGCCTGCCCGTGTTCGAATCCCCATTTGAATACATTTTTTTCGTTCATGGTCGTCCTGGTTTCAATTTAATCCACCAGGTGTCGCTGGAGGAAAGATCAGTCTACACTATCACTCTGCCACCTCGACGCTCGCTAACTGCGAATCATGGATGACGATTCTGGCGCGGAGGGGTCATTCGCCGCAGATTGTCTACACTATACTAGAAGTAGGACGCGGTGTATTGCATCAGTCCTGTGGTTCGGATATAAAAGGCCTCTATCGGCCACAACCGTCCGGCGAGCCGTGACGCTGGGCCACTAATGAATTATTCGAGCCCCTCGTGGGTTCGACCCCCACTAGATTCGTTAGGCCCGGCCTAACAAAACGATTGTCGTTTCCCCAGCGTCAACATGACACTCGCCACTTTTGTGAGTTTTTACTATAATATGTATTGAAACCAGATATATATATACGTTGATAAGTTTGAGACATAAATCTGTACGATTCAAAACATGTCAATATCCCACCCCCCCGCTTTCCTCCATTAATTACACTTAGGCCTACAGAATACCTTTGGATACAGGTTGTCAGATTAACTGTGAGAGGAAAGCGCATTAAGGGAATTAACACGTTGAAGCTGGAAAGGGGGGATTGTTTTGTTAAAGCTGCAACTACTGCAATGGAATAGATTTTCGATGATGCTACTAGGCAAAAAATAACGAGGGCATAGAATCTTATATGTGTACCTTTTGTGTGTACCTGGCAGTCTACGGCCGATCGTACAGAGTATATTGAACAGATAATGTGAGTCATAATATATGTTTCATCTAAATTTACAAATAGACTAGATCAGAGTGAAACACAGTCTTTTAATGCCTACTAACTTCTAAGTACAGTGAGAGTAGAACACTGGTAAAGCGCGGCCATCAAATACAACCCACATTCCCCGTATAGGTCTATAGGCATAGAAACTTTGCTAAATCTGAGGGGTTCCAGAGACCCCCTAATTTGGATAATTCCCTTTATTGGTAGTTTAATTGCGTAAAATTTGAGAAATCGGAGGGGGGTCAACCGAACATGGGGACCCCCCCCCCCCCCCCCACCCCCCCCCCGGGGGGGGGGGGGGGGGGGCGGGGGGGAACTGGATACGCCACTGCTGGCAATTATATTGGTGCCTGAATGGAGTGTGGGTACGTTAAGACGCCGAGAAGGTTGGGCGTGTGAAGAGAACTATGAGCGGATGGGACTATTGTGACACAATATAGTTAACACCCCCTGACTTACACTTATATACACGCCAGAAGGGGAAGGGAAACTTTGAGGTGGGCGCAAAAGTATTACCTAACACGCCCACTGCTATGGGTGGTATAATGATACTATGATTTTTCAGGGATAATCGTGGAGTAAGACTTACACTCCTTGACACGTTTTAGAGGAAGTGGTTTCAGACAAGCCCGAGCCTGTCGAATGTATGAGTTCAAATTCTTCCCGTGTGGTCCGAGGGACGCCCGCTTGAGTGAGGTGGTATTACTGTATCCGAGGGAGAGTCCACTCTGTCACCCTTCACCAGAAATACAGATTTTCGAAGAAAACGAACAAGTTTCAGAAATAGATGGCTGTATCTATTACCGAACCATACGACTAGCGAATTCGGGACATTTACAGTTTGATATGTAGGCCTACTGAAGGTCATTCCATGACTCCGTTGCGGTTGGTCCATCAGCATCGACAACGAAGCTCTCTTTCTGTGTTATTCATTTCTTATTTTATTGCCCTATATCATCTATCTTTATGGCAGTAGGAAATAGCGTATACGTTATTTTACCCGCACAATACTTATAATAACTATTGTGCGGGTAATTAAATTGCTACTCTCTGTAGAATTGGTGCATCACCTTCCATAGCCCATACACATCAATGCCCTTTTAAAGACATAATCCGGGGACATAATACAATACACATGATGTTTAGGCCCTAATGACATTTACCTACCCCCCCCCCCTTCTTTATATAATGTGATGACTATTATAATTGACTTTTCTTCATTACGCATTATTATCATTACTATCATATAGATAAGACACATTATACGCTTTCTAACGCTTAAACTAGCTAAGCAAGTGTTGTGTGAACTTATTCTTAATTATATGAATTGTTAAATGTCTTCATCTATACTTCACCAATGTACACGACCTATCAGAAGATCAATTATTGTAATTGAGTATGCATGGTTTAATAAATAACCTGTTGTTAAAATGGTTGTATGATATACTGGACCTCTCCTACATCATAATTATGATAGGCTAGGTGCATTTGAATAAGTGCCATTGGCGTTTAAGCACGGGCCCGGGGAACATCCTCATCTACTTCCGAAATAAATCTTGATCCACTCCACAAGCTGCAATATTTATCCTATATCCGCCCCAATTGAGATATATCCGCTTACTTTCCATAGGTAAATCCACAACTATGCGAGTACAAGGATGTAGAGGATATTTATGTGGAGCCATGTAAGACTGTAGCGATACGGGTCATTAATTTATATTGTAGTAAAGGAACATGCTAATATGATGCTATACACTCATCGATAACATTAATTTTATATCTATATGATTGCGATATCAATATGATTGCAATCATTCACTTGCGATATGATTGCAATCACTCATTTGATATTCATACATCATGTATACATGAAGTAAAGTACACTTATTACATCAAACTTATCTTGGAATGGCGGTCATATCAAGACTAACCACCATAGTAAGATGCTATCTATCTGTACTTGAAGAACATTTCCATATCTACTGGTGTAGAAACAATCAGCTCTTATACTACGTACTAAAAACTACTTTAGAGAGCTGTGTATTTACGTCGCATGTCATTAATAGCTGTATTAAGGAGACTAGATATGTATGCCATTGGTCTCAGACAGTGCAGTAACTCCCCATACTGCATTGACAATAAATGAATTTCCAGACCACGCCACCTAGTGTGTAACATAGTCTGAGAACAGCCACCCAGACAAGATGAGGGTTTTCCCCTCTTTGAGCCAATGTAAATTGGCCATGTTCAGCTACCTGCAACTTTTTATCTATGAAAGTTCCAAGAATCTCTTAAGGTTCAGAATCTGATCTTTTTATTGATGTGTGAATCATGCTTGTGGATGTATGTCTTGTATCTTATAAACATTTTTTATTATTAAAAGTTTTGATTAATTCTTTAGCCAATGGGAAGGGTTCCTAGAGGCCTTATCAGTATTATGTAATGACCCCCCACCAATCAGGTGTCGCGCTGCCCCCAGCACGTGGATTTGTTTGTCCAGCCTTCACTGGAGCGTGACGGGGTACCATGTTGTGGAGAAGAGTCTATTGCACTTTGCTATTCCAGTCTTTTCTAATCCTAATAACATATAGCTATAATAAGTGGAGTTCTAGTTTATATACATTGAGATGTCAACATTGTCACTGGAAACACCATTTCTATATGACACATAATAGGTTAAAATGACCTCTTTGTTGTCAATGAAATACTTATCATTATAGTAAAAATGATGATCCACTGCTTTAAGGAACGAAAAATAGGATATCAGAAGCAATACAATCCCTCACCAAAATGATGTATCATCACTGACCCCAGTAGAGAAACGCCAGTTCAAGTTACATACATATGCACTAACCATATCGGCAAAATGTGTCACAATGTACTTAAGTTGTACTTAACTTCAGCTCTGCCCGAACCCACCAGCATTGTGCATGTATAATTGGGATCATCGGACCAGAAGCCCATTGTTGGCAGGGGAGGGGGGTTATAGAGCCGAAGAGGGTGGGGGATTGGTCAAATAATTTACATGGAACAGCTCTATATTTGTAAAGAATACCATTAAACAATGTATTTGCAAATTAGATTATTATAGTTGTGTTGCGGAGTATAGTCCCATTGTAAAACAGACTAAGCATGGGCTATGATACCTTCACAAATAGAACAGGAAAGAAAGTGTCTATGAATACTCATGTCACAGTTATAATATTAGCCTATAATTTCTAAGTATACTTGATGTGGAAAATGTAACTCATAGAGTAAGCCTACTTCCTAATTCAAAGTATGTATACCATTCACATGAATATTATACTTGCACAATATTATACAGTAACATCAAATTGTTCTTTACTTCCTAAAAGATCCCACATAGGAAAATCTTTGGACACAATTCTCATATATTATATTCAATTATTCTCCCTTGTTTAGTGTGCATAAACTACGAACTTCTCACCATTTCTGAGATGGACCTACATACCTGTACCTTATGCCCATACCTATGTACTCAAGTTATATGAAACGAGTTTAGGCAAATACTGATGCCTGTTTATTCTACGGGATATGTACACTATTCTCTTTACACACGTCTTTTTTACAATAAGTTCATGGGAACATGTATCAACAGAGTTCGTTTCTTAACAGGATTATACGTACACATCACCATCGAGCAATAAAAGGAAGTACTTTCCTTGCTTATCCATGTCCTAAACTTGTGCGAGGCACAGTTTGAATTTGTGTATAGGTCTACATCATTCCTGTGCATATTTTAGTTATTGATATCAAAACTTGTATTCTGAAAAAAAAGAATAGAAACTCAATAACCCACAGGAAGGCTGACGTAATACTGACATCCGGGGACCCTGATAACCCTAAAATATGACCCTCAAAGGTCATGACGAAGTTATGGTTGAAGTGTTCCGCGCATTTCCAAAATTAAGTTTTTATAATGTGATGTATGCATGGCACGCTTTCTTGGCGCTTTGATCTGTACATGTGTGCGGTAGTTGACAATGTCTTTATTAAAGACGCTTCTTTGAATCTACATACCAAGAAGCAGTAAAACAGCTGGAACACGAGTTGTCTACTTTAAATACTGAATGATGTCTACAATAATTCAACAGATATAGTCAAATTAACAAAATGTTAGATATTGTCATGTCCAACATGCCATGAACTATGATATATTTGTTCCATAGGACTCATTATTTTACTTAACAGTGTTAATGTGCATTAGTATACGATAGTAAGTACAGAATTGGTGAGCTTTCTTTAACTGTACAGCTGATGTAGGCAAAGAAGCCCCAAGCCTCTCTCCACGATTATGCACAGAAAGACTTTGATCTATATATGTGCTAAGAGCTGCAGCACAGGAAGGAAAACATTTGTCTAGCATACAGAAGAAAAGTCTGTTTTTGTTCAAAGGGGACATCGGACCGGCCAGCTGGGCCAGTGCCTTCATATTATGCAGTCAACAACTGACTGAACACAACTGCACTGCTGTCAAAATAGACAGAAGAAATCAATGGAAGCAATGGAGGTGGCCATGCGAGCCAGCAGGAATATAAATAGTGAGTCCTAAAGGCCAAGGCAGAAAACTTCTAGTGAGATGGAATAACATCTCGGAAAAAGTAATGTATGTTGTTAGATGAGGTCATATAACTCATTATCGTGACATTTGCCTCCTTCCTTAGCCAAAAGAATCGCCTTTAAAGAAGCTATTCAGTAGTCCAATATGCAAGTAAAATTGAATATGCCTCTGAATCCTGAGCTACTTCACAATGTTTGTTCACTCAGAAGAATCACTTTACTGGTTGAAGCTTGTATTCCACCATCCAATTTTACTGCAATTTCGGAAATCGCCAGTAGGAACACGAGCTAATGATAGACATGCTATATACCATTAAAAAGGATTTTCTTCAATATGGTACCTACTTACCTGCAACCATAGAATAGCCTAGTGGAATACAGGCATTTGTTATATTATTGATAAAGGTGAAACATTTCTTGAAATACTGCCTGCAACCATATAGAATAGTCTAGTGGAATACAGGCATTAGTTATATTGATAAAGGTGAAACATTTCTTGCAATACTGTCGACTGACTTTACATTGCTTATAATGTTGATAAGGAAGCAAAACTCCTTCCAACTTCAACATGAACCATTTCACCCCATTAGACACAGCTAGAAGGTCAAACATCACATTCTGTGTACATGCCATTCGATTTGTATTCAGCTGCCCTAGATGAAAGAGGGAAAAAGCACTTTTTGAATATCACAGACACAAGGAAAATGGCAGCTAAAGGCTACGGGCGTGCGATTGCACGGAGATCATAGACCCATTTACATAGGTAGATCCAAAGTAGGAGGCGTAGGGGGTCCTGACCCCCTCCCCCCCCCCCGCCCCACCTTCTGATGGGGGACCTGAATGCTTCTGTTCTCTGCTTATTGAAATGCTTCTGTTCAGGGGGTGATCCTGTCTGATCTCAGTCAAACATGAGAGATTTCTTTGCCTCGCTAGAGGACACGTATACGTCATTTTAAATCGAATTACTGCGATATATCTCCGGTAAGAAATAAAATGATAAGGGTTGTGAAAAGTCTTGTTGAATAAACAAACAAACAAACAAACAAAAAAAGGTGAAACTCCGCATAGTCTATATAGTATCAGAGTATAGCCTTATTTTAGCACTATCGAGGGCCTATATTATGGAACACCCATTAAGAGCCTAGTAAAAGAAACAGAAGGATTTGCCTTCCCCAAGGTCGTGACAGAGGTGCGTGTCCGTCCGCTGGTTCCGGGGGTGTTTGGTGGCATGCAAAGCCCAAAATAGGTGAGAATTAATGAGGCCTTCCCAGCCTGGCTGCCACCTGCCCACACCTACACTTTGCCCAGTTTCCACAATTTCACAGGGGCCTATATCATAGCACAGATAACCCAAGGTTTGATATACGGACCACCCTCGACAAGTTTATCATATTTTCAGGTTCATGTTTCCTTGTGATTCGAAATTGGTTTATTTTTTATAAAAGAAAATTGGGGACATTTCTTCATGTAATGTTTGTTCATCTACACAATTAAGAAAAGCGAATCCTTAGCACTCGTCTTAGGTTGAATTGGCAAACACCTCAACTCGTCTTAATGCACATGCCTTGGAGCCAGGTTCTATAATATCTGCATGTTTTATAACCAATGTGCTTTTTACAGTTGTGTTATAGCAGCCCTGTGCTATCTGTTTTTAAGAGATATTAGGAAATGGTTCCCGAGTCAGGTTTCTCCTCGCAACACATATGACAACATTTGTGCAATGAAAGCACAACTGTCGTACATGTTCCTTTGACATAATATTCCAGGCTAACCTTAGGCCGAACCGTCAGGACGTTGGCCTTTCCTTTCAAAGGTGATTTTCCTTGTAACCTTCATCCCACATATTTACCTTTGCTGACGAGGCACATCATATAGGTAGAAGGTGGTGGTACTAAATGAAGTATCCGGTGTCACTCCTTCTCAGAACTAGACCTTTACACATCCTTGTGAATAATAAGCCTATGGTGAAAAAGACTACAGCTTTAGATATAATTATATATATATATATATATATATATATATATTTATATAGGTGCCAGAGATTTTCTAAATAACAACCGCACCATCAAGCAGATGTTCGGAATCAGATATTTCTTTGCTAGTATTCTATACGGCTATCTAAATTGCGTTCTTGCTTTTCCCACTTATCATTGAAAGAGGACAAATTAATGCAGTATTCGCGGTGCGGCCTACCAGTTCTTGACGGGCAGGATACGTATGCTCAGGGAATGGAACTTACCTGCAAAACAAAAAAGAGAGAATACACATTAATAAAGATATAACAAATACAACAGTCTTATTTCAAAACTATGCGATGACACGATACATTGTTCTAGTAATTCTGGCTTCCCTGGAGGTTAAGCTTTGGACTTCCTCTCTAGGCCCAGGGCAATTAATAAAGTTCCCAATCGAAGGCTGACGGCATGGGCCATTAAGCAAACTATGTCGGCACGCAACTTGGCTGAGACAAATGTCAAATAAAGCCAAAAGAGCTGCAAAACCAACACCCTGTGTCAGAGAGATTACTTCTTACTAAGCGCGATCGAAGGCTCTTCAGGGCCTTTCGTGGCAGGGATGAAAAGTCAAAAATGTTAGTGTGTGGTGTGTCAGCCTCTGCTTCTGCTTTTATCCCAGAAAAGGGCGAAATCTCTGCGGCACAGGCAGTCGTTAAAGGGGAGTGCCCTGACGCGGGGCGAGCTACTCTGAGCGGCTGTGAGTCGGTTGATCCATTGATCAGGGATGGTGGGAGGCGCTGTGAGCTTTAATTAGGCCCTATTGACAGATTGACGCTTGTTATGAGCATGGCCCGATCGATAGCCAATAAAGCCAGGCGGGGATCGATGTTATCTGGCAGAGTCACACCCAACACGGCCAAGTGGGGGGTTCCGTCGGACGGGGCGCTAAGTGAAACGCCCCTCAACTGCCAGCCACCACGTCGCAACACGACGTAATACTAAACGGCACCTGAGCGGCCTCCGCCAAACTAGGTGTATCTCGTTTCCTGACATTATACCTGAGTGTTGGCAGACCGAGACCCGCCTTCCTGGCTCTCCCAATAATGAGGCCTAATCTGCTATAACCCTGCGTGAATCTGCGGCTTTGTGTGCGGAAAATTAACCATTTTTGCGTCAATTGGTTTCAATGTAACGTGGAATTACGTCAGCAAATGTGAAATCTGTTGTGAACAGCTGAATAAGATCTTTTATTTCATTCATGTAGATGAAAAACAGGTGTTTGATTTTGGTTAATTACTGAAATCAATTAACACGTGTGTCAGCAACATAAGCAGATTTCTCTGACACATATTTGTTCTCCTCCTCGCCATTGTCACGACACATACAGTAAGATTGTATTTTTTAAATGCCTCATAAGAGAAGGTGACTCGCCTTTAAAATGAAACGTAGAAGCGCAAGTCTTACTTATTGCAGGTGGTTGGTTCGAGACACGTAAAGGCGGTTAAAACAATCTTGATTTTCTTGCACTGCACGCTCATATTAGAGGTGTTTCTAAAAGAATGCATATGGGCCGCTCAGTCACATTATATAACCATTCTATGCTTCGGGATCCTTGCCACCATTGAGTTTTCATCCCAAATCTTATGCCTTTCTCTTTCATCGTTATAATTTTCATGATTACTAATAATTATAAGTAAATGATACCTCTATATGACCAGAAAAGTTTATATGTACAAGTTCTTCAACTTTGAACTCAGGAATTAGTGAGGAACAAGATAAAAGATTGACTCCGACATTAAAAATTGGAAAGGAAACTGGAAATCAGAAAAAAAGGTTAATTATTTCATTTATTGCCTCCTCCCTTATTCTGGATTCTCTAATCAGTACAACCTAAACCTCTTAACGGAAAGCCACTTTACCTTTACCAGACCTGAATCCACATCATACGACGCAGAAGCTTTATTGGTCCCTCGATCATTAATTGTAATTTAAACGCTGATTTCAGCAAGTAATTAATGGGCCTGATCCCGGTAAGATGTAAATGAGGAGAATAAATAAATATAGAATATAATAGCCAAGGCGCAAAGTAATAATAATTTCCTTAATATCAGTGCTGGGAATACCACATCATTTATCCGTTTAGGGACAATATTTACAAAAAAAACTAGCCTTTTATGTTTCAAATATAAGTTACTCTTTGAAGAAGCCTCAGGGAGGACGCAGGCCAAGAGACCAGGCTCATAATGGTTTAGTTTGGTCGTTTAACCTTAGGTGGCGCGGCGTACGCAGTCGGCCTTGATCAGTGGGAGACTCCGGGATCAAAGGGGACCTGGCCTGGGAGGGATCAGGGGGCCCAGAGAACAGACAGAGATAGCAGATTGTATATTAACTGTGTACAGAGCCAGTTTATGTTATTGAGCAGGTTTCCCAGCACGGATTGTACATCAAAAACGCCATCCCTATTCCCTGGCCATGTTATGAAGTCAGTAGTGGAGACGTACCGACGACCCAAGCAAAATACAGGATTATGATTGTAGGAGTTTATGGTTGGTTGGTTGGTTATTGGGGTTTTACACCGTATCAACATCTATGGTCATATCACGGTGAGAACATGGAGTTTATGGTCTATCGGCAATTTTTCAACTATATCAAGACCAACTCACGGTTTTGGGCTTGTACAACGTACTGTGATCGTATCTATAGGGGTGAAAACGACGGCAAGGCAAGGATGTGTAGCAGTCAACCTCTGGGAGTAAAATACATTGATGAATTTAAACTCCAACCAATAGACAGTTAACCTAATTATTTTATTCCCCCTTCGTAAAGACCCTTTTCAGTAGTGTGGCGCCCTGGAAGCAGATATTTCTGTACCAAGGGGTCCAATGGAGAAATATGTTACTAGGATATTTGTGTCATTCACAATGAATGTATGATACCTCAGCCCCAACTCCAATTCGTCTCCCTTACATCTCCACAGCAGAGTTCTCAAAATGCGTCATTGGTGACTTGCAATAATCAATCCATACCATATCTTTTACCTCACTTATATCTATTACCACTTTTGTAATCATTGTCATTAATTTCAATCAGTTATATTGCCATAATCTGGAAGATCATGGTTGAACGTGAAGATGCTAAATAAACTACTTTTTAAAAAGAAACCCAGACGCCCACATTAGTAGATCAATACCATGCATGCTGCACATTTGAGATTAAAGGTGTGTCACAACGTGGTAACGAGCGCCAAGAGGGAAAGGTTATCTCCATAATACTGAATGTCATACATACACACACTTCACGGGGCCAGGGCGAGGGTCAAGGGGAAAGTAAATTCCACCTTTTTGAGTCTGTATCTTTGAGTTTATCTCGAGTCACATGCTGTAACGGCTGGCCGCCCTCCATTAGAAGTGGTTCGTGGGGAATGGATCATATGCATGCGTGTTGCCCATTGATCGCTGTAGACAGGTATAACGTGCACACCTGAGCACCTGTAAGGCTTTGTACCCATGGTAACGGATACGTCACGGGGTGTCCGGTCATCAAAAGGTGGGCCAAACCTGGCCTCCGTGATCAGGGGGAAATGGGCGCGGGGTCACTGATAGCACGTGCATGCAAATGCCAACAATGCGTAAGTGGTCAGGCTGAAACATTCCAGCCACGGTAGGAATGTATCTGGTGTGTGTGGAATGCTAATTGTTATCAAATGGGCTTTTTTTACTAGGAATGTTAAGATGTTAGTTCAATTAAGAAAAGGTGCTTCAAGATCTAAAAAAAAGACCTAAAGGAGGTTGACGTGCGGTATCATTTTCATGATATTCAACCTTTTCAATTATCTTTCTCACAGTGATACCTGTTTGCTATAACCGCCCTATAGCTCTTTGTTTTTGTTGATAACTATAGGCCCTATAGGCACTTGTTCTTACTCACCCAGTGCATTACTGAGCTAAGCGTGTCGCAATGAACCGAAAATTCCGTTATAGATTCGGGCATTGGTGATGTCTGCAAGTGTCTAAACCACATTTTCTTTTTGTTGCCGAGTAACGTAATGACGTGCCTCCTGTACTTTTTGACTCTACATTTGGTAGAATTATTCCTAATGGTTATTCTGACCCGGACGCAGCAAATGTTACGCCAATGAGAAATTAGTACAATCTTCATCTGTATAGGAATGTACTGGAGGTTTATTACGATCGTTGTAGTTATGGTGACATTATTAACACTCTGTTTTCAAATCTGAATGTCAAAGCATCTTGAAAGAAATTCAATGTGGTACCAAAATAGAGAATTATTGCATGGTTTTTGATCAGTTGAATGTTTTGGAGATGACTGGGACAGGTCACATGATCATGTTGATTGCATTCTGCTTTGCTTTATTTGTTAATGTGATTTTAAGTGTAACGAAGCTTTGTTATTTTAGTTCAGATGATCAGAATTCTGCCCAATGCCACTTTATAGACCCAAATTCCAAAACCTCTAGCACTCAGAACGTACGAAACGAACCGCCAGGATTGCGCCAACCCCTCGATAGATGCTGCTGGCCTCAATCAGGGATTAAACGATTACTGATGGGGATTTTGTAGCCGTGGGCGGCGGGAGGGGCCGGGTCTGAGTGCAGCTGGCCACCGGCTCTCCCTGCTCCTCCTCCCTCTCCTCCCTCTGGCCATTATCAGCTTACACCGGCCACTCTCAGCTACACGGGGTAGGTGTTATCTGCCATGACAACCACTACTCCGTCCCATTATACTGAACCAGACACTCCTTATACTGGCCATGTCGAAAAGGCGGTGGTGACTTGACACTTTTACAGTTATCTGTATCATTTCACGTGGTGCTGTGCTGATGATGACACACAAAAACCGGCCTTCTAGATCCCTTATATTTCTATTTCCAATTATATTCATAGTGCAACATTACACGAACACTGCTGGGGAAACGAGGCAGACGCAGTGGAGAAATGTGTATAGGATTACCATGAGTAGGTCATGTCTGTATACTTTCATGTCTAATGCACGATAAACATGGCCCATTGTCCTGCTGAGTGCAACATTATGAATTATTTCAAGCAGACTGGGCTGCAATTGATTAATGCAGGACATATCCTGGGTAGCAAGCCGGGCGGGACCATTTTTTATGCCTAAGAATAACAACAACACATCACTCGTATCTCGGCGTTCTGCATCCAAGGCTTCTGACCTAATGTTGAATGCAGTTCATTGTAAAATCAATCTGCTGGCCTCTGAGAGACATGCATGAAACACGTAAATGTATATCGATCATCAGGGGGAGTAGGGGAGTGCACCGTGTGAGAGGTGTGGTTGTTGGAATGAGATGTAGGAGGAGGGTGGGTTAGGGGCGGATAAGTGGGTAGGTAAGTGACGGTGAAATTAGGTTGTGATGAGTGCAGGTAGAGTAGAGTAATGATGGAGATGAGAGCACACAGACGTGCACTATGTAGGCAGGTGGGCTTTGAGTAGGGGGAGTGTTGACACAATGATAAAGGTATGGGGGCATCCCTGAGGGAGAGGTGAGTAGAATTTCCAGACTGTCAGGTCAGAAAGGAAGAGGTTTGGACATCCTTTCTGTGTTAAAGTGAGATGGAGAACGGTCAATGGCAGCCCGAGGACTGTGGGAAATCAGCTCTCTGGGGGCGGAGGCTGAGAGTCCACTAGCCGTGTAAGCCGGTTGGTCGGCCCGGTAACACACCTCCTTCTCCTCCCCCTACAGGTGTACACTGCCGGCTCCTCCAGTCCTCCCCTTGCGTGGTGTATCTTAGCAACGGGGAATTGTACCTGCTGGAGGAGCTGTCCGCCGGAAGTGACTGTGACACAACCGCCAGGGGGCGTCTTGGCAACACTGTAATTTGCTGGTTTGCGGCAGGAATGTTCCTCTTACATTGGGTTCCATGTAACACAAGTGAATAATCAGCCAACCTGGAATGCTGTTTACAAGGATACATCCTTAAACGTTTGTTAAAATCCCAACTTTAAATTCACTAGAATCCTTTAAAATTGTTATTTCAAACTATTTTCTCTATTACTCTGATGATTATTATTTGGCAAACCATGTTTAGAAATAAAAAGAAAAACAGGACTCTTTGTTCTTAACGGCTTTGCTGACACTTTTTCAGTCTCCTTATTCAAAATACTGGACTGATTATTGCACCTAGTCACCTGTGCACAACCTGTGCAATTCCCAGCCTTAGATCAGGTTAGGTCAGGTGCGATATTACAGTTGGGTTGCCGTTATTTGCCTCTCATATAACGCGCCTGGACCAGGCCTCATCAGCACACAAGGGGGATGAAGGCATACACAGGGGACTAGCATAACGACCGATATTCACTGTGTTCTCGATGGGCTTAAATAATGTTTGATACCATAACCCCGACATTACGGAAAATATTTTCTAATTATCAGTGTTCAAATATATTTTCCTTGTATATATTACCTTTAAGGGCGGCCTCTCTTTTTACAGTGAAATAACCGAGGTGGTTTGAAAAACACTAGAAGGGGAAAATGGCGGATTTCAGGTTTAACATTGATAAAGGCGCCGGCGGCAACAGGCCAATATACTCAATAGGGATCGATCCCATAAAACATTGACA
This sequence comes from Lepidonotus clava, assembly GCA_936440205.1. Classification (NCBI taxonomy): domain Eukaryota; kingdom Metazoa; phylum Annelida; class Polychaeta; order Phyllodocida; family Polynoidae; genus Lepidonotus; species Lepidonotus clava. The sequence goes on from OW387139.1 coordinate 33,149,682, forward strand.
GAGGGAATTCAATGGAGTGCGTACGCTTGTGTATGTGTGTTGGTGTACGGATGGCTGCAAAGTGAAGTGGTCTTATGACCTGGGAGCTCGGCTGGGTATGGGGAAGTGTGAAGGACATTTTGAGGAAACAACATTAATCTAATTCGAATGGACTCGTTTTTCCCACTGATACTTTGAATGCATGAATATATACAAACAATTGGGGAGTTACAACAATGTGTGATGTATGTCCCGTGATATGCAGTTTCACCGTAGATCTGAATACCAACTGTCTCTCTCTCTCGTTAGATAGTGTTTTGTATAATTATATTTATCTAGGTTAATGATACGAAATATTTTATCGATCCAAAGAAAGGTTCTGGATGCCATTTTCATAGGCTCTCATCCCTCCTGCATGGCATCTCTAAACTGTTCTCAGCACTGAGGTGACCAGTTTTTTCTGTTCACAATATTACTGCATAAGCGTTTAATCGATGTACTCTAGCTGGCAAGTACACTAAAGGCACTAGCGCCGACTGGACTTCTACCAAAATCAACAAGGGTAATCTACATAAATTCTCCATCGGAACCGAATAAAAAGCAGAGTGCCTATTGTGAGAGCTGTTCTGTACCTGGCAACGTCAGTTTAGCATAGTGATAAAACCAATGTTGGTTCCTGCGATCACAGCGAATTAAATTCACATTGCTGTGGATATAAATTATATGCATACACATGTGATTGTGTCCTAATTTTCCATTACACCAAGTTACATGCTTTATCAATTATGATTCTTTTGTAAAATAGTTAAGTCTGAGGCACACACAGAATGCCCACTTTCATTTCGACCCGTTAAGATAACAAGTCGCAAAAATAAGTTTCTGTTATTGTACATACACTTACTGAAAATTGTATCTTGGACAAATGCATCCCTCTGATCCCATGGTAGACCTACTTCTCACTATTCAGAAGCTCATTAATGACAATGTCAGTACCCTCGTGAATAATTGAGCACCTCCCTTGTACTTTTGTATACTCCTTCGATGAGCTCAATAGTTAAAGGCCTAATACAAGAGGCTGGAAGACCAATTGGGAGTATATGCCCATCATTGTGAATATAAAATGAAATTCTGCAATGGCAGAGGTATACACCTATTAGTAGTACAAACATACACTTTTACCATGTATACTGAAAATTAGGCCTTAGGTAATGTTTGACACAATATTTTAACTGGAGCTAAAAACATTACACAGATAATTTTAGGTTCAATTCTAAACATGATCAATATTTTACAAGGTAATAACCTCAATGGTCACAAGCAAGTTGTCGAAGATTAGTTCTCTTAAAATGAATTAAATATGATAATGTGATATTCATTTACTGCAGATTCAAAAAGTATCGATTTCGGAGGCATTTTGAAACTGGTATCAAATATTTCACACACAAGCTTCCTCTGCTATGAGGTTGCTTTTACAAAAATCATGTCGTGCACCCATGTAACATTCTTAGCTGACACAAAGACCTACATACATGTGCCTGGGAATCAGCGGAGGAATCTATGCTGAACCCAGTGTATCTTTCCATTCGACTTATCTAGATGCAAACCTAACTTCTGATTGGCATTTTTTGGTAATCTAAAACAATTGCCTTTTTAAAACTTCTTCCGCTCTCTTTTGTTATAAAAACATTAAATGTAAAGTGTTTTACTTATAGCCTCAGTTTCCCAAAAGTAAATAAACTATAAACTATAAAACGAAAAATTGCATTTTGATCCTCGTCAGATTTTGGAGACCTATTTTATGTCAACTGATTATAGTAACATGATCAGCTGATGATGAGTACTATTAAAATCATATCCTGTGTTATGTTAGTAGAGAGAGAATAGTCGTACTTCACAAAGCATATTAATTCTTAATGAGAATAGTTTGTTTGATACTTCAGGCAAAATCACAGTACTATCACCGGAAGTACTTTTTGGCCAAATTTGAAGTTGACACATCCTCAGTCCTAGGTTGCTTTACAGGAAATATTAACTGCAGCAAATGTTCCGAAGCTGTTTTTAAGTACCGGTCGCCTTAGCTATCAGTTCTGACAGGTGATATGAGGCGGATAGGACGATAAGAAATGATACGGCCTCGACAGACGGGTCTCCTCACCCGTGGTTATTCGCAGTCATCATGGGCTGGGTTTGGGGTAAGGTGATTCGTTTATGGTATTTTAAAATGTTGTTTATTTCCCATACGTAAACTGAGCCTTTCGTTTCTTGCCTACACTGATGGAATAGAATGCAATGGATGCCTGTTGTTCAGTATCCGTTTCAGATTCTTCACAATCAACCATTCATTACTTTGGGGCCATGCACTAAAGCATGGTGGTCAAATTATAATATAGTGCATGCATAGTGCTGAAGTAATTTTTATTATTTGATTCTGTAGACATTCCTTTCAAATATTTTGGGAAGGATAAACGGACCAGCCCAAATGAGCAGCTGTAAATAACATCATGAGCTGTAGCTTTAAAAGAACAACAAATCATTTGCAGTATACACAATTGTTCTATGTGTTACTACCCATATAGCAAAATACAGAGAATTTCCCAGCAATATACACAGCACAGCCCTGACGAGTACAACAGAGCTATATAACTAAAACAGCCCACTGCATGTTTCTTTCTCTCGTTCCTAAGGTGGGGAGACAACGTTGATGGCTTGAACAAACGGGACAAGGCGTGCGGGCCGTTTGGGGACAAATCGCCCGGCTGGAGGCCCGTGTCCCGCCGGGCGAGTTGAAGGCCCGACCTGCCCCGTGTTGGTTTAGCCCGCCACCCCACCCGGCCCCTGTCAACATGCACATCGATCCGGCACCCGCTAAGTATCTAGCACACGGCTGGGAGGCGGCCAGGCCAAACAATTTCCAACTGCCACCAATGCATTCCGCATCAGCAGCTCGTGTACAGGCGTCGAGGGCTGCTGCCGCTGCAATGTGGTTTCTGTGAGGAATGGTTGTCCCATTTAAGGTGGCTACTGGCTGTTTCTACTGAACCCTAACTCTGAAGGGCTCATTTCTCACCCTTATAAAGTTTCCCCCATCTCTTACTATTTGTCAGATTCCTCCTCATTTCTTCTCATTATCTTACTTCAAACTATTCACTGTGCCCTAACCATTCTTCCCTATTCTCCTCCATTATTTTCTTTACAAGTATTTCCCTCAACTATTTTTCCACTAATCTTTCCCTTTACTTGTTTATTTATTATGCATCAACATAATATTATTTGAAACTATAGGTCACACTCTCTACATCTAAGTGTGAGAGGCAATGGCGAGATATAGATTTCTGCCTCTACTGTCAGACGTTATCTGTTATCCCCTGATCTTTGATTCCGAAGCCACGCTTTCATACAGACAGTCATTTCTTTAAAGGATGGAAGGTCGCATGCACCATCTAACCAATAGGGACAGACAACAGTAAACTCCGACTCCAATATCTTTTTTCTATAAATTATGTGACTCTCACTGTATACGATCTATGCTGTAGAGTAATGCGCTTTGGCCAATACTTCTAAAAGCAATTGCTTTCTTTTCGACACATTGCCTCGGCTGCAGTGAAGGGATCAGGTTCAATCCGTATTGCGACTGCTTGCATTGCCAGCACTCTAACGGATGAGGTGCAGCAATACCGTTGCATTTGTGTTAGGCTTTCTCATTTGGATACATGATAGCTTATGGTAAAGATGGTAAATTTAATTTATCATTGTTTTCATGTAGGTAACTCTACCATTTGACATGTTCTTTCAATAGCCTGCAACACTTTGTCCACATGTTGTTTCATAGATCCAAATGTTTGGGAGAAATAATCAAAAAGCATACTTCGCCTCATTTCTGTGTGTCTATGCAATCCGTCTGGCTGATGGGGGGCGCATACATATGCATAGACCTCAGCATAGACATGTATCTCGGCCGACACCTTCTTTATGGAAAGTGTAGTGCACCTTTCTTCACATTCCATTTGCTCCCAAGATCACATTCATACACAGGGAAAGCTCCCTTATCAGCAGAATGTAGATTGAAAACACTGACCATTCCCAGACTAATCAGCTTGTTGGGCATGCAAATATCCTGCTCAACTGGCTCTCAGGTCAATGTCACAAGGTCTTAAGTCGGGACGAGACCTCCGCGCCATCTTCTGGCGACAACCATTTGCGATTCAGCGTCATCTATCCCAGCAGCCCCCACTGTGCATTGCGACTTCCTAATGAGCAATTGCGACCTTCTTGGCCGAGAAGTTCCGCTGCAAAGCTTTTTGAATAAAGGCGTCTCTAAAGGCGTTGAAAGGCTTTTTGGGTGCGTTGTAAGAGGTGTGTCAATGGCAGCTGACGGACCTATCCAATGACCGCCCTTGGAGCATTGCGGAAAGCGATCCGTGGGCGGCAAAGGACGCCCTTTTAGCTTTATTATGCCGCCCTGAGAGATTATACGCCGGGCTCTAAAAGGTAAAGCGAAATTATCTGCTGACATTCATGATGAGTTCAATAGTTCTTTTCTAAAGATTATGGCATCATTGCCTGCTTTCCGTTAAAAAATATTCAGCTCACTTCTGGCTTGAATAACCTGAGTAGGGATTCAGATTTCATTTGACAAAGCCAGAAATTACACAATTCATAGTGTACTAATGGGATACTCGTATTGTATTTACCCTACACGACCTCCAATTGCGTTAATAAATCGAGGTTTTGATCACATCACTAGTTCTATCAGGTACACCTTTATACTGTAAGCCCTGATAATATACTGTTGCACGGTTTATACTATGGTTTTTACAATGCATGGTTCTTCCTGCAAGGGCTCGAATATTAAGCAGATTATGTTTCAAAACGGAAGAATAAGTTCGGTTGCATACAGAAATGGATCCCTTCGTCACATGTCTTATGATCTATGTAGGTGAACAGCTGGTGCCAATTCAACCCACCATAACCCCGCCCATTCCGACCCATGCAATCTGTTGGTGAATGACACCCCATCTCTACTGCCCCACTGGGCACCTCGCACCTGTTAGGTCACATCTTCTATGGCAGTGTGTGTCATATCTGGGCAGGTGTTCCCCTTCGAGCCCAATGGGAGAGGAACCAAAGTCATGGAGATTGCTTTATGTCAAGGGCATTGAATCGATCCATTAATTTTTATGAGCTGATATTAATCTTCTTTTCTTGGAATAGTATATCAAAGTTCTTGACACTGGTTATGGTTTGTTCTTGTCATCAGGTGCAAACCCAGGCCTACTGCCTATATGTACACTGCGGAAACTCATGGATGCCAAATGCAATTTAATTTTGTGCAGGCTCCATCTTCGATATGATATTATGTATTTCAGAGGATGATTGATGTTCCTCTCTGTCCGTATACCTATCTTTGTGATAGGACTAAAAATCAAATTGCATTTACATATATGTAACAAGCTGAAATATACATGCGATACCCTACTATATAGGATGCCATCCTATAAGTATAACAGATTTTGTACAAAAGCGCCTTTTTCAAAATAGAAACTGGATGCATCCTATTCTTTCTTTCTTTTTTTTTTATAGAAGGAGACTAATCTAGCTTGAATCACACCGAAGATGCATCAAAACCACAAGACAGTGAGATAGGAAATCGGCATGATTGCAGTGTGGGCACGGGGGTGGTTGGCGTCACCCCGCCCCTCTCCCCGACGTCTCGACGCCCTGACCCGCCCGGGTCGTCTTGTCAGATCGTTCCTCCAGGGCGTGATGGATCAGCCCCGAACACCAACACCCGCCGCAGAATAGCATGCATATCAAGGCATCGCCAGGAGTACACTTTTATTCGCCATAATTCTCATCACTTATACAAAGGGGGAGAGGGAAAACGTGTCGGCTGGGAAATAGAATACATAGACCAGCGTGGAAGTCAATTTCCATCATTCTCGGCCTGGGGTTTCGTGTTTCTCTCGTGGGCAGAGATTTCGCTTTTAACGCAGCTTTCCCAGAATTGCTCATGTGTTGGTTCGATGAGAAAGGCAAAGGGGTTTACATGTTATCGAATGTGGGGGTTAGGCCAGACCCTTGTATAATTAACTGGTTATCCAGCAAATATAAGTTATGTTGCATATATCATGGCCACATCACTTTCATTATTTCAACCTCTGCCTCTTTGCATTACCTATAGTGCGTTTCACAGGGCAGTACACTCGCTGTATTCATAGTTACGCATTTGTACACGCTTTGAAATTACTGTCATTGGCTAACACAATAAGCTGTATTTCTCCTAATCCATAAAGGGAGCGCGGTCCGTGGTCAGGTTCTGTTTAATGTTATTGCCTCGCATTGCTCAGCTAGCCTGGGGCAGCAGGGCTCAGGACTCCCACTCATTTCCGCCGTTCAATATTGTAAGACCAATTGTTATGCCAAAGCAGGGAAATATTGATGCGTCCCCTTGGCCTGGATATGCAATCGGAGACAGTGCAGCCGTGTCCTGCAGGCCCTAAACACTGCCAATGCAAGCCTACCCACACTAAAGCCACATGCAGTGCAGAGCCATGTAAAGCTAAAGCCGGATCTCAGGCTGCCTGCGGCCATGCGTTTCACCTGTAGTCGTCGAACGCTAACCTAGATCGTGACAGGCAACAATGCATTTTTCATGTACACTGCTACATGCAATGTTGCTATCGTGTCTCCCCTCCGTTTCTCCTGCTCTCAGCCTCTGTTGACTAAATATACGTTGGCAGGTTTCCAGTCTCGGCCCTGGGCCACTCTGTACTTGCTCTAAGGAAGAGGTTCCATCGGACAGGATCATGAGCTGTATCAGGATTCGTGTCTTGGTGAGCTCCCTATGGATGATAACGTGTCCTAACACTAAAAATAATTATCTAGGCATCAATCTAGCCATCAATCAGGTTGTAGGGTACAGGTCGTTCTAATTGGGGATGGTACAAATAAGTTGTTGTGTAGGTGGAACTAATTAGAAAGTAATTGGGAAGGGGAGTAATAGCCCAACATGAAAGCAGACAACACGTGCATTGCTAAGGTTGTAATTCACTTCTTGTTGTTTCATTCTCCCCCGTCCCATATCACATTGCTTTCTAACGGAAATGGCGCTCTCATCTTTTGGAGGAACTCTTTTGTCCTGCGAGAAAACTGTTAGATTATTAATTAAGCGCGCTGACAAACCACTCGGCCAACAACTCCCCATGGGCAAGAGTGCAAGTTGCCAGTTGTGTGAATCGGTTAGGGTTCAAAACAAAGCAGTCCCACGTTTTAATGATTTAATCAGAAAAGCTTCAGGTGACAAGAAAACTGGGACAATGTGAATTGTGAGGGACGCCCGCCTTGTTTCCCAAGACAGCGACAGAAACAGTGGATATTAAAATGCAATCCGCCATGACCATCTTCCAGAAAAGGGTGCGAATCCGTTGTTGGAAAGAGGTCCTATGGTTGCCATGACAACGTAATGCGTCTTCTCAAAAGTTGAGGTTTCATTCATACCCTTCCTACTTTGATAATCTGGAACTGCTTGGAGCGTGGCCGCTAACGGATCTGGTTTGAAAGATGGCATGGTGGATTTTTGGCGCGATTTCTAGGAAAGCAGAAGAAATTAAGATGCTCCTAAATGGACGAGGATTTGCCTGGCATCTTTGACCCAAAAGTATGTCACTCCTAGCTTAAGTATTGAATTAATTCAGAAATCTTTATTGTTTGAATCGTTTATTATTTGATACATTTGTTAGATAGCAACATGCTGCGAAAATCTAATAGGCAGAATGGCATTGAACTTAAACTAGTTAACGAATAGTACAGGCCTATATTTCATAGTATACTGTGCTCACAACACCAGGACGTCTTTCTCCTCATCTAAGAGACAAGAATATTGACTCACAGCTTTTCGGAATGTCTAGATCCCACGTGGATCACCCAATTCAGAGTGTTCCAGACGTCACGTCCCCTAGGATTAACCAATCAGAACCGAGAGCTAGCCTGACGTCATGCACGGTCACCTCTGTCTGCTAGCTCTCAGATAAGGGCTAAAATTGGCCGATGGCCGTTTCCTGACTTGGCTAGGTCGGCGCGCGTTTATATGGAACGATCCCTATCACCTCATGTTCTAGTGGCATACAAGGGCTGTTGATAGGGATCAACGCGTTTAGCGAGGGTTGCGAGTGCATTATGTAGGCTTGTAATGCAGTGCATTATTCAGGTTACGCACGCCCATCTGTCAGGGCCGCATTAGGCGTCACAATCACTGGGACCACTCTGTTACCTGTTGAAGTGAATAGCATGCCTCGTCGGCGCCCCGATCAATAACGTGCCATATGCAACGTGCGCGGGACATGTTGAGACAATGGAGAATGTATTGTCTTCATTTGTATAGTTAGTATATTGATATATACCTTACATGAATTGATAGCTTCATTTGCACAAATAATTGGGGGAGAATAATGTTCCATCAGCCTGGTTTATGTCCAGGTTGGTCAAATATGTTGGTGTAAAACTGACCCTTTATTGTAGGCTTTCTCATGGATGAAGCGATTAATAAGTCAAGAGTCTCTCCTGAAATAGTAATCATCAAGTCATGCTTTGGTGCTTCTGCCGGCATCAATAATCATAGGTGAGTTCTATATTTGTCACTGAACGTAAAAAGGCTCCTCTTCCCCGTGTGGAGTAGGCTGACTCTAGTTTGATATGGTGAACTGATCCAAGTATAGTAGAACAAAGCGGCGAAGTGGTAACTCCCCCTCACCCCGACACTGCCGTGATCACAGGTCGAAAAGAGAACCTGCATCGGGGGCGGATCAATCATCCGTGATCCGCAGTTACCTGCATTCACCTGGCCAATCAATGACAGACGCAGCTGTAGACTAGACACTGACTCAAGGCTATTATTGTCTGTCGTTACTCTTTATATTGTCTGTGAGATATCGTGAGAAATTGTCATTGTGAGATATGGAATGACATAACCTGAGTTTTAGTTTTGAAATCCCCTACGCTTGTGCACCATCATATTATAATATAGTATCATCGTTGTTAAACTCAATGTGAAAAGCGTTAATTAAACGAGTTTTAGTTTTGTTCAATGAAAAAAAGGAAAAAAGGGAATAATCAATGTAGCCCTTCCCCAATGTCTACATAATACAAAACAAGCACATAATTTGCCTGAAAAAAAAACTGTTGCACACGCAAGCACGGTAATAAGTAACAGGATATCGGCTAGGGGTGTGGCATGGAGTAAGTCTAGGTTAATCTGTTTACTCCTCCAGTTCTAGTTCAGCCCCACCAGTTACATCAATACTGCACCATTTTGAGCGGCATTCCAATTACCACTGTGACCAACTATAGGATAGTCCATGGTAGTAACACACACAATCTGGACGTCTTACATCTAGGAAATTGAAATATACTAAATCTATGCAGGACATCTGGAATCAAATCATAAAGGTATACCTGCAGCTCTGGGAGCTTTTGGGCAAGAGGCCATGCACCAGTAAGACGGAGAATTGCATGGGGAGGATTTCCAACTTAGTATACTTACAATATCAACCTACTTTATTCTCACATTTGTAAGTTAGAACATGGAAAATACTTCCTTACAAGCTATACTCTTAACCTTATTATAATACGACCCATAATTTTATTACCTTCAAAACTAGGTGTAGAAATACCTTTGACTTCGGGGAATGTTTTCAATCTTACCCGAGAGCGACAATCACAAGGTGATTATTCCTTCTGAGCTCGATGGGACATGTGAAGTTCCGAATCATTATGGCATTTATATCAATTATCTAGCATTATCACGGCTATGCAGACAGAACAATACGGTCGCCACAAACATTTGAATAATGGAATCGAAATATGCAACTTTCGAAATGTTTTCACAGTTCTATACAATAAAAAAGCTGAAAGCGTCATAGAGTGAGTCAACCTCACTACCTTTAACATTGTATATTGTAGGAGACGGGGCGCGGCCGGAAAAAAGAATGCTGCAAAAGGCCCCAGTTATAACTAGGATTCTATGAAACTTGGCAGGGAATCCTCTACTGACAATGTGCGGATGTGAAGTGTTCCAGTCTATAGCCAGTGAGTTCCATTTCACGAGTACAGCTCTAATGGCTAGATCTATTACTAAGTTATGGTGGCTTAATTTGCCCTTTGTTTGTCTGTTGTTGTTTGTGGCCAAGGTTATCCAACACCAAACAACACATTCCAGAATGACATGTGACTTTGTAATTAATGTTCTACGACTTGCAGTGTCACTGTTTAATCCAGGCTATTTCTTTTGATGTCCTAGAAGTAGGGTGTCCTATATGTAGCAGTGCCAGAAGATTATATTTACATCCCTTTAATCTATTTGGCCTGTATATCCCTCAGAGCTGTGAGAATCAATAATATTCTCCCAACCACTGACTGAATGTGGTAACGCACCTCACAAAAAAAGTTGCTGCTACATGCATAATGAAAAACAAGACAATTTAGCGAGTACTTTTTGACCAAACACTGTATGTGAGAAATGATAGTGCCACAGGCAGCAGTGTATAAACCAACTTATGAGTGGGGAATACGGCTTTCCTTCTCTTGTTATCGCCCGGTAATAAATATGTCCACACCGTTTATGCCCATTAGTGGGGGACAGTAATGCGGCCCGATCCGTCATGACAGCGCTGCATTACCGGCCCCCAATCAGGGCAGTACTTATACTCGGCGTGCGGATCATACAATCTGTCCCAGGGATAGGCAAGCACCACACCGACTTTATAATGCCTGCTCCTGTACCGCCACATCACGAAAACATAAAAGTTGCACTGTGTGGCTCTTTGAACCTTGACGTGTGAGTCGTGTTATTGTGATCTAGTTAGCCCTCTGATATGTATATGACAGGGATTTTGAAAAGGTCTCCTTTTTTCGTCCATTAACCTGATTAAATTAGAGGAAGTCCCTGTTCCAAGGGTTGGGTGTGTCTGTTCGAGGTTTGAGTAATCTTGTTTGTGTTTTTGTCGATAGCTGTGGATGGTATGAGCGACAGTAAAGAAATTAAGTGGTGGGATAAAAACGAGATAATGGCAAGGTGCATTTTTAATGCCGCCCATATTTCATCATCAGTGTATGGCGTGTACTGTTCGGACTTTTCCGGCCCATTCTCCATCTATACACATTCCGGGGAGGGCTGCTCCCCCTACCTAACAGTCTAGTCGTACACCATGCGATTGGTAATTGGAAATAAATAGGACTGTGGGACTAATTAGTTCCCTCGCCTTTTTGGGCGGTGCCGCAGGTGATAGATTGGTTTAAAATAGACACCAGTAATCCGGAGGTAAATCCGCACGCTGGGATTGATTGGGATAGAGCAGTAGTGCTAGCATTCCGCAACCGATGCCTGAGTGCAATTTGTCTGGTGTGATCACTAAATTCCCTCAGCAATAAATGCATCTAAATATATCACATAAGATAGATTTGTTATTCATATCTATTGTGGATATAGGGATTCTATACGCGCCTTCCCTTGGGAATGATTGCGTAGGTTTTTTCGCAATTGCCAAGAATGATTGGATCTATACTTAGCGATAGAGGCGATCAAATAGACGCCGGAAAGGTGTCAGTCTGTAAAAGGTAGGGTTTTCTTTCAGTAATGGAAAAGGCATGTTTTCTTCGGACCTATTGTGGAGGTCCATTGGCTTAAACTTCAGCGGACCTCAATTCATTTCTTTGCTTTTTGTATTTGTTTTTCTTACATTCCTCTTCCCCATTCCCCGCTGTAATTCATTGTTTCTGGCCATTTACACCTCAATATAACCGTCGGGCAATCAATCATCACAATGAATCAGGTTTAAGAAGACAAATACGACCAAATGGCATGAACTTGAAAGAAACCATTAGCTGTACGCTCCCTACAAACTCAATAAATCCATCCGATTCAATCAAATAACTTATCATTCGAAATAGAATTTAAGAGAAATTGGCAATATCCAATCCTGAATGCTGCCAGCCCACCAAACACTCTAACTCAAAGGTAAACTACCAAACGGAGTTCATACTATAAGAGGCACCGGCAAGTCTTTGGCATAGAATATAGGTCTGGTTGGTTGAGTACATGGGGCGACTTTAACAGTGAGAATACACACATGCCTTTAACACGCCATCTCCTCTTTCGTTACCTTAGCCCATCCTTTAATAATCTACCGAATGATCTATGCCCCTCCCCCCTCCTCCTACACACCACACGCTGGTCCCCCGCCCCTTCCCTAATGTGGTATCTGTGGGGCCTCCTGTGCATGCCCTGGAGTGGGAAAACAGGCTGCTGAAGGCAATTGAGGGTACAGGATCAAAGGACGAGCGGCCCCTTTCCCCTCCCGGATCGTGTCCCCTCCTGGGCTCTACTCTGATCCCCGACCCCCGACCCTCCAGGCGGCATGCCTCGGGGGATCCAAATGATCTAACAACAGACAATCGATCTCTGTCCACTTTGCCTCCCAAGTAAAATAAGGGTTGGTGGCCATTGGGGCGTACTTGTGTGTTTGTGGGTGGTTTGTGGGACTGAGGTCGATGTCGGTGGATCAACCAAAGGGCTCGTTATCTAATCAGAGGGATTATTGTGCACGGTTCATTAGGCCTAGTTGCACCACACAAATACACGCATCTACAGGGAGCTTGCGAATTTCTACAGCTCCGAATGTCACTTAAGGTCCTAGTAATTTCCCGAAATTTCTGATGACATGTGTTATTACCGATCATTTGCGATAGATTTAATCTCTATAGTCTATGGTGATAATGCCTAGAATATATGGGTGCAGGCTAAATAAGATTAGGATATTTCCCTTCACCCGCATCAATACACTTGATTAATCATCGGGGTGGATTATCCTGGGTTGGAGATAAGCCGGCAGCCAATAAGACGCCGCCATTTCTCATCGCCATGTGCACCTAGTTGGCCAAGCCTTATGTGATCTCAAAACCAGAGACACCAAACGATCCTGGTCATCATTTATTCCTGGTCCACCAAGCGACAGGATCAATGTAGGCTAATGCCTTTATTGCTGTCTGAGTGGAATTCCCAATCGGTTTAATACCCCCAACAACCCACTTTCTGAGGCCAGATGACCAATCCTACAAGGCCTCTGGGATAAAGAGGGGAGACGGGCACTGCCTAGACCTGCACACTGTCCCCACACTCCCGGGATCCAGTCAGGGATATGAATACCCCACTGCTAAGATTCAGTCAAGGATGGGGTGCCATGTCAATCCCCGACAGTCATAGGCATTTTGACATCTGGCAGGGGAGAGGAGACGAATTCACTTTGTGTGCGGATGTTCTTTTGATGTCATTTCTGGGTGGCTGGGATCAAACCGGCCCACTCACCCCCCTGTGGGCGGGGCGCTATGCGGCCACACGCCCTGCCCCCCGACACCCCACACCCAGACCTGTCTGGTAGCCATGGCAACAAAATGCCACTATTCCTTCCAATCAGCACCAGATCTTGGCCGGCAGTATAAAGCGTCCAGATCTGACACTGACGGCGGCAGGGGTGACGGGGTGTCAGGGGTAAAGATGTGAGGGGGGTCGACAAGGCTTGTAGGGTAAGGCCATGGTGCGCCCCCTTCTATCTCTACCAAGAACATGTTAGGGACAAACCTGGAACAAATAACGTTGTCACACCTTGTTCCGTTGCTAAATCTTGTACCACGGGGAAATTTGACATGACAACGGTCTTAATTTCAAAACTATTGTTATAACTTAATTAAAGTAATTCCTAGGACTGTGCAGGAAAGATGGTCAAACCAAGGCACAGCAAGAAGCCAATAATACAGCACTATGTTCTCCTGGCTTTGAGACCTACCCATATCTCTTTTCAGATACATATATATGTAGATATGAGACCTCCTGCTGCGTATGATGTGGCGAGGTACATAGACGTATAATCAATAACGATTTAGCTCACTCATAAAGAAACTGCAGTTCAATATATGCACGCGATGAGGTCTTTAACCTTTTCTCTTATGTTTATTTGCGGCCCCGCTTGACTATAAAATCCTTTCAGATTTACTTTTAAAGGGGCAAACAACGATATTGCCCCTCCTACACATCTGTCAACAGTCAGTACTTTATTGCTCTTAACCATATTCAGGTAAGTTAGATAAATGATTGATCTCTACGAATCATTTATGGCACCCAAAGGAAGCCTGATACTATTTTTAGGATAGGTTTATTAATCACTGAACTGTAAAGCTTTTCAATGCGAATGAACGAAATTTAAAAGACTCTTGATCGCATGTAATTTGATTTGATAAAATTTTGATTAGGTTTCACGTGTATAGGTACGTAGGCTCATATTTATTGGGATACCCTCAGCATTAGATGAAATATAGTAGACCATTCCATCGGTAGAGATGGCCTCAAGGATCTGTTCGTGGGAAGGAATGGACTAGGGGACACAGACTAACACACTGACCTCGGACACAGGCCGTGTGAATAGATAGTTCATTAGACTGACTGACAGCGTCTGCTTGTTGGGCTTCGGGACGTTGGCAGATGGAGGAGCTCGCCTCTGTCCAGGGGCCATCCTGTAGAGGTTCAAAACACTCTACCGACACTGGAGGAATTACAATGGCGCGTTGGGGAAAGCACTGCCTGCGCAGGAGGTGTTGGTGGATCGAGAGGAATGGTTAGCGACCAGAGACCAACCCAGTGACAGCTATATACTAGAATGCCAACAATGTGAATCGATGTTCATTGGGTGATTGGACTGATTCCCCCGGCACCCCTGTGGGATGCACTGGAGAAACTACAATCGTTTGGTTAGTGCTGCCAGCGGACCAATACTTGGAAGCATAATTGGAAGGACTGTTTTGGGGGCTTTGCTCTGTTCAGTTCTAGAGTAAGATTTTACTTTCTAGAGACCGTTTGAAAAAAGCAGTGCTGGATTTTCTATGCATAGATAAGGCACAGACGGATATTTCCTGTGCATAGAGTGCATGTGGATCGTCTTACTGTCCAGGTTGCCTGGCAATGTGAGGTATGTGTTGGTTGTTGGGTTGCTGCCGAATGGTGTAATTGTATAGTCTAGGCTAAGTGTCAATGTTGGAGGCCGGTCAAAGTGGTGGTATTTGTAGGCTGTGAGAACCACACTGCCCCAGCTCAAAGTGTCTCCTCCTGCTGGGACGCCTCCTGCTCCAGCCCTGATCAATACTCCCTTCTGTAAGTATGCTCCTCCTCCTACCCCTCCTCCAGTGTGTATGTCTCCTCCAGGGCGCCGATACGCCCGATGCGGCTTGGCCTCCAGTAAAGCACAAAAGGCCGCGTCGTGTTCAATTCGACAGACGTGGTGCACGCTAACTTTAATCAAATTACAATTCGATTAATTTGAAATCCGGCAGTCAAATACATTCAGGTCTATTTTGATCCGCCACAGTCTGCAGTAACTTTCAACAGAAACTCAACTCAGTGGTTTAACATAAGTTGATTCTGTAGGCCTACTATGTAATATTTGTATACGGCAAGCTGATTATAAGAAGGTATGCCAAAAATAATAAAAGAGCAGTAATACGTTCAATACCAGATTCCCAATAGTAATCGATGAATTTTTCAGATCTTTTTTTCTATCCACAATTTTCTAGAAAATCATTATTGATTCAGACATACATTAGGTGACATCATGTTAAAGAGAAGACTCGTAGACCTACATAGACCTATCTGAGGCTTAATGCCTCCAGTTACATCATGATCCTAATGATCCTTTTTTTCTTTTACATACGATGAGATTATTGGGCTAATTACGCTTCCTTCCTGGTAGAATCCTTGGGAAATTACCATCGCCACTAGCTAAGCGTAGCAGGTGTACTCTGAGATTTAACTAGCTTAGTCTCAGAAGCCCAGTATGAGGCGAGTATTTTCTTTGGATGCTCAATTAATATGCAAATGGCGTATTGATCTGTAGGCTATATAACCACTACAGGCACACACGACGGGAGCAAATACAATCATCTTTTATCACGAAGAATGTTATACCACCCTCAAGTTGAAGGGTGTACATCTCTTAAAGATACTGCATCATTCCTAGCAATTATTCTTCGCATGGCCCAATGTAGGAGTATTGCAAATGGGACAGGAACGTTCAATCCATTGAACAGCTTCTACAAACACCAGCGCGAGGCCACTGGGGCCCCTGGGATGTAACCACTGCAGGCGTCTAGCGGCCACTGAGAACGTGATGCCTCCGTCTACATGTATACACACTCGGGCCGCTGGGCCCGGCCCCCGCCTGCCCCCGGCCCAAACGGCCGCGGGGGTACCGCTGCAGTACTGCTGTTTTCCTATACTACTCAGTGCTGCGCCGAGCGTCAACGCCGGCCGTACAGGCACTAGTGGTAACCCGGCCTCCTCCTCCTCCTCCTCCTTCGGCCCCCATCACCTCCTCCAGTGAGAACTGCAGGGTCCAACACTGGAAGGCGCATACGGCTATAGTATAAAGACTCCTCCTGGGGTGGTGGGATGGGCAGGAGGTGTGCGTGGGGGGTGGGGGGTCGGGTGGTTGTCTCCAAGACTGCAGTCTATAGAGATGAGGTGGTGGTGCACAATAGACGATAGACTGGACACGGGGTCGCAGGGGTCACATCAGTGCCACAATGGAGAAACAAGGAAAGAAGGGGACGACCAGGGGGTCAGGTCCGCTCATCCAGGCGTGTGCCACTGAGTAGGTAAAGGCGATTGTTTGCACATCGACAAATCAATAGACACTGCGGTCTTGCATGCCGTACCCACGCACCCTGCAGGGGTGGAAGGAGGGAATGGGCAGGGGGAAGGGGAATATTGGTGTAGGTGGTGTTGGCAGGCTGGGAAAATTTTGGGTAAGGCTATGCAGGGGGAGTTGGGATATTGGTGTAGGTGGTGTTGGCATGAGGCTGGGCAGGGGAGTGGAGATATTAGTGCAGGGTGTTGGCAGGCTTGGACAGTTTGGGGGAGGCTGAGCAGGGGGAGTGGGATATTGGTGAAGGTGGTGTTGGCAGACTGGGACAGTTTGGCTGGGGCTGAGGCTGGGAGAAAGACAGCCGAGGGCCCGTCGTATAGGATGCTCAGCCAACTCCTATATCCTGTATACTGTTAAGATATAGAGACATTTGGAATGTAATTCCATATGCAAACAAAACACACACACAGCCTTTGACATTTTAAATGTAATTCACTGTGAACATCCTGTGACTTCTACTAATATCAAAGTGTGGCTACTTTGACATTACTAACTATTATGCTGATTGTGCAAATCGGATATGTCGGATTGCATCCTGAGAATTAGCAGTGCATATATACAATGAATCCTTTGTTTTCTAAATAAATAGATTATCTTTAAAGACAAGGGAAGCTCAGTAATAGTATTATTCCTCACTATACTCCTATTGTAACAATTCCTTTGGGTAGATTATCTGATACCCTGGTCATAAAACCATTTTGAAGCTTGAGACACACTTCGTATTGTCTATACATTTAATTGGTTTGCTGTTTCCCGATGGGTTTATCATCAACCCTACCTCCCACAGCAACCTAAAATTAAGAAGGTTATGTGGAACCTAATTGAAGGATTATTCAGAGGACAACCCGCAATCCTATTGTATGTGAAGAGCTTTCTCAAAGCCTATGTTTGTACAAGACGGCCGGGATAGGATCATTTGAATATGAACGGATCAATCAGGTTTATCATAGGCAAAGCTCTTCCCATTGACCAATCCGTTCACGTTATCCAGCCCACTAATCTAATGCCACTCGGATTACGTTACAGGTGCCGCCGGCCCTTGCCAATCAATAATACTTGCATTCATACTTGGCCAGTCTGTCCATCGCCTTCTCAGATACATCACCGCCAGCGGTTTGGTGATGAGCATCCTTTAGTCAGTTTCAAGCTTTTCTTAAAGGCAAGCCTTGCACACTAGCCTTAAGGGTGTAATAGTCTATCCCCAAGGGACATCAAATACGGTGTATAGCCCCAATATAATGCAATCGGGGTACATGCACTCATAACACACTCTCTTACCAGATGTCCATATTATGGCTTATATATTGCTATTTCATTAGAATGGAGTGGAGGACAAAGCTAAAAATTGGGTATTTTGTTTTAACCTGGCGATACCTCTAAACGCATGATATTAATAACATATCTCCCTTTCCCATGGTTAAAACCAGGCCTGTAAGCAGGACCATAATTACATAGACATAGTTAACTGCATGCCGATCGTGCCCATGCCTTGTAGATCTTTAAAAGTCGGCAATTTCTGGTAGCACTGTGCCCTTAGGACTGATGAGGTACAGCGCCTAGTAAAGAGGTCTGTCCCGAGGGTCAACAACAAGGGTCTGTCGAGCCCCTTTTACCCACGACCAATAATGCCCGTACTTGCCCAAACTGGAGAGCCTTGAGGCACGGGGCGGCAAACCCACAGGGGTCTGTGGGGGTAATTGTGTGACCAGAATATCTATAGGAACTATTACATGGTAGCCGCCAGGGACCACAACAGCCCATTGCCGTGGTGACAGCCCCGACAACAACCCCTTTCCTGACTCCCACAACTTTTAGGGCTCGCTGTCTGATCAATGTAGGCTTCAAGGGCCAGGAGGCTGACCCCTGTGACCCCTAGCTTAACGACTATAATCCAATAGGATCCATCAAAGTCAGCGTCCCTCTAATGAGGTTTGCTATGTAGTGTCCATCACACGACATAGAATGTTGGCTATTGCTACAGCCTGCCTGCATGCACCTACGGTTTGACTGGCACTCAAAAGTGGCCCAGTTTAAAACAAAAGGAAGGGGAGTTAAAATATTGCCTGATCGCCGCGGCCCTGTGGGCGCATCGCCTGACAGAAGCGAATTGCGGGGACCGGTGGCACGCAAATAAAAATAGGATAACAATGTTGGAGGAAACGTCACAATCTCCTATCTTTACTAAACACAGTTGCCTGACCAACCCGGTCGGACAGAGCCTATAGGTCTACCGATACGTGCTATGAGCACACTTTTATAGGTCCAACAACGTGAGTTACAACCCATCGCCTGACCAACAACAACGTCCCCAACCCTCTCTGGCACCGCTTCGGGGGGATCTTTTTTTCTCTGGCCTTTCCCTCTCACTGCAGCCAGACTAGCGGCTGGCTGGAACAGCGCTGGCCACCAATCGATATGGATTTATCGGCGTATCATAAAGGAAATGAAGTGTATGCATATGGGCCGGGGCTTATACGGTCTGCATGTCACTGGCGGCGCCTGGGCGTTGGCAGCGTGATGGGCGAGGCCTGATACCGAGCCAAGCGTATCGCAGCGTGCTGGTCGGGGCCGACTGGCGGCTAACTGCCTCTGACAGCGGGCTCAGCGGCCAGGCCAGGGTCCAGGGGCCGCCGCCCCGCAAACCATACACAGCACTGCAGCCATTTATCCTTAACCAATAGACTGGCCGGATTAAGATCGGACCGGCGAGTTTTGGAATGTTGACAGGCGCCTTTTGCATATTCATAAGCTCGGACTGACAGTGGAAGAAAGGCCCGATAATATTTTCGCTGAATCCTAATGCGTTCTTCTTGTTTTTCTTTCAGATTGTTTGTATTATGAAACCGGAGCATTTAATTGTTTTACACTTCAGTCTCGTATCAAAAAAAGCAACCCATGTGCATGGAAAATATTTGGGCCCAAATAATGGCAAGGCTATTACCACATTCAGGTAGAATTTCAAAACAATAAAATGTTTTCACTCCTAAAAAGTGTATGGTTATTGTTGCACGACGTGACACGCCATAATTTCATGCAGAATTGTTTTTAATGATGCAACCATTAATTTCATGAACTGAACTATTAAGATGCATTAGGACATTCCATCACTGCTGTGACTAGGTTAAACGTCAAACGGTCGGATGGAAACCGAGCAATCCATGGGACCCGACGTGAGTGATGGGGATGCGAGCAGCTCTCGGAGGTGGGCCGCATGTTGGTCCTGGATCCTCTAGTGTTAAAAGCCGAGCCTCCTACGGCCCCCTCAGGACCCCCGCCACCCCTCCAGTGCCCCCATACTCACCCAAGGTGTTGATACCAGGCCTCCAGGGCAGCGGTCGGCCCCCTCCCCCCTTCTGCAGGCCGCCGGGAGCTGCCCATCCCGGCCCTGTTTAGCCCACCAGCCCATCCTGGAGCTGCTCCCAGCCTCTGACGTCTTTACCCCCCGATAATCCCGAGTCGTTAATCAATGGGCGCCCAGTCGCCGAGTTGCTCATTAACTAGACGTTAACTTTGATTACCGTTCCCAGCAGCACGGAGGGAAAAAATCACCACCTTCGACGTCGGCCATTTACTTACAAAATGATAGCTAACATAACCATGTTTTAAGATTCTAGATAGATGAATGTGTCCAGGGTTTATGGGCATCTTTCCCTGTTTACTATCAAAAGTCTGAAGAATAAAGTGTGATACTCTTTGTGTTAAAACAATCTGTTGACAAGAAAGTAGATTGAATTCTTCTTTCATTTCCTTTATCTGTGGGATAAAGGCCTCCGTGTCCATAGTTAATGAAGGTTTCTAATATTCATGGCGTCATTTGGAGAGACAATCGTTAAGGATAATCAATAGAATGGATTTAGCCTCCGATTACTTGGCGCTGCAGGCCGGTTCCCCAGAGAAATGACAGCATAAGTATCTCAATAATTCAGGCTATCCAAATTAGCGACGTGTAACATAGAAAGTTACCTAATGCACCTCAGCTGCTAGAGGTAGTTACATGTATTCTATTCGAAGTTTTCTTGATTGTTAATAAATTATGGTAAATAATGTTAAGGTTCTCGTCATTTATACTGTCGTTTCCCACAAGAAAAGCACATATTATCTTGTTTATTAAGTCTAAAACTGAGAATGACAAATTAAAAATGTTAAAAAATAGCATCATTGGTAACATTATCATCATCAATCAATCATAATCAGAATTATTGTGTTGTGATTATTGTATAATTTATTGACTTATGATAGAGATATGTTGTATTATTAGATAACAACACCCACATAAAATCATAATTATAACCGTTCCATTAGAACTGATTTATACACTAGATATAACCAATTTGTACTGCTGCAGTAGTGTGTTTGTAAAAGCAAATGTGCATGAAACAATTTTAGGCAAACCATCAAATTACCTTGATGTTTTTGACACGGGCTTATAATATTCGCCCAGAGAAGCCCACCTAAAACACCACCCTCTAAGAGAAACTAACAAAATTATTTCTCATTTACGACTAACCAGCGAAACGCTCTACGGTTAATACCTGACTGTGTGGGTGGGATCTGGGAGCAGACTAGACTGTTTTGACCACCACCTGCCAGGACGAGGTACCCCCAAAGTAATACCAAACTGACCGCGTGTTTCCCCGTTTAACTCACTTAGACCCTGGAGAACTGTATACGTCTCTGACCTGCCCAAGTCTTAATCAGACCCTCAGCAGACCCCGCCTGGATGTACGGACTGGGCCTCTGGTCGAGCTGCTCACCGACCCATCTGCTCGCCCACCCAACCGACCCTTCGCCGAGCAAATAAATCTGCTCCTAAACTAGAGTAACCAAGGGCTGAAGGAGCAGCTCAGAGTCAAGCGCCGTGCGGGCTGTGGGCGCCGGAAAGGGCTGAGCTGCTCGGCCTGACCCATAGACTAATTACAGGTGAGCCTCCAGGTGATTTGTTACCACCTGTCGCCGTCCTGGGCCCCAGCACTAATTTGAACCAACGGGGTACTTGACGCCAACGTAGCCAATGAATAGCGATGAGAGCGGCTGTCTCATTCTATGTGATGAAGGCATTCACCAATGCCTTGGAGGGTGTAGGTTTATTCCGGTACTAAATTAAAGATTTAAGGCAAGGAAGCATCAGCTTTTGGAAAAAAGTGAGTTTGTCCCATTAAAACATGTCACACACATGGCATGTAATACGTACCTTTGCACAGTGACTTTGCAGTTTTTATGTTATTCCTTTTAGGTTCGTAGCTACATACACAATAATTATTACTTTACCTGTGCCATAAACATGCCTGAAAATTGAGCAACTTGCAAAAACAGAGACCATGTGAGTGACGGTGGACTAATCAGGAGATTGATTTCAGGGGGTACAGTTTACGACATCTTACATGATATCACGTAACACAGATTAATTTCCCCTTGCCCCAATTAACCCAGACGCCACGCTTTAATACACATTGAATGGGGCCAATCCCACCATTGATGCCCCAACTGAGTTCTCAGAGGTCAGTCAATTAATGGTGTCGGAGGGTCCCAGGTACGATGTCAGCAGCCTACATGACACTACACATGAGCGCTATGGCGGCGCTTCCTTGCTTACCACAATAGATTTACGACCCCAAAAGGTTAGGATAAACACACAGGGAGACTAAACAAAAACTCCCGCCACCCCCCGGGTCTAAGCACTGGGCATTATTTCTCAGCAGACTGACACAGAGAACAACCATGAGATCTACGTAATGCAATGACAGACCTAGCAATAGGAGAACACGTGCAACGTCTCCACTCCATGGTCCTTCTTGTTCTGATGGAAAAGGCCACATTTGTGTATTTCTTGGTGTAGATTTACGATTATCTCGGGAGGAGTAATTCTAGTAAAGCTTACACTGCCTAGTATCTTGGTACTCAGATGCATTTATCATGAATGTGTATTGAATAACCTATTGAAGAGCTGCCCCCCAAGTAGGGGACCCATGCACCCAAGGAGACAGCATTAGCAATTACTTTTACGAGTTTACTGACAGATCTAAAAGGGTTGAGGCAGCAGTTACAATCAACCCAAGTGCACCCAAAAAGACTCCCTTAGAAGCCCAACGTCCAAGTGTTTAGAGAACAACCGTAACATTTGTCCAATTAAACCTTTCAACTCGATCTTTTTATCAAAGTCCCTTAAAAGAGCCCAGCGTCTCAGGAACCTTTAATGCTAAAAGGATAAGCGCGGGGCTTGTTTATTTAAATGAATTAGTCTTCATTTTCTCTATAATCAACTCTGCAGACAGTGGCAGGGACTTAAAAGGATATAACCGAATCCAAATGATTACAATCGAATTGGAAGCCCAGCTAATGCAGTGTTTAGCTTCAGTCGGGGCTTCTATACAATCGATCGTCTTCCCTCACCCATACAACGATGCATATCCCATGCCCATATAAGCATTCTGTCTCTGTCTTCTATAGCTGGGCTCCCCTAAGTCTTAAGCCTGTGCCTAACCCCTGCCCCTTCTCCCCCTACTGCCCCCTCCCATATCTATTCTGCACAGTATCAGGCTGGCCTACCCCGTGTTCCCGGGCCCAGTCGGTGTCCCTGACATGCTGGTCGATATCATATTGTCAGAGACCAGGGGAAAAACGCTCAAGAAGGATGTGTCTACCACCAACATCTCATAGGTCCTTTCCCAACTGCCTCGCTTCCCTGTTTTACAGCTGTAGGAACCTTCAATAGCTTTAAGATTATCATCTACCATTCTCTGAGAATCGATCCTGCACGATCAAGCGTCGAACCTCATTGTGTATTATATTACAGTCCCATTCCGGGTTTTCTCCCCCAACACGCACAAGGTCTGTTTCGTATGACCTCCTCTGCTTCAATGAAATCAAGATTACACGAAAAAAAATCGAATCATCTTTAAGCACTTCCCTCACCTAGGTATTTGATGCGTTCTTTATTTTTTGAATTACTCATCTTCTTTTCAGACATTTTCCAGTTAAATTCGTAAATTAGTAAGGAAGTAGAAACCTGGCATTGAAGTGGCACCCAAAACCAGGAATCCATAGCCCAGTTTCCATCGGGAGCCTTTAGCCATTCATCATTTGCCCCAAGTGAATGTCCAGCAAAAGAAATGTTTCTAAATACGTAGACTGTACATAATTCATTAATATAACAAAAGGATAAGTCAAATGAGTACTTTTAGACAATGCATTTTAGGAAATGATAATTATAAATGCAGTCATAAGATACAAGTAGAAAGTCTTATTGTAAAATCCCCCGGTGGAAACAGCACTAAATCAACACATTACGCAGGCAAGTACCCCTTGATGTTGCAAACCAGATAAGTGATGGAAATCGCGTTTACTGGTTACATAGCCAGCTATTAGAGGCTCCAGCATGCCGACCCTGGATCCAACCAGACCAGGTTCTCTAACCCTACATAATCCTTAACCGCCAGTATTTGAATCCTCGGAATGATAATAGAAACAAATCCTGGGACTCAATTCTCTGACACGTACTGCTATGTGCATGTATTTGATTTTTGCTCTTTTTAAAATAACCAAATACGCAGCAAAGCTCGGGGTGAAGAACCGAGGGATGGAGGGGGTCGTCTGGGGGAAGAGGAGGTAAGTAGGTACAGGGGAGGGTGGTGTCTGGGGTACGGACTGGGGAAGTACTGATCTAAATGAGGGATGGGTCGGAGGTGTAGGGCCCTTGTGCTCTACTTAGCCTATCGGAGTTGTGACGTGGGGTGGCCTTGGGCCTAATGATCTAGGGGAGTAAAGGGACCAGACAGACTAACACCCAGTCTCCTTAGGCCCCTGGGCAACCCCGCCGATACATCCAGCCCCGGGGAGGCGACCATTAAATACTACCCACCTATCCCCAGCTTCACTCTCGCCTCTAATCCAGAGGCTGGGGAGAAAAGGAAGGTGGGGCCTAAAGCATGAACAATTTAATGATCCCTGAATTGCCATTAAGTTAGCAGGAAACCTGTTGTACCTTGAAATCGTAAGCAATTGCATGTTAGTATAGGTCTAATACATCAGCATGTGGTATAGCAATGCGAATCTTGCTTTAATTGCGCCGGGTGATCTGAGCGTTTTGCTCCTGAAATAAAAACGGTACTAATTTCCAACAGTTTGAACGTTAAATTGATTTGAAAATTCCTTTAATCGTGCGTGTCCTTCTTTACGACCCTTGGTCGTTAAGCTTTCGCCACCTCCACCGGCACGAATTGGGTTTATTATCAAGACGACATGAGCAGCTTTGAGTTGCTTTTCCTTAATCCTCTTTTATGCAAAGATCAGATGAACATTTGATCAGTGATCATCAAAGTTCTAATTGAACTGTCGAGACGGGGACAACATCCAACGGCAAGAAACTGCGAAGTTTAGGATAAAACTGCCAGGACAAGTGAGATCGCATGAAGCTAATGAAAAAGATGGCTAAAAAGGTGAGAGGCCGACCGAGGTTGTGGTGTGACGGCACGCAAGGCTTGGTACCTGACCGTGTGAGGCTAGACTCACAGCCTAAATAAACCAGGGCCTTCTCACCGCCTTCTCACAGCCTAAATAATTCAGGCCTTCTCACAGCATGAATGAACCAGGGCCTTCTCAGAGCCTTCTCACCACCTAAATAAATCAGGGCCTTCTCACAGCCTAAGTAAACCAGGGCCTTCTCACAGCCTTCTCACCACCTAAATAAAAAAGGGCCTTCTCACAGCCTAAATATAACAGGGTCTTCTCACAGCCTGAATAAACCAGGGCCCCTTCTCACAGCCTTTTCACCACCTAAATAAAAAATGGCCTTCTCACAGCCTGAATAAAAGAGGGCTTTCTCACAGCCTAAAGGGCCCTCCATACTAAAACAAAATGCGATGGCATTTCTTTTACCGACCACCGACAAAATCATGATTAATTGAGTTATTCTTTCAGGCTAATGATTATTTGATGATTTATTAATCGTCTGAGACCTCCGGAAAAAGGTAGGGTATTTAGGGAATGATCATTTCTTTCTGTAGATGGAGCCTTAGAGGGAGATGCGAGGTGAGTATAAATTATTGTAATTGTAATACGTTTTAGCTGTAGTGCTAATTCTAATCGACAAACCCCGGATCATATTCCTGAAATTGGACAGATTGTGCAAACAACGTCATGTGTGTAGACTATCGGGACCTAAATAGCCAATTTCACCAGGTTCCAGTTAACCAGAAGCTGCGTACCCGAATGTAAACCCAGCACCGACTTGGGCGTGGCGCCTGACCATGAGGCCGGGCTAGGACTGCACGCCCAAGATGAGAATGGACGGCCTGACAAATCAAGGATTAATTATTGATTAACGCTGTCGGGATCAGACCGCTGGCCGCTTCGGACAGAAAACAAACAAAAGTGACAGTAATTAGCGCCTTCTGCCGCACATGCTTCTTTGCATCAACCCCAAAAAGGTGACGGCAGGCCCGGCTTATTGGGCGAGGCCCGCCTGGTTAGTCTCCGGGTGCGGATTAAGTCTTCGGATCAACCACTGCAAATCAGTATTTATCACACTTTATAATTGAACAACTTCTTGTTTAAGGAGTCAGAGGGTGTGGTAAAGAAAATGAAAAATATGCCTTTTTTATTTTTATTAATCCAACATTATCATATACAATTATGTGCTTTTCAAGATGTCAACAATCACTGTACATATTGTTTGTTGAATATGATACCGCCCTCTCTATTCTTCGACTTCGGGAAATGTTGTCCTCGATTCATTTGGCCTTTTTATGACATTCATAACTTGCTCTAAAGAGTAGACGAAAAGGACATCACTTGACATCTGTCCTTTTGGCTTAGCATTCCTACTCCTAAAGATCAACACCAAATAAGATTGAATCTCACCATTAGCTTGCCATACTGAAATGTAGGCCTACCCATGATTGACATGTAACTCTTTCTATTATACTTGTTGCAGGGTTGATAGTTGGAAGAATATGGCCTCATTTAATAACTTATATTCATACATTGAAGGCATGTTGGGTACATACGAGTCAGCTGTAGATATCAAGCGTTATTCCCATTAGTAAATATGTGACCCCTTTCCTCCGCCTCCTGCATCTATCTAGCACATTCAGTTTTACAGTGTACTTCTGCGTGTTGCTATGTGCATATGCGCACGTACGATAAGCAAGACTCAAAGCTTTTAGGAGAAAAACCAAACCACTCTAACATGTACGGCGCTCATCACGCTCCATGGGGAATCTCCGAGTCTAGACTATAGTTGATGGAGGGGTGGGTGCACGACTGAAGCAAACATGCACGCGTGTCTATATGACATGTACCGACACGAAGTCAAAGACGTTGTCATCCGAATCATGTATACATACATGTTAGAGTGTAGATAAAATGTGAAATGTGTGCCACGTGCCAAGTCGGGGTATGTGCGGACTATAGCAGAGTTAATGGATAGGGACGCGGGGTGGGTTACTGCTTTGGGGGAGATACCTAATGCATACGGGCAAGGATGGGCAAAAGGTTGCCGTTTACTTTATGACCGCCGTCAAAGCCACATGGTTTTTCTTTGTTTGTACAAGCACATTATATATTTAGATATTCAGAATGTCTGCGCATTGCATGTATGAATGACATGTCTCAAATGTCTCTGCCGAAGCTACATGGTGTGTAGTTAGTGGTAAATATTCCCCAATATTGCACGCTCAGCTCGCAGAAATATTGCAGGC
Source organism: Lepidonotus clava (assembly GCA_936440205.1). Classification (NCBI taxonomy): domain Eukaryota; kingdom Metazoa; phylum Annelida; class Polychaeta; order Phyllodocida; family Polynoidae; genus Lepidonotus; species Lepidonotus clava. The sequence continues at coordinate 33,177,100 of OW387139.1, forward strand.
TGGAACTCTACTTGGCCAACACATACCATGCCTCGTGGTCGTTATTGCCTACCGTTATGGGCCTATAATGGTGGATCATTGTCTAACTTACGGGGTGGGGACTTTGCTGACGCCCGAGTTGACCGAGGATTACTAGTCCCACGCTCAAGCACGCACTGGGAGCAGCAGCATAGGATCGGTAAACAAAACATACCCAGTGTTTTGAACTATAGAGGTTAAATATCCTGTTAAAGTCAGGGTGCTATAAGATGTCATAATATAATAATATAATATTATTGTTTGTGCCCATGAATATTAGCTAGCTCCATATGCAGTCTGTTGCCGACTAGACTGCAAGTCCAATCCATAACATAGTTCCTCATTATTAAGGACATAACACTCGGGTGAAAGGATTAAGTTTATCAATATCCAATGTGCTTATGCTAGTGACAAGATCTCCCATTGACAATGAACAATCCAAAGAGTAACGTCCACTCAACCATATCCAGCCAACACTCCAGCTCAACTAGCAGCCTATCAGCTTCAATTCCAATTTCAGAACCTAGCTTTATAGTATCGATCTTTCCAGGATGTTATACCAACGATGGTTAGTAGCGCTCTGCTGGCTAGTGTATGGACTGCACCTTACATACATTTGTTTACCTTTCCTTGCCCAACGCTGCCCTCGTACACTTTCCTTTATCATTGAGTGTTACACTCATAGCCCTGAATCTTGGTTCCACACAGGAAGAGCTAAGCGAAAGTCTGGACTGACCATCCGCATCAGTGCAGCTTAATGTATTCAGCAAGGGCTGTAGGAAAACTATCCCAGTTCTAAATGTGTTCAACAGGGACTGTTAGAGAACTCAAAGATCCCAATGCAGTCTTTAACCTGTTCAGCAGGACCTGTTTTGTTAATGATATGAGTCCTGAACCTATTTGTCAAGGGCTGTTATAAAACAGAACAACCCATCCCGAACCCATTCAGGTAGAACGGTTAGGGAACATGCCAATTCTCGTCATCAAACGTGTTGATCATAAGCTATTAGAGAATGCACTGATCCAACTCTTAAACCTAAACAACAGGGCGGATATGAAACTTTTCATCAGATGAAATGCGTGTTTATGTTGTTTGGTTATTACTTTGACAAAATTTAAAAAGAAAATCATATTTGGCTAATACAAGGATCTGACAGAAGAAGGTATCTCAGGAAGAATGTTTAAAAGTTACAAGGAGAGTCTTTTTTAAAGAAATGTTAAAGTTAATACTCCTGCCCATACTTTTAATCTTACCAGCCAGATTGCTTTAATTAATCGAGGATAAAGTGGAGAAAAGCCGAGGGTGGCATCAACACCTAGGTTGATGTAATTGAAAGGCGTCCATGTAATTAAAGCCTGGGAGGAAACGTACACACCTTGCTGGAGGCGGAGCAGGACAGACTTGACTCAAAGACGAACGGTTTTCTCCCAGAACCATTGATCTGTTTTTATATTATGCAAGACTTTCAACAGACAGACACTAAAAGAGGCCGCCAGGCAGCCGGAAAAGTAGGTTGATAGTGGAAGGAAAATAACCACATGACATAAGAAGAACCAGAATGGATGCTTGGAAACAAGAGCTCTTTCCTGCAGCAAAGTTACTTCCATGGGAAATCTCATGGGTAAAAAACGTTTTCCTCTTATCAAAACACAGAAGAAATGTTTAAATATTCTTGGTTGAAGTGACGCTTAATACATTTATAAATATACCTAGCCGAAGGCAAAGTAGGAGAAAGCTATCATAACGAAAAAGCACTAAATGACACCTTGGCTTTATTCAACCTTCCTTCCCAAGTGAGCTCATGAATGGCCAATAAGGTGGAGCTTCAATTAAAATAGTCAGCGCCGTTAACGCCGATCCTGGGTCAGCAGGGCCCAAACTGCGTATTTAGGTTTGGTCGCCGACATACTTGATGGGAAGCGGCAGGTTCTGATGAACAGCCGCACGCAAGCTTTATCGGTCTATTTAGGTTAATAAGGATATGAATACGACAATCAGCGCGGCAGTAAAGTGCGATCTGTGCCACTCCACAGACCAGGCTTGTGGCATTTAGCATAGTTAATCACCCCCATAGCATGCGCAATGGTAATTATGTAGCTTAATGAAGATCCAAGAAGATATATAGGATTCCGATTTGTTGACAGTTTCCTCTGTAGAAGACCTTATTCTGTGTCTCATCTTGAATACGCTAACCGGGCAATTCCCATAAAATTGAGCAAGACGCTAAGTGTATACTCTGCACAGCACCATCTAAAGAGTCCACTCTGAAAGCAAGTCTATAGCTAGCTGCTCCAGTAACCTCCTATACCGACCACAACATAGTACTGCTATTCAGTGAGCAACTGAAGTGTTCCTATCCCCCACACGAGCTCCGCATTTAAAGCAGCTACTCAGCGGCCGAGTCTCACCGAAGTGGCCAATGAAGAAAAGAAATATCTGAGTGTGAGAAGTACCATAGATTGGAACAAAGGCTGACGGGGTACTAGTAGTAAGGGCTCTTCCTGCTCCAGGGCGGCCCACACCCAGTGGGACCCGCCGCCGCCGATTGATGCTGCATCACTGGGACCTCTGGAACATTACCTCCAGGCCCTGCAGTCACCGTCAGCTTAGAGCAGCAACGCGCGTACAGCCGCCCTGGAGGAGGCGGATTATAATCAAGTCAGGGAGGGTGGCTGGGAGATTGCTATCGGGTGGGATAAAGGATCTTTCACGTCTGATGGCATTGATCGTGATCTCTGACTGGTCTACCACCAGGAGGAGGTGGCGCTGGGGTGGGTCCTGGCCAACGTCATAACCCACGTGTCTCCAGGGAGAGGCCCAGGTAAGGGCGCCCCACACACACCTTTAACCCTTCCAGCTATGTAAGAATAAGGACAACTATTCTGGTCGAAAGCGGTGCGATGCATTGAGCGGGTGGGGGGGGGGGGGGGGTCTGAAATGGGAACTGAAATGAAATGTAACTGTCTAGAGATTTGAGCAGGGCAATGGAAGAGGAAGCAATTTGGATCTCTCCCATTTCTTTTTTGTAGTTCGGGGTAATGTATATTGGATTCCAATTATGTTCCATGTTCGCCGCTTGGTCTAAGGCTGCTGCTTCTTGTCTGTTAAACTGTTAAAGTTATGTCCCACTTGCATAATTTTCTTTCATCTAAAACCGAAGGTATACAGTTCTTGCATTGGAAACAATATACTTTGTTTCATTATTATTTTTACCTTGATCCATAATTAGAACTAATTTTCAGACTGTCAACAGGGATGTTGAGGAGATGGCCATGACCTATTGACAACTACATTTGAATTTGTCATACTTCCGCCAAACTCATTCTGGTTTGATTTAGGTACTTGGTTTTCTTTACACTAAATGCACAAGTATGGTTACAGTGTCCTTATTGGACAATTAGTAATAAAACTGCTCCTGAATCTATATCTGTCTAATATCAATGAGATAGGAGATTATCCCATCTTTGGCTCACGGTGGCTTTTCACAACTGAACAGACGTAGTTGGGCCTCATTCCGGGTGTTGGTGGACCCGGCCCAAACGGCTGCAAATGTCACTGGTTTGGCCTGACCTTCTTGCAAATGGCAGTTTGTTAAGCCAATGCTGGAGGTGGCGGCGGCTGAGCAGGAGCCAAAGCCACAAAGCTGTCGCCGGCCCTTCGTCTATTCAGCGTGGGAGTCTGTATTCGCTGGCAGAGACCTGATAAATGGGTCAAGAAGTGATGCAGATCGGTCTAAGCACACAGTGAGGACGTGGTCATTAACCAAGACCTACTGCCCATTCAAGCCAGACGGTTCGGCCTTGTCTCTAAGCATCAGAGGGGCAATCATTCTAAGGCATTGCCATAAAAGAGCAATGTAGCTGAAAGTGAAATGATATGCTATTCACGGGGGAGAGAATAAGAGGAAGCTTTTGCTATAACGATAAAGTACACGGGGGATTTTATAACGGGAATTGAAATGCAAGGTAAGAGAAATGTTGTCAGGAAGGAGGCGGGTGGACAGGAAGACACTCGGGAAGCCATTAAGGAAGCCAGTCGGTGGGCAATTTGAAGGGCCAGGAGCTGAGCCCAGGGTGGGCAGTTTGCTGCAGCCTTCCTGGGGCAAATCACAGCAGACCGACAGACTTTGAGGGAGGCCAGCCGGGAGGGCAATCAGCCTGGTTGTTCCCGTGCATACAAAAGGTGCACCCTGGAGGAATATTAAGGGACTCCGGACAGCCAATAAGAGAGCAGGGATAAAACTGAAGCCATAAAACACGGCCCGTCTCCTCAGGCTTAGTCATTACGCCGTATGACAGTTAAGGGACGGGACTGGGGCCCCTGGCTGGGGCCCTTACGCACGGGCGTGAGAGGCCCTGCAGTTGGCGCAGGGCTCACCGCTGGCAGGGCGATGAGGACGGAGCAGCTCATCCCTGCTGAGCTGCTCGCTAACCCAGCCAACCAGCCCGGTCTGCCACGTCCAGCTGCTCGCGTCACGGAGCGGCTCAGGGCCTGACACAACCAGAATGGTACAGTCCCAGCGGTCAATGACGTACGGCTGTCATGGGAGGAGGGGAGAGAGAGATTTAGACCTGGGGCACTGATGGACGGGCGGTGGGAGGCGTGGCTAGCCGCCCTGGAGTGGCCCTTGCTCCAATAAGGGACCTCGGGTCTGTCTCCGAAAACAGCGGGTCCCATACCTACATGAGGTACCTAGATTAGCCCGTTATGTTCCCCGCGCCCTTGCGACGACGACGACCACCGAGGTGGTCAGGGTTTATAAAGAATGCGTCGCCGCTGGTGCATGCATGGCACTGCCAAAAGCGTTGGCGGGTTATGGAGCTTTGATACCTCGAGTTATGTCTTCCCAGAAGACAGACACGCCAGTGATAAGGGCGTCAAAGGGGCATGGAGCAGGAGAGGCAATGCTCTATATAGGCAATGAAGGATGGCACTGCGGGACGGCGGCAGATAGGGCTGACTGAGGTGGGGGGATGAGGTATGACTGTGGCGTCTGCACCACCGGAGCGGCGGGCCCCTGCTGGTGCTCCAGGACCAGGCAGTGGTGGCGGGATGGTACGCCGTGCCCGCCTCCCAGCGTCACCAGTGATGCTTGCAGGCACTTCAGGGGCGGCCAAACTGCAGCCCGGCGCTGGCGGCGTCGGTGGGGATGGGGGGTCTCCTCTATACACTCCTCACACACACCCAATGCATAGCCAATGCAAATGGACTGCCACAGAAACGCTGCTGTTTCAGGTCTGTCGGACACCGGGTCTGCTTGGTGACAGGGCATCCCCGACCACGTAGAGCAGGCAAACAGAGCTGTCCACTTTACCAGGACTGCCCGCAGCCATAGTTTTTATAGCCTGTGATGTATGGCACAGGCGGTGGGACGTTGACATATTGTGAACAATTGTCCTTGGTTATATAATTATGCAATTTTAATTTGAGTGGCATGCCCGTTATGGTATTTTCCTTTGATAATTTCTCAGGTGTGAGTGTTTGGAATTAGTTGGGGCGATTATTTCTTTTGGTTGGCCCTTATAATTGTTATGACCCAGATGACGATATAAAGTTAAACAACTGAAATTGGTCCCTTTTCCGTATCTTATTCGTATATTCTTAGATTGAATATATGTGAATTCTTAAATATTACATTTTGCCTCTCTTTGCATTTACCTTCGTTTTCAACTGTCTCTGTATATAGGTATGTAGTTGTGTCTCCTATATCACTTTGCTTTGCTCTTTGGCCAACTCTCTTGAATTCTACGTATCCTTATCGACCCTTTTATCTATCTTCCTGTCCCCTATCTTCCTATGTTTTCCTACCCCTCTGACTCACCGGGATGACGCTTGCACCCAACATTAAGCGCGGATTTTGCTCTTTGGATTGAAGCAATCCCACATGAATATTATATGCGTGTATTACACGGTGCAGCCTATATACGGCCATAGCCCTGCATCCAGAATAGCTAAGCCTCCGAAAAACACTCTTTATGGCGAGATACGGCCTATGGGTTTTCAGACTTAACGTTTTATCTTCCCAATGCTTACTAATGCAATGTATACACTGAAATCCTATTGGACCGGCGGGGACAAGATTAACAACTATGGCAACGGGGAAGCGCTAGAGAGATTTTCATGAATTCGATGTTCGACATTATTATCCAACGACATTCTATGTCAAATCCTCTCGGTTGGTTTGCCTATATATCGCCTATATTTTACATTTGGGGCGTTTAAAACTATTAAAGACCACTAAGTTAACCCCCACTGACACGATTTACATGGCCCAGAGAATAATAACCATGATAGCATCCTGTATTTGGTCCATCATTGCCGATAACTCATCATTAAGAGTAGCACTCACAGGGGACGGGGGAAAGGTCAACTCTTGCCTCATTCACCAAAAGGCCTGGATAAACACGGCAAAAAGTCACCTGAGAAAAGAAGAGCAGGAGACGTGCCGCGCCGGGCACCACCAAAAGAAGGGCCCTGGGCTGGGGCCGAGCTGAGGCTGGTAAGCCAATGATCCACGATACGACAAAACATCAACCAATTATCTTCTTTCACACTTTTCGTCTATTTGTACACATATTTTTAAAATGAAATCCCATAATGTAAAAACAAACCTCAAACTATCTACAATCAATTTAATCTTTTATAAGAATACATTTCAGTAACAAAAATTATTTCTGAAGTCGGCTCAGAATCGGTCAAAAATTGCACCGTGGATCACCGCCCTAAGTTATGACTCAGGGCGGACCTAAACGTTACACTGGCAAGGTGACAGACGGGTGTCCTTTGTAGGCAGTCAGCGCCGGGTGAAATGACCCAGTGCGACAAACCCACCGACCTCTGCAGGTGCGGCAGCAGGCCTTCAGCGTCACCTCCAAAGGAAAGAGTTGCATGCAATATTACAGTTGGGCTTAGAGGTCGGTATTAATGTCTCCACATGGAGGTGATGCGGGTGTAAGGTCCTCCGGGGTGGTCATATGATAATTCCGCAAATATTTGTGTAAGTGCAAGACCCCACTGGAACTCAAGTGCACTTTAAGTATGACATAGAGCAGAGGCCCTTTCAGTTTAATAACTCAAGCAAGAAGAGGTTTATGAGGTTATATCCCCAGCCAAGAATGTGATGTCGCAAAGCCTTATTGTAGTGATGTAGAACGTCACAGAATGTTATTAGAACGTCGCAGAATTTTGGCTAGGGCCTCTAGGTCTTTTTGTTATCACACGTAGCCATGGATACATCTAGCTATGTAATCTCCTATTTTAAATAGATGCCAATAGCAGTGCTGACAGTACTATTGCCAAGTTGTCTTTATGAGTATAATCTAAGACTTCACAGTTCGATATTTTCTAAGTTGTTTTTATGAGTATATCTAAAACTTCACAGTTCAATATCTTAGCAGTATGGACTCTTCCGTGCCAAATAATCTGCTCATAAGTGATTTTCTAATTGTCCTCTATGTATACACACTAAAACATGCTTTCAATAGATCCCTGGTCCAATTGCAAATAGAAGCAATCACACCAGTTAAGTTTTCGTCGGATAGACTGTCCTTATAAATGGCTCAAAATTGCCAAATATTGAAAGGACTGATATTAGGTAAAACAACCTTTGATTTGCCATGGACAAGCCCAACTCCTGTAACCCTTTACTCTTTAGCATTCAACTGTCCCCTGAGATCAGTGCCCAGGTTTTACCTTTTCCCCTATGGCCAGGTAAGTTGTGTACACATACGCAGGCATCTACTCAGTCAATAGATCAAAATAGTAAAAGGTTGTATTAAGGACTATAGACTGAGCTCTGCCCTTTATCCATTGAGGTCCAAGATAAACTTGGTCGTTGGACCCGTTGTTAGATCCTGCTACTGCTTTATACAACTACATACAATTCTACTGAATTGTGAACAATCTTTCTTTGAATTGTGGACTTAATGACCCCTTATTATAGTCATTTACGTCTTGTGACATTTGATATACTGCATTCAATTTACCAACCATATCATGTAAAAAGCACATGAAAAAGACTGAATTGTAAGTTGACGCTACACAGTGTCATTGTATACCTTGTATACTCACTAAAAATACTGTTTTTATGGGGAGTCGGGACATTGACCTATGACGGAAGCAGGTGAGGGGTAGCCCCGACACCCCTCCTCACACTCCGTCTACCCCAGGAGACACAAGTCTCCGTGCCAACTTCATTACGACCTGACGGCCGTACGTGGTCGTCACAGCACACAACCGTGTCACCTGACCCACATGGCTGGGCCCCACCACCACGGGCCAGGTTTCCCCTTAATGTTTGTCCTTGAAGTTTTTTTAAACTAGTGATATTCATCCGTTTAAAGCTGTTTAAAGGCCACACGACCATGGTATGTCAAAAGCTTTGGAAAGAGGACCTTTTGCTATCTAACATAGAGAAATTTAGTGCATCTTGCCCACTTTGGTATGCAATTGGATATTACAGTATGGCATGTCGCTGAAGTTTAGATAGGATTTGCAGATGTTTACCATGTCCTTATTTTCAAAGAAAACACGGGGACAAAGAATTGCTTTTGATGGGAAAATGTAAAGGAAGGCATAGGTGTGTAGGTAGGCAGGTAGGATTTGGATGCACAGATAAAAGATCTACTACGGCATGTCCCCGGGCGTTGATATCAGATGTGTAGGTGTAGTTTACAAAGTCAGAGATAGTCGCCAAGGTGGGATATTTTGGACCGTGGGTGGACTTGCACGTGGTATCAGCTATGTCAAGTATACAGAGACAAGGCATGGGTCCATGATACACGATTTCTGAACTTTCACTCAAGTGCAAATAGCTTTGGACTTACCACAACGTTTCCTGAGTTTCTTTGGGGTGCTCTCGTTGCAGCGTATGGCACTGTGAATGGCCCTGACGGCCTTGGGGGTGGCTCGCTCCGGGAAGGCCGAGATCCGGTAAAAGGGCACGGTGGGATCCGCGGGGTTGGACACAAACACTATGAGGGGACCGCTGGCATTGAGGGGCGCCACGCAATCCTCCCGGTCCGAGGGGCCGAAGTCGCCGGCAATGACCAGCTGGTAGCGGTTGGTAGGGTTCCTAGGTAAGCTCCCCTTGTGCAGTTGGTTCACCTTAAAGGAGGCGTTGTAGCGCTCCTCCATGTCCGTCTGGTACTTGCCCAGGAAGGACCCCTCGAACACGATGTCCGAGAGGTAGCTCTTGGAGGCTACGTCGTCGAACTCGTAGCCACACATGTGGCAGTAGGCGCTTTGCATACAGATGAAGAAGCCGAGGAAGATGTATCGGAACCTGTAGCTGTGCATAGCTGGAAGTACCAAGAGCCTAAAGGCGGCTGGAATAGAATGGTGGTGGTTGGTGGTGCTAGTAGTAGTGGTGGTGGTGGTGGTGTGAGGAAAGGCAGCTCGCCGCGTGTGCAGCATGCGAGTTGGTGGAGATGGGGAATGGTCGTCTAGCAAAAGGCGTGTGCCTTGTTGGCCGATGGCTCCACTGCCACAGCTCGGCTAGCAGTGGTCGTCGGCAGCTGACCGCCGTCGGCACTGTCGGCAGTAGTAGTGGGCGCGCTCCGGCGTCCACATGGTGGGTGCTGGAGTGGTGCAGGAGCAGCAGGAGGAGCCTGCTCCAGGGCGGCTGTGTCGTTGGCTGCTGCTGCTGCTGCGGCTGTTGGAACTGTACTAGTGGTGGTAGTACCGTTAGTAGTATGTAGGTAGGCTCGCTCCGCACTGCTGCTGCAGCTCTTGTGCGGGCCGCCGGGCCCCGCCAGTCGTACTAGTAGTAGTCCTCAGGCCGATGGACCGGGCACGCCGCTGCTGGCCCTAACAGCTACAGCTATCTCTCAATCTCTGCCAGCGCCGCCTACGTCCTGCCTATCCCGACTGGAGTAGCCGCTGCTGCTGCCGCTGCTGCCATCGTCGTTCACTGCATGCTCTCCTGTTCCCTCCACTATCCAGTCACGGGGATCTGTCTTAACGCCACGCCCCCTAGGGTGACGTCACAGCTGTACAGCCCATATAGATGTTACTTTAAGAACTAGGAGAGGCTATTACCTGTCGGGGGACGGCATGGGATAGGGCAGGTAAAGGATATTGTGGTCGGGGTATGTTCACCATAGACGGCCACTTTTATATATGATAGGGATGATCTGTCCTTCACTAGGTAACACCACTAAGCACCTTACCCCGACACAATCTATGACTAATGGATCAGAACCTCTCCATGATATCCTCTCTGCGGCGGATTACACCTCCACAACCTGATAACGTTATTCCCCCAGACAGCCGTGTTTGTAGTTATAACACGCAGAGGCCTGTCAGAATTAGCATCAAGTTTCTATTTGGGGTGAAAGTTGAATCTTCTGTTGTATTCGGCAAGGAAAGGTTAATTTATGAAAAGGAGCTTGGATAAGAAATAAAAGTCATCAAGGCAGGCTAGTTTGTCTTAATTAGGTTGTGAAGATTAAATATCAACTGTTCAGAATCACACACGATCAAGCTAGTTTGATACCGGAAGAGAAATATTGTGTAGTCAGCTTCAGAATAAGGGAAACACATTCCCATGAGATGCAAAAGGCAGAAATATAATATATCTGAAAGAAGACACCCCTCCAAAATGCATAAGAGCAGTACTATGATATAGGCGAATAGCGAATCTCTGTATATAACATAATATGTATATATATATGATATATATAGCCTCATCATAAGAAGAAATGATATACCATCAAGGAAGTAGCTAGGATCACCAGTTCCCCATTTCCCATATGTAGGCCAAAGGTAGCGCAGGATCAAATAGCCCAAAGCAGCCTTGTAATGTGTTAATGCATAGGATAACTGCGCGGAGTACTTAAGTGGGCGGCCCTACCTCATCACACCTGGAGAGAACCATCAATAAGCCATCAGCGCCGCCTGTCTTCAAAGGGGGGCATGGTTAGAACCAACAGGTGGCAGGATCTACCTGAAGAATTTGTGATTCTATGTAATAAATGAGACCTTAAGTCATTACCTTAGGCCTCTAACTAGGCCTATAACCATATGATTGAAGTTCTGAACATTGTTGGGTTTTCTTGAATATATTTATTTTCTTGGAAGATTTTGATGAGTTATGATAACTTTATATACAACATGATATATTCCATTGAAATAATTGGATCAACCTACAAATCAATAAGCCCATCCTACATTGGGTTTATCCCAGGCTTGGACAAGGGTTGGACAAAATAATCATATAAGCCTTCCTTGTTTTCTAGAGTTAGGGACAATAAGCAACAATTGTATTTTCTATATTCCCAAGTACTGCTTAACATTATGATTTCTTCAATATTATCAATTGAAAGATTTGCAGGTTGGCCAGCCAATCAAAATGCTGTATTTCAGAGCAAAATAGGGTTGGATATGTAGGCTAGCCTGACTGGCTTTAACATTGGTTTCTATGGGAGAAATGACAAAAAATAAAGCTGCATTTTACAAATTTTAGAAGCCATCTCTCACCCAAATTGCTTTGTTCAATTTTGTATCATGCAGATGCCTTCAGGGAACAAGCATGGAGGCAATTTAGAAAATATTTCATGGTAAACTGCAATGATGAACTAACAAAATGATAAGGAAGAATCAGTCCAAAGAATGCAAAAACTATACTCCATACAATACGTGTATGTAAGAGGTACAACATCTAGAAGGTACGGAAAGTTTACTGGAACCTCAGATAAAATGAAAAATTATTACAGAATCATAAATATATGGGAATTATAGGCTATGAACAGGTGAGACCATAAGGTATGGACAGGTCATGGGATTGTGATTGACCAATGGGAGACTTACTTCTTAACACGGGCCTATAAAAGGCCGGATAGCTGCTTGAATAAAGCAACATGGCCACTCAAAAACATGACCTGCTCATTATTAAAGGTATATGACCTACATCAAAATGAGCCTGGTAGCACTGGACTTGGCAATGGAAAACAAGTGGAGCCCCTGGTTAAGAAGGGGTTTGGAAGTGTATGACGGAAGAGGACAAAGGTACAAGCACTGACCTGGCCTTGCAAGGGTACATCATATACCCACCTATGGTGCGCCAACACCATACTTTTCGACCTGCTTTTTCCCCTGCATTTCCCCACCTTGCCCATGTCATCCAAGACAGCCATGTCACAGACAGACGTGGATCCTCCCACCTGACCAGGGGTAGCCACCCCCTGTAGTCTTCATACCTTCCCCTCTAAGGCATACCCCAAAGCAATATACCTATATCCTCCCCATGAACCCTCCTATCCCTTCTGCAATCCACTAGGTACTTGCTACAGGATGTACCAACCATTAACTAAACCCAAGCACAAACTTGAGTGCATCACAAATATTTTCATACCTAAAGCCTAATACATGTAATACTTTGGCGCCATATGTGGTATTCCCATGATGGCATCCCACCATTGGGATTCGTTAGGGCTATCTCAGGTATATTGTCTCCATGGTCAATATCATTTGACTCCCTGTGATTTGACATGTATTTACCAAAGGACACAACCGTCGTCCCAAAAGTTTCCCTAAACTGCATTTTACTGCCATAATCAACCTTCTTCTTACTAAGTCTCTCATTGGAATGGGGTGGATTTCATACATTATTCGAACTCCCACATCAAGATTTACATTTTTATTTCCAAAAGGCATGATGCCAGCAAAAAGCTAAATTATATCAATAAGGAAATAAAAGTATCTTTTGAGTTTGGTAAGTGCGTGGGACCTGTTGTAGTTTTAGCACGGGGTTACTAAGAGGAACACCATTAGGAGGTGTACTTAGATATCAGACTATGTGGGCGGTTTGGTTACATCGGGACTCAAGTCAAGTATACACAGATGGACCAACTCGTCTCATTTCAGACGGACTGTCTGCCACTCCTTCAAGGACTTCCACGAAATTAAGTAGACTGTTTCTTTACCTTAATCAAATATGGATTTGCTTTATGTGTAATTATGGAATTTAATCTCCCTTCATATGTACTTCTTGAATATAAATACATTTTGATGCTGTGCTTTTGATCAAATTAAGCAACGTTACTGTATTTGACAGAAAGTATTGCTCTATAAGAAATTCATCATTTTCATCATTATCATATCTTTGTGTTTTATATTGTTCTTTTGGATTCTGATAAGGTATTCGTGTGCTAAAGGAACAACCTTTTTAATGAAAGAGAGGGGTTTAATGAATAAGATTTCTTTTTTTTAAAGCTTTTTATTAGTAATAATCATCAAGATTTCCCTTGGTTTTCAGAGTTATTACACTTACAAATGTGAAAGATATATACAGAATCACATTAAATCAATACAATATGGTTCATTTTATGCAAATTTAAAGTTTTTTTCAGTTTATGACAATGACAATATCTAAAATAGATCCTTGTCAATCAACATCAAGTACATTGTACCCATCATCATTCAGGGTTCCTATGATTCATACATAAATATGAGGATGATACATAGTATTAAGGTAATTCAGATTTATGTAACAGGCAGTATCAATAACATTTGATATTTCCAATTGATTAGAAATAAACACCAGATACAAGCAGGCTATTTCTAGTAAACAGTAGATGGACGATCAATGATGAAAAGAAAGATTAGCTATTTCCTTTTCTGATGTTTCATGTAAAAGTTAGCTTGGTTTTGCAACAGGGTGATGCATTACAACCAGGACAATGTGGAATACCAGGAGAAATTGAATTTTCATTTTATTCAACATCATTCTACACACACACATTTCTTCTAATGTTTATATAAACAAGTAGCGACAATAGGGATAATAAATGACTACGAATAACGATAATGAGAAACATACGGGCTTCGTCACCACCATAATTATAGTATTTTCAATTAAATGATAATGGTCCAATATTGTAAAGTGACATACACGTAATTATATAATATTGACTATGTAACACTCAGTCCTTAATGGAAAAATCTGTCTTCATTTTAACTCCTGTCCCATTTCTCAGAACTACATTTGGACGTTTCTCATCAACAGTGTATCTACACATTTTGTAGAACATTTCCAGCGTGACACATTTTCTTCGATTTTTCTGTGGTAACAAAACTTCTTAATTAATCTCTCTTATAGATATACAACCAATAGGACTAGTAGCGATGTCGTCCGAATAGCTTTTTGTTGAGATAAAAGTTTTACAATTACTCCTTTATTCTTGACTATGGACGCTGCGTGGTCCATGATCGATAAAATCAATAACAATGCAGTTCTTTTATCAATAAATTATATCTTGTCTTCATTGTCATCAATATAATATTCATTTTCGAAACTGTTGTCTCAAACTAGTCTCAAACTAATAATACATTACTACCCATGAAAAAATAACAATTGCTTTCTATTATCCCCTTTCGTGAACCTGAAAATTCACATTCATTGTTTTTGATATATTTCAATGATACCAACTATTTTTTTTGCGCCATGTACTTACATCTCTTCAAAATAATACTCCCCACTTTTGAAAACTGCTTCTTTCTGGGGAACACCTATATATACATTTCTGCCATATCGTCAGCATACGAACATAGTACGGTTATTGAAATTGGCGATTTGTATCATGGAGTTATCGGTCTAAATTGTGTTGTTCTCATATACTTTTATCTCATTGTAAGTACATCCTCATCAGTCTCTGTTCAGCTTGAAGAACACGATACTTCTACATGTGAAGTTGCTGCTTATTAAAAAAAGATAATATGAAGGTTCCCATGCATAATGCCACACTCTACATAATGAGCTGAATAGTAACTGTCTAGTGGTAGCTATGAACCATGGGCGATCTTCTAAACGCAATCGCCGAGTAAAGCAATCTTGAATTGGGAATGGATCTTTAAGTCTATATACCTTAAGAATATGTGTGATATTTATAGCGGTTTATGAAGACCATGCTTACATTCCTCGTCCCATTCGTCATATATCCCCTGGGCAATGAAATCATTCCTGTAAACAGAAATTTAGTAGGAGTGTAATATTCGTTTCGTTTTTTTTTTCATTTGAAAGTGAGAATCAATGAACCTGGTCTTCCTGGTGCAATTAATGACATAGCCTGTTCCTCTTTAAAGACGTTCTGAGTATCACATGTGGCATCATTAACATGCCCACTCATACACAGACATATAAACAGTGCTACCGCCAGTGCCGGATGTCTCCAGCGCCCCCTAGCCGCTTCCGGGAACACTGATTCACCAGAACTGAGGAGTCGCTCTTATGGCGTGAGAGACATGTGTCGTCTCTCCCCAGTTGATGCCAGGAATAACTGGATATGTTCCACTTTGCATATCTATATTGAATCTAAGATGAATTCCAAGAGTTCCCAGCGCGCTCTTGCGTCCTCTACAATTTGTTTTAATTACATATTCTTTTACCTACCATCAGACAGTCGATTAGACACAATAGGTACGTTTCTCTTATTTTGCATCATAACAGATGCTAGAATTATAATATAAAACAGAGTGACAATATTAGCAATGACGTGTTTTATCAACTTGTGCTGTGGAGCAAACAAAACTCGTTGGAAATGACATTTTTTTCTAAAGGCATGTTCGTTTATCTTAACCACAACGGAATTTCAGGAACTTAATCATCCCCTCCCCTAGCCAAAATGAATATGTAACATACGCAAAAAGCGCTCGGTTTTTGTACAAGCGAATTGCTAATGTTCCAAGACCTACCCGGTTCAAAAGCGGGGCCCGGCGAAAGGCCTAGATACAAGTCCACATCGTGTTGTGTTTGTAAACAGGCCCATCGGGAAGACACCAGAATCAGGTTGATGTAGACAAGTCATCCCGACGGCCAGGGGGGAGGGAATCACTTAAAAGTGCAATAACATAGATCAAGTGGATAAAATTGTACCTTCTTAAGTTCTAGATATAACGACTTATCTGTAGATATATTAATTTTATATTTATATAATATATATGAATTGGTTCACTCGGGTTACAATGCAAAGATGATCATGTAGCTCAAAATCTAATAGATAAATGTTAATTATTGGTATGTAATGATTCCATGAAGATGATGATTTTGAGTATCATCTGAATTAACAGAGCGTCTAATCATCAGCCAATCTATATATAAGCGTCATTAGTATAAGAAAATTGCAATTGTAATTAGATTTTAGGAAACCCATTAAGAGATACTCTTTGAATGTATATATGCCCTTAGCGAAATACCAGGTTCTTTGAATCCGACAAAAAATGATCCAGACAGATACGCCTCAGTGAACAGCCCTTTAGCCCTACGCATCTACCTGAATTTAACCTTGTGACTAGTACTGATTTACACTTTTTAACAGGAGGTAATGTCCAGGGGAGTAGCCTACATGTACATCGTATTTGTATTCATCCCCAGGGCAGGAGTGTGTACTCCTCTCTCAGATAAACACATCTGGTAAATCTACGTGAAATAAAAACCCCAGTCAAACGTAATAGGCTTCCAAGTACACCGTTTTTACAGTCTCCCTTTGTAAATAATTATATTTACAAACGATTCTATTTAAAGATCATGGTTTACAAACTGGAGACAATAGTGAAACGCAAAGTTAAACTAACCCAAAAGAATTGAAATCCAGGACAGTTCAGGGCGCAAAGAGCAGCTCAGTCAGGGACTGAGCAGCTCCCGGTAGTACGTGCTGCGGCTGAGTGGTGGCGCCACCCGTCCGTCGGCGCCTCCTCCAGGCTGACGGAGAGGCGACCCCTCCAGGAGCCTCCCGGAAGCTGTCCGGATCCCCTGGATCCCCCGCGATGTAGTCTGGTCTCAATCCGGACAACTCCTGGATCCGTGAGAATCCCTCGGGGATTGTTGAATCTTAAGGGTAAATGTTAGGAGCAGGAGAAACTCATTAGGGATTTTGTCAATAAGGTCTACTGCATTAATTTCTACTAAATCCCTTACAATCATATTTACAACCATACGGGTCTAATACGAAGATGATGTCCACCTTATGCCATCCTTCAACCGAGGCATAAAGACAGAGAAACTCAGACACTTGATAACGTTAATAATACTATTGTAAGCAAGACAATACTTTAAAAAAAAAACTTAACAATTGTTCAAAGGAAAGGTGTCACCAGAAACGTGAAAATGCTGTTAGAAAGTAATTCAAAGAACTTCATTGTACTACAGATTGGCAGCAAGATTCAAGAATGGCATGGCTCACCTTTTGAGATATAAACACAAAATCGTTGTTCTGACCACCAATAGCCTACTATTCCAAATTAGTTCACTTCTATATTTCACATATACCATCTGACAGAATTTGGAATTCTAAGACCGTTTTATTTTCTGTGTACATACATAGATAAAATATCTTACACTGTCCAATGTAATGCAAAATATTGATTACGTTATGAACTAGTGTGGGTCTTGTGGTTTAAGAAAACGTTAATGGGTGCTTTTACATTCCTTTATCACAATGCATGAGACAAAAACAACTTTATATTCATCATCCCGAGAAAAGTATTTTGACAGAAAAGAGAGGTTTCAATACTTGGGTAGGTTAATAAACCTTCAAGGACGGTACAATAGTTTCTTAAATCCAGAGAGGATTTGAAAATAAGAAAGTGCTGCATTGAATTCCGAAGTCGAATGTGAAAAGATTGGAAATTACCCAATTTTAGCGGAACTAAATTATAGTCCTTATTAATTCAATTCCCTTTCATAATCAAGTTGTATTGAACTAATCACTTTTTTATTTCCTACTCTGTCGTTATAATGCCCATTCATAAAGTATACCGGTATGAGAAAAATCACCCATAGTTATTGGAGATTTTAAAAGAATGATTTAACTAGATATGGTAATTCTGTTTGATACTGTTACCACTATTTAGTCTTTGCTTAAGAACTATTAAAAGAATAGAAATTTAAATATTAGAAGAAATTACTTAAAGAGAACCCGCATACGTCTATCATAACCTTACAAGCTTGTAACCAAACATCCCCTCCACATACAAGCCCTAAGGTAGTGGCTACACCACAGAGTACATGTAAATGATTCAAAGAAGATGTCTCCCAATGTAACAATGACAGGAAACGAAGTTTTTGTATATTTGGTTTTGATACATAATGAGAAGCAAGACATGTAGACTTAGTCCAAATCCGGTTTCGTTGTGGTCTGGAGAAGCGTCCATACTATGTAAGTTGGAAAAAGAACTTTAAAACAGTTTTAGAAGGACACCTTTTATTCATTGGTGAACACGTTTGTGCTTACAGACTACCATATTGCTATCATAAAGTGCTTGAGTACACTATCAGAGTAACATTATTGATCATGAAGTTTTATTGAAATAGGCCTATCAAGACTAAATATATTAAAAAAGATAATGTGGTGATTTGAAAAAATAATATCAGTCTCAATAGACATAAAAATTGATACTAATATCTGTTATCTATGACAAACCCTTCGAATCAGCATGTCTGCTAAATGCAATATCCAACCTCCTGATGATAAAAGTTTATAATCAGGCATTTTACTTTAGCAGTTTAGTTCTTTCATGACAGAAACGACGGAGAACCATGCCATTGGTAGTTGGCACCTGGATGGTGCAAAACCGCTTCATCTAAAAACCCAGGGGCAACAGCATCCCAACACACTCCTGATTTTATGGACAACTCGTCTCCCAGTGGTTGACATTAAAACCTGTCTGTTTCCATCTTGTATGATGCCATCACAATTTGTGGCCCATCCTACCCTGCCGACTACCGCAGAGACAGAGTGCCCTTCATTCCTCCACGGTCGACCCAGTCCTCCAGTAACTATGACCTCACGACCCTAGTACTCCCTGGTCCCACAAGGAATGAAACAACCTCCATCAAAAACCAACCCCACGTGTTTTTTGTCACTTGTGGCCAATATTTACAGGTATAATGTAAACTCTGCTTGTGGCTGAAGTCTGCGGCACCCTTTTGGTTCCTACACATTTTTCAGATGCCTTGATACATTGGGGCTGGTAGGAGCCACAACTTCTCTAAACAGTGTCACCACCTTCACATAATCCCTTATCTTTGTAGCGACACATGAAGTGTTAGTACTGTCCCAATCGACAACTAATCCTATAATTCCTCCTGATGAATTCATAACAACATCTAAATTTTTGCTCTCAGGGTAACCATTGTTGATTTGAAAATGGAGCTGTGAATTTACAAATTCTGGTCTGTGTTATAGCAGTTTAAATGATGTACGGAACCACATGGCCCACTGTAAATTATTTTCTGTTGCTGCCGGCAGAGACCAGTGCACCAGCACCCTTCAAAATGAAAATCAATCCTAATGGTCTGAAAACATTCCATGCAAAGCACTCATGTAAATTTCAGGTCTAACAATGTGAAAGGATATACAAAACCAAGATTTAAAGTGGGTGTTTTGTGAAATAACAAGTGCGGACAGGAAGTTAGGCAGTAAAGAAAATTAAGGAATGCGGCTAAGTGGAACTAATAAATGAAGACTGTCAGTGCCAATATTCTTAAAACGTATATCGAAGTTGGCAAAACATAAGATGTCTATCAACTTGATTAAAATTTCTAGTACTGCAAATTGGTATAGGGCCTGTAGAGCTATAGGGGGGGGGGGCTTCTTATAACAAAAGACTAAGCAAAAGACTAGTTACAGTAGTAGTAGTAGTAGATCTTTTATTGACAAACTGCAAGTCATGCTTGACTTATGTGATACTTAATAGATTTGTCGACAAGAACCAGAAGCCTTCATAACTAAAGTAAATCATGATATTGTTATACTTGTTATAAGAATTGAAAACAATAACAATGGCGCAATGGGGAAGCAGAAGATAGTTAATATCAACAAGACGATCAACAATCTCCATAGGCCCTATTTACCGACCCACAAACCCTTGGACCCCCCCCCCCCTCCTTAGAGGCCCCTATACCCCACTTGTCAGTGGTGTGACATGCATTAGGCGGTCAGGGGAATCCATCAAACTGACGAACACTTGTCGGGACTGGAGGAACATGGTTACCTCCCTACGTGGGTGTCATGATGTTGACTTAACGTCATCGACCCTGGAGAAGCCCCCACTCAGGGCTTCCTCCAGGCTTCCTCCAGCCCCGGGCAGACGTTTCGCCACTAGGGCCCTCCATCATCGGGCGGTCCGTACCCGCCATGTTAAGATTGGTCTGTATCTATACTCCAAAACCACAAACACCTATGCTGGCCCATTGGCTTAAAAACATTGCCAAAGTGAAGTAAAATCAATCTTCAGCTAATAGTAATACTCGTCTTAACATGCATCCTACTTCCTTGATGTTGTGATGAACGGCTATTCATCCAAATATGTAGAGATCAAAATAAGAGAAAATAAGGTAATATTATAAAAGGTATATATGTTCGAAAAGGAACGAAAGTATAAAAGAACGAAATATGTAAGAATGAGCGAAAGTGTGAAAAGCCCGAAAAAAGAGGCACGAATATGTAAAGGAACGAAAGTATAAAGGAACGAAAATGTAAAGGAACGAGACCCGGAAATATGTAAACCGGAAGTGAAATGTAAACCGGAAACGAGAATGTAAACCGGAAGTGACGTCAGTTGTAGATCACGTGACTGAAAGCAGCTAATCAGAGCTGACCTCTTGGGTATATAAAGGGGCGGTGAGGCCCGAATAAACAGAGTTCTTTAACAGTTCTCCTTGTGTCCAGACGTGTCTTCTTTCCTGAAATAACCGCTAAGATGAGCTGATCCGAGCAATTAACCAGAAGTTAGGATAAAATAGTCAAAGTTCGAGATAAATAGGAGGAACTTAGGGTAAGGGCCCGACGGCCCGAGGAACGAGGAACGAAGGACCGAAGTAAGGCACGAAGGCCTGAAACCGTCCCGGAAGCCGAGGCGCGGCATGGCACGAAGGCATGAAGGGCGAGACGAAGGAACGAAGTCCGCGGGGACGAGGGTGCGGCAGGCTCGGCCCCACGCTACCAAACAATAGGCGACCGACGGCCCGACGGCCCCGCGGACCGGAACCACGGGGTGGACCGCCCGGTGGGGGTGAATGCTGGTCTGGGAGATAGAGCGAGACGAACCCCGGCCGACCCGTACCCCTACCATAATTTCCCTTCCCCGCAGTTCTCCGTTTGACATCGAGCGCCGATTCCCGACCGATTCGCTCAGCCCCCCCCCTCGTGCGCGAGGCACGACTCTAAAAACACATCTCGGTTCTTGGCCCGGATTCCCCGTCCGCCCCGAGACCCGAACAACCCCCACGTTCCTCTGTTGTAAGAATCGGCAACCCCGACTTACCAGAGAACGTCACAATGTCAATTATTAACTACTACCATTACATTAGATTGCGATATTATACTAGTCAATCTTCAGCTGACAATAATCATACCATACTTCCTGACACTCTTGATGTCAATTTTTCATATATTCTACTATTGCAGTGTAATTCAAAACATTTATGATATACATGCTAATACATGATTAATTGGGCCAAGCGGGTTTGCTTCTTTCTGTACAATTCAAATGCAAGTTTACTCTTTATGAAATGTATACCGAAATAAAATAATAGCCATGTCATTATGGAAACGGCATGAAGATACTAAATCTAATGTCTTGCAGCAGGGTACATTATACACAATGTTTCCCTTTTACGGCTGCAGAGAGGTTTAATTTGTTGAGAACAAAGCGTACAGT
This sequence comes from Lepidonotus clava, assembly GCA_936440205.1. Lineage (NCBI taxonomy): Eukaryota > Metazoa > Annelida > Polychaeta > Phyllodocida > Polynoidae > Lepidonotus > Lepidonotus clava. The sequence continues at coordinate 33,198,776 of OW387139.1, forward strand.
AGCCCCAGACGTTTTTGAAGTGACATAATAAAACAGCCTTTTCTTTCGCTACTGGTTGAAGGTAATTGTTCCGATATAGCGGAAATTTAAGTTTCAGTCATTTCTTTTCTTGAAATTTCTTTAGGCCTATAATTCTCTTCAATGTCTTATTGATTCGTGATCAGAAAGAAAATCTAATTCCAAATCAATTTTTTATTCCAAAGGAGGAAAAACACCCAAAGGATCTCCATTGTAGGTTTCTGTGGGAACTACCTTACTTTTCTCAGAAAATAAGTAGACATAAATCTAAATTGCTTCGTTTTGATAAAATCGATGAACATGCTTAGAGGAAATTCAAATGTTTTTTTCATGCGAAATGGCCTTATTCCGCCCTTTAACACTATAACTTCCCATTGCATTCCTAATCAGCTAATAAAATGAACAGTATACCGTGGTTGGGGACCGATATCCTTAGGAATTTCAGCCTATACATAAAATTCCCATTACTGCTGGTTGTATCCTAATCTGTTTACTTGTTCTACCGGGCGTCATCATCACGTTTATCGTGTTCTTTCTTTTATTGGGTTACATAGATCTGTTGCCATGCCAAGTTCATGTAGCAGACATAGCCGAAAGTCTTTACCTACTTACATATATAGCGTGTGCCTTAGAGGTAACGGCCTTCTAAGAAGACATTACGATGAATATGTGATGAGAATGTTTTGACCCGACGTAATCGTGGACAAACTACCTTAATGAACCCATAATAGGCCTATCATACAATCCGATTCGTCCTATTTGGGGAAACCACTAATTTGGGTAAATCAGCAAAGGTTAGAATATGTGATAATTATGATTGTATGTATTCACTCTGACGACAGTAATGACGTACAGGAATAACATTATGTGAAAGGCTAGCTAGGTAATCAGTTCCATGTACACCCAGTTTTCTAATTATGATTAATATTTTTAAAATATAATTATTGTGTTTTCTATTATGGCCAAAGTTATTAGTTTACCTTTACCTCAAATGGCGATTCCGGCAGTTACGTCACACATCTTACATTTCAAATGTTAAGATACTGAATCCGACGGTTAACAGGGTGTTTGTATTCCTAGGGGTGGGGGCTCGTCTAAAATTCTGATAGGGAAGAGAGGCGTTCAATTTTCCTCTCTATGTAGAGGTTTTCTTAAAGGTGGGCACGCGCTAATAGGAAAGGGGGCGGGAGCACCATAATTTTTCATCAAAAATCTAGATTTGCCCCCACCCCACAAAATGGAGGGGGCACCCGCCCTCTAGCCACCTCCGCTATTATTAACAATATATATATATATATATATATATATATATATATATATATAAAGTAAACTGCAGAATTCGATACATTAGATTGATTAGATACCTCATAATTACGTTGGATTATTAAACAGAGGGCACACCAAAGGCCGGTACCATGCCGTGCCGCGTAGGCCCCTCTACACTCCTCATTCCCGCCCCCGCCTCTCCCAAGAGTCAGCCTCGGGGGGCACATGCGCTGAGGGTGGTTTGCACTCATTGACCCCGAGGTTCAGGATCAAGTGGTGGATCCCAGGGCCCGGGCAGGGGGCCGAGTCAGCCCTCACTTCGCGCCTCTCCCGACAAAACACTCAGCCCCAGCGTCCGACCAGACACTAGGACTAAGTGTGCACACACTTGAGGCCCGACTGAATTGGTCGCCTCTCCACATCATCACCTAATTAGTCTTTCGCACGTTTTGCCACTGCGTAGTTTCAGCCTCTTCTAAACGTCCTCCTTCACATAAAGAAAACTTATCGGGAACAAACCGGTAGACAACGTGGTTAAAAAAGGCAGTATACTGGTTTTGAAGACGTGGCTAATTGGATAGAGATCGATTTACATTAGTTTTCTCCTTATCCCTATTACCATAACCATGTTCCGTAGAGCATCATTGCTCGTAGTTCAGGCAAGGAGGGGGGAAGGGACTTTGGGTCAGGAGTATAGCTATTCATATGATAGGCCGAAGTATTTTCATGCATCTTTTTATTTATAGTGGATAATAATTTCCCATAAGATACAATAAACATCCACCATCTATTAGTCTGATTAAAATCTTCAACCTGTATAATGTTGCTAAATATGCCCATGTATCTTAGACAAATAAATCATCATATAATGAATTCACTGTGACACCATTGATCGTATATATATGTTTATTCACATAGGCATACGTAATATGTATGCATGCTGGGGTGTCTCCTTGTCATATCGCCTAATTATGGGTACCCATATTTCTTCTAAAACCTTGCAAAACGAAAGATATACATAAGAAAAATATGAAAAGAATATGGGTGACTTTTCTGTGCCGTCAAGTCCTTTTTATGTCTAGAAATTATTATCAAACATTGACAGATTAGAAAATAACGCGTTTAATCATATAGAGAATGCATGCTCTATAGTTTCATAGAATTATATTATTCTTACAATACAATGTAATCTTCTATAGTGCACATAATGAAGTCATATGAAACAACAATATCAAATTGTTTTATGTTGTTCTATAGCAAAATAAACTCCGAGTCCTGCATTCAAAAAGCCTAAAATATATGAAGAAAATATATGAAAAGTGTATAATAATAATAATAAACAATGTTGATACCAAGAATTCTCTTAGAATCTGATATGCGCATGAAGACTGAGCATGTAAGGTGTCATTCGGAACATAAAAATAAAGGAGTCACCTCGCATATTATGACAGGAACACCCATTTTATACCTTGAAGGGAGGGATTTATGTAACAGTTTTCAATTTATCAAGAAAGTTAGAAGCAAAAAATTACATTGTGTCCCCTCCTTACTATTCATGCAGGTAAGACCGTGCCCACACTGTTGGCATATAGTAGGCAGGCTGCGCGGCAATGGTGCGCACAGATACATGGCGTGATCTTTCTTATTTATAGAAAGTCACAATCGTGCCTCATGTTTAGATTCATCAGAAAAATACCAGGGATCACCGATTCGGATGTTTTGACTCACCCATACCTGTGAATCCGCAGGATCATAACTTTTTTCTCATTTACAAAACCCCACAACAGGGAGAGCTATATATAGCTGAATTACAAATAGAGGAAGATTAGAACGTGGGAACGAGTGTATTTAAATAAAAAGCTTTGGTCTATTCTAGTTTGATTAAGATTGACAACCATAACAATGTTGTCCTGAACCATCCTCTCAAAGAATCTGCCTCATTATAAAGACACGGACAAGGAACTTGCGGGGGCGCAATCCATAGAAGACCAATGTATTGTAATTTTACAAAGTCCTCTCTAGCCCTTGACAATGAAGCATGTTGATGTTGAGGTGTATTCTAACAAGGACAAGGAAGACTTAAATATTTGCTACCCCTAGGTAGTCCTCGTGTAGACTGATACATCTACCTTATACATACATCAGAGCCTTTACATTTAGGGCCAATTCGCACCTTCCGACAAGTAGGATATCGACCACAGCAAAAAAAGAACATAATTATATGAATAGGCAACAATAATACATCATGGCAGGTGTGTTGAGAAACCGGCGAAATCTGTCATGACGATTTTAACAAATAGTTATCACTTTTCTCACATAGGGCCTACTATCTATGGGAATAATGATATAGTCTGGGTGGGGCTTTACTCAACCCTATACATAGATGTTTGTATTTATAGCGTTTGATTAGGAAATTATTTTCTTTGCGTTAGTATAATTATTCATTGCTCGTTTTGCTAGCTTAAGTTTTATGATTTTCTGAGATCCTATTGGGCCCTTGATTAGGAACCACCAATAGATCCACTGTATCATCAATGTTCATGACTGCGAGCATTGTGTATATAACATGTATAGTCACACTCGTCGGAAGAACTTTGTATATAAACAGAGATGTTTAATAGAAAAAAAAAGATATACACCTTTTAAAAGCTGGTCGATGTTGGTATTTTATATTCCAAACCTCCTTCTATTATTCATTTGCCTGGAGGATATTTCTTTGATCTATTTTCCTGAAGGCAAATCTATATACACCGTACGTCCATACTGTTATCAGTAGTGCGCATACACTCGCCACATCAGTGACGCAGTGGGTTGAGCGCCACAATCTGTCCAAAACAGTGTTGTGACCGCTTTCTCACTGTTTTGGTCAAAAGGCTAGCGCACAGAAAAAGTGGAAATTCATTACACCTTCGGGAAAACATGCATGAATCATTATGCACTTTACAAGTTCAACAATACAGCAATCATTAATACCATATCGATTTGAAAACTCTCACAGTAATCAACTGAGTCTTTGATCAGAGCGTGACGTCAAGCATTCACCATAGAGGGAGTAATGATAGCGATGTCCTCTTATGTCCAGTAGCATACCCAAGGGGATTCTTGGGTGTCTGGAACCCCCTCAGCATTCTCAAATGATAAGGTTACGAACCTTCAAATATAATGACTTTTGTCAAACTACTCATTTATGAACCCAGTTAATATGGAACCCTCACGGATGTACGTGTAATTATAACCCCCATTAACACAACAGGTTCGGGACAAGACTGAAAATGACAATGCTGTCATATACTGCACTATTGCTAAATCTTGCATCACAGTCATATTGTGATACGACAACATTGTCAAATTAAGTCTATGATCTCCTTTTGATATCTTAAAGACTGTATTGTTTTTTGCCGAATTTAAATAAGTATATGCGAAAAAAAGTAATACATGTATAATTGGAATAATATTTTCATAATTATGACAATGTGTATTGTATGAACACTGTAATTGGCATTCTTTTAAATGTTCTTCTGACCAATTTAGCATAGATCTGCACCATGTGATATAAACCAAATGAAATGGCGTACATTTTGGTCAATTCAGCGTACATTTTACCACATTTCGTTCCTGGAGCATATTTCCATTATCTAAGCTATGAATTGTGGTGATTACGTGAAGATATGTTGTATTTAACTTTGACGCTATCATATAAATCATTATGTATATAGAAACTTGATAAAAGAATAGGCCTATTAAATGAGTGTTAGCAAAAATATTGTAGCTACACTTTTTTTGTACTATCGTTGGTGCTAGGGGAAGTAATGGGCGTTATCATTTCTTGCGTCGGTACACAATAATGCACCTTGCAGTGTATCATGTCTCGTCGGTTAAGCACGTTGGGTAGCCCTGACGTCATGTCTTTTTAAATCTCTGACGTCGTTCTCTTCTTGTCAGCTGCTGAAGCGCCCTTTGGTCGTTCTACTCTCCAACTTCCTTATCATCGTAGACAGCATTAAGGTACCACGGTCTACAAGGAACTGGCGCTTTGACAACAGATAAACTACAATCTACGTCTCAACATTCAAGACTGCTGCCACTTGACGGCGGTCCAGGGGTGGGCAACTTCAAGCGGGTATTATTCACTGGCGGAAGTTCAACCAGTACTTTTAAGTAATTGTTGTTCCTGTATATATATATATATATTGAACAAAATCATCGTCACAAAGTTGTGCTTTTCACGATGTTAACATACAAATATGTACAAGATATGTATACAAACAATATCAATATCAATCGATATTTATAATGTACAATCTTTGTTCTACACAGAGAAGACTCCGGAACGATTGACACATGGTACAGAAGTCTTATGTTTGGGTTAATTTTTTTAAGTTAAGATATTGTATAAAAGTCAATGTTTGTCTAGAATTATTTCTAAAGTCCTCACCATTAAAGATATATTCGTAGAATTCGTAGAATTCGTATTCTGATATGGAGAAATCCAGAAATCCCACATAAGGCACACATTGCTATGTGCGCACGTTTTGGTTTTTCTCTACGAATGAAATACATTAAAGTAAAAACATAATGTTTTCGTTGATTATGCATTGTTAGTACATGAATAAACATTAGGTATGACGACCCCCTTAAAGAATGACTATAATGCAACATAGAACCATTGAATAAAGGTATACTTCAATTTAGGAATAAACATCTACGTCATATATTCACGCCAACTGAGGTCATTTGTAGACTAAAATTCGCAATGAAACATCCGGTAGTTGAAAAACGGTGTTTTGTCCACTTGTATTTCTATCGGTGTTCACCATTATCCCATGAGATCATGATGGATGTGTCATTTCTAACGGAGAATACGGTCCTTTTTCACCGCCTGTTTACTCTTCTTTACTTCCCACTGTAACGTTTTCGTCGGTATGGGATAGGCCTATTGTGTGGACACGAACACAACCTACCTAATCGTATACTTTTACCAGCCCTATGACAATGGCTTGGTCGACCACCTTCGTAGAAATCTGACACAGCATCCTCATACATCTTACCTTACTTGTCCCTAAAAGGCCTACAGTGGTTTTGAATTACCAAATATCATTCGACCAAACATCGAATAATTATAGTGGGGGAGGGTATTTAGTTTATTTCACGGGTCTTTTCTGTATCTTATCTGTGAGTGATTGAGATCCCACTGATTCTCATCGCAGATACAGACCGTGGGGGAGGCTTAGATAATGCTTCCTTTAGAAACTTTTTTCCTGAATCATTGTCATGCTCGACAATGAACTGTGAGCAATATAATTATTCACGCAATAGACTGATCACAGAATCCTATTAAAGATAGTTTTTGGACATGTTATGTTGTGAGACTGAGCATCAAATTTCTTGGTCTATATACCCCACCCCCCTCATCCATGTCTTTGTGTCTGAGCTTTCATAAAATTAATGGCGAGAATGTCTGACCATCGAATTTGTTTAGCCTTGGTCCAATACGTAATGCGTTTTAAGATAGATTTGTTTCTTAGTAGGTATTATCTGATTATGTGGGACACATTTTTAACACTGCCCTTACTGATTCATCTCTGATCTCATCTAACATATTATTCTTCTCCCAGTACGGACAGGATAAGGTTATGTACGACCAAGAGGTGCTTGTCACTTGATATCGTCCTATCAACATTTGAAACCTTTTTTTTTGTCTTCTCAAATTCTTTCATCGATGTTTATGCGTTTGTCCTACGTTGTTGATTGTGTTGATTGGAAGGGACACGCAGAGGAACGTGTCTCTTCACTTTACACCAAATCAAAATACCTATCAATAGGCAGTAGTAACTTTATACTCGTATATATAATATATATAAGAGTATAAATACTGCCTATTATAGTATATTATACATTCTTAATCTGAGTGGGTATAAAAATCGACCGATTATTTTAGTAGAATCTTTGGTGAAACTTTAGTGCCGATTGGTCAGCTGACTTTAGGGTATGCGGCTTTAGGCTTTTAAAGGTAAAATTATCCAGAAAAGGTTGTTCGATAGAGCTTCCCTTTTTTCTAAATCATAGACTCAAAAGTGGAAATGGCGGATACAGCTTATTGAGAAGGTGCGAGCGCGCTAATAGAAAGGGGACGGGCCCCTATTTTCCAGAATTTTACGTTGAAGAAAGCTGAATGGTCCCCCCCCCCCCGTAAAACAAACGTCACTGAGTGGTATATATTTGTGGATATGAAATTGTTAAGTCTTAGTGTTAACCCTTTTTGTTGGATCACAAGACAGAAGAACACGGCTGTTTAAAACCTGTCAGCATTGTATCAGGAATGTCTTTTCAGAAGACGCTTCATACTTTCCGGAATTTAAGCATGTCTTGATTTATGTAAGGCAATGTATGTCTTTTATCCCTATAACTATTACTTTTCTATATCTATTACATTCTTTTATTTTGAAGACTTCATAGTGTCTAGCGGTGACTGGAAGTCCAAAGCTGCGGCCAACAGGAAATTGATTTTTATGTAATTTGAATTTCGTCCTTGAGATTTTGTCTGAAGAATGGTTCCTACGTTTGATATCAATAGTGGTGTGGCGAAAACGTGTGGTATAACTCAGGCGGGGATTTAGGGGGGGGGGGGATGTGTGCCAGGATTGCCATATTTTTTGGCCAAATATGATTTTTTTAATGTAAAATTCCTGAGTCTGGAGGGCACGGCCGAAATTTTTACTATAGCACGCCCCCCCCCTTTTTTTTTTAATCCTGGATCCGCCCCTGTAATTGTACTCATTTTAGTACCCTCCACTAGATGGCTGTACGTGTTGGTTTGGATAGCCATGCAGCAAGTTCATTATTCAAACTATTTTCACGAAACAAGAAGATAGATGTACCACCTTGAGTAATGAAACTGCGGCGGTTATAGCATCATGTGTAATTCCGTGGGACTCTTTTTTTTAATGAAAATATAAGTAGCGGCACGGAAAATATAACTCTGATAATAGATTGAGCCTAGCCTTTTAGCGTTTATTAAATATTAGTGATATAGAAATATAAAGTGAAGGTGTTGAATTTAAAGCCATGTAGCCTATATATAATTCAGCAGTAGTTTAGACAAATGGTAGGCAATCTTAAAAGCAAAACTTTTAAAACAGATATTTTGTATGCCATGTTACATGCAGCATTGTATATAACAGTTATTGAGATGGACTTCTTATGTGGTCCAAATCCTAGTCACTAGGAGGCTCTTTGCTCCTAAGTGGTACAACCTTTGTACACCAGATGTCCCCAGTAGACTTGTTAGTTCACATTTACAATTCAGGAATCAGATTTCTTTTGGAAAAAACACTCTTCCTTTATATACACATCTTGATTATGGTAACAAAAGAAAGCAAATATTAAACTTAGAGTCTTTATTATGTAATGTTATTAGATTTTTAACGAATACAAATGATTTTTTGAGAAACAACAGGTCTGTAGACACCTTTTCTGTATGACAAAAGGTTTAGGTGTGGTCTAGCAAAGAGAACAGAAAATTGTTCTTACCTTTGTCACATCTGTAATGGGTGGGCTAGTGGATTGACCTTTACCCAGAGTAAGTATTGGTGAGTAAGAACTGGAGGGAGAGGAGAGAGCAAGGTCTGTGATATCTTTCTCGTCCCTCCAAAATTAATGACCACACAGAGCCACACCCATGTTGGTGGTTTTGGTTACAACCTTTGGGGAAGTAGCTACAACAACCTGACTGGATGTGGCTCATAGGGCATGGCAGCCCCCATCCTCCATGGGTGTGGCTGCTGTACTCTAGGGCGAGATGGCTCTACCCACTTTGGGCATGGCTGCTGTGACTTAGGGTTGGGTGGCCCCACCCATTAGGGGTGCCGTTGCCTCCATCTAGGTATGGTGGCCCCACCCATATTAGTTGTGGCTGCCACATCTTAGGGCATGGCACAACCCTATTTTTTTGGGTGGGGCTAGCCACACCAGCCTTTGGTCGCTCCACTCTTTAAGGGTGAGCCCACCCTGTCCTCAAGGCTCCCTTTAGGCCCTTTCCACAGGGGAAAACAGGAGAAATCTCCAGGAGGAAGGAGTAACTGCCCTCTTTATGGAAAAACAGCCCTTTTCAAAAAGCAGGCTCTGTGTATGGAGGGGGAGAGGGTGATGGGAGGTATAGGAAACTATTGAAATTATTGCTGTAATTGGACTTATCTCTAACAGATTTCCCCATGTTTTTTTTCGGGGAAGCCCTTGGAGGGGGCCTGGAGGGAGCTATAAGGACAGCTGGGCCCCCACCCTTAAAGGTTGGGGCAACCCTGCCCCAAGGCTGGCCTGGAAAGCCCCACCCAAAAACATAAAGGTTGCCATGCCCTAAGATGTGGCAGCCACACCCCATATGGGTGGGGCCACCACATCTAGAGGGAGGCAATAGCCTCCCTAATGGATGGGGCCTACAAACCCTAAGGGGGAGACAGCAACACCCGTCTGAAATGGGGACACTACACCCTAAGTCACAGTAGCCATGCCCGAAATAAAGGGCGGGGGGCACCTTGCCCTAGAGTACAGCAGCCACACCCATGAAGGATGGTGGCTGCCACACCCTATGAGGCACACCCAGTCAGGTTGTTGTAGCTACTTCCCCAAAGGTTGTAACCAAAACTACCAACATTGGTGTGGCTCTGTGTGGTCATTAATTTTGGAGGGACAAGAGAAAAGTCACAGACCTCTCTCTCCTCTCCCTCCAGTTCTTACTCACCAATACTTACTCTGAGTAAAGGTCAATCCACTAGCCCACCCATTACAGATGTGACAAGGGAAAGGTAAGAACAATTGTCTGTTCTCTTTGCTAGACCACACTAAACCTTTTGTCATACAGAAAAGGTGTCTATAGACCTGCTGTTTCTCAAAAGATCATTTGTATTTGTTGAAAATCAAATAAAATTACATAGTAAAGACTCTAAGTTTAAGATTTGCTTTCTTTTGTTACCATTATCAAGACGTTTATATAAAGAAAGAGTGTTTTTTCCAACAGAAATCTGATTCCTGAATTGTAAATGTGAACTAACAAGTCAGCCGGGGACATCTGGTGTACAAATGTTGTACTACGTAAGAAAAAAGAACATCCTACTGACTAGGATTTGCAGGGCATTAGTCTTTCAGCTTGTTTTCAATTAGATCAGTTTCATATTATGGATATAAAAGGATCTTTCCAAAATAGGAGGAAAGTGCATTGTATCATGCATCAAATGTGCAATGCAATCAATGACTATGCTATGCTACACAAAGAATAAAAGGCAAATATATTTTGAAATTTAAATAACAGATAAAAAATAAGGAAATACAATGTCAATACTTTCATCACTGTACTAACACCTACATTAAAGGACTTCTATGTATATTTATAGGTGGAATGGACGATAATTATCCCAGAACTTACATGAAAAAAAAACTGTGAATTTTAAAAATGAAATTAAAACAAATTTAGGGAACCCATTGAAGTGTTATGGTATCGCACTATTGAGTGTTGCATCTCCAATAGAAAGTGTTTATTATTGCTTTTTTAATGGAAAAAAGGAAAAAAATAAAATAGTAATCTCATTGTAAATGACACAAACATGTGACCGTAGTGCCCTTATTTTAATTGGTAAAAATATAAATTTGGCCTACTCTTCATTGAACCAACCACAGACATCGCCTTAATGTGTATTTCGAATTGAATTTGGAGTTCTCCCAGATGTGTTTCCATACAATAGGTATGATTTACTGCTTGTTCAATAAATTTATTAAGGTTTGGATCCCTCACCTCATATTCACTCTCTGATTGACTGAAGCATATCCTACAAACAGAAAAGCGCTTTAAAAATGTAAATAAAAAATGAAAACCCAAACAAATACATAATTATGTACAATGTGTTTGTAGCCGCATGATATAACAACAGTCTCTGCCCGATAAAATAAAAATTAACATTTACGAAGATAAACTTTCAGAAAAAAATACACTTTTTTCTGGCTCATTTAGAGTCACATTCCTCCAAAAAAATTATCATTTGTAAATTATATTAGTTAAGACAATGTTGTTTAATAATAAAATGAAAAAAGTTATTCATTATTATTCAAATATAAATAACACTGACAATGTGAAGTAAGGGGCTCAACAGACGCTAGAGACGATGGTCAATGAACCACCGTATTTGATGTTTCTACAAAATCAAAGTTTATGTGTATGCATTTAACTAAGGTTTCCCGATACAACAAACATGAGCAATAATTAAAAGCCATATTCCCCCTATTCGAGATTGTTATTGTTTTCTGTGATCTTACAAAATACATTTCCAGCATTTACAATGATTCACTTTTATTCTCCATTTATGTCCAGCAAGTCAGGCCTAAAAAAGAAGACTTGTTCCAGTTCCTTGACCTACCCTAACCTTTTGCCCACTTCTTATTCAAGTTAAGAGATACTTAAAACCTGAAATCTAGTCTAGCATATCCGTGCAACAGCACAATCTGAATTCTCCAATTTGACACATTGCTATAGTCATTAGGAGTGAAGATGTGGTACATTAAAAAGGGCAGATATTAAACACAAAAATGAGTCTGTTTAAATGTCTATACACATTTTATTCCCATAAAGTTGTTGATAAGACGTCCCACCTCGCGGTCTGCCGTCAGTGGGACGCCGCTATGGTTGGGTTTCCCTCTGCCAGGTGGCGCCACTGTATTATAAGTACTCCTACACTAGCGCCCTCGTGCCGCGCGCCGAGGACAGTCAACATGAGTGAGCAGAAACAAGAAGTCCACTCTCACAACTCTAGAACCACAACTCTATAACCATTCTTCTCATTTTCGCCAAAGTAATAAGCTTCATAAATCATAATATGGCCAAATAATATTGGGGGACTCACTTGGTTTGGCTTCGTCGGTTTTAGAAGAAATAAAGAGTTAATGAAAGCAAACACAGTCACTATATGAGCTATATTCTCAACAAACATAGTTCCATTCATGTAAGATACATGTAAACAATATACAAAACACATTGAAGTTTTGAAATCGTGTACAACGAAAATAATTTCAACTCCAATAAGTACATGGGGAATCGTATTTTCTCCCCAAATTCCGCTAGCGTATAATACACATAATTTCACTTGATTTTCGACGGCTCTCTCACTCATGTTCACCGGTACACGAGGTAAGATGGAGTTTAGTTGTGGATTTGATTCCTGACTTGGTATACAACATGGGTAGGTCGGCCCTTCGGCCCCTCACCCCAATCCTCTTGAGGTATGTTCTTGACGAACAGGGTAACAATTGGATCCTCCTCAAGCATTCTGCAATGGGTCAAAACGACCGACTTTAGCGCCGGTCCACAATTAGCTGCAAAGACTCAGTAGCACCTTTATTTCATTTGAAATCACTTCTTCATCTATATATACAGTCCACAAACAAAAAACTACTTTATCTATTATTTTGATGTGATCGCTGAGGGTGTAATAACCTTCGTATTCCAAGATAGGGTTTGTGCTCGATTTTCAACAGACATCTACAAATCAAATCTAAAAACTGAATTGCCAGAGACATAGTCGTAATAAATAGATAAAAAGGAAAATTTCTATACAAACACATTTTATCTGTACACGTACTTCAGCCAATACTAATTGCCAGTCCTTGTACACCTTTTAATTCATTGTACATCAACAAAATCATGAAAAAGATAATTAAGTATTAGTTAATTTATACGATTCTCGTAAATGTGATCATCTCATACAGCTTAAGTGGGTCTTAGTTTCATTTCAATCAAAATCTGCCGTTTCATAACAAACGCTTCGAAATACCATTTCCATTTCTGGGAAACTTCGTTATTTAATAACAATAGGCAAATGCCATCGTCATGGCAACACAGCTCTCATTGCCGCCCCCCTTGACAAAGTACAATAATCCGTACACGAATAAATAATCATTTAACTAAGATATATTATCAACAACTGAGTTCTTGCCTAATCTCAGGGAGCCTGTAGAACGTATACAGACTACAAACTCGGAAGTAAATCAATCTCTTCTTTGTGGCACCTTTGATTGCTCCTTGATTTCAACGCTCTTTTAATAGTGATTAGCAGTTTGGGGTTCAATGCAGAGGGTGCAGGGGCGAAATGAGACAGAGGTCCAACGGGAAAATAAGTACAAAGAATGCCTCCGCCCCATGGTCCCCCTTAACTCCAGTCTCCTAACATAGAGGGTGGTTGAACCCCCCGATAGAAATATTATGCATCATCTGTTCCTGAGATCTCCTCTTTCGACCGTTAAGGGGATGGGGTGGTAACAGGCTAGGTTATCTTCAATGAAATGGCGGGAAATGAAAATAAATGAAATAATAAAAGCATGAAGACGAAGGGATGACATGATACAAAGTGCAAAGCAAGGCATAAAATTCATACAAACTGTTTGGAATTTACATTTAGGTTTAGGACTTTCATTACTCAGACAGTCGTATGGAAAACTGGGGCAACTATCGTCGACGGAACATCATCTCGTTTGATATCTCATTCACTGATGCCTTTGATTTTAAAATACCGTTAAGAAGAGTTACCTTCCTTCTAATGAATTACAACTAATTACAAATGGAAATAAGCCAGGCACTTCTTAACATCAGATTACAACGAATTGAAGAGGGGAGGAAGCGTTCGATACAAATCTGTCATCCAACTGTAAGCAAAATACAACCTGTACAGAATTTTACAAAAGACACTTGTTGAATAGGAAACTTAATATTCTTCAACACATTTGTGTTGTCCTTCTAATCTTAACTCGTATGTCCTTTAAGACAGTTTTAAAAAACACTTTAGAACAGAGGGAGGTATCGTTCTTCACATAAAGCTTCAACCGTTGCCATATTAGGCTAAAAATATTGCTAGTTGAACTTGAAACAGCAGCAAGGGGTAATTATTACGATAGACCAAAAAATGCGTTGTGTAATAGGACTTAATGCAAACTGGGCTAACTGCAGAATAATAGACTACAGGGGCACTGTATGACACTCTCCTGTTCGTCACTCAACCCCTCTTATCGTTATCAGTCTGATACTCCGAGTTGTGCTTGATATCCTCGGTCCCTGTCTATGTTGTGACCATATCGGTCCAAGTGTCCAGGTCGCTCTACTGTCAATGATATAAGGGCACATAACTGACGCAACCAGCAATTCCAATCGACAATTTCACGACTATCAGATACGGAATAGTCTCTCCAAACTCTCACATCTTCTTGTATTTCTGACCACTCGGCGGGAGAAAAGTGTCGAAAACTCCATGCATGATAAGGTGTGTTCTAGTCATCTCGTTCAGAATATGAAAAATTATAATTGGGAAGATCACAGACGTTCCAGACTCAAATCCACCGCTACCACTCACACTCTCCTGTCCATACTGTGTAGGTTTCCAGTCCTTTTCTTGTTCAAAAAAGGGGATTCCCCCCTCAAACATTGTCCTATAGGGAGGTAGGATATGACCGTAATAAATCCTGAAGACAGTCTTCCATACACGTTTACGAGTATGGCCGAACAATGCGGGTGAATAATAATAATAACCATATGTGTATTGATTTAATAACGTGCGTATATATAGTTATGCTGTCTGTCTCTATATAATAATCATAGTAAGCAGTATGTGTGTATGACGTGTGGCCTCTGGAGTCTGGGGGCAGGAGCGGGTCATGATACGGATGGCGGATACAAAAGGTGGATGATGACTAAGATCACTGGAGTTCGAACTCGAGCATGGCGTCCAGCTCATCGGTCAAGTCCTGCAGCATGTTACCGATGTCGTTCAACACGTCCCCGGAATTGTCCTTACCGGGGCTGCAAAGGACAATGAAAATAGTAATTAGTTTTAGCTTTCTATTGCCATAAGCATCTTAGATTATTACCGTTGATTTCAATAGTTATTGATATATTGTGGCCATGAATAAAACCCATTTTTAGAAACTTGTCTTTGTCCATGATCTGTTAGTTTTACATGACTTAAAATGCAACTCTTCTATGTAAAATCTTCTATGCATGATTATTGTAGAATTATGTTCAATAGCTAAGTCATTCTATTTACTCTATAATGGTCACGAGTCATATTCGAGCAGCTGGGTTAATTCTAAAATTGTATCTATAGACATAAATCTAAGTACAAATTATGTTCGGAAATGGTACACAATGTCAAAAGGGAGGTCTTCATACCGAGATTTATATTAAGTACATAATCCAAAAATATTTCTTACCCTGCGCTCGCAGCGCTGTGACTGTCAGCTGAACACATGCTCTCTCTCCGCGTCGGGGTCGGAGGGGGTACCTTCTTAGCTTCTGCACCTGGAGAGGAGAACGAAATGACATAATGAACACACAAGCAGAAGTTCGTCTAGCCTTAAGAAAGTTGATTTCGTTCA
This sequence comes from Lepidonotus clava, assembly GCA_936440205.1. Lineage (NCBI taxonomy): Eukaryota > Metazoa > Annelida > Polychaeta > Phyllodocida > Polynoidae > Lepidonotus > Lepidonotus clava. Next base: position 33,214,463 of record OW387139.1, read on the forward strand.
AAGGCTCAACAAGGTAAGAACTACTTTAGATGGGGGAATTATTTTAAGTTATATGCTACAGAAGGTGACGATAAAGGTGTAGGAATTTAAAGACAATGTGTGATATGTTGAGAATCTTTTAACTTCAATGGCCGTACAAAATTGCTCTGGTTAAGTTATTCATATTGCTATTACAGGTACATCTAAATGGCCTTTGGACGTGGCATCATTATGTAAACGGTCTCATGAATATTTGAAAGAACTATCTTGTAGACGGCCTTACCTCGTAGAAGTGGTTGTACTTGGGCCATGGGCTGAGCCGCAGAGGCTGAGGAGGAAGAAGACGAGGAGTTGGGTTTCCGTTTGATAGTGCCCGTATTGTCCTCGAACATACTCGAGTTGAGCTCGACGTTTCGTTCGGCGTTGTCCTCCCCGGAGCTGACGCTGACGATCGACGGCTTGCTGGTCGGGTTGCGCTGCTTGATGGTGCCCACGTTCTCGTTGGCGAAGGGCAGCGTGTTGAGGTCGGTGCTCGACACGGACGTGGTCGAGTCGAGGCTGGAGGACGACTCGTTCCGCTTACCGGTGAAGCCGGTGGTCGGGGAGCCGCCCTGGCGCTCCAGTCTCTCGATGACCTCGGTGAGCGGGTTGTTGTTGGGGCGGGTCGGGGTGGGCGCCGAGATGGGAGGAGGGGGCGGCGGGAAGTCCTCCTCCTGGGGCGGGGTGTAGCTGTGAGGGGCCTCGGGGAGCGAGATGTCGCTGCTGCTACTGTCCCGCCGCCCGTCGTCCTTGGCCCGGGTGTCCAGGGCCTGCTGGGTCGGCCGCATGGCCACTGGGGGCGGGGCGGGCGACTTGGTCAGCTGGCCCGGCTGGGGTTGTGCTTGTTGTTGTTGTTGTTGGTGTGGGTGATGTGCTTGTTGCTGTTGGTGTGGTTGCTTCCCCCCTTGCGGGTCCTGGAAGCGATCAGTCAAACTTTTCACACAACTGGCAAAGGCGGGAGTCTGTGGTGCGGCCGGACTAGACGGCTGGCCGGTCTTGGCGTAAGGGTCCTCTTTAGCAGACCCGCCGCCCAATAAGGGTGGCCCGCCGTCGTTTTTGATGGAGTTAGTCCGTTTGGGTGGGGGAGGCGGGGCCTTCCGACTGACCCCTCCGGGCCCTGTGGGGGTGCCGCCCCCACTACCCGGCCGGGCCATGGGAACAGCGTAGTGCTGAGGGGTGCCGGCCGGGGTGGATCCAGCCGACCCACTGCGAGACCCCACCGGTGACTGGTGGACGACCGGGGGCGTACTGGACACTTCCGGGATAGGGGTGGTGGCCGAGGGCGTGTCGTAGATGGGCTCGGCCTTGGTGAAGCTCGACTTACGACCTAAGGTACCCGAGTAGCCGCCCACCCCGACCAGCAGGTCGTCCACGTTGGGACTGTCCACCTTGATCACCTCACACGGCGTCACGTCACGACTCGTACGCTTGGTCTTGGCGATGATCTTGGCGATGGGTTTGGCGGGCCGGGACGAGATGCGCGGGCTCACTATAGCCGAGGGCCTCTTCAGCGTCGAAGACCCGTCCATCTCGTCCGAGGAGGACATGCCCCCCTTATCCCCATCGTCAAAGACAACACCCCCACCGCCGCCCTCCCCGCCCAGCGGCGGCCCGTGGAAGGAGGACTGGAAGTTATAGTTTTGTACAGGCAGCGAGTCGTCCTGACTCTGGGTGCGGGCCGGGGCCGGCCGGTTCACCTGGATGGCCACCACGTCGGGCTGATACACCAGGTTGGTCTTACTACCCCCACCACCACCCTGCCCGGAGAAGGCGCCCCCGCCGCCCAAGGACGGCAGACTCTCCCCGGACGGCGACCTCTTGGGCTTGTTGAACAGGTCCTGAGGGCTGTAGTGGGGCGGCAGGCCCGGTGACGACGGAGGAGCCCCCTGCTCACCTTGGAGCCACTTCGGAGTTGGGTACGAAGACGGGGGCTCCAGCAGCTCCTGCGAACTGCGCCGCTCCAGCGTCGACAGGCGGCGGGATCCCGTCTGGATCCGCTTCAGTCGATCAATGGCCAGCATGATCTTCTTCTGGTGACCTGTGGGCGAGGGCACAATACTATGAGATTAGGACTACAGGAGGATGGATCAGTTCTTTCTGGCAACTATTGCCGGTTATTTGGTTACAGAGTATAACTAAACAAACGTCTTATTTTCACAATTACGATGAATGACCACACATTATGCATATATATTCACAATTTGACTACAGTTAACGGTATTATGGGAAACAGACATTACAACTTGTTTACTTTTAAACTGTTTCAATATTCTTAACAGTTACTCAATTGACATAGTTTTGAATTTTCATTGACTCTATAAATCAACGTGTCCATTAGAACAATTTAGGTTAGAATTGAACCAATATTCTTAACATACAGAATCCATTTGCCTAAATTTTATTTTCTAATCTTAGAGGACTGAAGTAATTTGAAGTTTTATTCAACAAGTAAGAAGAAGGATTTTTAGATATCAAATAAGGAATAGGACTATGGACCAATTAACTACCGACGCCCCCGTTAACCCCCGACAACCCCCGGCTCGGGCCTTACGTACCCAACTTCTTGATGCCGATCTCCTCCAGGTCCTCCCAGGTGATGTCGGTGACATAGTCGATCTGTCCGTAACCCTGGCTGGTCAGCGTGTCGTAGTAAAACTCCAGGTTCAGCAGCCGTAACCAGTCACCCACGTCATGCTGAAAGACAGATGTATGTCAGGATGTAGAATGGGTAACGACATGTGAAGGTATCGATTTTTTATAGGACAGATAAAAACAATTGCTTCAAAATCGTTACTATGTCGACATACACAGGTCTTCTGAAAACTATGTTTTTTTCCTCTCTCGAATTTAACGCAGTAGCATTTACCAGACAAGCCTTCTAGCCACATTCAACGTGAAAAACTATGATTATTTGTCGGCAATGTGCATTGTGTCAATGAGAGACATTGTATTAGATAAAAGCCTAATTTTTGAAAATTTGCAAAATACAATTGATAGTATAGTTATGTGGGGTTTTATCTATATGAAGAAAATGCCTTACGGGCTTGTAGTCGGGTATTCCATCGTGTATGTGCAACTTGCTGATCTCTGATTTTAACCGTTTTCTGTGGGCTGGCTTCGTTATCCCAATGGCCGTTAGGTCCTGCAAAGAAAAACCTCATGTTATGGTATTTGTATTGAAAGACATTGAAGGACATCAAGTGTGAGAAAACACAGGCCTAGACAATCATAAAACAACCCACACAGACGTGTCATACTACAATCTGGGTTACTGTTCTGAAAATTATTCCCACGTTCACCCTTTCTCCAAAACCATTCCAATCACTATTCTACTTAATTTTGATAAGAAAAAAAACATTACTAGAAGATGCAGAGCACACATGATTCCGCCCCATCCCTGTCGGCTTTTTGTTTGTTCGTGTTTCCCCCACACGTTGTAGCCACCCGGCCCGAACATCTTCCCACATGTGGTTGTCCTAATACCCCCACACCCTGGGCCCAACGGCTCGTAGCAGTCTTAATCACGTCGAACGTCCGTAATTAACCTACGTAATTACTAGGTAATTAGCCTAATCACGATTAAGAGAAACGGCTCGTAACTCCCCCTAGATCATATGAAACAAGCAATTTCATTGGTCTAACCTTAATCACATCCTCCTTAATCATGATTAGAGACCAAATATTTAATCTAACTCATGAGGTAAATTAAGTTGATGATTAGGGAGAGTTAGATAATTATGACAGCCTGTTCTTAACAACCTGCGGAGGTACGAGCCGTCGGGCCCTGGACTACCCCTGCCTCCTGGCGGCCCCCATCAGGAGCTGCTCACTGGGGATATGCGCCGACCACTTGGTTATGTACAAAAACTATTGACTGGGTTGGCGGCTCGCATTGGCCGGCCCTACAGCCCGTGGCCTTTGGTGGCGGCGCGGCCGGCTACTAATTAACTCGGCGACAACTCGCCAATCACTCATGAATAGCTCTCCTCCAGGCGCCAGGCCGTCAATTTCCTCCTCCAGGAGCTGGTGCACACCCCTGCGTGACGATGTGGGGGTGGGACGCTGGAGGACGGGGAGGGGGTGGTCGGGGTCTAAGACGGGGAGGGGTAGTCTGAGGTGGTGTGCACAAACACGGAGAAGGAGATGGTGGTCTGGGCGCAGGAAGGATACAACACGCTGGGTTTCTAAGTTGACATAGGTAGTAATATTGTATACCCTTATTGGGTTATTTTTAACCAACCATAGTTTGTTTTTGCCTAGGATCAATCTAACTATTTTTGTATCGATTCGCTTGTAGCCTTTCTACCAAATGGAGATGAACAGGGATGGGCTAGACCAGCATAGGGTAAGAATATAGGTGAAAAATCTATGCTTAATTATATTGACACCTTTTTGTGTATCATGAGTAGGTCTGGGCGTGGCATGGGAAGTATGGTTCATAGATGTGAGAGTGTGGAGACGCCATATGGTGTAATAGGGACGTGGGGGTCCTGGTACGATGGGACCGCTTGGATAGGATATTAAAAACTATGTTGTTGACAAAAGATCAAATACAGTGTCATGTTGTGTGGGTGTTGGGAGGAAACAACCTATAAAAACAAACGCTCTAGGTAGAAGGAGGACTTGGGCAAAATCCTCAAGTTAAAAGTACCAAAACAAGCCAAAGACCAGCCACAAACGGACACCAGAAACGTGTCCTTAAACGTCAGTTTTTCGCATGTCGAGTGCCCGTCTTTAAATTCTTTTCTGTTACCATTTTCAGCAACTCGATTTGTTGTTTGCTTTTAATCTCTTTTCTTTCGGATTAAGATGCCATCAGAAAGATGCTCCAAGATTCAGTTTTTCCATCCACCGCATTTAAAGAATTAACCAACAGGAAATTAATTAATTAAAGCTCACGTCAATCACAAAATTGGACCACTTCAAATGTTTTCATCTGTAAAGAATAAACATGGCGTACGTGATGGAAAATACATGTATAGTATCATGTCATGAACATAAACTGTTTCAGATTTTCACATCAACATATGACGAATGCTAAACGTGACCTTACCACCTAGTCCTGGGTTAGAAAAGCAAGTACAAGTGTCCCAAGGGCCTACACCGTAGATGCCTTACGTTTCAACTTTTTCCCTTTTAAACACGGGCACTATTTTAGCCAGTCTCAAGTTTGTTTCCTGTTGTGATTTCACGCCGAATCTTAAGTCTCTCGAGGGTGTACTTTGTATGGCACCAAATAGTTTTTTGGGGGACGAACTCGTTGAGGTTATACTAGAGTGAACAGTGTTCCCAGCGTATCATATTGTGCTCCATGTACCAGTCACCGCTGGTTTGACTGAAACTTCAGAACTAAGGCTGATCCAGAGACGTAATATAGTTTTCCTCCGCAAGGGTTACTCCTTAAGGTTATATTTTAGAGCGTTTTATTTGGCATTTCATAATTATTCTATTTAGGAATTGAGCCGGGACAATAAAAACATTTGTGGAATGCGTTACTTTAGAAAGCTATTTACTTGCGAGAAAAGGTCTAGATTTAAAAGGTATTTATAGCTGATTTCAAGTTTGTTAATCTTTGGGGGAGAAAATCTGATTGCACAAAAAAAAAGAAAGATATAGATATATACGAGGTAATTACCGAAGACAAATAAATGTAATGCAAGCTTACTACAAACACTATTAAGGTTGGTTATTTTATCATTCCCAATTTACGAAGGAGGTCCATCTAACAGGAGGCGAGGAGCATCTACCTCCAGGGTCTCCTTAAGTATAGAATCCTGGCCGATCTATCAGAGGCAGTGTGTGCTGGTGGTGGTACTCTATTACCGTCACCCTGATGTGGGGGAGGTACACCTCAGCCTCGGTGTGTGTTCGCTTAGAAACACCAGCCACGCCTGACATCTCTAAGTCAGCAGTGTTTGCTATTGGAGGTTCGTTAGTGCACCAATAGTCCCTGCAAACCGTTACCAGGCCCCGGGGTGGTGTGGTTAGTTCTGGCCTATTGCTGTAACTTAGCAGGCTGTGGAGATCATTAATAGGTCCTATGTATGTAAACATTTATCTGTCAATGTTATCGTTGTATTTACTTAGAGTTTGTTTGACGGGCATGGCAACGCTAATGTCCCATATAGGTAGGAAAGAGTTTAGATGGCTATGGAACACGTCCTAACCTTCAGGGGCAGACCCAGGCTCCATATTGGTGTGCTATTGCAAAGTTACAGTTCCACCAGAAGGTTATTTCTTAGAAAGTATAATTCAAAATAGGAGTGCGGTGTGTGTGTATACGTGTGTATGTGTGTGTGCGCGCCCTCCTCTTCAATATGTGATAAATAGTTACTCCTTTACAAGAACTGCAAAACACTATCGATTACAAAGCTATACTTGTAATCATTCTGGCTACAACTCTGAATGCCTCGCCGAGGAATTACCCATGTTTCTGAACTCTGACCACCTCAGCCGCCCAGAGTCCTCCCACATGTTCTACACAGACCTCTCAGTGCTGCATCTATAACCAGTGCCCCCTGGTGGTCACGGGATCCACCGACGGCCCACTAACAGGGCCCTCGGGCACCGGCCCACGTCACATGGAGGGCGCCATCTATCAGACTACTGTTACCATTCACTGGGTCCAGGCAGGATGTTGTAGGAAATGCTGAGTTGATAAAACAATGGGGGGAAACAATGAAGGGGCGACCTACAAAATTAACCCTATTGTTTGGGATGTACAAAAAGTGATGTTTTGCCCTGCCTGTCTTTTCTCGTATAATGGAGATAGTATGGGAGACCTGTGTCAGCGGATAGGAGAGTGGTTGCCTTTATTCTTTTGGTAGCTGTGTGTATCTATAGTGGTATAGGCGGCTGCAGCAATAAAGATTCAAGTAAGATAGAATAACTGGTTTTCTGATGGTATACCTAAGGGTTCCCTGTAATTGAAGTCGTTACATTTTTGTCTGCAGACAAACCCACCACTAGTGCCCACTACCTCATCGGTCATCCCCTGTATACATCGATCCTCACCGCCCCCGCCCAGTGAGCTGCTCACTAAACGAGGGGCGTCTTACCAAGCTGATTGTTGGTAAAGGGTGTGGGCTGCTTAAAGTTGCATGCTAACCTGCTCATTGGAGGTAGGCTGAATGATGAAGCTGCATGCTTAGGGCACAGTAAATTACTGATCTGTTCACTGGATGAAGGCTGCTCGACCAAGCTACGCCCTATGGATAGAATTTGTGACTTAGTTGCTCCCAAGAGGTAGGCTGTTTGACTGAGCTGCTCACTGAAGGTAGGCTGTTTGACTGAGCTGCTTACTGGAGGTAGGCTGTTTGACTGAGCTGCTCACTGGAGGTAGGCTGTTTGACTGAGCTGCTCGCTGGAGGTAGGCTGTTTGACTGAGCTGCTCACTGAAGGTAGGCTGTTTGACTGAGCTGCTCATTGGAGGTAGGCTCTCCCAGAAACTTCTCCCATATACATAGGTTGTTTGACCGAGCTGCTCCCATATAGATGTAGGCTGCTTCACGGAGCAAACACTGTTTTTCATACACCATTACATTATCGACCGCCCGTTTTTACTTGAGAGCTCAGGCCAACATTAGAACAAGCGGCGAATTCCCACCAAATGGTCACTAAACGGTGCTCAAACAGCGACCCGCCAATTCACCACCGCCGCACTTTAATGTGCTAACACCTAAAGCAGAACGCAATTCCATGTCAAGTACAGGCACGTGTCAAAGGCCGTTTGAAGGGGGGAAATCGAGAGGAAAAGTGGATGAAAAAAATGATGGAATTGTTTGCACTTTTAGACATGATATTTGTCAAGTCACCACCTCCCCCACCTACCACACCACCCATTAATCCGACCCCGTATCCCCTATGGAGGTTCATTGTAGTACGTGTATAGGGTCCACCCCTCGTCCCCCACAGGCCCGGACCCCATCCATTTCCTGCTGATGATGTACACCGGGTCTGATGTGTTTTGTCAGGCCCGATTCGGGTCAGTCCTCCACGGTGTATTTCCCAGGATGAGGGTCCTTATTTGACGGGAGTCGCGCCACTCATCGCCGGGCGCCCAGCGGAGCCTGGGTCGGTCTCGGCGGGTCATACATCAACTCGGGGAGGAGGGTGGGTGTAGAGGGACCTTACAATGAGACCAACCGTCCCCTCCCCCAACCCTACATCACCATATACCCCACGCTCCACATATCAGGCCTTATACTGAAAACATGTCAACATTACCCAGAACAGAACACATATCCGTGCCCTTTGGCTTTAAACAGAAAGGTCAGGGGGACACTTGCCTGACAAGCCATATGGTCACTAAAGTTTAGTGACCATATACATTTTACATAATTTTTTTTTCCCTTCACATTTGCGAATTATTTGTTTCATGCTAACTTAACTGCTTGTCTGGATATAAATTATTTCACGGTCCTCTATCAAAAGGTCAAATAGATTTTGATTTATTACAGACATTTATTTTAGACAGTTCAAGCTCACTTTTTAGAAGAAAAACTTACAACAATAACTAATACATAACATAATAATATTTATCATACTTCTTAGGATAGACAGTGAATCGTCAGTCGTAAAATATTGAAAATTCAAATGAAAAGGCATTAGAAAAATAGAGAATAGCCGAGTGAGGCGCGGAGAGGAAATGGTACTGCACAACCGTATCCCAGCAGAGAAACCCGATAGTCACAGGAGATACTGCTACTTGAGGGTGTGACAGACGTCCTGGGGCTGTGGCCGCCTCTCCCCAGTGAGCAGTCCCTGTGAGCTGCTCAGGGCCGGGAGACGAGCAGCTCGGCGGGCGGGGAGAGGTAACCAGAGAGCGGGCCGGGGACACACTTACCTCGGGCGTCATGCGCGAGATGGTGGGCATATCGTAGCCGGCCTGCACGAACAAATTGTAGTACTCCTCAAAGTGGAGATCCGCCAGCCAGGCTCGCAAGACTTCGGTGTCCTGCTGAACGACACAAAACGTCACCCACGTACAGATACAGGTCTTGTTAATAGTAGGTTAGCGGCACACACGCAGGCACAGGCCACCCGCCACACCAGCAGCTTGTACCATTGGAACATTATCATTTACGCCTCAAGGAGAATGATGTAATATTCTCAAGTTTCCAAAAAAAATAATTTCGGTTTCTTAACAAACAAAATATCAGATTACTGGATGTAAATCGTTTTTTGAAGTCTGTTTTTCATTGGGTTGATCTTAAATCATTTTCTGTGGTTGATGTAGGTTCGAATTTTGGTCAAAAAGGAGGGAAAGATTTCCGACCAATTATGATTGATTTTGGGTTACTATAACGTAAAAAGTACATAATAGTCAAAATATGAACACTGATTTAGTTTGGTATGTAAAATCTTGATCAAGATACGAAGACCCTGTGTTCAACTCACAGTGGCCGTGAGCTGCTGGTGTGGCCCGTAAAATAGCAATGCAGAGTTGTTGGATAGATGATCAAATCTTGATCTTATACTAATGATCCCAAAGGGAGCAAAGAGGCAGGAGTCAGCAGGTGACTCCAGGTGAACCTGGTCGTCGGCCTCCAACACCCACCCCCTGCGCGCAGTCCTTAATGCATAACTTAACCATAACATTAACTTCAACTCAAACTTAGCTACCTACCAAAAACCTGGGTAATTTTAGTTTTGATTAGGATCTAGATCAGAGTTTAAGTCTAATTGAAAAGTCAGGTCTAGAAAGGGCTGTAGGCTTTAGTCTAAAACACAAAAGGAAAGGAACAAAATGCAAAAACCAAAACATTCTCATTTAATATTTTGTATTTTCTAAGCAGAGAGGGAAAATACAAAAGGCACTGGGATGCGCAAGAGAAACTAGATCAGATCAGAAAATCCTGAAGGTCATGCTAAGTTATCTGAGAGGAACAGGCGCCAAATAATATTATTTGATTAGGGACCAAACTACTTTCTAGGCAATCCCTACTATTCTAAACCATTGTGACGAACAAAATGCCCGGATTCATACTTTCAAGACAGGTTCAATCAGGCTCAATATTCGGAAAGATCTTTTTCAATTACTCTTTTTACGGCGCAAGTGATCATAAAGTCTATGAGACTTGAATGATTCATTAAAAGATGGAAATCTTATCAGGGAGTGATAATCAAAACTACCCAGAAAGCATAATTAAGGGTTTTATGGAAACGCAAAACTTGCTAGGACAGATAAGATTTGTGAGGTTTTTGCAGGGGCTTATGAGGGAGACTTGAATATGGAACGTAACACTTATTTTCTAGAAAAACTTTAGAGCTACATATAATTAAATGCGATTTTGTCTGAAATTCATTTATCAATTTAGCATTTACCTTTCACAAGAATAAAAGTAATTCATTGGAATAGAAAACCATTTTTTATATATTTATAAAACATTACATTGATGGAAATGATCTAAAACTATGCATACATAATATCTTTCTTAGTAGTATATACCTACTCTTTGCTATGCCCGCTTTATATATATTGACTATCTTTCCCACCCTGCTCCCCTCAATTGAACTTACCGGCAAGCCTGCCTGGAACAGCTCGTGCACATTGACGGTACTGGAGTACCCGCTCTCCTCCAGTCGATCCAGGCTGCCGAGCGATGAGGAGGAGCCCGAGTGGTAGGACTGCCGGGACGACACGCCCGACTCGTAGCTCTGCCCCGACAGCCGGTGCTGGGCCGTGATTTGGATGTTCACATACTGCCCACCTCCCTGAAACACAGAGATATCAAACATGAGTAAGATGATGTTCATATAGTGTCTGCTTCCCTGAAACACAGAGACATCAAACATGAGTAAGATGATGTTCACATAGTGTTTGCTTCCCTGAAACACACAGACATCAAACATGAGATGGATGATGTTAGCATAGCGCCCACCTCCCCCGTAAAAGACAGAGACATCAGCTATGAGTTAGATGATGTTCACATATTGTCTGCCTTACTGAAACACACAGACATCAAACAGGAGTAAGGTGATGTTCACATAGTGTCTGCTTCCCTGAAACACATAGACATCAACTATGAGTTAGATGATGTTCACATATTACCTGCCTCCCTGAAACACACAGACATCAAACAAGAGTTAGGTGACGTTCACATAGTATCTACTTCCCTGGAACACATAGACATCAAACAAAAGTTAGTGGATGTTCACATATTGCCTGCCTCCCTGAAACACAAAGATATTAAACAAAGGTGAGATGATGTTCACATAGTATCTGCCTCCCTGAAACACAGAGACATCAAACACAAGTTAGATTATGTTCATTTAGTGTCTACCTCTCTGAAAGACAAGTTAGATGATGTTCCCATGCTACCCACCTACCTGAAACACAGAGACATCATACACAAGTTAGAAGGCCCACCTCTCTGAAACACAGCGACATCTAACAAGAATTAGATGATGTTTGTACACTGCCTTCTACCTGAAACATAGAGACAAAAGTCAGATGATGTCCATATACTGTCTGCTTCCCTGAAACACAATGGAACAAACACAAGTTTGATAGTGTAAATATAGTGCCCACATCTCTGAAACACATTCTTCACAAGTTATCTAATGTTCCCACAATGTCCGCCTCCCAGAAACACAGACATCAAACATAAGTTCAAACATGGGTTTCGTGCATGTATATCATCCATCTCCTAGAACACAAGGAACACCGAACAAATTAGATGATCACGAACTATCGACTTTCAATGACCATGGATGTACTGCTTATCCATTTGACATAATTTTGATACCTCAGTTACCATGCAATCGGTCAAAGACTGTCTTCGTATCAATATCAACAAACTCCTCTTATCATATTGAAGGTTCTCACGTCAGAATAATATGGCACGTTAAGTATGTGATGAATTATTTTCTCCACACTGTCAGGGATTGGGTGCCATAAGAATCGTGCCCCGCCCGGTGCCATCAGTAGTCGTCAGTGTGTCACATCGATGTTGGGTTTTATTGACGTCGGGCCGAGGACCTGGCCGGGCTCGGGCTACCACTAAACCCGGCCAGGTCCGGCCCCAATGACCACCACTCCAATTGCCTTTAGCAGTCACAGGGATGGTTTACATCGACAAACGGGCCTTTTTGTCAGGCTCCTCTCAGGTCCCCAGTTTTAACCCAAGCCTCTATCCGAGGTATTGTTTTTTTTGGGATAAAAGCCTAATGGTACTATTGGGTGTTCAGATTGACCATCGTATTTTGAAACCTGACATGGTTGAAATAGGGACAAGATTAGAGAAATTTTTTATACTTAATCCTTCAAAGTTTAATGTGAGCTGTTACAATAAATCGATTATCCTTGGAATTTTTTCCTAAAATGTGTATAGGAATGTTCTCAGAAAAGCTACAAGCTACTTGTTTACGCCCATAAAAGCGGTAATCAGTACCCAAAAAAAATCTCTAAAGAATGAAAAGATGTGGGAATGGTGACGCGGGAAATTTTTGTGAATCAGGAATAGTCTAGGATAGTTTGGTTACCATGGAAACTGATTTGACACGATGTCGGGCTGAGGTGGTTCGTCGATGTTTGAAGGTCGACTGGGGTTCACGTCGATGGGCGGGGGAGGTGAGGGGAAGGACCCCTCCACCACCTCGTCAGTTCCCAGACAGATAGGGTCTAGCCTGGGGATGGTCGTTCACATTGATTGCCAAACACGCACAGAAAAATAACTGCCATCGGTTGAGCCTAAATGGTGGCAAAAAAACTTTGCCTTGGTGATACTAGATGCCAGCACAAACATTAGAGTTTACAAGAAGAAGTCATCATGTTAGGACAATTTTCTTTTTTTCTCATTCAGTGTCTCGACCTAGAAATTCAATGATAACGTTGATTCCGTTGAATCACGCTTCTTTATTTTTGTAATCGGAAAGCCCCTTTCTCCGGCACTATGCTGAACTATTTACATCGGATATAATGCGCTGTCTGCATCACTGGTATTCATGAATCGCACCCCATGTGTTATTACACTGGTGAGTTATTGGACAACAATCATTGGCGTGTATGAGTTCGTGCTCGGTTTGATTTGATTCGATGGCCTTAAATCAGCCATGTCTTTTAATTGAATACGGAATACCAAGTAGTGATAATCAAGATTTTTAGAATAGCGCCAGACTAGAACTTAATTTAACCCCAAATCGTCAAAAACAAAGGATAAACAGGAGCACTGATATTCAGACCAAGACAACGAGAATAATGCAAATTTTACAATTCATAGGCTGATAAATTACTTTTCGGTAGTCTAGCTAGCCTCTTAAAGTTCCATTGTTGGTAAAGGTACTATATTTCTATGTTATGAGAACCACGTTCAAAGCTTTGTCGATTAACAAATATAACTTAAAGTCCACCCCCCCCTCCAAAAAAAAAAAAAAAAAAAAAAAAAAAAGAAAGAAAGAAAGAAAAAAACAACCACACAATTAAAACAAGTATATCATGTAATTTGTTAGTGTATCGCACGATGATTGGACAAGCATTTGAAGAAGTGGGACTCTACTCTAAATCAATCTGAACCATACAAAACAAGGAGAATGAATACAACTAATTAGATTTCGATAAGTTCTCTATTCCCCCTACGTACCAGGTAGGAGCCGCCGCTGCCGGTGCTGGCCGCACTGTTGCGGTTGCTGCTGGTGGGACTGTGGCGGCCGGGGCTGGCCGAGCGGGCATCGCTGTCGGCCAGGTGACGCCCATACCAATCACCGCCGAGCTGCTCCGGTGTGGTAGGGCTCCGCTCGTGTCCGGAATACGTCTGTGGGGAGAGAGAAAGGGGACAGGTGAACGATGGGGTTTATGTGGGGCAGAAAGAGAAACAAGTTGGTTGTTGTTTTGATTCTGATATTTTCAGCATTGAAAGATTTGACCTAAAACCTTAAGAGCATTCGCTAGATTATGACCTTTATGTTTTAAATCCAAATGTACATGTAAAATAAATGTAACCAAATAAACCACAAGTAATTGGTAGAATATTAAAGGTTATCAATACGGAAAACACATGTTTGTATGAAATCAAATCACACATTTCGATTTAGTTTTATGAACTGAACAATGGTGAAACAATTCTTTAACTGAATAGGTAACTTGGCCCACATCCTCTTTCCAAAAGAAATGGCCTACATATGTGTATTCAGTTCTCGGAATATTATATGAAAACATTTCATGGAAACCGTTGCACAAACAAAGGATACAATTTCAGAAAATGTACAAGTTTATTTCGTTCACCTTGACCATTTCACACTGTAATATAGCCCGGGTACCATATAGCAAAAAGGTGGTGCAAATTTCATTCTACGAAAACGACCTACAAAAGGGTCACCTATATTGTTATAGGTTGAGTTCTACTTCCTATACCCGGAAACTCAATCGTCCTCCAGGGTCTGGGCCGACGACCCAGTGGACCTTTCAGCGAATCACAAAGTGCCATTTTTTGCCCTACTTCAAGGCCCCCACCATTCCGGGCCGTCCAACATGATAATTAACCTTGTAAATAAGACGGCCTCACATGAATGGCGCCCACGGAGGCAGAAGGGCGGCGGACATAAGAAGGGCATCAGCGGCCAAGGGCAATCAGACGCCGGCGTCCGATGTCATCTGCCCGGCCCACCAGGTCCTGATCCCAGGGGATCCAAACCGGGGTCACCCAGGGCGTTCAGGGTGGGGCCGTGGGAGAGGGGGGGGGGTAGTGGTCAGTTTGGGGGGAGCGGTGTAATGGTCAGCAGTTTGGGGCAGGGGTTGTAATGGTCAGTTTGGGGCAGGGGTATAATGGTCAGTTTGGGGCAAGGGGTGCAGTGGTCAGTTCGAGGGAGCGGTGTAATGGTCAGTTTGGGGCAGGGGGTGTAATGGTCAGTTCGGGGGAGCGCTGTAATGGTCAGTTTGGCCAAGAAGTTCAGTCGACCGAAGGTTTTCTTAAGAAAGTCCTGAGCATTTTGGAGGAAATTGGTCAACTATAACATAAAACTATATTGCAAAACAGTTAGTTGTTTTTATGCAATCACCATTGAGGAATGTTTGGTATTACATTCTTATTACAATGTAAATAAGGACATAGATGTATGGTCTCTTAGCTTAATATATTGTAATGAACAGACATATTCGTTATACAGTTTCGATTAAGTATGCATTGATTGTATATCAATAAGCATGCAACATGAACATGTGAGAGAATGTAAAGGCGCTTCCTCAAGTGGACAGAAACGAAAACAACTGGGTGATTGACGTTTCTCGGTACAGACACCTCGTTAGGTATTCAAGCTGAGTGGCAACCCGGATAAAACAGTGCGCAGATTTGAGGAATCGCCAGAAACAATTACGTCAAGTGATCAGTTATGTGAACATTTGGTTTGTCACTTAATAATTCACGAGCGCTCTATGAGATAATGGCGGCGGGGCTTGGCCATAACGATGACGAATCGTTAACTACCCGGGCGTCTAGGACGGGCGGACGCCTCCTTCCTCCAGTACCCCACTAACAGGTTTCTATGGCAACTGATCGGGATTACCCCCTGATCTCTTAAGGCCCTTTATGTGCCTGTATCAACCGGGAGGTTGACCTCTGACCTGTCCCGAATGTAGGTCATACTGACATGTCATCGAGGGTCTTGAGACGCTCAAGGATGCTGTCATCTCTATCACGCGACGGTTCGCTTCCTTCCCATTTACTCAAGGTTTAAACTCCAATAAAACCTCGGTGTTACCTACTTTCTAATTTGAATGCAAACACGATTTTTGTAACGACCACAGGTATTGTTATTACGACAACCTTAGCTACATGGAAGATGATTTTGTACTAAATGACTGTGATTAAAAGAATAAAGATTGGCTCACCAAAGTGATGTTGCAATACAAAAGCATAACTAACCGACATCAAAACTACGCGTGTGACCTCGAATGACAAGAAGTATGCTTTAGGCCAGTGTCTAATCCCATAACTTCCGACCCCCTACCGACACAAAAACCCTTTACCACTCGGCCATGCAGGAAGTACGGAGTACATGTACTATGTATACACAATTCATGGTTTCACAGTTTCAACTCCTCCCTGAAATCCACAATGGGTTATTGTTTTAAGCCGTAGAGGGTGACGCAATGAATCACTCCGCCCTGGAGGAGCGTAACACATCCCAGCTTAAAGGGAGCAGACCTTAAAGGAAGTCGCAATAGGAGCAGTGCCCTTATAGAACCACTCTGACTCAGTCTGAGCAGCTCCCAGGGTGTTGGCTGAATCTTCGCAATGACAATTCATGCAGGAGATGGCACTCCGGTCACCTCCTCCAGGTGGTCTCCAGGGGCTGTGGGGGAGAAGTCGACGCCTGTGCAGTAAAGAGAGTGTTTACCGCCCCGCCCAGGGTGCGGCTACTGAGGGCCGGCCGGCCGACTAACTATACCTTGACCAGAGTGACCACTAAGACCCTCCCGGCTAAAAGACGGATGGTCAGGGCTCACCAGAGGCCAGGACATGCTCTTCAATTTAAGAGAAGCAAGTTAACTTTTACAGAGGACTATGCCGTAGGAACTTCTTTCCTTTGTGATATGCATACATAAGGGCTTGGATTTTGTAAGTAGTATATGAAATTGAACGGTAAACGCAGGCGGTTCCTCTATCTTCCACCCATGGGACATCTCTTTTTGGTACACAGAACCAATTTCAATTTTATATGCGTAACCGGCCAATAGCCCGTATAATGTACCTTCTAAAAACATAAAAGGACCATATACTTGTATCCGTACCGACTACCTGTACGCCAGACCCAATTCTGTGTGATGTATGTGACAAAACAGAGGGCACTTCGGACGGGCCCGGCGTGTCCTCAGTCAGTGCCAAGGTCAGGCTGGTAACAAGCAACACCAAGCACGTGACCATGTCCCTTATCATTTCTTATCACACGCCCCCCCCCTTTCCAGCCAACCTCCAGGTCCTACATCCTCCCCTACCCCACCCCACCCCACCATACTCCTCCAGTCCCGTGTTCGTCTTGCTTCCCCCCTAGCCGGGAGTGGCGGCTCGA
Source organism: Lepidonotus clava (assembly GCA_936440205.1). Classification (NCBI taxonomy): domain Eukaryota; kingdom Metazoa; phylum Annelida; class Polychaeta; order Phyllodocida; family Polynoidae; genus Lepidonotus; species Lepidonotus clava. The sequence goes on from OW387139.1 coordinate 33,231,488, forward strand.
TGACCTTGGCGATAACCTGGCGTCGCCCCGGTCGCCTGGTGGGAGCCGCTCAGGGAGGTGCTCGGGAGCAGCTCGGGCGGGGCTGACCCAGTGCGGCGAGCTGCTCTCTGGCTTGTGTCCAACGCGCCACACTCAATGTGTCTGGAACGCCCACAATCATGTTACCGCACCTAGGCCAGCCCCCAAAAGGCCCGCCGCTGGGACGGGCCAAGAGAAGTTATTTTGCCGTTCAATTATTTGTTCTCTTCCCCAGCAATAACCATTATGCTGGGCAGGCGACAAATGGATGTGGTGTTTGGGGTCCCTGAACGCGCCTGATGACATTGTTCACCCCCCAGCCCCTATACACTCCTACCACGCCCGGATGAGGTAATTAGGTTGGGGCCCGGGTCAATGGACCTGGTATTAGAATTAGATCATATATGGAAACGGGTTTATGTAGTTTATTGATTAGATCACAAATGGTGTTTTTCATCCCTAGCCAGTTTGTCTATTTTCCACATCGCTGTTCTCAGACCCAAAGTGTGAGTAAACAGCAAACATGGCACTATATATCTGCTGTTTATAGACCCTTTTAGATATCAATTTCTTTTTTATGGGACATTCAGTGTATTTATGCCGTTATAAAAACGCTATGTTTCCCTTGATTCCTTATAATCTTCAAATCCTCAAAACATTTCGCCTAAGGCGTCCATGCACTTGGGAGGAATCTGCCCTAAGATGGTCCTACAAGGCGACCATGCGTGAAGTTGATCCCGGGTGGGTCTCCAGGGGACGCCGATAACCCCCACCCCCCGGTCACCCTGCTATCGGGGTGGGCTGGCTGGGGGCGTGCCAACACTCGGCGGGCGTGAACGTACTCCCTATCTGAACCGGACCACGTCATCGCCTGGTGAACATGGCTTGGGACAGGGGGACGGCCGCCAAAACACGAGGGGGGCAGCTGGGGCTAATCTCGCCAACGGTGACCTTGGAGGGTCTATTCTGTAAGGTTATAGAGACATGGGGTGAGCCGGTGTTCTTGTATCAGTTATAAAACGTGTTTTGTTATTTCACTATATCAAACACTTGTGATTAATACTCCACAAATATTTCGGTCCGGCAAAACTCAATTGGATTCTCATCCCGGTTTACCAAACTGAAAGAAGACCTAACGTCCATTGCAAGATGCCTATCCCCGACTCTCGCTAATACAACTCGGTCTACACTATAGAGGTTCTCCTTACACACTACCACCTTACCCCTCCGTCTTCTATTTGACCATTCTGCGCCCGGCGCCCACTCTATTAGCGTTAACCAGGTTTGGGCGGGAGTCTCGCACTGACCGGCAGATTACGGGCCCGCTCCGTAGGTGACCACTGCGCCCATTACTCCAGGGTCCTCACGGCTTCCTCCCATATCGGCCAAGACAACATCACGCCGCCCCTACCGCACACAAGGGGCCCTAATAGGACGAGGGCCCTCTGGGGAAGGAATAGAGCTACGGGGGGAGTAGGGACCTTACAAATCTACCTATAGAGGTCCCACTGTAGGAGGGAATAGGCCTATACAGTTGGGGTCCAATTCTGATTACGATGACGACAGACCCATAGACAGAGATGGTCCTTCGTTATAGGCTCTATTACTGACGCTGAAATGGGTTAAAGTTGCCCAGCCGAGCGCAAACCTTGCTTAGTCTCGTCCAAACTTGTACGTGTTTTTACAATGTCTCATATCCATTTGAGGAGTTGGTTGTAATACACGAACACGTATTCGTTTACATAAAAGGTCAACTAATAGATAATTCAAATACATATCATACTTCAAAATACATCCAAAGCCGTAAGCTCCTTCATCTGCTCATCATTTTGTCTGTATCTGAGAAACATTCTCATTAACTGCGTTGTAGAAAACAGAACTCTCCCCTCTCACAAAAGGAGGAGTGGCTTCTGATGTAAGATGATCTCCAGTGGGGTGGAGGCGTCACAACAACCCACACCACCCTTCTCCCACCCGGAGCAGCCTGGACCCAGGAGGAAGAGGAGGACCCGCCCACTATAGCCTGAACTGAGCTGCTCCAGTTTCCATAACACAGGCCGTAGGTTACAGAGACCTGCAACAACATTCAGAGCCCCGCCGCCCTCTGTGTCCGCCACAACCACCAGAAACCCCTCGAGTGAGCAACAAACAGAGGTGACATCCGACCCACCAGGCCCTCGAGCTGCTCACACAGACACATGTAGGGTACGGCCTGGTGGGTTATAGTGGGGGCGGGGCAGCAACATGAGCTGCTCGCTTTCTTACTATCTACGCCATTGTTCGCCCTCATTTGTCAAAGTTCTTCTCAGAAAAATATGTACTGGCGGCAGGCGTGAAGGCTGTGCGATTATGGTATAGGAGAATCTCCGCTCCCAAGAATATTACTTGTTGTGCTACGACTTCAAGGTGACAGGTCATGTTGCAAGGCCAAACCTTGTTACCGTTGAATAAAATGCCTTCATATTAAATGGATAAACATAAAGCACAATGAAGGCTGATCCGCGCAATACACATCAAGTTTTTTCATAGTTCGTAGAAAAGAACAAAGAGAATTTGTACAAAGTAACATAGAATCGACTTGCATTTCCTTTTTCCCATGAACCCTCTTGATCCCAAAAGATCATGTTCATGAACTGCCAACGCAAAATGGCAAGTAACTGCTGTAACATACTTTTATGTCAGCACACGGTAGACCCCAAATTTACCAATAAACCAAGAATCTTTAAAGATGGGAAACATGCTCGTTCGTACCAACAAGTGCAACTGTATAATCTCGTTTAAAACTGAAATCGTTATTAAAATAACGAGATTCTTCGCCTGTTAATGAAAAGAAACTACTAAAGTTCAAAATAGATAATTGTAAGTTAATCATATATTTGTTCTGTGCACTTGGCACATCATAAAAATATGGCCGCCATGCTGATAAACATGTCTGATAACCTTCTTTAAAACTTAGAAGTGAAAAGAAATTTCTTAAAAATCAAAAATTTTGAATTCATTTTTGGACACTTGGTGCATCATCAAAACATGGCTGCCATGGTGATAACCATGTCTGATGACCTTGTTTAAAAGTTGGAAGTAAAAAGAAAGGTCTTGAAAATCAAAAATTTTGAAGTCATTTCTGTGCACTTGGCGTATCATAAAAACATGGCCGCTTTGCTGATAAACATGTCTGATGACCTTGTTTAAAACTTGGAAGTGAAAAGAAATTTCTTGAAAATAAAAAATGTTGAAGTCATTTTTGGCACTTGGCGCATCATAAAAACATGGCCACCATGTTGATAAACATGTCTGATGACCTTGTCTAAAACTTGGAAGTGAAAAGAAATTTCTTGAAAATCAAAACTTTTGAAGTCATTTCTGTGCACTTGACGCATCATTAAAACATGGCCGCCATGCTGATAAACATGTCTATTGACCTTGTTTAAACTTGGAAGTGAAAAGAAATTTCTTGAAAATCAAAAATTTTTCAAGTCATTTTTGGGCACTTGGTGCATCATCAAAACATGGCCGCCATGCTGATAACCATGTCTGATGACCTTGTTTAAAAGTTGGAAGTGAAAAGAAATTTCTTGAAAATCAAAAATTTTGAAGTCATTTCTGTGCACTTGGCGTATCATAAAAACATGGCCGCTTTGCTGATAAACATATCTGATGACCTTGTCTAAAACTTGGAAGTGAAAAGAAATTTCTTGAAAATAAAAAATGTTGAAGTCATTTCTGTGCACTTGGCGTATCATAAAAACATGGCCGCCATGCTGATAAACATATCTGATGACGTTGTCTAAAGCTTGGAAGTGAAAAGAAATTTCTTGAAAATAAAAAAACTTTGAAGTCATTTTTGGGCACTTGGCACATCATAAAAACATGGCTGCCATGCTAACAAACGTGTCTGATGACCTTGTTTAAAAAGTTAGAAGTGAAAAGAAATTTCTTGAAAATCAAAAATTTTGAAGTCATTTCTGTGCACTTGGCGTATCATAAAAACATGGCCGCTTTGCTGATAAACATGTCTGATGACCTTGTTTAAAACTTGGAAGTGAAAAGAAATTTCTTGAAAATAAAAAATGTTGAAGTCATTTTTGGCACTTGGCGCATCATAAAAACATGGCCACCATGTTGATAAACATGTCTGATGACCTTGTCTAAAACTTGGAAGTGAAAAGAAATTTCTTGAAAATCAAAACTTTTGAAGTCATTTTTTGGCACTTGGCGTATCATAAAAACATGGCTGCCATGCTGATAAACATGTCTGATGACATTGTCTAAAACTTGGAAGTGAAAAGAAATTTCTTGAAAATCAAAAATTTTGAAGTCATTTCTGTGCACTTGGCGAATAATGAAAACATGGCTGCCATACTGGTAAACATGTCTGATGACCTTGTCTAAAAATTGGAAGTTAAAAGAAATTTCTTGAAAATAAAAATATTTGAAGTCATTTTTGGGAACTTAGCGCATCATAAAAACATGGCCACCATGCTGACAAACATATCTGATGATCTTGTCTAAAAGTTAGAAGTAAAAAAAAAATTCATTTTTGGGCACTTGGCACATCATAAAAACATGGCCGCCATGCTGATAAACATGGCTGATGACCTTGTCTAAAACTTGGAAGTGAAAAGAAATTTCTTGAAAATAAAAAAACTTTGAAGTCATTTTTGGGCACTTGGCACATCATAAAAACATGGCTGCCATGCTAACAAACGTGTCTGATGACCTTGTTTAAAAAGTTAGAAGTGAAAAGAAATTTCTTGAAAATCAAAAATTTTGAAGTCATTTCTGTGCACTTGGCGTATCATAAAAACATGGCCGCTTTGCTGATAAACATGTCTGATGACCTTGTTTAAAACTTGGAAGTGAAAAGAAATTTCTTGAAAATAAAAAATGTTGAAGTCATTTTTGGCACTTGGCGCATCATAAAAACATGGCCACCATGTTGATAAACATGTCTGATGACCTTGTCTAAAACTTGGAAGTGAAAAGAAATTTCTTGAAAATCAAAACTTTTGAAGTCATTTTTTGGCACTTGGCGTATCATAAAAACATGGCTGCCATGCTGATAAACATGTCTGATGACATTGTCTAAAACTTGGAAATGAAAAGAAATTTCTTGAAAATCAAAAATTTTGAAGTCATTTCTGTGCACTTGGCGAATAATGAAAACATGGCTGCCATACTGGTAAACATGTCTGATGACCTTGTCTAAAAATTGGAAGTTAAAAGAAATTTCTTGAAAATAAAAATATTTGAAGTCATTTTTGGGAACTTAGCGCATCATAAAAACATGGCCACCATGCTGACAAACATATCTGATGATCTTGTCTAAAAGTTAGAAGTAAAAAAAAAATTCATTTTTGGGCACTTGGCACATCATAAAAACATGGCCGCCATGCTGATAAACATGGCTGATGACCTTGTCTAAAACTTGGAAGTGAAAAAGAATTTCTTGAAAATCAAAAATTTTGAAGTCATTTCTGTACACTTGACACATCATAAAAACATGGCTGCCATGCTAACAAACAAGTCTGATGACCTTCTGTAAATGCTGGAACGGGAAAAAAATGTCATACAAATTTAAAATTCTGAACTTGTTTTTCTCATTTGGCACACCATAACAACAGAATGCAGGGGCTTTGACACCTCTGTTCCGGTCTGCCGGTCAGCTAATGGCATGAGAGGCAATTGACTTCCACCTGGGTTCCACACTAGAGTTGCCCAAAACTCAAAGTTGTTTATTATTGTTTTAACTATCCTGGAACTTGCAAATTTTAACCAAATAATATGAATACAAGCAAAATACATATAAACTTATAATACAATTATGTAAAATACCTTTAGGGTATTTTTTTAAAGAATTATAACAACACAAAATCCATTCTAATGTAAGAATTGTCAAAGGCCATAGAACACATCTACATGTAACTAAATGTAACTAAAATCTCCACTCACAAGAAAACCCATGCATCCAGTCTCCAAGCATAGGACAGGAACAAGGGGATTAAATGTGTGATAATAGGGTGAACTGGCTCTTTCACTTGTTCAAAGAAACAGCCATCCTATACTTCGCCTATCAAACTTTATACCATTTGTGAAACTTAATACAACGCGAAGAAAAATACGGCTGTTTATGCTAACCCGATGAAAACATTATCTCGCAGATAAAACTGGATTAGTTTTTCGATTTGGCTGCGTCTGCCAAATTATCAACAGCAATTTTAGTAGGAAAGCAGAACCTGTCACTTCTCGATATTCTGCTCCAAGACGGGACACGCCTGTGAAAACTTCCTTCGTGGGATTAATTAATGAGAATCTTTAAATTGGGAAGGCGACTTGTAATCTTGGCCTACCCTATTATCTTCTCCTACGATCCCATTGCACATCACTGATTACGTTCTTTCTGAGGCTGAGTATTTGTCTTCTTCACAAAACGTGAGCAAATAATCAGCCATGAACAACCTTTTGTCTCTGTCCTTTTAGAAAGAGCCGATTCAGTACAGAGAACAGGGAACCCTTCCCTGGATGTTTCCGGGATGTAGGGCAAGTAAAATGTACAGCCCGGAGATGGGAGTATGGGGTCTAGGAGGGGGGGGGAGTAAGTAGAATGATGGTGCCATGTCTTTGTATTCCTTGGCGGCCGATCCATTATAATTCACACATTTGCCGCATGCATGAGAAAACCCCAAGACAACGGCCCGCCCGCTCGTGTATGCACTAAAATGGAGGTCGTCTCTCCCACTTTAGCTCGTACCATTCACGACCCGGTCATCTCACACACAGAGGGTCCTCTCAGGGAAGCAGCATCACTTAAAACCCGCATTACTATATTATAGCACTACCACAATCTCCAACCCCAACACAAACAGTAGGCAGAGTAGCAGAGAAAACGAGCAGCTCCCACCCTTACCCGAGCAGCTCCCACCCTTACCCGAGCTGCTCCCTTATCGCCCCAATGAGGTTATACACGCTCTGAGGTAACGCAGGCGCCGCGAGATTTCATACGCCATTACATTTTCCGGTAGCATCTCGGCTCGGGCGAAGGGCGCGCGTTATGTATTGATTGTGTTGGTTGGGGAAGATGAAGGGCCTCCTCCAGCCGGCCGGGCCTGTGCGGGGCGGGGCGGGCACATGCTTTGATCCCGTGGATCCTCTAAGATCTGACATGCTCTCTGATGTCCTCGTCTGAGATGACGCCGTCACAAAGAGTCAACTACCAACAGGGGCGAACAGGGCCCGAATACCACGACAGACAATCGCCCTGACGGCTCTTATGATTAGACTTTTGAATTTGATTTTAATCAGATTCTTGTTTAGCGATTTCGATTTCGCACGCTGCAGCAAAACTGCATATCTGATCCTTGTCTTGAGTATAGGCCCCTATACCCCTATGGGTACGAGGACAAGAGAATCTTTTTATATACGTGTGTGAACCGTACAAGTATAGCTCATGTTTATCTGAAGTTACAATACATATCGCTGACTCAGTGACTGTTTGCTTCTTGACCTAACAATAGAATCATCACCGGGCTCTCAACATGTGCGGGTAGTATGATTAGGCAGTGCTAAACTGACCAGCGTCCTAATCCGTCTTCACTCCCGACGGCAAAATTCCTAACGATTTTTTCCCCTTGTCTAACCCCAAACGATCTGATATCCTACTAGTTCCAGGCGGTACCAGACTTGCTGACTTGGTGTCCCGGTTGGAGGAGACCAGGAAATGAGTCTTGTAATGGATGACTTGCCTATCAAACAACCTGGTGGGGCGTGGCGGGGGGCAGTTGGTATACAGCATGTGGTCACCTGCAGCCAGAACCATGGGGCCTTTCATTTCCTTGAGTAGACACGAACAGCATTCTATAACCATTCATCAACATCACCTATGGCTTGTTTGGATTTCCAATTGCTTTTTCTCCGAGGAGCCCCTTCCTGCCTTGTTGAAAAGAGTCGAATGGGTCCCAGTGGGTTTTAATAAGACTAGTCCGTGTGGCGCCCCTCCCCCTGCCCACCCACTGCTGTACCCACTCCTCCAGTGTACACCCTCCCCCCTCCTCCTGCTACCCCTCCAGTCTGTCTGACGTATGGCGCCCTCCCCTCCCCCATTTTTGTACTGGCTGGTCTTTTCCAGTCCATTTCCTGCTGCTGGCGCCACGGCCGGCCCCAAGAAACCAGACGGTTGGGTCGGGGGTCTGCACGTCTCCGACAACCATCCTGGAGAGATGTGGATAAATAATTCTCACCAAGTCTCGGCCTATAAATAAACGCATATCGTCACTACCTCAATTAGAGGCACCCTTGCAAACAATCGCCTGTGGTTTTTCTACGTACAATTTATAGGGGGAAGTGATTTTTCTTCCCTCTCCCAACATATTCATGACATCATTAGTCTATTTTTATCTATATCTGATGCAATTTAAGATATTTTTCATCGCATATCGACTCTGTTTTATTGATAAGCATTCAGGGGTCATAATCCAATAGGGGCCAATCGGGATGATTTTCTTCAGCACCCACTGGAGGGTTTCAAAACCGGCCCATTTGGCCCAGATCCCTAATAATACCAAACGCTAAGTAAGCCATGGAAACACCCAGTCGTGTCTCCCTAAGGGACCCCTTGATAAGGCCCTCAAGAAGACTGAGCGCCTCGCTGGCTGACAAGCGTATATATAAAACGTCCTAGACGTGGTATTGTCTGGTGCGGCGAGCTGCTCGCCCTGATAAGGCCATCCCAAGCAGCTCCCCACTACTACAATAGGGGCGACAAAACAAGAAGGTCCTGTCTATTACCCTCAAAGTCAAGGCCTATCTGCTTTGAAAGGATCCTACAGTAATTGAATTAGATGTTGGGTAATGACCGTTATCTTTTAAGTTTTCTTTTTCATATTGAAGGAGGAGGTTGTTTTACACAAACGTACAGAACTACCCAACAAAACCATCTCACAGAGAGAGGCTGACTGACTGAATGGAGTCATCCATTTTACTAAATACGACCTATTGGTGTAATACCCATCTCCCTACACGAATATGTCTGACTTATATTGAGGAAATCCTATACTTGTACACTTTATGGCTATTTTTCCGCCAGCCGGATATTGTCCTTAACGAGGACCGGCGACTAGAAGTCCCATGACGGCTAATTTCCGGCATTGCCAACTTCTACAGGGTGTACGGCAGACGAGGAAATATCACTATATCATTATGTGACTCTTCATTTCCAAAAAAGAGACATTTTTCTATAATACGCGGGACTTAATAGTGACATAGTGACAGCTGCTTAAACGTTATTTCATATTGCTCACTTGCTATAGGCTTATCAATGCCGGATGGTTCACACAATTGCCTATCTCTTTCGGCTAGTCTAAATAGTTGTTGATATTCACAAAATAGGGTTTCTACCTCACATGCCAGTTGTAGTAATTTGGATTCCACATTGTAATATTTTGAAGAACAGGAAATAAACACAATGACTAACCAGAGAAAACCTTTATATAGAGGCATACTTGGCTAAATACATTGGCTTTCTACAATGTGCATCTGTCTGTGGCAAATGATATTAAAAAAAAAGATACAGCATCACTCTATACAACACAATCATATAGATATGTGTGTATATTTAGCCTTGCGTCACATTCACCGTAGGTCTATATCTGGACCTGGCTGGGCTTTCAGGACAGCTATAGGTATTGGCCGTCATCCAATGGTACACTGTGTCCGAAGCATCGGGTGGCAGCTAGACGCTATGTCAAAGTATTGAATGTAGAATTCACTGTGCAGTTCTATGAGCTGGCATTGAACGATCCCATGCTTAAATGTACTAACTTAAAACTATTTCGAAGAGTGGCGCCCTAAATGTAGTACAATACTCGGTTATAAACAATAACCAAACAAACATAAGGAAGTACGGAAAGTTTCGTTTTCCTTGTTAATTTTCGATCTGTAGACAGCAAACCTTCCCCTACTCCCTAGGGTTTGGCTCTGCCTCATAGGGCCGCACCGAGCCCCCTTTAGACCCCTAAGTTAGCCGTCGACGTGCCCCTCCAGTTTGCCAGGTCCCCGGAGGGGGCGGGGGTCCCCCCGGGACCTCCCCCTCTGAGGTCCCCCCCCCGTCCCGGCCCCAACCCCCTCGACACACATCAGACGTAATGCCGGCCCCAGCCAACCACTAAATTGGTCTATTTGTCGGCAACAACCGGGCCCTGATACCGCTAAGCCCCGCCAACAGACCCCGGCCCGTCTTCAAAGCAGCCCGGCTCCAGCGGTCTTTATCCTCGATAAAAACTATACAAACACACAGAGAAAAAGCTTGGCTGCGCATCGAGGACGGTTTGGGTGGGGTCCTACGTCCTGTCATACACCGGGGGGGGTCAGGGGTGGCCGCGCCTCTCGGGGAGACCTTGTGATCAAAACTCCAAGTACAGGATGCCACCCGGCCACTACCCTGACTGCCCCCGGACTGCCTGCATCACTGACCACCACCGTGTGTAGGTGGGAGGGTGGTGGTCAAGGCTGTGCTTCTGTGTGATCAGTAACAGCAGGGGCTGACCACCCGCTGTGTGCCTGCCAGCAGGCCAAGTGGTCTAATAACCGACTCCCGGCAGGGTGCCACTTTACCCCCATTTGTGTATACTACTCACGGCCATATATTACCGGTAATGTATACAAACAGGCAACCACACGTGGCGATATAATACAGCTCTATGGTGTTCCGTGTAGGTTTATATAACACATAGCCATATGATAATGTGGAATATACCTTCCACGTCATTGACTAGTAGTCCTACTGGCATCTGTTTTCAGAATTGATCAAAAGAAAAGAGAAAAAAGACCGCTGTTAAAAGTTGGTGTTCAGTCGAGTGCCACCTTATACGTCACTGTCATGTTCTGCTTGGTAGCGGAAGCAGATAAGACGGTCTCTGAAGACAACGCCTCGTCTTTTAAGGCCCAAGTATTTAAACAATGTGAAATGAAAGGCAAGATGGAGCTCCAGTAACAAAATCCAATTTGTCACCGCATGTGCTTGGAAAGAAAAACGACGAGACTTTTTTCGGACTCGAAAAGAGAACACATGCATATCATTTCGAGGAGAGATATCTCAAGGCGCATGTCACTCCTATAGTAGCCCCATGAACCTAAAGATATAGAATAAACCTTCCCTCTGCGCAATGTTTATACAAAAAATAAGATTGCCCCTTCATAGGGAAAGCGTCCTTTAATATCCCAGCCAAAGGAGGAGTGGACCGAGCATCAATTTCAGGGGGCTGATCTATGCCCCAGATTTCCTCCAGGTGACCTGGTTGGCATGATGAAGGTCCGCCCTGGATGCAGGACCCCGCGTCCTCCACGGGCTCTCCTTCTAACCAGGTTGGCGCCAGCCTGGCGGTAGGGCGCCCGATAAGGCGGCGGTGGCGGCGGCGCCCGGTGTCCTCCCCCCGACGTGACAAGACGCGGCGCCTGGAGGACGATCTACAGCCCCCAGCCCGATACCTATCGACGAGTCGTCCCGGGCGCCGCCTTGATTGGTGAAACGTTTAAAAAGGAAACCAGTTGCCCCACACTCCCACCAGGGGAGCTGCGAGATGTGAGAACGACACGATCCGTACACGGGATATTGTAGAAGAGGATTTTAGGGGGTTAACGGAGGAGGAAATTACTCTGCTGTATATTGGTCTGTATTCACGTATAGCTATTTTTGTGTGAATTTGATATCTACTGACCCATTAACTGTGCAGGGGGAAAAGGACAATATGGGTCATATCAAATTTAATAGTTTTGCAACTGCACTCCGTTTTTGGTCTGTGATTAATTCATAAACGATAGCTCTATGCTAATTGAATGCATATTGTATACCTATTTCGCTAAATGAAGTAGAGTATTAGGCCTTTAAAAGCAGCCTCCGAATAGCAGAAACCAGTTTTTAAAATCATACTGTCAACCGCTATCAAACAGCAGTGCACATCTTTTACTTTGCTCTGTAATATACCAGTGGAAAAAGGCGATTCCATCATGGCCTCAACATGAGACCGATTCCCATGAGTGTAATGTTCCGGGCGGTTTGTGAAAGGGGCCCGTTGCCTTACAGCCATTCGAAGTCATTAAGAATGATGTATTTGGGGCATGGAACCCGGCCAAGTTGGTAAAGATTCCCATCACGATGTTCCCCTTACCAGGCAGTCACTATAAAGCATGTAACCGCCTCTGTCCCCTGGTCCTGCCCACAAACAATGCGTTATTCCACTGAGCAATTCATCCCTCAAAAAGGCCGACAGGATTGCATTTCATTTGCCAACGCCTTGATTGCACTGCATGCGAATGGCTGGCTAATTCGCGGAGTGTTCTGGTGGCCGAGTTCTGACGTCCGATTGGGTCGCACTCGGAAGGCAATTGGCCAGACACCATCAGTGAGCGGTTCAATAGCTTGGAAATCTCAATATTCACCTCACTGACATGTTTTCTGAGCTGTACTTGAGGGGTTTAAAATCTCACAGAATCTGCCAAAAACATGTTACAGCAGAAGCGTCATATTCCATCATTTTTGAATAGTCTTATGACGTTTACATATACACGTACATCTGTCGGTTGGACGATGTAGGGGGAAGGGTTTTCTGCCAGAATGGTCAAATAGATTTATTGACACTTAGGAGCGTTGCCCCCAAACCCCCTACTTACCAACCCATCCTCCCCACCACCCATACCCTAGGTTCCAAACCACTCTCCCTTCCCTCGTCCCTAAGCCAAAAACCTAACCTAGGACCGGTCGGGATCTCTGGCTGGTTAGAGGCTTTGATAGATGGCCTTTTTGGGGTATACTGCCCTACTTGTTCCCACAATAAGGTCGACCGTCCTCAGACTAGACACCCCCCTTGTCCGTTGTCTATGGCCATCTCCCCCACCCTACCCCCACCCGCGCCCTGGAGGAGGCTGCAGGGGGCAGCTTTAGGGCCGGCACGTGGTGGGCTGGAGGCGATGGGGCTGTGAAATGGGGCGTTCACCATGCTATATGTGCACTTAACGCTGGCACCAGACACAGAGTCTCAAATCATCCTACTGGACAGCCGAGCAGCTCTGAAGACCTCACCAAGGCGGTTTGCAGCCTATTCGGTCATATTTTGCCTATCACTTTAATTAGTTTTATGTGCAGTATACTGCCTATAGCATAGAGTAAGAGGGTATCTTCGAAAACAAACATACCAAACATCCCCAGAAAATAACAAAACTTTAACAAAGTTTCACGAATGTGGGAGGCATATAGGCCTACATCCATAGCCAAAGTGATAAGAGATTCATTAACACAAAGTAGGCATGGCAGCCCTATGGTGATATAAACAACACCGATACACCCACCTCTCTTAACACGGCGGTGCTGCATGCTAATCCTGATCACCTGTCAGCAGCACTAAGTGTTGATGTAATTTGGTCGGCCCTCTTAATCCGCCGCCTATTAATGCTGGTGGCTGGAGGCGGATTACTCGGGATCTGAGAGATTAGCGGGCCTCTGGTGTTGGTGTTCTGTGACGGGGGAAGGGATCTGGGGGATTAACACCTCCGTCGGACCTGACCACTACACCGGAGGGGGTCGGTGAGGTGCGGGGCGGCAGGTGACGGGGATATGTCCGGGCATTAATAGGGGAGGGTAGGTCTGGTGTGGGACTCATTCCACCTTACATCTCCTGAGGTGCGAGATTCATCAGACGAAAGACGTCTTTAGAATCATCGTACTTCCTCATGAAGTTTACTTATGTTTGAAGCACGTCCAGTTGAGGATCGAGTGACATGAGTAAAGGATTACACGTTTTAACATTTGAATTTATAACATTGGAATGAATTTGCAAGATACTAATTTGTACATTAAGTTAAGGCTCCGTTCATCTGTATACAAAGTTTAGGCTTCAAGTTAGTTCTTGACAACCCGTTAACGTCAGACTTTCTTATGTTGACAAATAGCCGCGAAAAAGTCATTGCTTCGTTTAAGTGAACCCTTATCATTCTGTTTGTTCCTGTATCCACCTCATACACATTCTATTTTGTATAGTCAGCTTCAGCGCACCTATCAATCTTACTTTATGACATTTCTTTGCCGATTAAAGGTCTCTTTGGTTTAATTCAACTTTTTGTAAAAGAAGAGATGTTGAATAAAAAAAAAGATTCGCCAGGTCGGGACCCTGGTGACCGTGGGAAGGCCTGGCCTTGCGGCATGGCTAGTACAGCTACCACCAGTACCAGTATTTGCTACTGGTCAGGGTGGGCCCCTCATTACAGCCGTCACCCGGCACTTAGTGCATTGTCTCCCCCCTCCAGGATCGATGGGGCTCCCACTGGCCGCCCACTGACGGTCAATGCTCATTGTTTCTCTACCACGCCGGATTAAGTGTTCTAATCAGGCCACTGGGACCGGCATAGATAATTAAATGGCCACTGAGAATCAAAATATTTTGATCTTTGAGATTACAGGGGCGGGCCCATTCAGAAATTGGGAATTAGTAGTTTTATCTGATTGTTTGACAAGTGGTGATATTTTGGCTGTATTTCAGATTGATTTGTTCAATACTGGCAAAATATTCGTTATAACTAAATCGCAACTTATGTTATGTTGTACAGCTTCTTGGCCATGACCTGTAATAGCCCAAGAAGATGATGGTTGTTGGACATCCGCTCAGCATCTTTTCAACTATATCAGGACCACAAGCGTTTTTGACTGTATAGTTCTATGATAAAATCTCTGGGGTAGGGAATTCCAGAAGGGAAGGTTGTGTAACAGGCACAGCCAAGTCTTGAACCAGGGTCACCCGCATGGATGTCCAACACTTTATCCTCCAGACCGACCGTCCCCAAGAAATCAAAGAAGAGGCCACATTAAAGCAATTGCAGGCTGCAACGAGAGAAAACCATCTTTACCTTCCAACCTGGTCAACTCATCTCCAGCTAATCTTTGGAATGACCCCTACCGATCACAATTAACAATGATTAGAGGAAATCCTGACAATTACACCAATACGAGTCCAGGTGTGGCCTGAGACACCCCCGCCTCACCTGCAATTACTGGAGGCCATTTACCTGGGGGTAGGTAGGGGCGCGGGGTGCCCACCTGTCGGCGTGACTACAGGTAATCAGGGGGTGATCACCTCCAGGGTCGGCCCCATTTACACCTGCTTTCTCCGGGTATCATTCAGGGTGTCATTACCCACACCTGGGTACATGATAAACCCCTAATGCTGACCGACACTGCTCTACCTGGCCCTTTGAAATCCTAAAACCACTCGGGATCCTCTAATGGATTAAAGAGATGGACAGAGATTGGGCACAAGGGTTTGCTATCTAAATGGGGCACTTGGGTTGTGGACTCGGGCCGTGCTCAGCTTTAAATGGTAATCGTGCCGTGATAAGACTTGATGAATCCGTCCTCATGATCCCACTTTCTGACCGTGAATAAAAGTGAAGGCAAGTCATTCATTGTATAAGGAAGATCTGCCTTCTCGAAATACCACTTTCTAAAAATCACCAGAGAGGCCATGCCTTAAAATGACCTAAGGCGATTTCGTTAGGTGGGGCAGGGGGACTTACAACTGACTTATTCTCAAAGTAATGAATTCCCACCGTACGCCTATACAGCAGGATAGGCATAGGGGCCTTTTGGAAGAAGATACATACATGTCTAAGCTCAGCTTAAGCAGGTGTACGTAGACATTTCAACCACGAAATAATCTTGGTTCTATACAACATGGCCTGAATAACAAATAACGTATGATTATTTTGACTGCTAGGTGACATCAATTCCAAATGTTGCATGTGCATATAAAACTGCAATCTAATCAGGACATGAACAGTTCAATTCCACATGAACATCAGATGCACCTGGCCACCTGAGCGAGTTGTGTTGTTGCAATGTCAGAACACGCAAACACACAATGTTGATGACACTTGAATACAAGCACTAAAAAGGGCATATTTATTAATACTACATTCCTTTTCCATCATGACTGAACAATTACAAACATAATACACTGCATAAGTGGAAGTTATTTTCAGCTGCACACGAATCACTGGTAGTGTACAAGATGATCTAACACAAACAAGCGCTGAATAACAACTACGAAGTTGGGACAGTTGCTGTGGTTTCTCCAAGTTTGCACGTCACTCGGACGTCTCCCATTGACGCACTGAGATGGCCCGAGGTACTGTGGGAAACCTTGTAAGTAGAGGACAAAGGGACGGCCGTCAGATGGACAGCGGGAACACACGGTGGTCCGGCTTCTTACTTCCTGACACTGATAAGACAGAAGCCCACACGGTGCGTCCTCCTTTTTTACCAGTAGCCACCAGTGACATTTAGATGTACATCCAAAGACTTTCAGGTGTACGCCCACTATATATATGCTGATTAGGATATGCAATAATGTTATAGATCATATCATGGCCAAAGTTTCCACTATTATGTCGTTTTCAAATTCCATGATTTCGCTGAGATTTCCCTTTCCCAAGGCATTTTCTCGTCCATGTGTCATTTCTTTTTATTTGTTTGTTGGGGTGGTTTAAGGTCCCATCAACCACACTGGGTCCTTTCCAGACTGTCATTATTTTTAATCTGTTTAAACCTAATAGCGTTGGAGTGCAGAAAAATCTGAGATCTGTCCACAAGAAGTGAGATGTCTCTGGAATTCCAGAGCCGTATGAATTCCCTGTGTTTTCTTTGACAGTGATATATTTTTTTGGGACTTTTTCGCTGTTTTTTCATGTGCTATGGGAACCCTGCATGATGAAAGTGTTTATTTCAATGGAGCAATTTACCTTTACTATTATGAGATATTTTCGCTAAATTGAATAGCTCAAACTCATAAACGTAAATCCATTACATTATTCGATTACCTGGCAGAGCCACTGCAAATTCATTGAGATGTGAAAATGCGATAAGGGCGCCGTTTCGCATACAACCACGGCTGTCACTGAAAAATACATGAAAGAGTGTGCAATGCCACCAATGATTTTACCAGCTCAACGCATGTGGCTTGGTGTGTACACACGTATACAACTCTGCACGCATACACTTACAGATTGTTATGGAATTTGAATATCCATGTTTAGGGCCATACATTAACCATAACTCGATGGACCTGTATGTGACTGCGGGCTCAGCTATCAGGGACCGATTTCCCAGGCGTGTAGCCGGCATTACAGACTCTACCAAACCTGTGGATGTCACGTCTCAAGGGTCATACATATAAACTGTACACTGGTATTTCAGTGAATCGGCCGCCCTAGTTGTCTGAGAAATCCATTTGACAATACATGCATCTGGAATCCGTCTGCATAAGACCTCGTTTTTATTTAGTAGTATAGCACCTAAGGTTGTCAAAATATGTTCTATTTGATAATGAACTTTGAAGGAGGAAAACCATTTAAGCAGATTCTAAAATATGATTTGCAGTTTACTCCATTTACAGAATTGTTTTATTCATTGTTTCGATACAACCTTGCCTGTATGGTGATTACGTCTTCTACACTTTTGCAATGATCCTGTCTAGCCTCCACCATCGATGTTCATGAAATGAATCCAAATAAGTGTGTCAGGAAGGTTCCCTGATACAATCTTTGAACCTTTGAGGTAATGAAAGTAGTATGGGGCAATGGCAATTTGCCCCAGGCTCTGACGCGCCAGACATCTTTCCTTGCTCCCCTGAGTAGGCCATTGCCTGGAGGCGACGCCAGGACAAGGAGAACATTTGGGGGAGTTATCTTTAAACTATTAGGGACAATGCCTTAGATAGCGACAGGGACGCGCATGCCTTGAGAGCACGAGCGTTTCACGGGTGGTCGGCACTACCCCCGTGGGGCGTCCCCAGAAAGCGGGACGGTGTTGGGGCTGGGCTAAGTGGGCGCGTCGGTAAGTAGGGGGTCGTGCTGAGCCCCCCGGTCGCGTCACATGCCATCAGCCCGCCCGGGTCTCCTCCAGGTCCCACCAGGCTACAGGAGGAGGCCGAGTCAAACAGCACAGTGTCTGGGCGCCGCCCACTAAATCGGCGTCGGGCAGGGCGCCTGTCACAACCCCGCGTCGGCCGACACGATGTGGGCGGCTGGCGGGGCTGGTTTGGGTGGGGCCAATTACACCCCAATCACAACCAGTCTGGGCAGTTGACACCAAAAGCGTCTTTGGGTGCCTTCCCTGGGGTGGAGTGATTGCGTGTATGATACACGCACCACGACGACCGCGACACGCCAGCCCGCCTTGGAGGGATACCCAGATCTGAGCTGATACTGATATGTTCAACCATACTAAAACTACAAATAGCAGAAAGAGATGTAAGGACTAACACAGTCAGTATAAACTCGTGTCTGAATACTTACCGTTAAACCCTGCTATACAGACTGAGTAGTGAAGAGTCCCTACTTATGGGGTGAACTCGACCACTGTCTGCCGGGTGTTGGCGGTGGCTGTATATGTAAAGCATCGTCTGCCAGGGGCAGGGCAATGGCTCCACAGGGAGACATCCCCACGGCTTGAGTTACACGGGGAAAAAGTGCCTACAGCAGGAAAGTGAGCAGACTTACTTTGAGACTGTGGCGGCCCGATCATACAGTAGCTGTAGCTTCGGGGAGTTAATCCAATGGCAATATGAGCAATCGTTGTGGGGCAAACCGTACCATATCCATGCATAGGGACGGCGGTGTCGGCGGCTGCGGCAATGTAAAACTCCATGCCATGGTGGTGGTGGCGGCGGCGGAGGGGACCGCGCCAGCAACAGCAGCGGCGGTAGTAGATATGTGGCCAATGATGTAGTTCACCGCCATGGAGTAAGTCCACCAAAAATCAATGCGCCCGTCTCCCGTGACCGGCAGTTAGTGGCACTGTGGCGACGACCGGCCCGCCGCGCCCGGCTCCTCCAGACCGGAGCCCCCGCCAACTTCTACCGCCTGGAGGACACAAATAAGAAAGACTCTTCTCCGGTTCCTCCAGTATAAGATTCGGCCTTCAGTTTCCCCTCACTGTATTGTGGGTGTGGGGTGACAGTACCGCAGGGGGTGGGGGTGGGGTGCGGAGGCTGAGGGGTGCAGGAGTTGGCACACAGGAGGAGTGTGACGTGCACAATGCGCCCGGGCGCGCCTCCACCAACTGTCCCGGGGTTGTTGGTATTTGCCTCCAGTGCCCGTCACAGTGCGACGAGCAGCGCTACTCTAGCCACCACCCGCTGACTATTGGACCAGACCCCTCCTCCTCGGCCGCCTCCAGCGGTGCCCAACACTACCCCCTATGCCCGTCACCCACTGCTCTCATTGCCAATCGAGCAGCTCGGCCTATAACGTCATGGCGACACTGGGGGAGACCAAGTCGCAACCCTGGCCGCTGGTGGTGTGGGGGTGGGGTAGGGTGGTACAGAACTGGGACACTGCCAGAGGGGCCGCACTCACAGGAGCAGCTCTCCGCTATGTAATGAGCTGCTCACGTTAACAACTACACCGACTCTAACGTCTTTAATTGTCCTAATATTCCACATAGCGGTAGTCTGCTTCCCCACTGTCATTGATCTTTCATTTTGCATTTTAAGGTTCCATGCTACCGTTTCTTCCTGTCTCCTTATTCTTGTATGGGTTACACTGTTTGACTCGCACCACCTTCCATAGCCGATGTCCATATTCCTGGTTTCTGTAGGATCACATAGGATCCTCGTAAGTAAAACATTATTTCTGTTGGGTGCTACAATATTTCTAATCTACATACCCACAACCTTCACATCTATATAGGTCAAACAACCAAGCCCGTCCTTTATATATTGAAACTCTCACAATTGTGCATTACGTAACATCAGTAGATTGGTGATCATCAACAAATGAGGCTTCATAAAGACCTGTTGTATGACAGTTTGTCGCCATCCATGGGTCATCAACTGGTGATCGACGGGCGCCGCCTCCATGAGGGCCGATGAATAACGGCCTACCAGCGCGGTAATTGATGTGCGGCCCGGCCTGGGGACTAGGCACTACAAGGTACTAAAAAGCCTAGGGACTAGGCACTATGAGGCCTGGGGACTAACCTGTGTGTGCTGTCTGATTGGGTTTTCACCCAACGAATCAACAAGGCTTCATTTGGTGGATGACACTTACGTAATGCAATGATGAGTATTCCATTATCAAATATTGTCAGAGTTCTACAAAGGCCCTGGATTTCATATTTGCTTCGGCATAAATTGTACAAACACCAGTCTAATACATGAAAAGGGCAACGACCAGTGACCCAAATGTCCAATGTAATTGGGAAAACTAAATAGGACAGGTTTCTTATTGCAACCTGATTGTCCTTTTTTCTGCTTAGCAGAGGAACGCATTAAAACAACAAGAAGCAAATGACTATCAAAGTTCCGATCGTTGGAACGATCGATGTTCGCCCTTAACATAACAATGTCAATATATCTAATGTATGTAATCTATAGCAATGGTGTCCCTCAATAAACTGAAGGCCTTCCTACAACCAGAAGGCTATATGGGCTATGAGTAGTGACCACCACCACCACCTGTCACACACAACTCAGGGAGGGGCTTAGGAAAGGGGCTCCTCCTCCTCCTACTAGTACCAGGTCACCTGCACCCACCCACCTGCAGGTGTCAGTGGAGGTCCTAATGTGGAGGGGTGAGGTTGATTGGCTCAAATACTGGTTATGTAACCGACTTCTGGCTTCTCAAACTGCACCCTACCCCACCCTCACTCCTTGAACTGAGTTCAAGGAGTGGGGGTGGGAGAGGTGCAGGGGAGATGCCTGCCCACTCAATTACACTTGATGCACACTAATTGTCCTTGCTTACAAATGCATGCCGGTGGACAAAGGCCTGTAGCTACTTGTATGTAAGATTGTGTAACCGGGCAATCAGATCAAAGCCCAAATACCTACAAAAGACATGACTGATTGAGTGAGCCCTTCCCATAAGCTACAATACTAAAAACTATAATTAAGGGCTCACAAAAACGACAAAATGCAATAACGTTGGTTGGTTGGTTGGTTATTGGGGTTTAATGCAATAACGTATATATTATGTTTAATATAGACCTATATTGACCCTAGAGCCCATATTCTTAAAGGACTATGCGACTAGAACTAACTATAGGTGATGCCTGATTCCAGCCTCATCCAATCAATCCGTATAAACCGGCGTCAAGACAGAGATCAATTAAAGCCTGCAGCCTTATCTGTCGGCGGGGTGGGAGCGCCCTGTGGTGAGAGCTAATTGGACGCACACAAACAGGCACTGACAGGAGGAAAAAATCACGGGTCGGATACCTACAGCTTCAAAGCGAATCTACTCCAGGAGGGGCGGGGGAAAAGCATTATAAGAAACGTAGTTTTTGTAGCTATCTTGTGTGTTGTTTAAACTCAATATAGGGGCGGATTTTCAACTCACATGGACAAATAAATCCCTATAAATCATACAGATAAGTAGGACCGAATGTAGAAGACCTCTACCTTGGACTAAGAACTTGAATTATTGCGTGCTCAATGTGCAAATTGAACAGAGGCAAATTTCAACCCCAGGGACGGGGCCGTCGCCTGTAGTCCGGCTGTACTCTAAACATGGGGCTGAATGTGGGGATTCGCTAACTAGAGATGAGCCCCTCTCACTTATGAATATATGAGAAATACTCAATATGGCAGAAGCAATATGCCGTATTGCCTCTCGGCGCAATACTTCACGATTCCTGTGAAAGCCGATCACAAGGAACCAATATTTAGTGGGTTATCTCGGCATAAAACACATCTAATTGACCTTACCCTCATACACTAACACTATTCGTTTTTGGGTGTTCTTCTATACAAAAGAAAAGATAAAACGACAGTTGAATATCTGGAAGACTATCAGTCTTACGCAATTCATTTCAATTCTAATCCGGCCTTGCCTATCCAAACATACCCTAGCTGTAAACTGTAAATTTCCTGTCGCGTTCATTATTTGAAGTGCACATCCAATATCAGTTTGTTGTAATGATATCCAGTCCTCTAGTTGCGGCTGCCACTCATAGATCAAGCTTATCTACTGGGGATGGCTTCGCAAACAAGCATAACTTGATAGGAATTAGATGCAGCATCGGATTACCAAGTGTTATTCAATAACACAGCCGTGCAGCAGGAAGAAGGGACTCTGGTCGATTCAGTTTTATACCCCCTTCTGTATATGGGGGCCGATATTGATAATCATACTGCTACAATAAAAAGGGGTCCCTAGTATAGAGACATAAAACGGGGAATATCATTTTCCTATCCACGAGATAACCCCTGTATATAAAGTTCGTGATTAGCGCTGTGATTACTATAACTAGTATAAGTATTTCGGTTGAAATGAATACAAAGACTGCTTGTTTTTATATTTTGCTTTGGTATGTATTTCTTAATGACTAAGCCCATTTATACAATAAAACACTGTACTCCTGAGGTACAAACAACATTGTTAGCAGCAATCAGTGTCGGATGCCAGCTGCAGGCTCATGACCCATACGTCTAAGATACTGTATTGCTCTATCGGTCTTGTATAACCCTAATAACATGGAAGCTTATTATCTCATATCAGACACACTAGAGTGCTCAAAGTTTGTGAATGCAGTAAGGTAAGAACATAGCGTGTCCTGAGTGGTTGGGATGGGCCGTCCACGCTACCAGTCCCGGGCCGTACGTGGGCCCCAATTAGCTGGACCAGATAGGACCACCGTCAGGCCGGGTTATCAAATCCCCGGATGACGTTGACGGATGTCGCTGGTAACCGATACGGGCAGGTAGGAGGTGCCCGGCGGGCGGCCACATCGACAGGCAAGAGGCTAGCCCAGACTGACTGGAACCAGCGGGCCTCTCCAAAGGACCAGGAGGACCGCCGAGCTATAGACCTTTTGGACATAGCGTTCACACCCACTGAGCTATAGACCTTTTGGACAAAGCGTTCACACTCATCGAGCTATTGAAGTATCAGGCATAGCGTTCAGACCCGCCGAGCTATAGAACTATCATGCATAGCGTTCACACCCATTGAGCTATAGAACTATCAGGCATAGCGTTCAGACCCACTGAGCTACAGACCTTTTTAGCAGAGCATTGAGACCTCCGGGATATAGACCTATTGAACATAGTATTCACTCATTGAGCTATAGATTTATTGGGCATAGCGTTCACACTCATTGAGCTATAGACCTAATGGGGATAGCACCCAGACCCACCAAACTGCACATCTATTGGGCATACCACTGAGACCCGCCAAATTATCAATGTATCGTGCGGTGTTCAGATCTGCCGAGCTATAGACGTATTAGACATAGCACTTATATTCACTGGGAAATAGGCTTAAGAGCATGGTTCCGTGTTTTAGACCTATAGTGCGCACAACGTTCACAACCACCTAGGGCCAACTGGCATTGGGCATCGCGTCACCCATTGCTTATACTGGATATGAGGGTCTCAAAAAAGCACATCGCGCACCTACGTTCTGGGGAAATCGCGATGGGAAGTCTTGGGTTCTTTTTGTATGGCAATGTATGGAAGAAAACAGGTTATTTCGCTGTATCTTTTTCAATAGTGGTCCAATCTGCAAACAGTAAGCGAGAAAAAGTTTAGTATTTATCCCAGTAATCCCGTGCAGGCCTCCAAATCGCCATGGAAAGCCTAGTTTTTCCACAATCCATGGGGAATCCCTGTTACACACTCTCCAGGCGGATCTATCGCAACCATAATTCAATGCATTGTAGCAAGAATGTGCTTGGAGCTGTCCCCCTCATTTCCCGTCGCTATTTTCACTGCGCGATGCGTGAATTGAAGGGAATTCCCCATGAAATCCTCAGACTCGCATCTTCCGTATATGCACTTTCTCGTACTATAACCACCGATCGAACTTCACATCCAAGGCGTACTTGACAAATGAGTCGACTAGAACGAGTAGTGGCTTCCAGTTCTGGTCTTCTACACACCATAAGTCCTGACGGGGCATATTTGTAAGACGGTAGCATGATAGTTCCCTTCACCCATCCCAACCCATCAGTTGTGGCCTAAGATGGGTGGACACGACCAGTCGACAGTCTAGGCGTGTACACCCATGTGTCCACCCAATAGACCCACTCCTTACCAAATATAGCCTACGTCGTATAGGTGGATGCTGGAATCTTACTAAGCTGTGGCTACTCTTCTTCTACTCTACTTAGTTGCTTTTGTCAGGAATTATATCAGGGACAACTTATAAGAATAGTACGGGTATAGATGGATTGACGCTGGCGAGGTTACTCATTCTCAAAAAATCAGGCATGGAATACGAAGTCCCGCTTTTAACTACAACTAGTCAGATAGAACCCCCTTTATTTTTCTTATTGAAGTGTTACACTCGTTTCATTGCTAAGACACTGAGTTGCAAAAAAAACACTACGTTTAGTTTCCTTTGCCATCAAGTGTCATAACGCTCATAAATACTTTTCGAATATTACAGGATCTTGTATGATGTATTTATCCAGATATAGCCATGGGTCCAAACAATATATCTTTACATTAGGAAGAAGCCCTCAACCTGAGTAAGTAGTAAGGCGGTAATCCTTCATATAAAACCCTCTTCTGCAATAACATCGGGCCTTTTCCAATACTTTATGTGCCTGGCAGCCTCTTTTATTGGGTGGTGCTCTGACTGTGACTGAGTACATAACCCAACCCAGTCGACAGTCTCCGAGGTGAGCGGTGGTTGGGGGAGGCTGTTTTACCTTTAACCTGGGCCGCCCTGCCGCTCCCCTCATATCCCGTCTTACGGCCCGGGCTATCGGTCATACCACTGCCCTCAATGCTACCGAGCCCTTTAGGAAAGCATTCTACTCGCCACCGATGGCGCCGAAGGGCTCGGGTTGTCCCCGTTTTGGGTTTTCTGTGGTATGAGGATGAGAAATATGGGACAAGAGGGTAGGAAGTAGTAGGTTGGCAAAATGAGAGAGTGGTATCGGGGCGCTCGTTCTACCTAGGGAATGCATGCATGCATGCCAACGTTTTATGGAGAGGAAAAACTATGTCTATGAATGGGGTTTAACAGCCAGATATCACTAACAAATGCACGCTCAATAGACATGAGTGTCAATCACTGGTGAAAGAGTGGGGAACGTAAAAAACAGTGAATGAATACATGTAGGGCAGCGGCTTGCTGCTAGGGTCTGAAGGATAAGTGATCAGAAAAATAGTCACAGTACAGAAAAGTAGAAGGTCGGTGAGAGAAGGCCCCTCCAATTGTGGCCCTACGCCTTGAGTGGGTCATTAAGGACCACTTTGTATTGGCCGGGCCTCACGGGGGTCGGGTTATCAATAATTGGCGGTGCGGGACCCGCTATATCACACGTCGGCCGGAGAATACCAGGAAAACAGGCCGCGCAATGCGAGCATGCAATTCTTCCATTATATCCGGGGCTGATTTCAAGGCAGCAGGAATCAATAGCCCGCCCTCCTACGTGGTGTCGGCCTGCTCTGTACGGCCTCAAAGGGACCTGCCGGGGCCCAGCTTGTCTACCAATATCCCCCTGCCTCCTGGAGAAACGGTTTGGTGCTCCGGGAGTGGGTGGGTGAATAAAAGTGGGTGAGTGGGCGAATAAGTGAGTGGGTGGGTGGGCGAATAAGTGAGTGGGCGGGTGGGGGTCCAGGTTGGGGGGTGCCTCTTAAGCGGTATCATACCGACCAATGTCATATTACTCCGGCCAATTGCGCCTGCACTTATTATCGTCCATCCCTCATTCAATCTCCACCCTTCATCGGTTGATAGGAGGGCAAATCTCCCGCGGATGCCCCTCGCATGTTAATTGTGGACGTGTTCCGTGCACGCTCCAGTTGGACCCATTCATCTTATACCCGGGCCCGGCCTCGGGGTCTCAGCATGGACCACCTTGGGCTGGACGTGCATGAAGGGGTACCACATACCCTAGGTTCTTCCTAATATCTCTTGTTGTAAATTGCACACTAATTCTTCCTCTTTAAATGTCAAACTGCCGCTTGTCTTTTTGAAATTCCCAATAAGAATTCCAGACATGATTCACTGTCCCAATTAGGTACTATCTGGTCTATTGTCCCCCGTATGGTTTATACGTTTATAGAAACGCCTAGATGGCACATATATACCAGACTCCGGGAACGAGATATCACTGTATCAGGCAGGTTATATGTTGTATCTTACTCCTCCCGGGGGTGACACGGGAAACTACCTATCAGCTGGTGACCAGATGTACACCTCAGGTAGGAATCATTGACAGGCTTCGGTGAAGCCAACATAAAACACCCCAAAGAAAACAGCAGATCTCAAGATAATGCAGCCTAGAATAGACCTACGTGGAACTGAAAGATTATGCTTTGACTCCACTACATTTTCCCTAAAGCTATAATAATGCAGGCTTGAATTTAGGCACCAGCCTGAGTACTCATGTTTTTTTTTTAAACCAAGACATGCCCTTAACTTCGAGTCAACCTTTATACATCTTACCAAAAAAAATATGGCATTTAAATCGTCCCCGTGGGTTCCTTATACCATGCAGGAGAATGGGCAATAAAAGTACATTTTCATGGAAAGCCTCCTCTCGGATCGCCCTCCAGGTCAACCGACCCTACTTACAAAGGAGGGCGCGGGCTCGGTGACCCCCATCTCCTACTCCTTGTCCTCCTCGCCGTATCTGTATAAGCCGACCCTATGGCGGCGGATGATCTCTGCGAGTGGGGGTCAGCCCCAATGACAGCACGTGAAGGATACGACGGCCGGCTTATCGACTGGTTTATGATTAAGTGCAGCATTAGAAAGGCGAGTGTCACACGGCATTGGGGCCTGGAGGAGGGGTGTGGGGCGCCCGGCCCTGGAGGAGGAGGAGGTGAGCTATTCCTCCAGTGTACTGGGTGCCTCTCCTTAGGGTGATGAACGGCCTGGCGCCATGCTCCGCCACCCGCCACCTCCTGCCCACTCCCCATCTCTGCTGATCTTGTCTCACGTACCGCCGTAAGATCCATCTCCGCCGCCACAACCAATGTCCTAGAGCCAATGACCGCCGTGGGATGCAACCTGGCGGTTTTTGTCCACTTTTGGCAATTCAAAAATGTGAGTTTTCATAGTAACAGAACACTTGAATGAGTTTAAAAATCAGAAGTTCCGCCCAATCTATGGTAAGGCATACAAGACATTGCAGATGTAGAACCTCTACTGGTAAAGTGCACATCCCTGGTGGAAGAGGAGCAGGGCGAGTTTAGCTAAGTCTACGTATGTAATTAAATATTGTGGGCAAAAGCCGTGAAGAGGCTGACGTCAGTTCTCCCCACATGTCCCCGCCCTGATCATCAGCAAGTAGAGAAACCCAAATCCTATCAATATAGGTCGTGTAGCGGGGTGTCGTTTAGTGGGACCTGCACGTCCCTGCGGCCAGGTCCGAGCGGCAAGTCGTAAACCTGGACGTGTACTCAAACCCCCACATACACCCACCCCCACCCTGCTGGTTGACACTCGGCCATCACTTCATTTCATCCGGATCAGCCAGGCGTAGGGGTAAAAACCGCCGCGCCTACTAATCTATACTAATACCCGTCTAGGTCGCCGAGGCCCCCTGCTGATTTATTCCGTCCTCACTGGTGGTAAAACCTATTGCCCTCCCCTCCCCTCTTCTTTCCTCCAGCTCGCCGAGGGATCCATCCAGGCCCGGCTACTGCTTGGTGTTTGGTGCGGGATGTATAAGTACCGTAGAGCCATCAGAAATCGTACAGAATGTCTACACGTTGGTTGGCTTCAATGTGTTGAAGGTTACGTACATGTTATAGTAGAGCATTCAACTTCAAGGTACGAAGTCTCAGCCTACATGTATTATAAACGGATATCTGGCCATAACCACATCTGACCACGGTTACTAAACAAACAGTGATTGTCTGTAATCCACAAAGACAATTGAACACCATGTAACAATCCTGGTTACAAAGTAGTATATGGCTATGGCATTTGCTTCAGGTCTCCCGAGTGCGAAGACAACGTTTTTTTGAGGCAAGTAGTATACAGAATCTGGTATTTCGTCCAGGCAACATTTCCATAGCGCTGAAAAACAAAAACTGTCTGAACCGCTTTGCCAAAAGCAACGGCTTTGTAGCAAATTGGCAATAGATTCTTAGAGGGATGCATTGATAGCATAGCAAAGCTAACCCACTAAAGGTATGAGGCATAGCAATGGGTGAGTACTTACATGTAATGAAGGGAATCCATGGGGAGGGTAACCTTGTTGGGGCGAAATTCCACTGTCTCTGTCTGCGTCTGAAACATGACCCAAGAACTCATTAAGAATGAGAGGAAAATTGGAAAAAATAGGATCAGATCACATTTGAAATTGGTGACATCATAATGAAATTTGAAATATTAGAATTGGACTAATCAACAATTTCGAGCCTTACCTTTGAAAGCTGAAGGTTTTGTGTAGTTGTTGTCAACTATGTGCTGGCCGCTGTTCACTGTAAAATTAAACATATTATATTTGAGCAAATGATTAGTGGTTGTAAACATTATGTCTATACATGTGAAAGAAAGTAAACGATTCTAAAATGACAAACAGATTTTCATAAATATAATTTCAAAAACGACCTTATTTTCTTGGTCTTTGTTTCAAGCTTTGTTGCAAGTTTCAAGCTTTTCTTTTTGCTGGAGCCTGTATCATTTAAACCTCTAGCAATCATTATTCTAGCGATGAACAACATTCACTCTTGACTAAACCGAAGTAAATCATATTAGTCCTTTCTGGCAACCAATCTTTAAATGATGCTGATATTGTGGTCCTTTTTATATCAAAAAGATATTTCTAATACCTTATTGATGTCACTTACCTCTGTTGGGACTTTTGGGCGGTACGAGCGGGGAGGGCGGCGGGGGGAAGGACTCGTCCTGGCCGATACTGTTGTAGTGGGGCGGTACGAGCCCCCGGTGGTCCGGGTGCAGCTGGGTGTAAGACGGCGGAGGCTGGTTCCGGTGGATCACATCCGGCGGAACCTGCGGCGGGAGAAGCTGCCGCCCGCCGCGACCCGGCATACCTGGCGGCACGGCTGGAACCAGCGAAATGGAAGGATTACATTGATTGGATATTTGGACGATTTTTAATGTTCAGGATATTGTTTAAATGTTATTTGTAAAATGGGTGATTTAGAGGAAGGAGTAAATTAGTTCTGGACAAGGTACCAAACACTCGACCAGAATAAGATATTTATTGACAGAAAATGCTGCGCTACTTGTATATAAACAAATGATCATGCCTTTCTTTGATTACTTGGATATATTGATAGATGGAGGTAAAAAGATGTGTGTGAATCGATTACAAGCATTACAATTTAGGGGTTTGAAGATTGTTAAGAATTATAAGATTAATAATAGATGTATTACGAGCGAGGATGAGAAGATTGTACATAAAGATTGTAGAGTAGAATTTCTGTCTGTTCGCCGAATTCGGAGATTATTGTTATGTATATATGATATTATAAATGATATAGGTGAGGACAATAATTCACAAGGGTCTGAACGTATATTAAGAAGTGATATGGGAAAGAAGTTATATCTCTCAAAGCCTATACTTGATGTATATAAGAAAAATTGGATGTATCGTGCATACAATCTGTGGATGAAACTGCCAGTATGTATACAAAGCTTAAATTCAAAAGCTGACTTTAAGAACAGTTTGACAACAGATTTAATTGAAGGTATATGCAAAAAACCTCACGAGATAGGAATAACCTAGTCAATATCAGGGCTGGAATTTTTTCCAATTTATTGCTTAGCCAGTTGTGTAAATTTATGACATGTACAAAAGTTGGATACTTGTGATATATATATGCATATATCAATTGTAATGACATCATGAAAAGCACTTGATTGTGATGATGCTTAGTTCAATAAAAAAAAAAAACAACAACAAAAAAAACAGTTGACCGTGTCCAAAATTTTCCAAGATGCAGTTAAACTATTATGCGAAAATGTTGGTTAACACACCTGTACAATTATGTCATTTACTCTCTTAAGGATAGACAAGGGTTATCGTGGTGTAATTTGCGGTAGTTGCATCTATAGTTCTTTTATGATTCATTTTTAGGAATATCTGGCCAATAGTTTTGATATCAAAATTTGAATATGCCCTCTATATGTTCATGCATAATATATATTAATTTGTTGAAACTTGACCGAGTAAATGTATCATGAAAACAAAATATCGTTTTTGACTTTTATTTTTTGAAGGTGGATATCTCACCTAATTCTTTAAGTACTCAAATGAAACTTTGGATATGCATTAAAAACATTCTTATGCAGGGAACTGCATCTCAGAATTTTTATATAAGTCCTGGTTAATTTTTTAGAAAATAATGAAAAAAAATGTAAAAAAATTATTTAAAAGCTACCCGTTTTTTTAAATAAAATAAAAACTAGGACCTATAACAAAAAACTGAGACACAGTTCCCTCCACAGTAAAGTCCTTGTACTGCATGTAAAGTTTCAGAGCTAAAGAGAAATTATTTATGAAGATATCGACATTCAAAAAATAAAAGTGAAAAATTCACTTTTTAATAAGTTTTTTTTCTACTTTAGGTTTTATTAAAGAACTATGGATGATATTAGATAGAGAAAAATATTACCTTTCATTTGTTATATTATACATTGAAAAATAAGCATTATTAAGAAAACTGTAGCAATTTTACTGAAAAGGCGGTTGATAACCCTTCTCTATCCTTAAGGTAAACATATTTTGATGTGCATTTTATTGACTTTACATTGCTAACGTTTCTTTATTGATATGGTCAGTACGTTTGTCAATTCAAGCTTGAAAGCCTGATTTTCATGTCTTCATAAAACAGAGATGCCAGCGTGAAATGACAAAAAAACTGAACATTTTTCCTTGGCTAAATTGATAGTGACTACCGCTTTATATTTAATATTTCAGCATTGAAAAGGTTATTAATAAACAGTTCATCCATTCATCAAACGTTATAAAGGAGCAAAACAACTTAAAACACCTACAAAATGATAAAACCAGATTGAGCCGGAATATCTCTGTACATTGTAGTATAGGGTACCGGCCTAAAGCCGGCGACTGGGAACACCTGGAATGACACCCAGAGACCGCCTGGTTGACAGGGGGGCTGACGGGAGGAAATGGGGCAGGGCCCGGAAAGTGATACTCCAGCAGGCGGCCTCTGAGTCAGGGGCCAGAGATAAGATTTAAGGCTAATTGAAACCCCTTAATAGTTCCCAATCATTTTATGATAATAATTGAAAGATATTCTAAAGAAATACTGCAGATTGTTTTCTCAATCTAACTTTAAAAAATACCTGAAAACCTGAGATAACCTGACAACTGGCATCCCTGAATTAAAAACAAAATAATGAAAAAAAACAACTGAATAATGTTCACACTCATCGGATTGGAAAGCATCATAATTTAAAACCGTGAACATGTCATTAGGCAGTAAACCGTGCTCACCTGCTCTGTCAACGAGGACGACGGCGGACGCGGGGAAGTAGCCCGTCCTGGCCATCTGCCCGTCGTACATCACGTACCCCTTCCATATGCCGTCGGCTCCCTGCTCCAGCACCTGGAGGACACAAGGGGTAAGAGGTGACAATCAGAACGGACAAAAAGGTTTTGATCTTAGCTTGAAGATTTTGCATTTGGGTAAATTTATCTGACAATAATTGTGCAAAAGTGTTACTTGGGGTAAGTAATGATCTTGGTAACAAACGAGGCAGCCTTTGTAACTCTTATTCGGGACAGTAGCTGCGAATCGCCCCGTACTTCTAACTAGTTTCTTTTTGAATTTGAACCTGTTAACCATAGAGATCCAACATTAAAACTAAATCCTTCCTCTTTACAAACCATAATTAAGTATTGTGAACTTTTTTTTTATTCAACCCAAACTTATTCTTCAATACTTTAACTAAGCAGGGAGATTTCAACATTTATGTACACTCATATTTCGGTCTATTCTCATCCACAGCATCATGCTGTGGCCATCTACCCCCCCCCCCCAAACCTTATCCCATTGTCATTCCGCCCACCCCCTCCTTAAGACAAGCCCGCCCTCCCCCAGCCCTCCTCCCGGGCCCCGAGGACCCCACCCCCGCCGGGACGTCCAGCTCGATGACAGCAATTTGTCGGCCCCTTCTCCGGGATCAATGCCCACTGAACGGGTACGGGGTCAGCTGGGGTCAGGTCAAAGGTCACACACCCAGTCAAGGGTTGTTGTGACGGGGCACGCGTAGACTAGGCGGTGGTGGTGGTGGGGGGGGGGGGGGGTGCCAAGAACTCCGAGTGATCTTACTATGAAACCAAAGAGACTAGAAAAAGGTC
The DNA here is from genome assembly GCA_936440205.1 of Lepidonotus clava. Lineage (NCBI taxonomy): Eukaryota > Metazoa > Annelida > Polychaeta > Phyllodocida > Polynoidae > Lepidonotus > Lepidonotus clava. The sequence goes on from OW387139.1 coordinate 33,263,805, forward strand.
GGTAACCACTTTCATTCTCTAATCTATACTCACTGAATCATGTCTAAAATTTATTGGATAGACCAACATCAGAAGGTTATTCAACGGTCGAAGCACATCTCAAAGCCCTTAAGTTGACGCTATATATGGACACGCAGTGAAGTTCAGCAAAGAAAAATATGAAAAATACCAAAGCACTTTCTCTCGCCTCTCTCATCTCTATTGTGATGCCCTTTATGCTATCGCATGGAGCATGGGTTATCTTATCCTTCGACAATGACATTTCTGATGAAGGTCTTCCATAAACGCTATCGATCGATTACAGTAATTCTACCAAATCGTCTTTACAATGACTCCACAATGTGACGGTCGTAAAGCCTCAGGTGTTGAGGACATAACCTCAGTAAGGTCGTGGGAGTCCGTTTAGGACAACAAATCCCATATATTTACAGGTGGGTTAGATGAGCCTGTGGGTGAGATCATATCCCCTACTAAACATGAGGAGTGTCAATCAGGTGTCATGGATCAGACTAACAAACACGGCCCATAAAACTTTTAGAGCCAAGAGTGGATAGACTACCCCTATGAGTTCACCTAGACAAAGTATCACACCACTCTTGTATTACATGTACATATCCACAAAGATACGGTTGGGCACGCTGCGGATAACCAGTATTTCGGATAAATTGTAAGACAATGCGTATGCCACAACCTTCAACGGAGACTTCTTGTTCAATCATTGATTTACAAACCAACTAAAGACTTTTTGTTTTAATTCTGCTTTAAAACAAATTGCATTGGCTAAAGTAATATTCCAAAAGATCTGGGTATCATCTTTGACATCGAATTATTAAAGTATTGCATCAGAGCAGCCGCGGTCGCTTATTAATCAGAATCAATGTTTTAAATCCTCAATTATATACTTGCGTCACAACAGAGCACGATACATCTATTCTAACCTCAGGACACTTTCAGGCAGGACATACGTGCTGCCTTGAATCGCACTCACCTATATGGGGAAACCAAACTAATACTACCTTATATAAAGAACTAAACGGGTTGCCCTGCAGCTACCCGGGCCGTCCGCCACTCGGCCCCATCACTCTGCGTCAACATCGGCTCTACCCACTGCCATATTCACATCGATTTTATAAATCGGTTTGTATTGGCGTGACCCCGCCTCTAACCGTGGAGGAGGATGGGGGTGCCTGGCGGGACAGCCCCGGAGAAGGGGGGGGGGGGCTATACCTGTGTCCGTCATCCAGGCACCCACCGTCTGGGTCGGCTTACCCGCCCCGCCCCTCTAGGCATGGGACCCGTCACACCCCCACCATCAGTGGTCAGATTTATACTGACCACTGGTCAAGCAGTGCGGGGTTAGGGCCCACGGCCATCCGCAGAGGCTACCTGCCCTGATCCCTCTACATCCAGAAGTGGCCACTGGTCATCCATTTCCCGTCCCCTTTTTTCTATGTATGACGCTACTGTTGGTGGTCGGTGGCCTGCTGGTGGGTGGGGCTTGGTAAGGCTGGTTCTCCTCCAACCCACCAGAGGGCGACTCAGTGCTTGGATTGGGGATGGGCTCCAGTTCTACACCGCTTTACATTTTCAAGAGTAACATCGATCTGTGAAATCTTATAAATAATTTACATTAATCCACAGAATAAACTCAAAACTCATTATGTTCTTTATGATTTTTAAATCAAACTAAGATGGTTCGTATCAATCAAACTTGAGACGATCTTGATTATCAATCCTATCAAAAAGTCAAGCAAAACAAGAGTAAACCGAATAACATTCAAACTCACGCACTATCCAGCACAGTTATCAATCCCCTTCAGCTGCTGGTCAAAATATCCCATATAGTTGTGTTATGACGAGTTGCATATCCACAGCAGATGAGGTTAGACATCTACCGAAAGGTGCCTGTGATCATGGAGACACCAGCCGTCGGTGGTGTCCCTATCCCTTACAGCCGTCTCATCTAGCCTCCTACCCTCCACCCCCGTCTCTATACTCTCTGTATCCGTAATAGCTGACCCACTACTAGATTACATCACTTATGTCTCCCCTACTGGCAAGAAAAGAATATCAACACTTTTGATTGCAATAATGAGCAAATTTGGCCCCAGTTGTTGATGTGCCCGTGAGTTGTTATTACTATTATCGCCCAACCATAATAATGGGACAGACACCACTATTTTTGTTTGGGTACAATTGCAGTATACAAATAGTGCCTGCTGTCACATGGAAGATCGCATTTCAGTCTAATAACTAAAGGAAAATGTCCCTCCAGGCGGGTATATCAGGTTATTTCCCTCAAAAAGTAATGCCGACCTATCTATTTTTCGAGATAAAAGTTTGACATAATTGGACTCGTATTCTTCAATTCGCAAAATTACATAAATCATATTTTAATAGGGGAACAGCAAAGCAATAACAACATATTCTTGACAAGATCTTGCGTTTAATTAGTTTCTTCGATCATCAGCCCGTGTAATTACGATCTGAATCCAGCCTGAGATGCTCAGATCCCTTATAACTAGAATCCAAATCAGACTTGTTTGTCGTGGTACTCGCTTCTTACACTAATCTGTTTCAACAAACACCCCTGGTAAAGGCCACAAGAAGACAGAATGGGCCTCTTGCGTTGTCTCCAGCTGTAAACTGTGTAAGAGCCCCAGTCCTGTCGGGAGGAGCAGGAGGACAACTTGACCCAGTTCTCCGAGCAGCTCAGGGTATAAGGACATCAGCGTGAAGCAGGGCAGACCCAGCCCCAGCTGAAACCATGTTAAAACGACATTTGATTTACATTACAGGAGAGACGCCGCCGCCGCTCATCCTGTTTGTCGGTAAGGGGAAGTGCTCGAGTCATTTTGAGCAGCTCCCATACATACAGCGGGCTCTGCCAGCGGTAACACTCAGAGCCACGCTATAAGTGGTCAGTGGTCCTATCTTGTATACATGTATACATCCCCATAACCCTACAATTAGGCCTAAAGCCGTACAACTGAACCTTTAATTCGCTATGCCTTTTTATATTTGATAATACATGAATGGCGCATGCCAGTCGTTACAATATACATGTATGATGGAATCTATAACTGTGTTCCTTGGAGGCCGTCAGAAACGTACCCATGATATGACCGTGTTCCTTGGAGGCCGTCAGAGACGTACCCATGATATGACCGTGTTCCTTGGAGGCCGTCAGAGACGTACCCATGATATGACCGTGTTCCTTGGAGGCCGTCAGAGACGTACCCATGATATGACCGTGTTCCTTGGAGGCCATCAGAGACGTACCGTGTTCCTTGGAGGCCGTCAGAGACGTACCCATGATATGACCGTGTTCCTTGGAGGCGGTCAGAGACGTACCCATGATATGACCGTGTTCCTTGGAGGCGGTCAGAGACGTACCCATGATTTGACCGTGTAACTTGGAGGCGGTCAGAGACGTACCCATGATATGACTGTGTTCCTTGGAGGCCGTCAGAGACGTACCCATGTCGATATGAACGTGTTCCTTGGAGGCCGTCAGATACGTACCCATGACGTGACGGCCCTGATTGACACTGTGTGACGGCCATGGCCCGCCGCCCGTAATTCGCCGATTGAGACGGTGTGGGTCGTGATGTAATAGGCCCGGGGCTGGCGGCGGCCAAAGCCGGCCAATCAGCGGGCTGAGGACGTCGGTGGTAATGGGTCCATACATCAGGCCCGGGTACACCACCTTTAATAAGCCGGCCTGGAGGACGGGGAGACACGGCCGGGCGGACCGGCCTACCCCGCACCCCACGGCCAACACTCGGACTTAACATGCAACGTCTCCATCACAGGCGTCACTTTGGGGGCCAACTCGGACGACCTCTCACTTTTTTAGTTTTTCTATTCAAGCCCTTCGCCCTAGTTCCGGTTATATCAGGCGAGTCACTCCTGTTATTGATATTGGCACAGTCACGGGATAATCAGAGGGGTGTGACATAGACCATTTAACAGATATTTTTCCGTACAAACCCTAAAAAGAGAGAACGTATCAAATATTCAAATGTGAGATTACCTCCCCCCAACATCACATCGACCACCGAAACAAATCAGTAACTGTATTTTCATACCGATTCAAGAACCGTGTGTACATTCCCAAACCACGGGCCCACAACTTCAACCTAAAGCATCCCTTAACTACTCAATGAATGATGTCTGTCTTGTTCAAGCCACCGACCCAGAGGGGGCCTGCCGACAGGACCGGGCCACTCGATTCCATGCATAAAAGTTGACACCATTTGATGGGTGCTGGTGATAGAACATGTAAACAATGCATAGAGATGAGTCCTCGTGTAGGACACCCGGCCCCCGCGCGCCACCTCCAGGGGGGAGCGGGCACTATGTGGTGACTGATGCCCCCTGTCTGCTTCTCTCAGTGCCCTTTTTAACATTCGTTTTACTGTTTTACATTGACAGAGTGAGGGGAATTGTATCCCCGGCATTGATTTTTTCCGACTGGTTGTCGCCGAGATGTCATAATTAGGCAGGCTCCATGGTAGACATGTTTAGTTGGCACCAGGGGTGACAGGTAGGGGTGGGGCGTGGGATGTTTGGTAGGGTGGTGGCCGCAAAGCGAATGGGCACGCCTAAACGAACTACAATCCTGTATTGGTCTTTCTACATTTCTATTCTGAGATACCATGTGAATCCTCAGATATGACATGGCATTTCTGTACCTTATCTTATGACAGAACAGATTTAAGCCTGTGTCAAAAAACGAAAGTTGCAAATTATCTTAGTATGATCATCATTTTTGGCCAAGACTTGTATAGTAGGAGTCACAGACGAGAACACAGGCACAAAGAAGACTTGAGTCCCTGATCTGTATGGGATGAATGCTGGTACACAAAAGGATGAGCCTAGAGTGTCCAGGGAACCAAGGCTGAATCCAATCAGATGCCACTCGGGGGGCACACGGGGCTGACCGCTGTACCAATATTGACACCTGTCTCCCGGGCCCTCCAGCCCCGACCTCCACTGACCACCCACTGACCACTGACCGGGCGCTGGTCACCCCCACCTGTCGGCCTGCTAGGGGCAGCCCAGAGCACCCAGTCTGCATGATACCAACTTTACAGAAATATTGCATTCGCAAAATAAGACTCCCAAAAACATTACAAAGAAAGCCCTCTCAATATCAATCGTGATTTTATTGATCCATATGCCTCCACCTTTCCCACAAACCTGTGCAGTCCACCAGTCTGCCCACTTTTGGGGCTCTTAGCTAGGTCACTTCACTTCATATACCTTAACTATGGGAAAGCCCTAAAAAGTGTTTCAAATTAAATCCACCAGGGGGTGCCACCTTAAAGGGAGCCAAAACCAATGTTGTGTCAAAATATGACAAAATTTTGCCAATTCAAATAACTATCAAAATACATTCTTAGAGATTAACTGAAGCCATTGGTACAGTTTAAATAATAATAACTACCTTTAACTTTACTTGAATACCATAATACTCTTGTCATCTATGCCTGTAGGCATCAATGTTTGTCAACAAACCAATTTTGGTGGGTCACCAAAATTGACCTGGGATACATTTTGGTGTATTTTAATGAAGTTTAAGTCTCTATTCCCAGTCTATACTTTACCACAGGCCAGGGTTATGGCCATAGAATATGTTTCAATAGTAAACAGAATTTGTAAAATTTTGACCTCACATTGCTTTTGACTCCCTTTAATCAAAAATATGTATAAAGACCAAATAACGACAAGGAGTCGCCCCTACACACACGGAAAAAAATCTCCAATTCTACAGGTGTTGGACATTGTAGTTCTATAATGACTCTATATTCTTTAACATATTTCCATTATCTAATATCTTAATCGGTTTTAAAAATCAGGGATACCACAACATTGTTCTATACGTCCCCCATGTACACTGCACAACGGCCCATACAACAGTCTAGGTGTCAACCCACCAGGCCTGTTTACCTGTGTGTTCACTGGGTGAGCCAAAGTCACACCTGATGATGCCCTGGAGGTGAGCTGTCCTCATTCTGGACAGGTGTGACATTAATGAGCCTTTAATCGCTAAGACAACACCTATTAACGGTGAACCAGATTCAAAGGCCAGGACAAATAGCGTATGGTTACATTTTGATTAGCAGACAACTTAATCAGTCAATAAGTGTGGGGTGGGGGGTTGGAGCGTCTGGGATAATAATGATTCGACTGAAAATGGATTTTCTTCTCCAGGGAGTTTTTGCAGTAGCAGTAGGGTTTACACATTTTTTTATATCACATTTTATATATCGTGAAGCATATATATAAATGTACAAGCCTATTCTGTACGTGTTCTCTTTTCCTTTGGTCATTATACGGCATGCAGTTTCCATAATTATGAATTCCTTCACAAAAATCTCATGTAAAACGTTCCAAGTCATTTACTGCACTACATCACATGAAACAAACCAGTCGATGTAACCACCTAAAGAGGGTGTCATCTCTATGCATCAATAACCATGTAGGGCACAAAAAATGTCTCAACCGCCCCAAAACGGCATAAAACTTTCCTCATGACGACAGCTTTGTGAACTGGCATGTGTAATTCCATTTCACGCTCGAGAAAAGGACAGCTGGAGTGACGAAGTCCGAAGGGAAGTTAGATTGACACGGGTTCGGTATGGGGGAGAATTAAGATGTGTCTGGACAGCACAGCTTAGATCTTACTCCATTATGACTGTCTGGAGTCGCTAATTAGATCGTCTTTTAGCCGAGTGCAACGTGAGAAAAAGCCATGCTTTGTCAATTGTACCGGGCCGGAGCATCCTGGATCTGTCATATTGTAGTCCGTGCATTAACATCTGACGGGGAGGCGTCTAATTAGCAGTGATACCAAATGTAAAGAAAAATCCTTGGATCATAGCGGTGTAGAAGTATCATAATTATATCTATGAAGTTCGTATGTCAAGCTAGATATACACTGTACTTAAACGTGCAGAAATCTGTAACTAATCCTGAACGAAAGAAAATTCGACAACTGAGATTCCAGGTTTTAGAACGATATGCAGTAATTCTGTGATTCAATTCTGCAGATTAAGGTTTCAAAACCCCTACCTCTTGAACCAACTGCAAGCTCATAAACATTGCAGATGGTCGGATCACATAATAACCTGGCCCATGGCTCATGCGTAGAAGCCTTCAACCCTAGATTCAACCAATATACGTACCTTATTAACTCAGCTAATCCACTTGATCAATTTCCATCAAATTTGACGAAATTATCAGATAATCCCCTTAGTCCAAATGCTAATAGTATAAACACTTATAATCCGTGTGTAACTTCCAGGCGTAATCCAGTCGCGACTGACCAGTGGTCATCTGTGATGACCAGCAGCGACCAGCCCCCCTGGACAAAGTCACATGCCAGCAGCTTGTACCTGACTGACCAGATGTTACTCTCCAGGGTCGGGGGGTGGACAGAGGGATGACCAGGCGCTCTCCCACTGACCATACGTTTACATACACCTGTGCAGGTCAGGGCTATAAGGTCAGACCCAGGCCTCCCGCGTGTATACACAAACATACATACATCACCGTCACCTCCATACCAGTCTACAACCCGGCCAAACCGTCACCCTGAAAATCGATATCAGAGGGAGCGTGCCGGGGTGCTTTTTGTAGGCGTAACCCAATTATACAATTATAAGTCTAATTACCCCGCCACAAGTGGGAATTGTATTTAGCCCCTGCGGCCATTACTCACATGAGAAGGCTGTAATGCTGCAGCAATTGACCGTAATTAGTCGGTGATGGAGCGCAGCTTTAGGCCGAGACAGACGGCCGGGGGAATAGGATTGCGGATGGACACGCCATAATCGGGTTTTCGCCCACATGTGATTCTATTTTTCCGTAAAAAAAATACATCTGAATACATTACTTTAGTATTTGAATAGCGCGAAATATATTTGAAAAAACATTAGTGTGTAGTTAGCTTGATTTTGCCAGAATAATTTGGTTCAATTGATCCATTTGATATTCATCAACGGTAACTTTATGCCTCTGTCTATTAAAGTCACCTGAGGCAAATATAAATGTTTTACTTTATTACGGCTAATAAAGGAAGGAAACAGGATAATCAGGAATTATCAATACGTAAAGCCGCCCTGATTTAATGATTATAACAATCTAATGAACTAATTTCCCGCCTCCTCATCAATTTAACTTAATCAGCCCACAGACCACGCGGGACTGTATGAAAAAGTGCCACCTACGTTACAGTTTCAATTCATCATATTTACTTGGCATGAAAATAGGACGCATTCTGAGGGGATTTCTGCACAATCCCTCCGAAATTCTATTCACGTGGTTTTGCCTTATTTTAACTCAGCTTATTATTCCAAAATTCAAACTGTCACTCAAAGAATTGCACCCCGGCCACTTAAACACATGCGTACTGATGGAAATACCTCGAAGTTATTCTGCTATAATAACTGAGGGAAAAAGGGAGAGCACCCTGAAATCCGTGCCCCACATACTCGCCCATTCCATATTTGATCAATAATTTGGATTGTGTGGGACGGTCTTTTGTGCGGCTAATCACCCCTAGGAAATAACATGAGCGACTTCCCCTGGTCGGATGAATGGGACGCGATAATGACGTTAACTGGACTGGTCAGTGCGGACAAAAGCCCCGCCCCCGCCGGCCAATTACTGACCACTGACCACCCCCTTCCACTCTCCCACCCCCTTGACACGTGCCATGTTGTAGGGGTAGAGGGGCTGGGGACAATTCCACCTGGGGTTGTTTGCAATTTGTGCCTTTGGTTTCAACCCCACTCGGCCTGCCCGTCCCACCTGTTTTGTGACTAGGGTACTGACTCACCTCTGACTGGAGTAGGTGATGGCTGAGGGGTTGGACATAGAGTTAGCAGGGGAGCGGGAATAATCCATGTTAATTCTGATCTAATTTCACTCAAGAGTCCTTTAATTATAGCTGGCGATGAGACTTAACGGGACCCATAAGATGCAAGTTGAAGGGCGGGAATTTGGAGAGGGGCTGTCTAGTGCCCATAGTCGGTGAGCTGCGACTGACAGGACCTCTAGTGACTGGTTCCTACATTAATTATTCGGACAGCCTATTCTATTTTACCAACTGCTAGCGCTTCCACGAGAAAACACAACAACTGCGAAATAGATACAATCTAATTGAAATTGGTTTAATTGACTACATTTTCCTATGAACAACGAAATCACGGAATGATAATTATAATGCAAGTCTACCCTGTAGTATGATAATGCATGCATACTACATTAATAAGAAATATACATTATAACAAAATCTTAATTCATATGATACTTCTGCCAATATGATATTATTGTATCCTTTACATAGCCTCCAATGAAGCTGATTGGATCCCTAGCGCAGGCTAGGGTTAGATGGTCGCATGTATGAACTACATGTATAGGTATCAGCAGCATGCACCCCTGCAAGGTTTCCGACCACGCTAGTCCCATTTCACCAACGGTACTGTCTCAGCATTACATTTACAAGATCCTGACCAAACATATCATTAGACGCACATAGAACATTATTAATACAAGAAAGCAAGTGTGTCAAAAGTATGCGGTATTCATTTAATAACCTGCCAAACGAACTAAACCCTCCAAACGGTATAGACAAATCCCAAAACTTGGAAATTATTTATGGAAATTATTACATGAGTGTGTTGCATTTGCTCGGTTCGCACATATTCTATTCATATGTATAATTGTATTATCCTTGCTATTAGCTGCTATGCTTAGTTAACTATATCAGTAGCCGTACAGCGGCCAGGCGGGAGTTGGATATGTCTGTTTACACTAACCACAACAGTCGTCAGTGTGGGAAAGGCTGCGGTATGAGGGGTTACGATCTGACCATAATGACATCCAGCCCTCTCGACCCAGGCCGACGAAATACTTCTGTAACACTTACACTTTGTTTTTTCAGTCCGACCCCAAGCTTTTTTCCCGAGTCATGAACAGTTGGGTCAGGGTCAAGAGGTCACAACACTAGAGGTCATGGGGTCATCAAAGCGGCTGGTGTTTGGCACCAGGTCTGTGGCCCCTGGTGTAATCAGGTCTGTGGCCCCTGGTGTAGACTGCCTCCTGTTTGTCGCCCGATATTAAAGGTTCTACCCCGCGATCCCCGAGTGACTCGGTGAGCAGCTCAGGGACCACCCCAGTGCTATATTAATCCCTCCTCCTGCAAATTTCCAACCCTGGGATCTATCACCTTATGGCATGTCACGTACCGAGACACAGCTGGGCACCCCTTCCTGTTTTTCCACGACTCCCCCTTTCCGCTGAATCTAATTTCTTTTAAGAAGCCAACACGTCGGCAGCTGCTAAATAAACGTCCAGAAGGCGGTCCCTAGCTCCCTCGTTCTCTATCAGACTTTGGGAGTTATTTTTACCTTAAGAAAACATCCAACGTGGGCGCGTGCCTTATTAAGGCAACGCCCTTCTTTGGTAAGTAAGCCCTATGGGGAAACATCAAACAGGAGGACATACATGCACAAAAACATTTATGGGAAAAACACGCAAAATACTGCATCATTTCACTCATGTCTATGCCCAGGTTCTCTTTGATTTGAAAAATAAGACTACTTTGAAAAGTATTCTTTTCCGACAAGGGTATGTAACACCACAAGTACGTTTTTGAAAAACTACAAATCTACAAACGACCCCACTCCCCCCGAATTAAAACCAAATATATATTATTGATGTTTCGGACAGTAAACCGAATGATAAATAGATATATGAGGAAGAGTTAACTAGTGCTACATGCTGAGGCCCTTCGGTAACTGTTATTCATCAGCAGGTTCTTCTTACATGTCCATGTGGTATAGATGGCAGCAGCAAACCCAAACACGAGGGTCTCGGCCGGCCCCAGTGGGGTCCTTACCCCACCCTGATCGGGTCAACCCTACCCAACCAACCCCCTCAACCCGTACACGACTCGACACATCTGTTCAAACCATTACCACTCGCTGTTCTAAGCCTTGGTGCCGAGAGGATAATATATCACTCCACGTTCATAATTTCTTATGACAGCATGAGATGAGAAATGAAATCCTCTAAGACGCTTTTTATAAAACAGTTTTCAATAGGTGCCCAGATGTTTTCCCGTGATGAAGACGTCTTAAGCTATTCCATTCATGGGGGATCTTATTTCATATTGCCCGGTGTCTTTGGCACGGCATGCTGTTCGAGGCATGAGATGGAAACGGGAACAATGATAACCAGATGAGAAAATACGAGCCGCTAGAGAAAACGCACACTAAAATCAGCTTATTGTATCTTTATATCTGGAAGTCTTGCCTGGGCAAAAGCCGATTGATGCTAGTAAATATCTTAGAGTGGTGTATAAGATATTAAAACGAATTACCACCTTATCAAAAACAAAGTTCTTGAACTAGTAGAAAGTCTCCTCTGTACCTGTAGTCACCACTAGTCGGGTAACTAGTTAAGACACATTTCCGAAATTCTGTTTGAAAAAGCTTTAATAAAGCTTACCACCTCCGATACACGAGTATATAAAAAAAGATCCCCATGTCCCGAATACACAATAACTCATGCCCTATGCATGAGAGGCCCTTAACTCTATCTGAGAACACTTCAGCTACTCGCATGTCTCCTTCCTTCATCGATCACACAGAGGCAGTATCCCTCGCCAGCAGCGCAGACCTCCATGTCTGGGAGTTGCATGTAACACTGGGATTGGGAATCAATAGCACCTTGTCGGAGCCTAACACTAATACAATTTAGCTAGGCAATGAAATATGTATGGAAGCGCCCTAAGCGCTGGCGTGCTCTCCGAGTGGTTAACTGCACTCATCAAAGTGGGAGCCAAGAAAGCCAACAAGTGGAAAGCCCCACCCCTGCTCTATACTAAAAGGACGGCTGGTATGAGTCTTTGGGATTTGCTGTGCCCCTCCTCTCCCTTTAGACCACAATCTATGGTGATTTTACCCCGGCGGTGTTGTATAATCCCTCCGACCCCTTCCTTATACGGGGCGGCTACTTATCGTGAAAACCCGATCCGGGAGACTAAACAGTTTGGGTCAGGTTGCTGGAGGAAGTGAGAAAAGTGTTGGCAGATGGAGGTAGCGCCCATCTATCTGAATCAGGATCTCCAGCCCCTGACGTCCAGAACCAACCGATCCTATTGGATCCTTATTGGTTCCGCACCGACCTGGGATCTTTTTCTGCTATTTTTCCTCTCTCTGTATATAGATTTTAGAAAGCTTCAATTTCGTATTTGGGCCCATTATGAGATAGACAAAAGGAGATTGGTTTCCCGCTGGGCAAGGGGTAAAGTCCTAAAGTCTGGATCGTGTCAGCGATATAGGTCCAGAGAAAACAATGCGGTAGAAAAAGGAGCGGAAATAAAGCTCGGCCCAGCCCAGACTAACCTGTTTCTTTTAGCTGGTGCTCAGCGGTGGAGGAGGTCCCCCCGTGTCAAACCGTAGCCAGATGAATGTGGTCTCAAGTCGTCATATCTCAGCGTTTGGCCATTTTTACTGAGCAAAACGACGCAGATTTTCTGGCGGCACGAACTAGTAGGCTGCACTAAAGACTGGCCTCATCCGCCTGTTTAGAAACCAGGCCCTTCCCGAGGCCCTTTAAATGGACATGTATGTGTGAATATCTCCAGCCTTCACGCCTATTCTTAGACTCCCTATTCCTCCCCTCTTGAGGAGGGTCCTTAATTGTTATTTTAATTCTGCCAATGCTGTGAAGTTGTTTGTATAAGAGAGACGTGCCAAAGATAGGAGCATACATTTTTTTCTTGGCTTTTCCTCTCCCAAAGGGCATTTTCAAGAGGCCGTGGCATCCATCCTGTGTGGTCGGCGGCCACTAAATAAGCCTGGTGCAGTTTAAGGGGTCGTACAAACACGTAGGGCTTGGATCGTGGTCGTGCCGATTCACAGGAGACAAACGGTGCCAATGACTGCTGACGGAGCCTATAAAGAGGACCACTTAGGCCCGGCCTCGCCCTATCCCTCCTCTCATGTTTGCCAGAAGACCCTTACTTTTCCTACCACTGCATCATAACAAAAGGCCTAGGTCTATATCTAAGGCATTCTGCATCTAGTTTTTGCTGGCAGAGTCCCGTTATGTTTGGCCAGTCCTCTGGCGGCTATAGAGTTGGCGGGGGAGGACGTATACATCGTCCACCCACATATGGGAAACGACCAGTCCTCAAGGGGAGCGTCATAAAAAAAAACGCAAAAAATGGTCCACCATAGAAAAACATCAAAACAGATGTCATACATACATCGGGTGGTACAGCCCGAGTCATAACTTGTTGATTTAAACCCGACGAATCCTCGAGCTGCCATCAAAGCTACAACTGCCTTTGATTATATTTATGGAATAGAGATGGTTTCAAAATAAGCAGCAGGGTAAAACTGACAAACAGTGGACACGGTTCTCACATGATGAACCTTTTAGGAAGCTGAGCTGGGCGTATTGGTGACGTATATGTATTAATGATATCTACCCAAATGGTAAAGTTTACAGACATGTGCAGATCGTCGCATGGCTAGAAAAAAACCCATGGATATTCTATTTTTCTTGTTTGTAGGAACTGGGCTTAGGGTGGGATATTGCCCTGGTGTGAAAAAAGTTGGATGCATTATTCAATAAACGTGTCCATTGGACCAATAAACGTGCAAGATCTTCACAGACAAGACTATCAATCTTTTAGGTCAAAAAATTCAAAAGAGTACTTCAGCAAAGTGACAATGTCAGAAATAATGCTAAAATATGGATAAAGTGGGATCATAGAGATAAATAGGATGTATATGATGGGATCTAAGGGGCACATTGCAAGCTAAGAATACATTTATACATTCATTCGTTTTGTAACTGAAACAACTAGATCCCCTCCCGCCTCTACCAGACAGCAGAACCAACCTGAGATTAGCCTATTATCACCCATTACCTGCCCACCAGTGCGCCTCCTAGTGGCGGATCCATTATTCAATAAACGCTGCCACCTTGTTTAGCAGTGCCACCTAGCGGCCTCTAACCAAGTCCTATCGAGTTGCTCCAGTAGCCACTGTTTGCCGTCTCGGTCCTGGGTCCTGATCAACTACCAGCAGGCGGTATCACCGACCCCACATCTCCCGATCCCCAGCTTGTCTTGGACAGATAATAGCCCCTGCCGCTGGAACCAATCTGGGCGCTTGTCGACTTTAATACACAGCCCCCTTCTGAAGGTGGAGAGGGAAAAAACACGACGTCCGAGCAATGATAGGTGGCAGCGTCAAGTGCGTTAAGTGTGTGGTGGTGGAGAGCGACCACAAAGCCTGTGTTGGAGATTGTTTGGAGCAGGCCTTAAACAGGAGCGTGTCCCGCCAGGCCTTCCCGGACATTAAGTACGTCGGACGTTTATGGTGTGACGTATGGACAATTTACAGGACATTGATGTCTTAGAGGGTTTTTTGTCAGATGGTTTAATGTATGTCTAGCCTGTGTTGATTAAAGACCCGGGTAACGAGCCTGTTAAGTACTCTTCTGTTTTCCACTTAGGCCCTTCATGGAAAGTATATAATTACCGTCCGTAATTAATATAGACGGTGTTATCAAACAGTTGATTAGACTATTCCTATTTTCACGTCATAAGCTATCTTCTCCATGTGCCACCTTGTATGAATAATACATCAATATTTCTTACTAACTCATTCTACAATGGGGGATTTAGGATGGGTTAAAATTACTTAAAGATAAGCAATTTGTCAGCTTAATTAACACATAACTCTTTCAAAGTGTTCCTCGTGTAGCTGCAAGTAAAACAACAGAGGTGCTGTAATAGCCAAACGAGTACTCAGGGTATGCCTCTGTAACTCTGCCAACGAAAGGCTCTATACTGTTATCCATGCTCCTGCCGCCAACCTGGCACTCACTGCATGTACCCCAGTCTTACATGTATGTACATAACAGCCCCACCTGAGACCCACCAAAGGCACAGGAGCAGGCTAAATTAAGCAGAGTGAGAGCTAGGAAATGATCCAAACAGGCCGTCTTCACACAATGAGATCCCAGAGTAAAGGCCTGGGGTGGGTGGGGTAGGTGGGGGCAGGGGCCACTCACAGACCGCAGTATATCCCAGCCTATTGCCACTCACAAATGTCAGGGAAGCCTAACAAGGCCATCAGGGTGACCGGCCTTTGGTAATGGCACGGCCACAGCCTGATGGCAAACCGAGTTAAGGCCGGGTCCAGAAACCCTAGTTACAAGTCGGCCCGCCCCAGGGGAAAGGAGAGGGGCTGCTGTACTGAGAACTGGGCCTAGTCATGTATGCGTCACCCAGAAAGGTGAAGTGGCCCGTTTGGGTTATTGCACATACGGTCTCCACTTCTAGGAACGGGGCCTAGGGTTGGCTTGGAGGCATTTTGGTAATGCACTAATGTCGTTCTGCAGGCAGCCAAATCCATAAAAAAAGCCATACTGATTACAAGTTGCTTATAGAACACCGTACTATAAGCAACATCATACATCATTAGTAATGAGGAGATACATGTGGAGATACTGTGGTAGAAAACCCAAACAACCTTCCCTAGTGAGCAATATGCCTTTGTAATGTTCAGGATGGTTGAGTACATCGGAGGATGGAGCCCGAGGATGGAGCCCTAGATGGAGACGGCCCTGAGGCTAAGCCTCCCTGGTACACCGCAGCAGCCGGGTCTAGTCTTCAGCCTCAGGGCATCAGTCGGTTTGCCCCAAAAGCCCTCTGACATTGCTTTAAGGGCATGATTAGCAGAGGGCTTTTCAGCCTGTTAGCCACCAGAGTCAGCTAATTGATTGGATCAACTTGAGGGCAGAAAAGGTCGTATGGCCGTGTCCTCACCGGGCTGGTTCTAGGCCTTACTCGGAGCAGCGCTCATGTCCTTAACCGACATGTGGCCAGCCTCATGGCTACATGAAACATGGACAATGCCACTCATGTCTTTGATGCTTGTCTTGGCTTTTGATCCAGGCTGAGTCTCCCCTATCTAGTTTCATGTTGAACGTATATCCCAAGTGAAGTGAGGCCACACAAACCTGCACATATAATATGGCTAGACTCTTTGGTTCACGTTTTCTACCACTGTATACATTTTTGTATATAAGTAGGTTGCACCGAACGAATGTTTCTGAATGGATGCCAGATATCCCACGGCTAAAGCTTTTACATTATTTGTATTATAATTATCAAGAAAGAAAAGAGAGGGAATGCAGAAAAAGACAGGTGGCCACAATATGAGGACCCTACTGCTGAAACACTATTGAGAGGTAGTCAACTAACGTGTTTATACTAAAAGGCTCTCATTGTACAGCCTGTCTCTCTGAGGCGTCTCCCCTCTATGTAGGCCTTCAGAGAAGACGTACACATTGTGTGCGCTGTCTCAGAAAGTGGGGCTTGATTGGAGTGTAATCAATACGGGTTACTTACATTGATGAAGTCCCCTTCTTGGAAGGCCAAGGCATTGGGGTCGTAGGGGTTGGAGAACGGCTTCACGGCCCGCGCTGGTACGGCATAGCTCGCTTCTGCAAGGAGAAAAAAATATAACAAATTTAGACTCCAATGATAAACAATTTTATTTAGATAAGTTGCAAGTTATTACATGTACATGTGAAAAACACATTATTTTGATTTGATATTAAAGCTGAAAAATGAGCTTTGTTGAAAATGTAGCCAAAAAATATAAGCACACAAATCATGTGTATGTTTACATCATATGAGCACAATGTATACGTGCGATGTGAAAGGACTGCCCTTGATCACACCAACACTGTTGGACCAGGATCAGTCGACTCCAAGTTTCAATGGGCGGTAAGGACGTGGCTGCCAAACCCCAAACCGACACACACACCTGTTCACCCCTGCCCCGGACACCTGTCAAAGACCTGACGCCTACCTGAGTGGGACTGGGACCGCTTACTGGCCAGCGCCACGAAGAAGGCCATGGAGCCGACCATGTCGACGGTGTGCGGGGTACTGCAGCTGCCGCTCACCACGTACATGTGGGAGGCGGCGGGCCGAGCTGCTCCGAGCAATTCGGAGGAACTCAATGTGTGGCAATAAGAAGTGAGCAGCTCTCACTTATTGAACTCTGACACCCACAGTCTTCTGTCTGGGCGGAGATTGGAGCAGCATGAATCCGACCCCTGCAGTCGTTAAAAGTTAAAAGTTAAGTCTCCGGACTGGCGTGGGTTTGCCACCAACTGGGGGTTAGAGTGCCGTCACCTTATAAGTACTAATCTGCTATTCCACGTAAGGGACAATCCGTTTAAGTCTGGCGGGTGGTCGTAATCCGCATCCTGTGGCTTTTTCCCTGCTTGTCTGACCTTGCTGAGTCAAGTTACGAGAAAGGTCAAAGCTAACAGGTGAGACGCTTATATGTGATGCTGGATCAGCATTTTCTTTACAATTTCGAAGTTTTGACCTTTCCTTCACTATTCAAATGTTGGCCGTTGTACCATACGACATATCCTCCTGACGTCAAGTCTTTGTCTGGAGGACCTACCCCCGGGGTCCCTGGTGACCCTGTCCCCCACCCTCCTCCTGGGCACTGTGTGACTGTTACAACCCCCGTCAACCCTGGAGGAAGCGCTTGGCGGCAGACCTGTTGGTGGCACTCAGCGAAGTGAACTGGTGCGGAGAATCTACCGCTAGCTGGGCCCAACCGTCGGCCCAGGAGGAAAAACAACGGAGGAGAACGTCGCCACCCCCTCCTGGGTCTCAAGGCCCTGCTTTACACCCCACCCCTTCACTGCCCGCTAAATACGTGATGGAGACCCAGTAGCTTGAATCTGATTCGCCCCAAGTCGTCAGTGTTGTCGTAACTATAGCTGTTTCCATGACAACTTAGATTGTCTAACGGGGGTAAAGTACGGGCCCTGCCTGTCTTGGGAGGACTACTGACACATTTTTCAGACAACTTGTGGCGTGTTTTATTTCTTTAACTGACCGCGCTGTTTTATCAAAAACTACGGGCGACGAGTAGGAATGCAGAACAGTGCTTATGTTTCTTACATAGATAATAGACTGTTAGAGACCTGCACAGAGAGTTCCTCGTTTATCACCCACGCAAATTGGACACAACCTATTTGGACGTCATAAAATGTTATTTGTAGATCCAGAACTAGCTAGAGGGAAGTCAAAGGGCACACGCTGGCAGTAATTTAACATTGTACTCATACCAATTTTCAAGTGTAGGGAATACTTGGCGGCTATTACCATTAAAGTCGACTTGTAGTATCAAATATAGGTGGTGTTTTGTGTGTGAGAGAAATACAGTCTACTTAAAATGATACAAGGGTAGTTCTCTTGTATACATTGCAGTGTAGAGGCGCGCTGGACAGAGTTGTATACATATACAGGGACGATACATCACTACTCACTTACTCCTACCTATTGGGTAAGATGGATCTCTATGTTGTGTAACCACGGAGCTGTAGAGTACAGCAGTCCCCCCTCACCCCCGGGGGTGGCTGCGGGGCCCAAACACTCTCCAGACACTCGGCACCACCACTGTGTACCCACTACAGTCCCCAATTTTTATACATCTATCATATCGGGGTGATGACATTGTAAAATCAAGGCGAAGTGCTTGTAACCTATCCCGGGGCCCTTCTCTCCACCCCCGGACCCTGGAGGCGCTATATCTTAGGGGGGCATCAGTCTTCTTTGTTTGGGCCTGCATACCGTGTCATAATGGAGAGGGGAGAATGCAATGAGCCAACCACTGTTTTTATACCAATCTTTTCTGAGAGGCTATAATGTAGGGTGCTGATGTGTTTTTGGACTATGTGTTTCTTTTCCGCTACTTGGAAGAACATGTATTAAGTTTCATACTCCATGAGCCTTGTTTTGGA